>OZ057405.1:13120040-13294545 GCA_964056735.1 Allodiplogaster pararmata
TTACAGCTCCAGTTGTTCTACGGGTTCTACGAGCTCGTAGGGTGACTCGAGTGTCTAAAAGGAGCTGTTTAGGCCCGCTAACGGGCCTGGTGGAATCGATTGAAGAATTGTTGTGCTTCTCTGCGTTGAAGTTGTTATTTGGTGCCCCCTTGTGAAATAAATATCGGCAGTCTAAAAACTCTGTTTGTGTTCGACATTCCAAGGTCAAAGCGTGAAACTAATTCGCGAACTACTTTACATATAAACAATATCTCAAATTGGTCACGTGAATTCAAACTTCCCTTAGCTGTCGAGAAAAATCAACTGTCTCCGTCTTGGGAAATCTCAAAACGATTACTTCATTGATAACTCGCTGATAAAAGTCGTTAATTTAGTCAGAGACTTAGGTATTTTTGTGGACTCTAAGCTCAAATTCAAGCAACACGTAGAAATAATACGTGCTAGGACTCTGTGTAGAATTTTCACAAGTTTTCAAAGTGTTTAGATGTTTTGGACTTGAACGGTTACAAAACCGTTTCACACCACTTACATCAGACCACTACTTGAATATGGTACAATTATTTTCTCTCCGAAAGTCCACAGTAATAATTCGAAAAGGTTGGAATATCCTCAGAGACTTTTCACAAAAAAAGCTTATTCTCGTTGTGGGAGTATTAGGTTGAGCTATCCCCAACGTCTCGCTGAATTCAATTTAGATTCACTAATCATTCGACGACTCCGTTCTGAATTATTGGTAGTTTTTCGTCTACTTTCTGATAGAGCGGATTGTCAGACGTGCAAAAAAAGAGCTGAAGTTAAGAACTGAAACCAATCTCCGCACTTCAGACCGAACCTCCAAAATAACTCTGATGAACTTTAAACGATACAATGATCCACATTCTTTCTTTTCTAGAGCAATTGCCTTTATGGAATAAAGTTACAGATAATTTCAAAGAGATTCAAGATATCGAGGCATTCGGCAAGGCTCTAGAAGAAATCGACCTCTCGAATGTCATAGTTTTACCGAACTTTCTGTTGTCAACAGCAAGAGTGGACACCAACGAAAATTGACCGTCTTATTCCTCATTATTCCCCTTATTATTTCATGATTCCATATAAGCGATGGCCTTACAAGCTATCCTATGGTAATAATAAAGAACTAAATCAGAAAAAAAAATTTCCCGTTTACTGTTTCAATTTTTAAAATGAAGAGCTGAGAGAGTCCAGCTCTTGATATGAACCGTCATACTATCAAATAGTTTCATTTTTATACATATATATGTAAATATACTTAAATATATATACAGTTCCTCAAATAAATTTCCCTCATGAATTTTGCTAATGAAACGCTCGACTGATGTCGAACGTATTTCACTCGAAATTCCGTTTACTGTGATCCGAGAAACAAAAAACTTTACCTTTGCTCGCAGATCCCTTCTCGTTCCATCCAAATCTGAATTTTTGTTTTCTCTGAAGTCCGATAAGATAAGTTTTTGTAAGACAGTTAAGCAAGGAAAAAGCGCTCTCATGAACTTTTACATCTTTTTGCACACTTTTCAAAGTATATTTTAGCATACTTTCATGGTGTAGACAGCATACTTTCAAAATATCCCTAGCATACTTTAATTGTATTACTATTCATACTTACAAAGTATAAATAGTCACACTTGTGTGCAGAACGATTTGGATTACTTTTAAAGTATATATTTCCATTTTCATGCTTTCGAAAGTATGACTATTAAAACGATTTTTTATGCGCAGTTTACTCACAAGGAGACTTACAGTTTTTTTGAAATCCCGTTTCGAATAGAAAGTTAAGCGAAGAAAGATCAATTAACAAGAGGATGCCGAATGGATTTTTTGCTACCCAATTGTAGTTTTAACCATAACATTTTTTTCATTCATGAGTCATCGAAAATAGCTCCCACACTCCATTTTGAATTGATCTATCTTTCAAGTTCACTGAACAAGCATAATTGTACAGAACTAATTTTGTAGGTTATTGTTAGAAAGATAAAGGTTCTGATCTAAAAATTGCATTATTCTTCGGTTCTTCTTTTATCTTAAAAAAAAACATATTTTCCAAAGTATTGTTAGTATAGAATGTTTTGATTGAGAAACTCAGATAAAAAAATATATTTTTTTCTTAAAAGGAGCATCATTCGAACCGATGGCCAATCTTAGACAGTTTCAACTTGTTAGCATGCCCGATTCATCAAAATGTCCAATTATACGTACATACTTTGAGCTGTAATTCATCCCTGTTAGACAAGTATACTCACTAAGTAGCAAAGACAGTTATTATCTGATATGAAAAATATCTCAAGATTAATGCGGAATATACAAACATCGAAGAAGAAGACTCAACTATAATCATTAATTACTTCAATACTTTTTCACATCTTAACGATATTCAAACAATATCACGAATTTAAAATTAATAAAGATTATTGACGATATGAATAAAAATCAAATCTATTTAATGAAGTATAAATCATGTTAGTAGAAAGGCTAAGGCAGTTGCTATGAAAGCCGCTTTACACACCTCCACATCTTTATTTCAGATTCTTTGCATAAATGGGAAAAGTTCTCTTATGTGTTACTTTTTCCTCAAGAACGTTTCTAGTCGATGGAACGAGCTCACATTGAAATCTGTTTCCCATCCTTTCAAGACAGAAAAGTATAAAACGACTCTCACAAATAAACACTCATAATGTGTGTGAACGAGAGAGGGAGAGAGAAAGAGACAGAGAGAGAAAGAAAGAAAGAAAGAGAGAGAGTGATGAAGAGATGCCAAGAGTGTTAAAGAGATGCCGAGAGAGAGAGAGAGAGAGAGAGAGAGAGAGAGAGAGAGAGAGAGAGAGAGAGAGAGAGAGAGAGAGAGAGAGAGAGAGAACTGCTTCAGAACTCACCTATAATGCATAATTTTCAACCTACTTTCTCCGATATATTTTTTCATAGTCATCATGCTTCATTCTGATATATTCATCGGCAATAAGATCAGTTTTACAGGAAACTATCGTAACATCTACCCCACACTATAAGTCAACCCCTACATCACTGCTCAAGGCGGCACGCGCATCACGAAGCCGCGGTTCTCTCGTGGTATAGTTTTGGAGTTCAGTAAAGGGTTGGATTGATCTGGATGTCTCAATCTGCTCTGGACTACGCACCGATCGAGGACTCGTCACCGAGGGTGGTCGTTCACCAATATATACGATGGTTGGACCGCCTTGATGAGGAGTTGTTTCACTGCAGAATAACCTGTTTTCGGTCTGAATATGTCGTGGCCGCTCTATTGAGCTCTCCACCCTATTTTAAGGCCACCATTGCGATGAGGCGCACATTGACAGCGCCGCTTCATTGCCTATACTTCCTTGACCTGTTTTTTTGCCTGTACTTCCTTGACCTTGAATATACTTCTTTGACCTTGACTATACTTCCTTTACCTTGAATATACTTCCTAGACTTCCTTGACCTTGACTATACTTCTTTGACTTCCTTGACCTTGACTATACTTCCTTGACCTTGACTATACTTCCTTGACTTCCTGGACCTTGAATATACTTCTTTGACCAAGGTTCCTGTGTGACCTGTTTTTATACATAGGACACCGTCAAGGTTGACAATCTAGAAAAAACTACCTTTTTTGAGCAGAGGAGTCCAGAAAGTCATCTTAAAAAACCTCGCTTCTCTTCCCTTGACCTCTAGCTCGCTTCTCTTTATTCTAGAAGCTCGAAGAATGATGGTTTTTCCCCTGACTTTTCAAAAAATTGCAAGGAGTTTTTTTGTGTTGAGGTTAGGTCTGAACTTCTGAGTAGTCGACAAGTGTTTTAAAGGAACAAACGGAGTCGCTAAAACCGGAATTCTTCCAAAATAGCACGTGGAAGCTAAAGGGTTATTGAATAATCAATCGTGCTGAAACAGAAATTCTCAAAAGTCAATTTGAGTTGAAGCTCAAAAATCTTCAAAAACGCAATTTTTCGACTTAATAACACTATACTGACACGGCCGCGGCCCGTTGCCTTTGCCGTTCCTCTATCTTCATCCTCATCTCATACAATTGCTCCAGATCTCGACGCTCCTGGAGAAGCAAATCGAATATACGGTTAGAATTCTATCTTTCAGAGAGCAATAGTTTTTTTTCTCCCCAAGTTTTCATGGAACCTCTTTTGAGTTTCAAGTTTGCCCCGAATATTGTGCGATTGACAGTCATGAATCGAATAATAGTTTCCTTCTCTATAAAACCGCTGGCTGGATTGAAAAGAAGCAGGTCAACTGCTAGCGCGTGAATGTCTCAACCAACCCTGATTTCCTCTGCGTCGCTATCACTTCCGGCCAGATCCTCCAACCTATCTTTCTCCTCAGTCAGCACAGCGATTCGGCGATCCTCAAAGAGCAACTTGTCCCACTCAACACATGTGCACATTACTCATTTCATTCATTTCATGTTACTTTGAATTGGTTGAGAGGAAGGTTAGGGGAGATTTGTTCGAGAACATGGACTTTAGAGGACATAGAAGAGATCTATTTTCGGTTAGTGGCTCATGATTGTTGGATGTAATCGTACAACTTTCTCTTTTGACTGAATTTTTCACTGTATTTTATACAAGTTATGGCTGTTTCATAACAATATGGTAAATGCTCAAGAACATTCATTCTCGAGATACATTTTCGCTCTGAGAGACTAATGATCAGAAAAATGGGGGGTTAGGTAGAATCAGATCTTTCTAACATTATATGAAAACAATATTAAATACAACTTTAAAAGAAAATAACTAATTTTGAAAGAAATTTTTTTTAAAAAAACGTCAATCAGTTGAACACCAGAGTATCGTTGGCCACTGGCCAGTTACTCTGGTATGAGAGTTGCCACTGGCAATATACTCTGGAATGAGAGTGCCCACTGGCCAGATACTCTGGAATGCGAGTGCCCACTGGCCAGTTACTCTGGTATGAGAGTGGCCACTGGCCAGATACTCTGGTATGAGAGTTGCCACTGGCAATATACTCTGGAATGAGAGTGCCCACTGGCCAGATACTCTGGAATGCGAGTGCCCACTGGCCAGATACTCTGGAATGAGAGTGGCCACTGGCCAGATACTCTGGTATGAGAGTAGCCACTGGCCAGATACTCTGGTATGAGAGTGACCACTGGCCAGATACTCTGGTATGAGAGTGGCCACTGGCCAGATACTCTGGTGTATGAGAGTGGCCACTGGCCAGATACTCTGGTATGAGAGTGGCCACTGGACAGATACTCTGGAATGAGAGCGCTGGTATGAGAGTGGCCACTGGCCAGATACTCTGGTATGAAAGTGGCCACGGCCAGATACTCTGGTATGAGAGTGGCCAGTGGCCAGATACTCTGGTATGAGAGTGACCTCGGCCAGATACTCTGGTATGAGAGTTGCTACTGACAAGATACTCTGGAATGAGAGTTGCCAATGGCCAGATACTCTGGAATGAGAGTGGCCACTGGCCAGATACTCTGGTATGAGAGTGGCCACTGGCAGATACTCTGGTATGAGAGTGGCCACTGGCCAGATACTCTGGTGTATGAGAGGGGCCACTGGCCAGATACTCTGGTTAGAGAGTGGCCACTGGCCAGATACTCTGGTATGAGAGTGACCACGGCCAGATACTCTGGTATGAGAGTGGCCACTGGCCAGGTACCAGAGTATCTGGCCAATGGCCACTCTCAATTCAAAAGTTCAGCTTTTTATGTGGCCGACAAAAAAGCGGTTTTTTTGCTATCTCTGCTCTCTATACGTTCTCTCATTTGCAATCGATCTCTAGCAGCACTGTCTGCTCGCTTTGCTCGCTAATTGGCTTTTTCATCCTAACTTGTCGCTTCTGATAGAGTAATGACACTTTCTATCTATAAATTTATCGTAAAGCTAATACACATAGAAAACACATGTCTCAACATCATTTAGGCTTCTGAACTGCCTGTTTTACCAACACTAAGCTTTATTGCGCACAACATAATGTCATATCTGACACTCGCAGTCTGGCAAAATGTTACCGTTCGCCAAAAGACATTTGTAATCGTTCGCCAACTGAGTCGCCTACGCGACGTGCGAATGACGACAGGACGAAAATCCTGGACGTAAAGGACTCCAAATTACACCTATCCCAAGTGGTTCATCTTCCGCCAAGGGAAAATCGAAACAGCTCTCCCCTTCAGCTGTCCTCTCGAGAGTTAAAAAAAGAGAGAGTTAGCAACAGTGGAGGTTCGAGAGCTTCGACTACTTTCTTCTGTTTCACGTGTAGAACGACAACCCGCTGGGCAACAAACAACAACAACGCTTGTTACCCCTCGAAGACACTTGTTACCCCTCTTGAATACATTTTTTTTTACTTTTTTCGAAGACACTTGTTACTCCTCTAAGATCTTCAAATGCTCAGTTACACAGTTTTGAGGCAGTGACGCCTGGTGGAGAAGACAAATTGATCAAACCACCGCACGGAAAAAAGCTAGTCACCGGGGGGACTCGAACCCATGCAACCATCTCTCCTCTATCCGGGAGCGAGCGTGTTAACCATTACACCACGGTGACACATTGCTATTCCGTGCGATAGTGCTTATTAAAGGCTCAATTGCCTTTTAAAGGCTCAATTGCCTTTTGCCTTTTTCCGTGCGGTGGTTTGATCAATTTGTCTTCTCCACCAGGCGTCACTGCCTCAAAACTGTGTAACTGAGCATTTGAAGATTTATCATCCATCTTCGACCTCTCTTCTTTCTTAATTGTTAAATCTGGAGTTATGCTCCATTCACGACGCTTTCGCTTCATGAGCATGCGTGACTAAGAGAACGAGGCAATTGAGCCTTTAATAAGCATTTTTCCGTGCGGTGGTTTGATCAATTTGTCTTCTCCACCAGGCGTCACTGCCTCAAAACTGTGTAACTGAGCATTTGAAGATTTATTATCCATCTTCGACCTCTCTTCTGTCTCAATTGTGAAATCTGGAGTTATGCTCCATTCACGACGCTTTCGCTTCATGAGCATGCGTGACTAAGAGAACGAGGCAATTGAGCCTTTAATAAGCACTATCGCACGGAATAGCAATGTGTCACCGTGGTGTAATGGTTAACACGCTCGCTCCCGGATGGTTGCATGGGTTCGAGTCCCCCCGGTGACTAGCTTTTTGCTGTGCGGTGGTTTGATCAATTTGACTCCTCTAAGACACTTGTTACCCTTCTTGAAGACATTTTTTTTACTTTTTTCGACGACACTTGTTACTCCTCTAAGACACTTGTTACCCCTCTTGGAGACATTTTTTTACTTCTCTCGAAAACACTTGTTACCACTTCAATTCAATTCTTTATTCCGCTTGAAACAAAACATAATGTTAAGTGACGTAACAGATGACACTGTCACAAGAAAAGTGAATTCAGTGAAGGTTATGAAAAGTGAGATCTAAATATGACAAGAACAATGAGGAACATTTCATTTTAGGAAAATAGGAAAGCACACAAAAAAAAGCAAAGAAAGCAAAGCTTGTATCTTCAGTTGTGAACTATTCATCAGCAATTAAGAACTATTCATCCGCAATAATAACTTGAAATTCCAAAAATTCAACTCACTCTTTATCATTCGAGAGCTAACCGAGAACACAAATATAATGGAAAAAAGAGGAGAAACAGAAACAAAACATTTGAAGAAACAAAGCACTTGAATTAAAAATGTATTCTAGAGTTGGTGACAATGGTCTCACAATCAAGCTTGATAAGTTGATTTCTAAAAATGCTAGAAGAGCTTGTAGAAACCAAAGAACAAGGTAACTTATTCCAGACATTAATCATTCTTGAGGCACAAGTGCTTGTTCTGCTTTGATATTTACACGGCAAGCATATTCTGTAGTTATTCGATTCTCTCAGCGAATAAGGCGATGGGCTAAGTTTAAACATATTTGAGTAATCTACTTGAATATTTCCGTGCAGACATTTATGGATGAACACAAGATCGGCCACATTTCTTCTATATTCAAGCGAGGAGATGGTAAGAAAATTCAGTCTAGCAACATAACTCATTTTGGGTAATCCGGCCCTTTGTAGTAACCTTCGTGTAAATGATCTTTGCACTTTTTCTATGCAGTTAACGAGACCGATAGTTATTGGGGACCATACCTCACTCCCATATTCAATAAGGGGTCTTATGTATGTGGTGTATATTCTGAGCAGAACTTTAATTGATTTGGTTTTAAAGGCTCTGAAGATCATGTTTATACATTTTTGGGACTTTAGGGAGGTTAGTTCAATATGTTTAGAGAATGTGATATCTTCCTGAAATGTAATGCCAAGATCTTTCACTAATGAAGTAGTTGGTATGATATTGTCTTCTAGGTTATATGTTACTTTTGGATTCCTAGGACCACAGTGCATGATAAAGCATTTTTGAGTTGATATCACAAGTCCCCAGGTCAGTGAGTAATCGGAAATGGAATCCAGACTTTTCTGAAGAGAGTCTATGTTTTTTGGAAAAAATTTTGAGGTCATCGGCATATAGAAAACCATGGACATCTGGCTCTATGTGCTCCATGATATCATTTATAAATATTGAAAAGAGGAGGGGTCCAAGGCAACTCCCCTGGGGAACACCACTGTTGTATACTTTAGGGCCTGATAATGTATCTCCGATTGAGACTTTCGAGGACCTGCTCGTGAGAAAAGAACGGATAAGATAGAGGAGGTTGCCCGTTATTCCCACTTTTTCAAGTTTGTGAACAAGAAATCTTATGTTTACAGAGTCGAAAGCCCGTGAAAAGTCGACTAGACAGATGTCAAAGTCTATTTTTTTATTCTGAAGCGTGAGGTAAATGGAATGAGCCTCTACCAGGGATGTTACCGTGGATCGTCTCCGACGGAAACCATGTTGTTTGGGATGTAGTATGCCATTGGTTTCCAGATATTGATAAGTTATATTGAAGATCAGTCTCTCGAATACCTTTGACATAGAGCACACCATAGTGATAGGACGATAATTTTCGATCTGAGAGCGGGGCCCTTTTTTATGAACTGGTTTGATTATTCCTTTTTTCCAGGCCAGAGGGTAGTGCCCTAAGGTTAGTGAGTTGGTGAAAATGATGGAGAGAGGTATGGCCAGTGAGTCCAGACAATTTTTGAGTAGTCTACTTGGAATAAAGTCAGGGGAAGAGTTCAGTTTCGGAGCTATTCGTTTCAGAATGGAGTTCACCTCAAAAGGGGAGATGTCATTAATGTGGTCGAGGTGAAAATTCGGGCGAGAGATCTGAAGGGGTCCACTGATTGGTAAGGGTTGTAACTTATCAAAATACTCGGCGAAGTGAGTTGCTTGTTCGAAGGGGATAGTAGTTGGTTTATTGTTCACTATGAGAGCAGGAATAGATGTGTTGCTTTTAACGCGGTTGGATATAGTTCTGAAGAATACCTTATAGTTTCTCGGGAACTTAAGCTTGTCTTCCCTAAGAACCTCGAATTTGACTAGTTCTTTGTGAAGTTTCTTGGATGTGCGTAATGACGTAATGGAGAGAGGGTTTCGTTTGTTACTTCTCTGTAGGAAGCTGTATAATCTTCTTATCTTGGGGGGATATTTCAAATGTGTTTTGACATTCTTATTTTTTGGAATCCTATTATCCATTATGAATTGGATGATGTTGGTTAATTTATCGACACTTTCGTCAATAGTTAGGTTTGAGAGCATGTAAGTCCAGTCGATGCTAAAGAGGTCTGAGTTGATTATTTCCCAATCTGCCTTTTTCCAGTCTAACGATGAGCTGGTGCTTGTGATAATACGCTTGGCTCTATCTCTGATTTCAAAGTATATTGAGGCATGATCGCTGGTGGAGAAGGGAGGCCTGACAATACAGTCTTTTATGATATTTGAATTACAGAGCAGGCAATCGAGTGTATTTTGAAGTCTAGTGGGAGAAAGTACGAGTTGTTTAAGATTGTTGTCGCATGTCATGTTTAAGAATGCAAGAGATATACTACATGTATTGGGAGCGGTGAGATTTGCCCAGTCTATCTTGGGGAGGTTCATGTCTCCGCACAGAATGGTGGGAAATACTTCAGTAACATGAGAGGTGATAAACGAGCAGAGATTCTTTGTATTTTCTACTCCACAGCTAGGAGATCGATATATATTAATCAGTCTAATGGCCGAGAAAGCAAACGAGAAAGATGTGTTAGGATAAATGTCTATTACTAACCCCTCGCACTGAGCCTTGCTATATTGAACAACTAAAGATGAGGAGATGGCATTATCTACTAGAATGGCTACGCCTCCTCCTCTTTGTGCCAATCTGTCACCTCTGAATACCGTGAAGGGTAAACTATCGGTTAGAATGGAGTCGGAAAGCTCACTGTGCATCCATGTCTCAGATAGTAAGAGAATGTGATATTTACAGCAACGAAGAAGAAAATAAAGATCATATAGCTTATTCATCACTGATCTACAGTTGAAATACAAGCATTTGATTACTTCTTTTCTAGCTCTTTTATCCGACTTATCCTATGGTGAATAACGAGAGGTTTTCCTAACATTTCTTCTTCTGGAAACAAATTCGTCTGACTTTCTGGGGCATGAGGCAGATTCTTCGGCGTTTCTGGTATTGCGTCTGCTTCTGACTTGTAGCGGCTTCACGGAGCTTTCCGCCAGAGAAGGAAAGTCAGTTGAAGAAGCCTCGAATGTAGATGTCGACCGGGCCCCAGAGTTCACCAGCGAAGACGATGGCATTTGGGAGTGTTGAGTTGAACTGGCTAAGGGGGATAGTGACGAAGAGGCGGGAGGAGGGGAAATTGGTCGATAGGGTACTCGTTTGTAAGACTGGGCAAAACGAGGAAAGGCAGGGATTAGGTGAGCATCGACCACTTTGGCAGGGGGAAAAGATGGGTTAGTGGATATTCGGATGCAGTCTCTCTCGGCTTGAAGCTCTGCCGGCGAGAGGTCAGCTCGGGAGTAACATCCTTTAGGAAAAGGGTGTTTCGCCTTTCTGCAAAGTTCCAGAAAAAGGTTACGCTTTCCAAGCGAAGAAAACTCAATTTTCATGGGACGGCCATGAGGAGCAGAGAGACGTGGGCGATCAACTGGGTGACGATGATGATTGATATTACCCTTCTCTAGGTCGTCAATAAGGTCCGCTGAATTGAGTCTGATGATAAGACGTGAGATAAGATCTTTGTCTTTGCAACACGTATCATCCTCTGACTTGCCTTCTGGAAGTCCGATAATAACAGCTCTTTTACCTTTTCCTATGAGCATATCCTTGTCTCGATAAGTGGATTCGACGATAGCTGAATACAAGTGGGGTCTAAGTGTGGCCGGAGAGACAGATGACTTTATGGATTGCATTTCTTCACTAATCCGTAGAAGTTGCTGTGACTGATCCAGAATTACTTTGTTCATGTCAGAAATCTGTTGGGACTGAGCAAGTATCATCTGTTGAAGTGGCTGCATAACTTTTGTCAGCGTTTCTCGGACAAGACTATCGATGAACGGAAGAGAGACTGTGGGAATGGGGAGGTTGCAAAGATTAGGAGGAGATTTGCCATCAATTGGCAGAGCTCGGGAAGGGTCACCACTCATAGAGAACGGAGATCATTCAATGACTTGTGAAGACATTTTTTACTTCTCTCGAAGAAACTTGTTACCCCTCTTGAAGATAATTTTCTACTTTTTTCGAAGACACTTGTTACTCCTCTAAGACACTTGTTACCCCTCTTGAAGACATTTTTTTTTACTTTTTTCGAAGACACTTGTTACTTCTCAAAGACACTTGTTACCCCTCTTGAAGATATTTTTACTTTTTTCGAAGACACTTGTTACTCCTCTAAGACACTTGTTACCCCTCTTGAAGACATTTTTTTCTTTTTTCGAAGACATTTGTTACTCCTCTAAGACACTTGTTACCCCTCTTGAGGACATTTTTTTTTACTTCTCTCGAAGAGACCTAATGAATCATGCCCCTCCCTGATACCCTTAAAAGAAAGCAGTGTACCCTTTCTCTTTTCTCTTCTTCCAGCTCCTGGATCTTGACTTCGAGGGTCTCGGTCAACTGCTCGATTGCCTTTTTGTTCCGTTCCTCCTCCTCGTGCATTCTGGTCTGCATCTCTAGCAGAGCCTTCTCCAGTTGGATGATGCGATCGTCACGCAGTGCAATCATCTCAACCATGACATTAACCTACTCTCACCATCTCATTCAATACATAAACCTACTCTCACCATCACAATCAGCAAATCAAAAATGCAATTGCACCGAAATTCCCATTCGCACCTAATTACATCTGGATCAGGGTTGCACATTTTTCGTTTTTTTGTTTTGTTGATTTTTCCAGTTTTTTCGACATTTTTTCGAATTAGTCGAAAAACTCAAGAAATTTTTTTCGCTTTTTTTGTTTTTTCGACTTCTTTCCTTCTATTTTTTGCCTTTTAGCTGGTTTTTTTTTCGTTTTTTCGAGGAAGCCTCATCTGGATACAAATAACATTGCTGATAAAGTACTTATTCCCGGTCAGAAAAGTGAGAGCTGAGTGATACAAATTCACTGTTCGTATGCGTTCTCTATGTTTCCCCACTAGGTCTTTCTCCTTAGTTGACCGTTCACTAATGATTAGTCTTTCTGATATAAATGTTTCTTTGGGTGGTTGGTTAGATCCCACCCGTTAAACTAGCTTTTTCCGTGCTATGCCCTGTTCTTATCGGTTTTCTTTTTTTCCATCACACCCACTTGTGTGAGGTGGATGACTCTGTGACCGATTTTTATCGATTGATTTTTAAAGGTCAAATATAAAGGTTATCGTAAAGGTCATCGATTATATGATTTCTAAAGGTCATTTAAAGGTCATTTAAAGGTCAATTAAAGGTCATTTATCGATTTTTCAAAAATTTTAAAACTTAATTTTTCATTTTTTTCTCTTTTTTAAAAAATAAATTTTGTTTATTAATTTTTTTTTAAATTTCAAATTTATTTTTTTAAAATTTTGTTTATTTATTTTTTTTAAAAATTATTTTTCAAAAACGTTTTTTTTTTCTCTAACCGTCTCTTCTTTTTACCCACTATTTCTTGGCGCGCTCTGACGCGTTTTTTCTCTAACCGTCTCTTTTTTACACACTATTTCTTCGCGTGCTCTGACGCGTTTTTTCTCTAACCGTCTCTTTTTTACACACTATTTCTTCGCGCGCTCTCACGCGTTTTTCTCCAACTTTTTTTTTAACGACTGAACAGAACCATCCCTGAGCCATCCGTGTTATCGCGTGGTTGCATGTTCACACTTTCCCGCTCAAATGGGCGGTTCCACTCGAATTCTACTTTGTAAAAATTTCTATTTCTTCTCGCGCTCTCACGCGTTTTTTCTCTAACCGTCTCTTCTTTTACACATTGTTTTCTCACTACTCTCTAATACAAATTTTCAAAACCTTTTTTTTTTCAAATTCAATGTGCTCGATGATGACTTCATCAACCCCTCAAGCTATAAATCTTTGGTGTAAACCCCTTATATCAACAAGCCGTCTCTACAGTAATTTGTAGGGTAACCTCTCTCCCATTAATCACTTGTTGCGCCAATCCGTCTCTCTGTACTCTTTTGCGGTAAAGAACACATCTCTGTTGTGTATTCTTTCGCATTTGCAGAATGAACAAGACACGGTTTAATCAAATTTTTCATTAACAACAGATTTATTAAGTTCAGAAATGTTCAAATGCAACATGACGAGGGGAGATTTTTTCATCATTCATGACTTTTTTTTTCATTCATGACGTAATAGTTTCCATTTTAACATGGAAGTAAATGTAAAATTTACCAAGGAAGTTTTCGTAGAAAAAACTAATTTAAACACGGAATTGTATGTGAACTAAATGGTATGAATGTTTTTGAGAACAGTGTAAAAGAAAGTGTCGCAACCACTTTTACGGTTAACGTAAATGCATGTGGTACACAAGGGTACTACAAGGCACGGCTGGCCTTCATGGAAGACTTCTTTCTTCAAAAGTGGAAGTTGATCGCCGCAGGCACGACAAAGTTGAAGAATGAGCACATGGGAACGTGGCTGGCCGAGATATCGCTGCGAAAAAGAGGACAGCTTCTCGTCTTCTCGAACCGCACGATATTACATCTTCAACAATGGGTAATTTATGAAAGGTAAAATACTTATTGTAGACTATCTACAAAAAAAAAAAGAAAGTTAACCTCATCAAGTCTTCTCCCTTTTGCCTTGAACGGCTCGGTTACCTGCAAATGAAATAATTTCATACTCATTACCACGTTTAACTGAAAATGAACATACCTTCTGGGCGCCTTTCTCTCTTTTCTTCTTATCCAGCTTCTTCTCGATTTCGACTTTTGTATGATCCATCGTAATTATCTGCAAATGATTATCATAAATTGAAAGCTAACTTTTAGAAATTTCTTGATTATTACAACAACATAAAAGAGAAAAAACTCACGTTGTCACTCTGCATTTAGTTGGAGCTTTGGAGCTGTTGATTTCTGGAAGAAAATCATTGAAACAAAGAAGTTTTAACAATTTTGGGGAAAACCCGGAAAAAAATAGAAAGATGATAACAAATATCTTCACACTTTTATGACAGACTGAACCCCAACCACCAGTTGACGATGATTCACTCGAAAAGAATGGAAGGTTAACTTACTGAACCATGATTATTGTTATCAGCTAATGCAATCTCTATACAATGCAGTAGGATAGCTCGAGTACATGAAAAAAAAAGGAGTGGAAGAGAGAGAGTACGATTTAATGTTATAAAGAGAGAGAATTAGAGAGGGGGAAAAGTAGGGAAGTGAGGGAGGAGGATGAGTCATCCAATGAGAGGGTGAGAGAGCACGAGGGAGTAGCCAGAGTGAGTGAGAGAGTGTGAGGAAGAGAGAGAAAGAGGGATAGAGAGAAAAGTAGAGGGAGGAGGTGAAAGCAAATCAGACAGTGAGAGGAAGGGTGTGAGAGAAGGTGAGACAGAAGGAATGTTTTGATAACTGTAAGATGAGAGATTACAACTAACATACTCGTGAAAGTTGAAGACCACTTTGCTGCCTTTCTCAATGTTGAAGACGTATTGAATCGGCTTTTCCTTCTCCAGGCTTTCTTTAGAATCGGATGTCTTGAAGAAACAAAAAGTCATTAGTGTCGATATAGTCATACGTTCAAGATTACTAACCGTTTCGTATCCTTGTCCGTCAGGACGAATCTTCTTTCCGCCAGCGGGTTTTCTTGTCTTCTCTCCGGATACAAACCAATCTGCCAACTGAAATATTTAAGTTACTACACTATTTAATTTACAAGTTTCAGATAACTCACCTCAGTTCGAGCTTCTGCCATGGACTCCGACCGCGAATCTGAAGAGGTTTCATTTTAATATTCAGAAAATTATGAACCATTTTACATCCAACGTTTTTCAGGAGCAGATGCAATGCACTTATGAAGAAGAACTTGAGATGCTGGAACAGGGTAGAATACAATATGGAGGCGGGGCCTCAACATCAGTTGATATTGACATGAGGAGTTCGGAGTACTTTACTTCCGAAGAAAATGACTCCGACTCTGACGAAAAACAGGTTGAAAAGGTATATCTTCAAATTACAGTAAGAATAGCTAACAGTTACACTGAATTACATGTTAAAGAGCTGCCTCGTTGTGAACGACGTTCTGCACGACGTGAAGGACTTCTACACCCTCACAGCAGAAGACAACACCTACTCCAAGAAGTTTAGAGTAGTTCAAAAGAACTTGACATTCAGGCTACATGAGTTGGCCAACGGCACGTCCTCCATTGAGGACCTCTTCGACAAGGTTAATAACATGATTTATTGAGTTATTATTGTATCCTTGCATACTCAATATCAACATCAGAAAATTTCTTTTTACAGGTGGTCCACGACCTCGTAGAAACATCGAAACCAGCAGGGGGGAATTTGTACGTGTCCGTGGGCGTCACACAGGATGGGAGCACAAAAAGCTTCGGGATGAGGGCCGTGCCTTATCCGCGGTTCAGTGCCTCTACGCTTCGACGCGAGTTGACAATCGCCGAGACGAGTACTGGCATCATTGCCCCATTGGTTCTCGGAAACGTTAGTGAACATTCGAATCCTTGTTTTGTTTTTTCCCGCTAAATGTACAAATTCAGCTTGAAATGCGTGTTTCCTGGGTGGATATGCCGTCAGGATCAGGTGACCCGGCCAGCAACGCGTCCCCTCGAGACGACAACATCACCAAAGTCATAGGTTGGTGTTGGTGAAATTACAATTTGTTTCGAACTATTAAGTATACATACCATATATGTATACATTTTTAAAAAAAAGATGTACGAGAACGAAATGCTAAACAATTATGTTGATTAAGGGAACAACTGCCTCCCGAAAGCCATCGCCGTAGGCATTGCCTACTTGAATCGAGAAAGAGACTCCCCCAAATGGAGAGCTATTTCTCGGTTCATGAAGCCTCAGCAGAAGGCTGCGCTGGAATTGCTTAACCGACTGGGGCTTCCCCAAAAGGAATCGTACGATCTCAAAGATGTCAAGGAGATTCAGGAGAGACTCACCGACTACCAGCTCATAGTATTTGATGGAGCCAAGCATCCATTATTCCGAGGTCCCTTCGCTGGAGATGGAAAGGTCGTTGGACTGCGACTCAGAAACAACCACTACGACCACATCAAGAAAATCCCTGCATTCTTTGGTTATTTGACAGTTTAATGTTTTAATAACGAAGACCCAAAAGAGAGAAAATCTTTGATAAGTTGACAGTTTAATGTTTTAGTTACAAATATGCAGAGAAAAAACCAAATTCTTTGCAGGCACAAAGTACTATTGCGGGAATTGCAACTCGCTCTACATGAACAGAGATGCCCATTACAACTGCCCTATTAGGTGTTCCCTATGCACCCACCCACGCATCGAAGAGTGTAGTGGCCGGCTGCATAAAGAATGCGCTAGGTGTAGATTCGTCTTCAACAACGAGGACTGCTTCAAACGTCATTTGGAGCAAGGTGTCCAAGGAGGTGCATCACGATGTGAGCGCGTCCAAATCTGTGAGACGTGCAATCAGGTCATTCAATTTACTTGACTTGTTCACCTTGGAAAAGGCGTTACTACATTTTTTTTTTGTAGTTGATCAACGAAGGACGGACAGGGCGAGCTCACGTGTGTGGCATGTCGTTTTGCCCTCGATGCAAGACGGATATGCCTAAAGACCATCCAACTTGCTTCATTACGCCAGCGACCCCCATCTCCTCCAGATTCAAACTCAAGACTATCGCCTTCGATATTGAGGTAGTAATTTTTTAAACTAGCTTCATAAACTGATACATACTCTTTTTCAGTCCACAGTTGTGAGCGAGGATGGAAAAAACGTTCAAAACCCGAACATTATCATTGCCATCCGCTCGTGCAGTGCCTGCCAGCACAGCACGCCAGAGTCTCACGAGTCTCAAGACTCGTGCAATCAGTGCGGAGGGCGCCGTGTCCATGTCTGGCACGATATGGATGGAGGCAACAGAGACCTTGCGGGAGAATTCGTTAAATGGCTGAATTTGAAGGAGAACCGCAATGCCACAGTGCTTGCTCATAACCTAAAGGGGTGAGCTCTTTTCTTCATTGACATTAAAAACCTCTTTTTTGCGTTCTCTCCAATGAATCATGGAAGTGTTGAGGTATGACGGGCAGTTTCTCTTGCACACAATGATGAAAAGCGATGATGTGCCCAGCAAAATCGTGCTTTCCGGACTGAAACTGATGCAGCTAGTCAACAAAAGTGTTCGCTTTGTGGACACGCTCAACTTTCTACAGATGCCGCTGTCATCGTTTCCGAAAGCATTTGGAATTGTAGAGTTGAAAAAAGGTTAGTATACTCTTTCAAACATTGTATAAGCATTGTTTTTCTTAAAGAAAATACAATTTCTTCCAGGGTACTTCCCCCATCTTTTCAATCGACCTGAGAACTACAACTACGTCGGCACCGTACCAGAACTGACTTTGTACAACCCGACTCAGATGAAGGAAGAAGCTAAAGCAGAGTTCCTGGAATGGCATAGAGCACAGCACGACATCGAGTTCAACTTTAGAAGGGAAATACTTGCCTACTGCTACTCTGATGTAGCTTTGCTCAGCAGAGGGGCCATGGCCTTTGATACAGAATGCTTCAGAATATCAGGAACTCATGTTTTTCACGAGACTACCACCGCTGCAAGTGCAGCAATGCTCATTTTCCGAAGAAATTTCCTAAAGAGAGAAAAGCTGGCGATCGAAGCTCCGATACTTCCATGCAAGAGGCAGAGCATCCTAGCCCTCAAATTTTTGGCGTAAGTTAATCAAACAAATTTCCACATGTTTTTGCAAAGTTTATCTCAAAATTTTCACAGATACCTTCGTGAGACGGAGAGAAAAAGGATTCAAGACGCAACGCATGGCGGGGAACATAGAGTCCCCGGAACGAGATACCATGTGGACGGCTACATTCCTAGAGAGGGAAAGAAACCTATCGCGATAGAGGTTAGCTGATAATGTTGAAACATTTGGTTCTTTCAAACATTATTTTGTAGATACACGGATGCTACTTCCATGCCTGCACCTGCTCATACCAGGATGACGCAGTCATACTAGGTCGTACGGCTGCAGAGATAAGACGAGACGATAAATTGAGAATGGAAGCACTCGAGCAGAGATACAAAGTGAAGGTCTACCGAGAGTGTGAGATTAACAAGATGTTGCGTCGGGACGAGGAAATGAAGATATTCTTCATGAAGCATCGCGTGCTAGTAAGTTTTTTGTTATATTTTTGTTTTATTCTTGAATGAATGTTCAATTGAGGAGCCTCTTGATATCCACGATGCTTTCTTTGGCGGAAGAACTGAAACGTTCAAACTGCACGCAAAATGTCAAGAAGGATGGAGCATCCGCTATCTTGATGTTTGCAGGTTACTGAATATCTCTTTGTCATGGTATTTTTTATGTTCATCAATCTGCTTTCAGTTTATACCCATTCACCAACAAGTACAAGCCATACCCGATCGGAGTTGGAGTTTACGTTTCTGGAGAGGATATTTCGTGTCCAATCAACCAACCACAAGATTTGAGAGTCAACGGATTCCTGAAATGCAGAGTATGTTTTCTTATTGAATTCGTAACGTCTTCTTGTTACTTATTTACAATCCTATTGTTCAGGTATTGGCACCGCACAAACTGCATCTACCGGTTCTGTGTATGAGAGTGGGAGGAAAGTGCATATACGCTGTATGCCAACAATGTGCTTTGGAGAGGTCATCAGAGAGAACTTCATGCACGCATACGGACGAGGAGAGAGCTTTCGAAGGAACATGGGCCACGGAGGAGATCAAGCTCGCCTTGAGAAATTGCTATAAAGTGCTGAAGGCCTATGAGGTAATCACTTCAATCACTTTTCATGTGTCTTCTAATCAATCACCGTCTTCAATCACTAAAATTCAGGGAAGACATTATGAGGACTGGAGTCAATACGAGATGAACCCTGAAAGCGGACATGTACGTCACGGCATCCTCTCCGAGTACATGAACACATTTGTGAAGCTTAAAACAGTTAGTGATTTTAATTATTGTTTAGTAGTGTTGTTGATTCTCATTGTTTGCGATATTTTCAAAAATGAAGCTGTTTGAAGGAAGCAAGCGGATGGCCCAGAGATGTTGGCAATGACCTCATGAAGCAGGCCGAATACGTTGAGGCCTTCAAAGAGAAAGAAGGAGTGACGCTCGATCCTTCAAAGATGGTGCCAAACAGTGCAGCAAGACAAGTTGCAAAGCTGATGCTCAACTCCTTGGTAAGATTCTTTTTGTTGTATTAAATAATTACAAACAATTTATTCTGGATTTTCAGTGGGGGAAACTCGGAGAGCGATCGGGAAGGAAACAACAGGAAATGATTGTCTCCCCCGAAAGACTGCACAGCCTTCTGATCGAGGCCGAGACCGAGGTTGGGGACATCATTGTCCTCACCGATGAGAAGCTCTGGGTCTCCTTCAAGAAGAAGACTGACCATTCCGAGCCAATAAGCACTACATCCTTGGCGTCGGCAGTGCTCACGACGGCTTACGCAAGAGTGACGCTATACAATATCATTTCGCGAGTGCAAAGTTCCAGGCTGCTGTATTGTGGTTCGTTTAAATCTTTTCGTTATTATTTGTTGTATATTACAATTCTTTTGTGTTTCAACTCTCAACTTTAGATACGGATTCGGTCATCTACCTTCACAAAGACAGTGAAGTGGACCCCCTGGAGGAGCTGAAGGGGAACTTTCTCGGAGACCTGACGGACGAAATTTCTGGAAGAGGAACAGAGTTCGTCTCGCAAGGACCAAAGACGTATGCATACAAATACGTCACGCATGACGGCCTGGTGAGTAACTTACACGCTTTTCTCCATACCTATACTATTTTAGAAAAGAATGTCTTGTTTTCTTGCAGGAAAAGACTGTTGTGAAGTGCAAAGGCTTTCCACTAACCTCTGACGCATCACATACGATTCACTTTGAGCAGATGCATCAGTTCGTGAGAGAAATGAAAAAAGGAGGAAAACCTGACCCAGTAACGGTCACATACGATAGAATAGTGACGACACGAAATCATTTGGTCACATCTCTCGCTCAAGAAAGAAGATTAAATGCTGTGTTTGATAAAAGGGTAATTGTTCCGGGAACTTACAACACGGTGCCTTACGGTTTCAAGTAAGAATATTCGTAAATGTTTCTCATGTTGTAATCTTGTGTTGTTTCTCATTAACTCAATTGTGATGCTTCTTGAGTGGCCGTCTACAATGTTGATGTGTGGACCTAGTGGTTGTGGAAAAAGTACCCTTGTTCATCGTATTATAAGGTCTCCCGATCAAGTTTATGAATAAAAACCGAAACGCATATATTTTTGTTATAACGAGTATCAAAAGGGTTACGATGAATTTGCTAATCTTGATCTAGTAACAATGTGTTTAGGTCTTCCGCAACTGGAAAACTTGAAAAAACTCGATTCAACCCCTACTTTGTTGATACTTGACGATTTGATGGTTGCTCTCGATAAATGGCCTGATGCTGAGAAACTATTCACTGTAGCATCTCATCATTACAATATGTCTGTTATTGCTGTTGTTCATTCCTTGTTTTATTCTCGAGTGATGCGTAATTTAAGAATCAATTCTAGTTACCTTTGCCTGTTCAAAAACAACTCAGATCAATTGACTATCCGTAATCTTGCCACGCAACTCTACCCTACAAACAGAGTGTTTTTTATAGATTGTTACGAAGATGCCACTCGTGAACCTCATGCTTACCTTTTTGTTGATTTGCATAAGAATACCGATGTCAAGTTCCGTCTGCGTACGAGTGTTTTTCCATTAACTGATCGGGTTATTTGTTATCTTCCCAAATGAAGCGTGCGGTTTGGTCTGAACAGTGTATCAAGAGCATTGCTTCTTTGTCAAACGACAAAGAGTTTGAGCAAGGTTTGTACAAGTTGACAGACAATGAAGTGATATGTCTTATTGAAGCCATTTGCAACATTCTTTATGGAAATCTTCCCATTACTAAGAAAACATGTAAAACTATGAAAAAGTTTGCGCCAGTAATGCGTAAACTTGCTCCTATAAGAAACGTTCAAAAAGCAAAGAAGGCCCTCGTCCAGGTGGGGGGAGGGTTCATTGGACCTATCATACCGATACTTGCGAGCCTGGCGAGTACTTTACTCTCCAATGCCCTCCTTCAATAAAATGGTGTTAGTGCCTGAAGAAAGGCTAGCGGCGCTCTCTTCCATCAAACCGGAAACGTACATCGAAAGAATAGAGAGAGAATTACGCAGTTTGCTCTCTTCGACAGAGAGTGATGATAAACGCTTGAGATTGTATCAATCCCTTCTCCAACAACTCACGTCAACTATTCATAAAAATATAAATTATCAAGATGAAGAACCAAACTGGCAGGGGGAGGTGTCGAATCACGTTCCAAATAATCTTGGTAGTGTAGAAACAACCCCTTCCTCCATGAAAACTGCCGCTGAGAATCCTCAAGACTCTTCAATTAACACGGAACAAATAAAACAAGAGAAAAAAGAGAAAATTTATTTGGATGAATTGAAATTCACAAATGCTACAGTAAAGTCAAAAGCTGATTTGATAGTCGAACATTTGAAAAAATTTCCTGACATTTTTATAATAAACGACAAAGGGAAAATTGACTTGGAAAATGAAGAATTTGACGTTTTGCCGATAATTTCGGACCTCTCTAATAGATGACGGAGTCGTTCGACACCTCCTATGGGTAGCGAAGAGTTTGTTCGAGCACTTGTATCCACAGGATTCCCTGTTCAGCAGATTGCAAACAAGAACCGGTCAGATTTTGCTGTGAGCAAATGGTTCTCAAGTCAGTAGACTATAAATTGGAGAAGATATATTCAGACCCCCAAAACCCCGGAGGTTTCAGAGGAGTGACTGCTTTGCTAAAAGCAGCCAATAATGCCGGAATTAAGGTGACTCGTAAACAAGTGAAGAGATTTCTGCATCAATGTGATACATACACGACCCATTATCCGTCTAGAACAAAGTTCAAAACAGGCCAAATTCAGTCGACGGGGCTTGACAGCGATCATCAAGCTGATCTTGCTGTTCTTATTGATCTGAAGAGGTATAACAAGGGCTATTCGTACATTCTTGTTGTTGTTGACGTCCTCTCTCGATTTGTGTGTGCACCTCTCAAAAACAAAACTGGAAAAGAAACCGCGACTGCTTATAATGGTATACTTTATTCTAGCGGAAGAATTCCGTTCAGACTATACACTGACGAGGGAAAAGAGTTTTTAAATACACATTTTCAAAAACTTTTGAGTGAAAAAGAGATAATACATAAGAAACCAAAGAACCATAATGTGAAGTGTGCGCTTGCTGAGAACGCTGTGAAACGGGTTAAAACCCGTCTGTATCGTGTGTTCTCTGAGAATAATACATATTGTTGGATAGATGTACTACAAGATGTAGTACATGGTTTGAACGTCTCACCGATCAAATCTATCGGAGGCATACCACCCGCTGATGTTAATCATGGAAACATGGAGAAAGTGTGGCAAAAACTATACGGAGAAGAAAAGTATAAAACTCCTCAACACATGTTTCGTGTTGGAGATACGGTCAGACTTTCCAAGTTTAATACATTGTTCAAAAAAGGCTATAAAAACACATTCACATTAGAAGTTTTCAGAATAAAAAAATTATTATACAAGGATCCTCCTGTTTATATCATTGAAGACTTGAACGGTGAGGAGATTGACAGTATTGTATATGAGCCCGAACTTGTCAAGTACGTTCCTAAACAAGAGTTTAAAATCGAGAAAATTTTACGTAAACGGCAGAAAAATAGAAAAACCGAGTTACTCGTGAAGTGGGTAGGTTATCCATCCAGTTTCAATTCTTGGATACCTTCCGGCGATGCAAGAAGAATCCGGTAACTCTTGGCATTTGGGTACCACTTCTTGCTCAAGAGCTTTAGTTGTCTACGTCGCTCAAGTCATGTTAATCTATGCTGTAGTTTCGGTGTCTATATATAACCTAACATTCTCGAATTGTCCTGATAACAAGTTGTGGATTGCCATTCTTTCTTCCTGTATTGGGTATCTGCTACCTTCTCCTTCCATCACTCCTAACAAATTATGAAAGACTTTTACTTAACTCTTTTGAGTAACACTCGTAAAGAGGATGTTATTTCTAAATTCCGTGTAAAGTTACCTTCTGCAATTAATTTGCAAGAAGATTACGAAGTGGCGCTAACAGAGATAATCTATCCAAACACATTTGACCTTTTGACCGATAGACGAGAAGACGATTATTTTAACGATAACACTATATTCCTGAAAGACTTTGATGGATCCGTTGGAACTGTGACTGTCACTCCATGTTCTTACAAATCAGGTTCTGACTTGATTGGTCAGATAAACTACTCTTTGAATGAATTCTTCAGCTTCAAGTATAATACGAAAAATATGAACATGTTGTATTACAACCCGTATACACGTAAATGTGAAATAACTCTACCTGAACAAATTGGAAGAGCTATTTTCTCTAAACGTTTTGCCTATCTTTTGGGTATCAAGGAAACTATAGAACATCGATCAACCTATATTTCTTCTCATCCCGTTCACGTCGCAAAAGACATGATGTTCATTTACGTTAATATTGTGGAGAACCAGATGGTTTCCAATGTTTTATGCCCACTTTTGAAAGTAATAGCAACAAACGGAGAGTTGGGTGAAAATGTGAGCGTTTCCTTCACAAGACCTCAATATGCCGCCGTTCGCTACAGAGACTTTGAATACATTAATGTTGATATTAAGAACGACTTTGATGAGCATATAAATTTTCATTCGGGGAAGATCTGCATGGTACTTCATTTCAAACCTAAACGTTCAGCAGAGTAGGTATGCATGTACCCTTTAATCCCGACTCTTGTATTGACTGGTATGATGTGTTTATCTAACAAGCACGTCAGAGTGGTTCGGGATTTCGTGGTTATCCTTATCAGCGTGGTGCTTCTGGTTTGGGTGGTGTTCTCTCCAAGTTGTTCAGTTTCATTCTGCCAATTGCCAAATCAGCAGGAAGGTCTATTGCTAGTGAGGCAGTGAATGCTAGTGAAAAGTTTGTTGATGACGTCATCGATGGTAAAAACGTAAAAGAATCTTTAAAGACACATGGTCGTCAAGCCTATAAAAATCTAGTGAATCGCGCCAATGCTAGAATACAACGCGGTCAAGGTAAGAGAAAGCGTAAATCTCGTAAAACTAAGAAGATAAAGAGAGTCAAGACTAGAAAGCGGTCAGTATTGAAACGTCAACGACGTCGAACGGTTAAACGGTCTTTGAACTCTCTAAAAGACATTTTTTCAAAGTGAAAATGGGGAAACTAATTGACCCAAAGTCTGTTCCATCAACTCGAAGCGAATTGAGTGTGTTTGAGATACCTTCTACTCAAGTTGCGTTAGAATCCGCTAGATGGCTGTCTATTCCCACAAGTACTCCAATCAACAACTCTGGTCCTTACATGTTCAATTTGGTGGATTCACGCCATTTTCTTCAAGTTTGCAAATCCTACATTTCTCTTCGTCTGAGAGTCAAACGACCAGTCGGATCAGATAACAATATGATTAAGGAAAACTATGGTTTGATTAACTACATTGGCGCAACTTTTTTCAATCAGGTCACTCTCGAGGTTAACAATCAGCAAGTATTTGATTGCAGCAATTATGCTTACAAAGCTTACTTGGAATGTCTTTTGAACCATAGTACGGACCAAAAGCAAGGTTTCCTTCAAGCAGCTGGTTATTATCAAGATGGTGATAATGGATTAGAAACTTCAGAGAATGATGGATACAAGTCTAGAGTGGAAGTTTTATCGAATGATGTAGTGGACCTAGTCGCACCTCTTCACATTGACCACTTTAGCACCGACCGTTTCCTTATTCCTCATCTAAATCTTCAATTTCGTCTCTATCGTAACTCTGATGACTTTATAACAGAAAACTTCACAACCAGTAAACAATCAGGGATATCGATTGAAGTTGTGTCAATGAAGCTCTTGGTCCGTGCGGTAGATGTCATAAGTTCAGCAAGTCTCGCACTAGAAAAGACCTTACTTTCTTATCCTGCAAGGTATCCTTATCACAGAACACGTCTACGTGTGATATCTATACCCGGTGGGCGATCAGATTTCCCCTACTCTACGCTTTTCACTGATATTGTTCCACGACGTATTGTTGTAGGATGTGTAGAGCAGGATGCATTTGATGGTAATTCATCAAAAAATCCTTTCAACTTCAAACACTTTAATATTTCTGAGATTTCTATAGATGCCAGAGGAGTTACTTTCCCCGCTCAGCCTCTCAAAATCAACTTTAAGCAAAATTGCTATGCAGAAGCTTTCGCAATGTTTTATGAAAACATTGGAGTTATAAGTGAAAATCGCGACATTGCAATATCTTATAAGAAATATAGGAATGGTTTCACTCTCTTTGCTTTTAACCTCGTACCAACTGATGCTAATAATGATTTTGAACTTGTTCAAAGTGGAACCACTCAAATAGCTTTGAGATTTGCCGAACAAACTCCTCCATCTGGACTACAACTCATAGTATATGCCGAGTAGGACGGAATGTATCAAATTGATCATTATCGTAATGTTTTCAACGACCAGCAAGTGTAGACTCATTCTTATAAACAGTATTCTCATGTGAAAGCAATGATTGATGTTGCTGAATACGGCTGCTCTATCAAATCTAGAGCTTAATAATATTCTGAGAAATTGTCCTGTCACGAGATTCTATTATCTAGGTAGTTTCCCTTGCGATGCAATTGTTGATATTCCGGAAAGTCGACCTTTTTGTCTCATTTTCAATACTGGCGAAGCTAATTCCCCCGGAGAACACTGGGTAGCTGTATTTGTGAATAAGTATAATATTGCCGAATACTTTGACTCCAACGGAGATGAATGTTTGATTACCCTCAAAGAGTGGCTGTCCAACTTTCGCTTGGTAGAAATGTTCCCATTCCGTACTCAGAGTCACTTTAGTAATGTATGTGGTCACTTTTGTCTTTATTTTCTCCATAACAGATGTAAAGGTAAGAGCATAAGATATTTGAAAAATTGCTTCCATCGAAAGAATTTGAGCAGAAACGATTCGTTAGTGTATAAATGGTATCTCCATCATCTCAAGTCATGTATAAATAGGTGAAGAGAGATCACAATCCATCATTTTCTTTGCCATGTCCATCGATAAACTTTCCCTCCTCACTGAGAATGACCCCGTAAAGGTTGCTGAATCATCTACTAACTCTTCCATTAAGAAAGAGAAGGAACTCGCAAATGATTGCGAAAACGTGGTAACTGTTATGGAGACTGGCATAACTCTACGAAGAGCGAGAAATCGTATTGAAGGAGATACAAGTGTTAGATACATTCGTAATATTGGTTCATTTCACCTACTCGCAGATGAATCTGATAACATATTTGTACAATTTCTCCAAGCTAATTAATTAAGTGATGATTGAGATGTCTCAATCAAGCGATACTTCTACTCACGAAGAAGTTCATTTCAAACGGAAGAGAAAGCGAGAGGAGGAAAATATTGAGGTTTATAGAGAATCTTTATTTTTTGGATTCATAGCAGTAAGTAATCGTTCAATTTTGTTGAGTTATAGCAGTCAGTAATCGTTCATTATTGAGTTTCCGTCACAAGAACGTGCCAACGATTACGAAGAGCCTCACCTCCAAGGAAGACCTTTCTCTATATTCAGACCACAAAGATTCATCACTATGGCTGTTTGTAACGAATGTTCCAAACCTACCGTCATATCTCATGTTGATCACACCATCACCTTCAAATTGTGTAACTCTTGTATTCTCACAAACGTTCGCATGCAATCAGCCATTTACCACAACATTGTTGTGAAGAACTTGAAGGAGAGGAGAACGATTGCCAGACCAAAGGGCTCACCGACAAGCGCTCCCCGCCTCTGGTTAGTTTTTCTTTTACTTCACATCAGACAAAGCTGAGAAAGAAACTCTTAAAGAATAGTAATCAAGGGGAGATTTGTCTCTGGAGGGAGGACAAGCTCCTCCCTAGGTTCAGTCATCTAGTTTTCCCATTTGATTTGAGGTTGTGCTTAATTTAATTAATGTTGTGTTAATTTTGTCTATTTTTTTTCAGATGATACCTCTGCAAACGTATATGCTTCTGAAGTTGGACATCGACCTTCATGGTAATCTCACTCCCAGCCAGATTGAGAGAGTCAACGCTGGCTTCATGCAGTTTGCGCACTACACACCTTGAACAAAATGTGGTTCTGGACCGTCCTCGTCTGGACATTAACTCTACAGCCCGGACACCTGTGAACGTACGTTTACAGGTTTCCGGACGGGCCAATCCTATAGGAATGCGCTTGGTTCGTGTACCCCTACATGTTAGTTTTAAGCTTTCCTTTTCAAAGAACTTTTAGAACTTTTTTTTTCTGTT
Source organism: Allodiplogaster pararmata (assembly GCA_964056735.1). Classification (NCBI taxonomy): domain Eukaryota; kingdom Metazoa; phylum Nematoda; class Chromadorea; order Rhabditida; family Diplogasteridae; genus Allodiplogaster; species Allodiplogaster pararmata. The sequence continues at coordinate 13,148,010 of OZ057405.1, forward strand.
GATCCATTTAATTCATTAGGGCAGCCATTGACACTAGGTGTAAGATCTGTCTGTTTATTTTTTTTTGTTGCTAAAACCTTTTCTCTACCGCAAAAAAAAAGAAGTCAAATTGAAGGACTACTACACCGCTCAACACAATATCTGGATTGAGAAAATGGAATGGCCCTGTGTCCGTGTTTTCAACGGGTCGCTATACCCTATCCAGGTCTTGGAGATTGATCTGGAATAGTCGGCAGTCACCCAGGGTTTTCCCATTTGAGTTGAGGTTGTGCTGAATTTAATTGATGTTGTGTTAATTTTGTCTATTTTCTCAGATGCTGTTGTAGTTATACTGTTTCCAATGAATTGTTTTTCTTAAATGAGGCCTTTTCCGAACTTAACCGTTGTTATTGTTAATGAAAAATTTGATTAAACTGTGTCTTGTTCATTCTGCAAATGCGAAAGAACACACAGCAGAGATGTGTTCTTTACCGCAAAAGAGTACAGAGAGACGGATTGGCGCAACAAGTGATTAATGGGAGAGAGGTTACCCTACAAATTACTGTAGAGACGACTTGTTGATATAAGGGGTTTACACCAAATATTTATAGCTTGAGGGTTTGATGACGTCATCATCGAGCACATTGAATTTGAAAAAAGGTTTTGAAAATTTGTATTAGAGAGTAGTGAGAAAACATGGTGTAAAAAAAGAGACGGTTAGAGAAAAAACGCGTCAGAGCGCGTGAAGAAACAACGTACAAGAAGCAGAGAGTCAGATACATACTTTTAAGAGAGGGTAGTAAGAAGTTATAAAAAATGAGAGAGTATGATAAATGGAATATGTTAAGAGAGAGAAAGCCATCGGTCACAGTAAAATTCTATGAGAGAAGGCGGGAAGGGTAGAGAAAGAGAGAGAGAGAGAGAGAGAGAGAGAGAGAGAGAGAGAGAGATAGAGAGAGAGAGCAGTCTGTAAAACTACAGACGACCGACGATTAGAGAAAAAACGCGTCAGAGTGCGCGAAGACAAAAGTGTGTAAAAAAAGAGACGGTTCGAGAAAAACGCGTGAGAGCACGCCAAGAAAGAGTGTGTAAAAAAGAGACGGTTAGAGAAAAAAACGTGTTTGAAAAATAATTTTAAAAAATAAATAAAAAAATTTAAAAAAAATTTAAAAATTAAAAAAAAAAATTAATAAACAAAATTTTAAAAAAATGAAAATTTAATTTTAAAAATTTTTGAAAAATCGATAAATGACCTTTAATTGACCTTTAAATGACCTTTAAATGACCTTTAAATGACCTTTAGAAATCATATAATCGATGACCTTTACGATAACCTTTATATTTGACCTTTAAAAATCAATCGATAAAAATTGGTCACAGAGTCCTCCACATCACACACAGGGAATATATCGAATATGTTCCTTTCTAGAATATTTCAAACCACGCTCAATTTTTTTCGAAAAAGGAAGTTCAACTTAGCTTACTTACCTAGCAGTATTGAAGTTTTGAGGTAGAAAGTTGTAAAGCTCTTGTTTCTCGGCTCGCAAGTGAGAGGCTCTTTCGGTTCACCTTAACAGATGAGCAGCTTCGGAAAAAAGTTACTCTCCGTACAGGAAGTCATTTGTATAAACGAATGGGAAAGACGGAGTTCAAAACATCCATTACTTTTGTAACTCGCAATGTGCAGGCGATTATAGCATTTTGAGTCCTAGTTGAGCTCCATAGAGTAGTGTCACAGTGGTGTTATGGTAACGGGTTCGATCCAGCCAGATATACCAGCTCCATAGACTAGTGTCACAGTGGTGTTATGGTAACGGGTTCGATCCAGCCAGATATACCAGCTCCATAGAGTAGTGTCACAGTGGTGTTATGGTAACGGGTTCGATCCAGCCAGATATACCAGCTCCATAGAGTAGTGTCACAGTGGTGTTATGGTAACGGGTTCGATCCAGCCAGATATACCAGCTCCATAGAGTAGTGTCACAGTGGTGTTATGGTAACGGGTTCGATCCAGCCAGATATACCAGCTTTTTTCCGTGCGATTGTACAATCAATTGTCATCTTAACTCTAAAGAGCCATCTTCATCTTGATCAAAAGCACTTCTACGACCGAAACGCGAACTTTTTTTTGAAATATTTCGAAGAAATTCTTTATTGAAGTCAACTTTATAACGAATGAATGTGCCCACCAACGCAGTCTCACTGATTACAGCTTTACTTTTCAGCGAAATGCAACCGTAATATTTTGTTGATATACTCTGCAGTGCTGGTGCTGTCAAACTACGCCTTGTCAAGACGGACCTTGATTAAGCAACGTGTTTCTAAAGTAGGCTTTTCATGCGTGGATAATTCAGCTTGGTCACCATTGATTTGGGTTGGAAGTGAGACGCTCAACCTATGAATGATCGCAGTTAAGACGGATGTTGTTTTTTGTGCACCGACTTGACGATTATATATTTTTCATTAATCTTGGCGAAAATTGCATGAATAGAAGAAATAAACAACCCGTAGCACGGTCTTTGGTTGTATTACTTTTGCTGAATTCTTTGCACCATAGCAGGAAGCATTTATCTATGCTTGATCTCCACAACTTGTTCAGTCAATATTATATCATGTTGTTTTTTCCCCGGATGTAGCCGGCTTCAAAGAACGGCTTGTGATGTGTTCTCCTTCGTTTCTTGTTCTTTTTTTAAAAAAAATTTCTCTTCATATCTTCAAAAACGCTGCGAATTCCAGCGGCTTGGTCGATAAGTCGATCGGAGACAGCGCGGTCGGGTGGCTCGGACAATCGAAGAGATGTTTGACGTCTTAGGGTCCGGATGAGCAATCAGGACAAACGTCGGGATGGACTCATCGATGCGATGGAGGTATTTGTTGATAAATCTGCCGAATCCAGAGCGGAGCTGGCTGAGCGTGCACCTAGTACTGCGGAATAAGTCCTTCTCTTCTTCCTGGAATTCAGGCGGAGGTCTGCCTCCCAGGACGACGGCACCCTTCATCGATTGGAGTTCGCTCGAGACCATCATCATGTGTACGGCGTTTGCGACTGATTTCCCATTGTTTGATTCTTTTGACATTTTTTCGCGGCTTCGACAGTCTTCTTGCAGCTCAGCACTAAGTTGTTCTTCATTGCTATAGGAGGCGCCGGGCAGTCGAGGAGGCCGTGGTGGATGTGCTCTGGGTTCAATGATCTCGCGAGGTACTGTGCGGCGAGCATGTTCAAATGGGATTTGGTGGGCATGACCTTTGATTCGCGATGAATATGGTCAGTGCCGGCCATTTGATGATTCCCTGTCACGACGCGGAGTCTGGAGTTCTGAGCCCGTTGGATTTTGGCGTGAGCGGAGTCCGAGAGGAAAGTGGACCAGGCGGGTGCGGCGTAGTTGCAGATCCCTTGCGAGATGGCTTTAAACGTGAGGCGGAGGGATTATTTTTGGTTGCCCCAGGTGCTTCCGGCAAGCGCTTTCAGTACGTTATTGTGCTGCGTCATTCGTCTCGCGATGTCTCTGGCATGGTGGCTAAATGTAAACATCGAGTCGTACGTGACGGCGAGTAGTTTGGCCTGGTTGACGGTGGGGACGGGCTCTCCGCAGATTGATATATCGAGAGTAGAGTTGAATTCGCGACTGAACGTGGTGAAAAGCATAAGCTGGCTCTTGGTCGGGGAGATGATGAGAGACCGTTCTTTGAGGACGATTTAAATCTTCGTGTTGGCCCTGCGTAGATGTTCGGAGGCAACGTTGATGACAATTCTCAGTAAATAGTATTGTATGCCTCGGCTGAATCTTTTGCTTTTCTAGGGGAAACCCCTTCAAAAAACAATTTTCTAACTTTTCTGCCGAACCGCGGACATTCATTTCAATTATTTCTACAAGATTTGACTATTTTAGAATAGAATTAGCTTGCCGTTCATTCATTCCTTATTCCGTGCACATGTGATGATTGCGGACAATAATCATTGCGTATATGCATGGACTTTCTTTCTAGTGACGATGTATGTATGAGTGAAGGGTCGCTTGAAAACGGGGGGGGGCTGAGGGAATAAAGTAAAATTAAAAGAAGTTAATAAAAAATGGTGAAGTTTTTTTTTAATTATCGGAAACATGGGAGTGAGGTACAATATTAACTGTCAAACTGAGTAAATACTTTTTGAATACCTTGCTATTAGAATTATTCACAAATAAAATGTCCAAACTGATAATCGACGTGAAACACGTGTAGATAAGGAAGACTTGCTGATGTTATGGGGTTGAACAAGACGATAAGGAAGACTTGCTGATGTTATGGGGTTGAACAAGACGATAAGGAAGACTTGCTGATGTTATGGGGTTGAACAAGACGATAAGGAAGACTTGCTGATGTTATGGGGTTGAACAAGACGATAAGGAAGACTTGCTGATGTTATGGGGTTGAACAAGACGATAAGGAAGACTTGCTGATGTTATGGGGTTGAACAAGACGATAAGGAAGACTTGCTGATGTTATGGGGTTGAACAAGACGATAAGGAAGACTTGCTGATGTTATGGGGTTGAACAAGACGATAAGGAAGACTTGCTGATGTTATGGGGTTGAACAAGACGATAAGGAAGACTTGCTGATGTTATGGGGTTGAACAAGACGATAAGACTTGCTGATGTTATGGGGTTGAACAAGACGATAAGGAAGACTTGCTGATGTTATGGGGTTGAACAAGACGATAAGGAAGACTTGCTGATGTTATGGGGTTGAACAAGACGATAAGGAAGACTTGCTGATGTTATGGGGTTGAACAAGACGATAAGGAAGACTTGCTGATGTTATGGGGTTGAACAAGACGATAAGGAAGACTTGCTGATGTTATGGGGTTGAACAAGACGATAAGGAAGACTTGCTGATGTTATGGGGTTGAACAAGACGATAAGGAAGACTTGCTGATGTTATGGGGTTGAACAAGACGATAAGGAAGACTTGCTGATGTTATGGGGTTGAACAAGACGATAAGGAAGACTTGCTGATGTTATGGGGTTGAACAAGACGCAGAGGATGAGAATGACAAGAAAAGCGATCAACAGCAGATATCCGATATAAGTGCGTAGTATCTATGTCACATAGATACATTTATGGATGAAGGTTATATCGGCAAGAGCTCCGCGATATTCAAGAGTTTTAAGGCCTGGGATAGAAAGTCTCTCTGAATAAGGGAGTGAAGGATGGCCGGCTCTCGCGATAACACGCCTCGTAAAGGAGCGTTGGACTTTTTCGAGCTGTTTTACCCGACCCAAAGATGTTGGGTTCCAAAGCTCGCGAGCGTATTCCGTTCTTTAAGAACTTAGTGTTTTCAGTACTATTTCTTCAACAAAGCAAATATTTGTTATTTTCAGAGAAATGGAAACATATGCTGCCGAATAAATCGTCCAAAACATTATTTTAAAAAAACATCGAATTCCACAACTTTTAAAGTTATCATGTATTCGTTAAACTGACAAAGATCGCTATAAGGTGAGAACTTATAAAAACAAAACACTAAACCGTTCAAGCATATGCAAGACTAGCGTTTCAGAGAAGTAGATCAATTTGGGAACCAAACCCGTCAAACTGCCCTAAAATGTCATTCTGGCTAAATCTTCGGCAGTAAAAAGATCACGCTTTCTAGGAAACCTTCGCATTTTTTTCTAAAACTCAAATAGTATTGAATAGATAATTTGACAAAAATATCTCTAATAATCCAATAAGCTATAAGCCACATAATCTTAACTAGTACATATTCTTTAACTTATCCATATTTTTGTTACCATATTATAACCTCGAAACCAAACTAACTAAAACTTTGAAAAAGGATTCAAGATGAGCATTGAGGCATATGATCCGTTTGAAAAGCTGCTGAGAGAAGCTTGTTATCTTCAAAACTAGTTTTCTTCAAAACCATTTCTCGGTATGGCATGATCGTACGCTGATTCTAGCTTACAAGTTTCGAGAAGAATTTCAAAATAAAGCAAGAAACAACACGTGGATTAGCTAGCACACAATGGAGGATGCGGAAAAAAATTAATTGACACGATACTTTCTGAATATTTGATGTATAACTTTTCATACTATCAAGATTCAATGGAAAAAAAGTTCTCTAACTCAGTCACAGCCTAAAAACTTGAACCATATTTAAATATATGTAGATAGAATAAGACAACGGAGTGCGCGTAAAGCCATGGGGCAGGATATTGACCTTCAAGTTCACTAAAAATACGTTTAAACAGGCAAAAAATTCAGAGTAATATATTCATTCAGTCCTAAAGATTAAGTATATCAGAGTGCACCCCAATCAATATATTTCACGTATAAGTTGTTATACTTCCAATGTTTGAGTTGACTTTTTCACATGCCTTCTTTTTATGGCTTTTTCCTTCTTTTCCTTTTTCTGTTTTTGGCTTTCTGGCTTCTTTTTATTTTTCTTTTTCTGGCTCAACCTTTTTTTTCTGGCTCAACTCCACAAATGGTCTCTCCTCATAGTAGATATGCAGAGAGAGAAAAATAAACAGAGCTCCGCCAATCGACAAATGAGTCAATTTGTGTATCACACCAGCTGTCGTCCCGAATAACTGAAAGCATCGAGTGGTATTTTTTCCCGGGCTTGCGGCATCATTTTAGTTTTCTTACTTCGTTGCTTTATGTTCAATTAGTCCGGGCGTGGCATAATGGTAGTGTGTTCGACTATTGTGCGAAGAGTACCGAGTTCGAATCCCATCCCGGACAGATCCAGCCAAACCAAGGGTGTTAAGAAATGTTGGTAGTGCTTATGCACGAATCTGAGTCTCCCCACTGCTGCTAATCACACTAGCAGTGATATAGCAGGCAGCCACTGGTTCTAACAGGATAGGTCTGACCTGCATCTCAGGGGAGCGCGTACCCTGCCGCGGGGCGGGAACAAGCGCGAGGAAGATTATTATTACTTGCTCGCCTCATGTTCAATTAGTTTTTATGACAAATTTGCATTCTGCTTCCATCAGCTTTTCTGAAATTCCACCCGATTGTGTCCAAGAAACGAACCAAGTAGGAAAAAGAAGTCAACATCATTACGAATGCCATCAATACCGAAGTTGAGAATTGAGGAATAAAGTCCAGAACGGAAGGAGTGCTCGAGCCGAGGTAGGTATTGATATGGCGCAAGCTTAAATTTATAAATTTTTGATTAAATACAGTACCGCTCAAAATGTTATCGTATAGAGATTATTGAACATAACTTTTTTCAAAGATAACATTCAAAGCTCAAATTTTCACAGAAGTGTTTTGGGCGTCTGTACCGTTCCGGACATCTTTTGGAGAAATTTATTTCTCATCTACAGGAAATACATCAAAATTGGTATACCTTCTATTTTAAGTTTTTTTCCATGATTTTTATTTTTTTGTTTTTTGAGCTTAGTTTGTACAAATTCTGTTTCAAGTCATTGTTCAAACTGTTGGACATCGGAATACAAGTAAAATCGTGCAAGAAGCTGTTTTTCTCCATCATTTTTATTGTAATTTTTGTTTTGTTTTGCGAACTTAATTCATACAATTTTTGTTTCGAGTCATGGTTCGAACTGTTGAATATCGGCAAAGAAGTAAAAGAATCTGAAAATTTGAGCTTCATTCGGGTTTTAAAAAAAAGCTATGTTCAATAATTCAATATATGATAACATTTTGAGCGGTACTGTACATATTTGAATTTGTACTTCGATTTATTGAGCATTGAATGGAAAACACATCCATTATGCCCATGTCTCATATAATCATTAGGTCATAACTTTTTGAAAACAAGGATTATTGCAAATATGCACGGACTCTCTTAAAATCTCTCTCTCTCTCTCTCTCTCTCTCTCCCCTGTGTATACCGTAGGATGTTACCCTGTTTAACAAAAAAAGGGGTTGAACGTTATGGTATCTTGATAGATCTTTTTTCAAACTTGAGCGAGTTTCTGGTTACAATTCATGACCAAGACTTTCTCTACTTCTCAACCACTTTCATCCCTAAAACTAACACTTTGAAAAACCTTGCCATCGGCATTTTTCTGTTCAGGTATGTTTTAACTTTCTGCGATTGCCTGGGTCTTTGTTTTTAAGGACCTTTTCGTGAAACCACTCGCCTGTAGATGATTCGTGTGGCCATGTTGAACATGTTTGCCAAAATGAAGCCGATTGCGGCCAATTTCGAGCAGAGAAAGAAAGAAAGCGAGAAATGAAGAGCCGCCGAGAAGAACATAAAACCTCCATGGGAGAATATCTGAAGTTATCTTTGGGTTTTCTTCGTAATTTGTACCGGAAAAGCTTGGTGAAATGTCAGAAAACCTCCCCTATGTCACTTGTATTCTTTAAAAAAATTTACATTGTACTTTGGTTCGCGAGATGGTGGGGGGAAATAATGAGAAGCGAGCAAGTCTTAACAGTATTGAACTTATTATTCTGCCTGAACCTTTTTCTTTCGCTGCTTTCCCCGTCTAGCTAGCTTCTAATTGTTCTAAATTGTCTACCCCTTTATAAGCGGCAGTTTTTATGGATTTTCAATATGGAATTTTGACCTATTTGAGCTATTAATATCTTTGATATAGAGAACAAAATTCTGTGAACAGGTATAAAGATTGTCTCAACACCCTAAGAGATCAGTGGAAAACGGTACTTTAAAAAGATGCTCTCGATTTGATCTTGAGGTAGATCTACGCTAGAAAGAATATCACTAAAGGGAAGACATGGCAGCTATCGGATTGTCATCTTGAGGTAGATCTACGCTAGAAAGAATATCGGTCGCGAAGGAGGTCACCTACACGCGGTGCGACTGTGGACGATGCTGCCTTCCAGCATCGGCCCCAATGGACCTCCAAACATACTATCCCAAAGGAAAGAAACCCTTCAAAGGGCCTACATGAGCATTGCTCGTACGCAGTCACAACCCACTCTCTTTGTTTTTTCATTAGAGGACCAGGCGTTACCAGCCTCCCTGGTCCGAACTCTCTTACTTAGAGCTGGTATTGAATCCAACCCCGGTCCGCCAAGATGGCCGTGTCCCGTTTGCTCTAAAAGTGCTGCATCAAACAGTATAAGATGTGGTAGATGCTCCTCATGGGTACACCTCAAGTGCTCGAATTTGTCATCGTTCATTGAATGGTCCCCGAATTGGAGATGTCTCGATTGTGGTAGACCACCTGTCGCGAGAACTAAGCCCACTAAGCCCTCGGAGAACCTAAAAATCCTTCAATGGAACGCAAATGGTTTAAGGGCTAGAGCGTCAGAACTAGAGGGCCTCCTACACGAACTGAACATCCACATAGCTCTCATTCAAGAGACCAAGATGGAAGGAGACGCTAGAGTTACTATCCCCGGCTACACCATGCTCAGAAAAGATCGTAACAACTCTGGCGGTGGTGTTGCCATACTAATAAGGGAAGACACTCAGTTCACTAATATAACCCTTCCCTCAACGGATAAGGTCGCGGAAACTTTGTGCATAAATGTCCCCACCAAACGAGGCAACTTCTCCATTTCCAATGTATACATACCTCCCCGGTCCTCATGCTCACTCGGTTATAGTACTAACTTTGAAAGAATGTTAGACAGACAGGGCCCATGTATCATTGCGGGAGATTTCAACGCACACAACGCACTCTGGAGTGATGGAGTCGAAGACAAAAGAGGAGACGATCTTTGCGAAGCCATAGAAGAAAAAACCTGGTCTGCCTTAACAACGCCCGCCAACACACAAGAAAGGACGCCTCGCCTGACATAACACTCATCTCCTCCGACGTGTCAACAGAATGCAGATGGACACCGATCAACAGACTCAACTCCGACCACCTCCTCATCATCATCGAAGTAGATCTTCAACCGTCTAACATCTCGAATGAGAAGTGCTTCATGAACTACAACAAAGCAAATTGGAGCGGTTTCGAGAAGGAGATAAACAAAAGAATTGGTGATTTTCCTTTCACAGGAAAAACCAATGAAATGCACGATTTCCTGGTACGAGTCATTCTTGCAGCGTCGAAGAACAACATCCCTAAAGGCAGAAAGCTCAACTACACTCCCAACCTTAGTGAAAAAGCGAAAGCCCTGATTAAACAAAGAGACTACATGAGGACCAATGATCCTCTGAATCCTGACCTCCCTACAATCATGGCCGAAATCACAACTCAAATTCGCAAGGATAAGCAAAAAGCCTGGGAGGAATACGTAAATGGACTTCGACATAATGAACCAACCAATCGGCTATGGAAAACTATCAAAGCAATTGACGGTCGAGGACACAACCGATCTCACAATGTCATCATCCAAAACGGAAAACAACTATCCTCCCTGGAAGCTGCAAACGCCTTTGCCAAAAACCTGGCCAAACAAGCCCCTAAAACACCGGACAAAACAAATCGACAGACAACCCGATGGATAAAAGGTTTTTCCAGAGAAGACATTCCCGTTTTTTCGATTGATGACGTTGAAAAAGCTTGCAAAGCAACCAGAGGCTCGAAGGCAATCGACAGCGAAGGTATCTGCCCTCTCATGATCAAAAACGCAGGAAGCTCATTCAAAAGATGCTTGGCCTTTCTCTACAACAGTACTCTCCAATCCGGTATCATACCACATGCTTGGAAAACAGCCAGAGTTATTATGCTGCCAAAGATAGGAAAGGACCCGTCGACGATTAAAGGATATCGCCCAATCTCAATCCTATCTCCCATTGCCAAACTTTTTGAGAGAAGCCTACTCCCTCTCATCGCAGATGGGATCGAATTGGCCAAATGGCAACACGGATTTACAAAAGGCAAGTCCACAACATCAGCTCTCCTGGAAATAACTGGCCAGATCACTGAAGGTTTCAACCAAAAAGCTCCCCCTAAGAGAACGATAATGGTTGCTTTGGACATGACCTCGGCGTACGATCTAGTCCACATCCCTACACTTTGCAGAAAATTGGCAGAGACCAATATTCCCAGAGGCGTCGTGAGATGGTTGTCGAACTATCTCCGGGGAAGATCCGTGAGTGTGACCTTCCAAAACACGACTAGCAGCTATTTCACCAGTCGGGCTGGCGTTCCACAGGGCGGTGTACTAAGCCCCATTCTCTTCAATGTCTACCTAAACAAGCTCCCAGTACCCACGGGAAGCACCAACATTGTTGCATATGCGGACGACATCTCAATAATGTCATCGAGTGCAAAGATCAACGAATGCGAGGACAAAATGAATGAGTACCTCCCCAGACTAGTTAATGAACTGGACAACCTAAAGATGCAGATCTCCAAAGAAAAATCTTCGGTGACCCTCTTCACAACATGCACTGCGGAATGCAACAAAAAACCTGAAATCAAACTCAGTGGCGATCTTCTCCCAATCACCAAAACACCAAAGATCTTGGGTGTGGTTTTGGACCAATTAGGAACCTTCCGACACCACGCAGAGGCCATCAGAACGAAGGCATCCAAACGCCTCAACATCATCAGAGCATTAGCAGGCAGAAGATGGGGTCAGAGTCCCACAACACTCATCGCGACATATAAAGCAACGACGAGATCGATCATTAACTACGCAGCACCCGTATACACTCCACCACTAGCAAACACCCACTGGACACGACTACAGGCCTGCCAAAACAAAGCAATCAGGGCAGCCACGGGAAACCTTCAAATGGCCGGAACACAGCACCTCGCTCTCGAATCCAAACTCCTACCAGTAAAGGAGCACAATGAGCTGCTGACCAGCCAATACCTAGCCAAGGCCAGAATGCAAGAGGATCACCCATCCCATAACCTCACCCTCCGACAACGACCACCAAGAGCCATCCGCAGACACGTGATGAACATGGACCTCAGTCTGGGGGATAGTGACTGTAAAACAACTCTTAGAAATCTGCACACAGAAGCCGTTAGAAAATTTCTTAGAAACTGTGAACCAAACACAGTCCTAGGATTCAAACCACCCATGGTCCATAAGTCTACTAGGTTACTTGACAGGGAACAACAGGTTACCCTATCGCAACTTAGAAGTGGTTACTCTAGCACGTTAAATAGTTACCTTCATAGGATTGGTGCCACTGATTCTCCTCTCTGTCCTTCATGTAGAGAGGTAGATCATACTACAGGGTGGTCCATAAATAGTGTTACAAATTGGAATTGTTATACCTTTTTTCAAAACAGAGAAAATCATCTCAAATTAACATATTTTATCAACAACATAAATGTCAACATTCACACGAAAGTTCAGCTCAAACTATCGTCTTTTGCTCGAACTACAGCTCGAAGTCTCTTTGGGAACGCCTCTACCACTGTACGGAGGTATTCGACTCCGATGTTGTCCCATTCTGCCTGAAGGGCATTCTTCAGGGAATCAATATTTGAGTGGGAGCGAGAGTTGACCTTGGACTCCAAGTAGGCTCAAACGGAATAATCCAGCGGGTTCAGGTCGGGTGATGAGGCCGGCCATTTTGATGTTGTAATGAAGCCGGGAAAACTTTCCTTGCACCACGTTTGGACCTTTTTAGCTTTGTGGGCTGGTGCTGAGTCTTGTTGAAAGGTCCATGTCCTCTGATTGAAATGCGATTGAGACCATGGATGGAGCACGTCTTGCAGAACATGTTCAGGTAGTATTCCGTGTCGATCTTGACGCCTTTCTCGACAAAAACAAGCGGTGTTTTTCCTGTGGCGCAGACCATGACTTGAGTTGGATGTGCACTGCGTTGGACCGTTCTACCCTTGCTATCGGTTTGCTCTGCGTCCTTCGCAAGCACTCTGACGTTTTTTGAGTTGTGGACTTCTTCCACGGTGAACAGCTTTTCGTCAGAGGACACCATATTGAAATGTTCGCCTAGCTGCGTACGGCGAAGACGGTCGCGACATCTTTTGACTCTTCCCGACTTGTTGCGAGCCGACAGAAAAGCGGCCTTCCGTGTACGATACGACCTGAGTCCCAGCTCCTTCGTGACTATTCGTTTCAATGAAGTTCGGCTCATCGGGAGCTGCTGCGCCATCTGTCTGATGCTTCGTCGTGAATTTCGGTTGATCCGACTCCGAACGTTTTCGATGAGTGGTGTCGTGCGAACAGTGCGAGGACGACCTCGCCTTGGACGGTCCAAAGATGTGCCAAGCTCCTCGAATCTTTTGATCGCTCGATACACTGTCATGCGAGGCAGGCGAAGCGTTTCAGCAATGCGAGTAGGAGCGTGGCCAAGAGTGTGTAGGCGAATGATCGCAATGCGCAAGCGATTCGACGCTGTCATTACCCTAAACATCGATGGAATCAATCGCAACTCACTTGACACGTACTAAAAAAAAACGGGGGATCAGGAAAACGAGAAAAGTGACCGCTACGTGCGGTCACTTTCCCAGGAAATGTTTTCGAACATTTGTAACTTTATTTATGGACCACCCTGTAGTGTACACTTGTTTAACTGCCGTTGTAACCCCACTAGACTTAAACCTCTAGACCTATGGTATAAACCTGTCGATGTCGCAGATTTCCTAGCCCAATGAATGATGTTTTCATTGCCAGTCTAAATAGTTATTTGCTGTTCTTGTTGTTGTCTGTGTAGGTTGGATTGTTGAATAATATGGATGGAAGGATGGAATCAGTTATTTAAAAAAAAAAAAAAAAAAAAGCCAGAGCCCGAAACCAAAAAAAAAAAAAAAAAGAGGCAAAAAAAAAGTGAATGAGAGAGAGAAAGAGAGAAGTGAGTGAGTGTGACTGTGTGCTTGAGCTTTCACCGAGAGCTCGTGGACCTCCCTTTCAACGTCAAAGGAACCGCACGGGCAACAATCATCATCATCAGAAAGAATATCACTAAAGGGAAGACATGGCAGCTATCGGATTGTCATCTTGAGGTAGATCTACGCTAGAAAGAATATCACTAAAGGGAAGACATGGCAGCTATCGGATTGTCATCTTGAGGTAGATCTACGCTAGAAAGAATATCACTAAAGGGAAGACATGGCAGCTATCGGATTGTCATCTTGAGGTAGATCTACGCTAGAAAGAATATCACTAGAGGGAAGACATGGCAGCTATCGGATTGTCATCTTGAGGTAGATCTACGCTAGAAAGAATATCACTAAAGGGAAGACATGGCAGCTATCGGATTGTCATCTTGAGGTAGATCTACGCTAGAAAGAATATCACTAAAGGGAAGACATGGCAGCTATCGGATTGTCATCTTGAGGTAGATCTACGCTAGAAAGAATATCACTAGAGGGAAGACATGGCAGCTATCGGATTGTCATCTTGAGGTAGATCTACGCTAGAAAGAATATCACTAAAGGGAAGACATGGCAGCTATCGGATTGTCATCTTGAGGTAGATCTACGCTAGAAAGAATATCACTAGAGGGAAGACATGGCAGCTATCGGATTGTCATCTTGAGGTAGATCTACGCTAGAAAGAATATCACTAGAGGGAAGACATGGCAGCTATCGGATTGTCATCTTGAGGTAGATCTACGCTAGAAAGAATATCACTAGAGGGAAGACATGGCAGCTATCGGATTGTCATCTTGAGGTAGATCTAAGCTAGAAAGAATATCACTAGAGGGAAGACATGGCAGCTATCGGATTGTCATCTTGAGGTAGATCTACGCTAGAAAGAATATCACTAGAGGGAAGACATGGCAGCTATCGGATTGTCATCTTGAGGTAGATCTACGCTAGAAAGAATATCACTAGAGGGAAGACATGGCAGCTATCGGATTGTCATCTTGAGGTAGATCTACGCTAGAAAGAATATCACTAGAGGGAAGACATGGCAGCTATCGGATTGTCATCTTGAGGTAGATCTACGCTAGAAAGAATATCACTAGAGGGAAGACATGGCAGCTATCGGATTGTCATCTTGAGGTAGATCTACGCTAGAAAGAATATCACTAGAGGGAAGACATGGCAGCTATCGGATTGTCATCTTGAGGTAGATCTACGCTAGAAAGAATATCACTAGAGGGAAGACATGGCAGCTATCGGATTGTCATCTTGAGGTAGATCTACGCTAGAAAGAATATCACTAGAGGGAAGACATGGCAGCTATCGGATTGTCATCTTGAGGTAGATCTACGCTAGAAAGAATATCACTAGAGGGAAGACATGGCAGCTATCGGATTGTCATCTTGAGGTAGATCTACGCTAGAAAGAATATCACTAGAGGGAAGACATGGCAGCTATCGGATTGTCATCTTGAGGTAGATCTACGCTAGAAAGAATATCACTAGAGGGAAGACATGGCAGCTATCGGATTGTCATCTTGAGGTAGATCTACGCTAGAAAGAATATCACTAGAGGGAAGACATGGCAGCTATCGGATTGTCATCTTGAGGTAGATCTACGCTAGAAAGAATATCACTAGAGGGAAGACATGGCAGCTATCGGATTGTCATCTTGAGGTAGATCTACGCTAGAAAGAATATCACTAGAGGGAAGACATGGCAGCTATCGGATTGTCAGCTTAATGATCGCTGAATTTTTTAGAACATTTGATTGGATTCACAACGCAGAAAACCGCGCCTTTCAGCGGGACTAACGCTAGCAAAAAAAGGAGAACATATAGAACAGACTAACATCTCGACTGTTCATTGTGGCGAAAGCAAAGCATTCCGTCACTCCGTTCACCGCCGATATCAAAATGTAGACAGCATATGTCGACAGTAAATATGCTCCTGAATAAGGGAGTCTTTCATGCATGAACCAACTCAAGACTCAAAAGAGAGAGAGAGAGATAGAGAGAGAGAGAGCAATTAAAATTTTTAAAATATAGAGAATGAGGAGAGAGGAAGGGAAAGAGAGAGAGAATGAGAGAGAGAGAGAGAGTAAAAAAAAAAAAGAGATTTAAAAAGAAAGCGAGAGTACGAGAGGAAAAGGGATGAAGAAACTCTGACAAAACTAGCCTCCGTTCTGCACCATAACTTCTCCGCCGTAGATATCAACTGCTATTGGCGAATACGGTACGCCAAATAAACAAACTGTCAGTCCGCACAGAATTATTCCCTGCAGCAGCGAACGGAAGGCGCGAATAAGGGTGTCATGGGAGTCCTCAAAGAAGTTATTGTAAGATTCAAGACAGTCTATTGCTTTATAGTGCGTCAAGTAAAGTGATCTTCTTTATGATTATGGTGTTTTGATTACCGTATTCTTATTGAAGACACTGCTCTCGACTTTGAAGGCGTTGGAGAAAATGGCGGACGCCGTCTCTTCCATTGGTGTCAGAATCATTCGAGAAGCCAGTGAACCGAGTCGCTCCACCGCATCATATACAGCTACAATTCACTGAGAAAATTACTCTGTTCAAGAAATCATAAAACAAGTCCGATTAAGAGACAGAGAATGTACGAAAGCGAAAGTTAGCCTAAAACAAGAGTTTCTCGCCCTCGATGGTACTACAGACCAGGAGTTCACACCATCGCAAGGAACCGGTTCATCCTCACCGATATCGAGCGCGTCCTCAGGTCTTGGATAGAAGGATTTCTCTTTAGACAAGTGCATTGGAGATAGCGGGCTTGCCCGTCGCGGAACAACATTGGATAGAGTAGTTCGTCAAAGGAGGGCGATGCCGGACTGGCTTGGGCATGCAACCGGATGAAACATCAGCCGATACTTCCCTACACTTTGTAATGGCGAGTCGAGGCACCAGTAAAATAGCCTCTTGCCCTTCTCCGGTTAACGAATGGGTCTCGCGAAGAGGATCGCCGACTGCGGTGCGAGTGTAGACGGAGGAAATTTCTCCGGACTCAGAAGGATACTCACAGAACTATCTCAAAGGACTCCTCTCCACAGGAACTGCAGGCAAACAACAACAACAAACAAAGACTGATTTTTTTTAAAAGAAGAACTCTTATGTTTTTAAAATTCATTGTGGCTTATCCTGTACAGAGTGGTTTTTTGAGAAGTGTAGAAGATCAAAATCTTACTTAACGGAAATTGGTTTTCGAAATCTCTCCTGTTTTAAAAAGAAGTGAAGGTGACCTATTGTAAGTCATGATTATGAAAATCTTCAATGCGTGGACGGCATTCTTACTGTGCATACCCCCTCTCCCTCGCTCTTTCTACCATACCCCCTCCCCCTCGCTCTTTCTACCATACCCCCTCCCCCTCGCTCTTTCTACCATAGCCCCTCCCTCTCGCTCTTTCTACCATACCCCCTCCCCCTCGCTCTTTCTACCATACCCCCTCCCCCTCGCTCTTTCTACCATACCCCCTCCCCCTCGCTCTTTCTACAATACCCCCTCCCCCTCGCTCTTTCTACCATACCCCCTCCCCCTCGCTCTTTCTACATCACCACGTCACTTTCTTAAACTTTTAGGTTATAAAGATTATTAACGGGATAACTCGGGTCGATTCCAGTGTCTAATCGATAAATCGAACGATATCGTGTCACGAACCTTGTTGCTCAAGCGTCAACAATCGTGTAAATGTCATGACGAAAGCACTTCCGCCCGTGAGAAACTGCTTCAGGATAGAATGGCCGAGAAGAGCGAGAACGGCCTGAACTACAAAATGCAACCATCATTGAACAATCTCGGAAATTAACTAAGATGTGAACTAAACGAAACTTGGTTACACAATCATACGGTCAGTGCCCAGTTCAAGAAAAGGGATTGACCCAGTTGATCCGATTTCAACGAGAGTAAGCGTGTTACCACTACCCTACCTAGAATTTAAAAAGTTATATATATAAATATTGAACATTCAAAAACACGTCTGCGCTTTGAGCGAAGGACGGCCTAGAAGAAGCGAGTCAGAGGTGAAAGACATAGAAGCAAAAGAAACTAAGATATATTTGAGGACAAAATGGTTAAGATTCGTTGTTAAGCGAAAAAATCCAACCGAATCGCTTGAAAAGCGGTGTTTTTTCCAATTCACTAACACTGCAGAATAAAAACAGCATTTCTTGAAGTAAACTGGTCTTACCGCTATCGATTCCCGGTCAAATCCCGCGGAAGAAAGGAAAGAGCGGGAAGGAAGGAGCGCCTCAAATATTTTGAACGACTCCTTGAATCGATCCTTAGAGTCAGAGTCCTCCATGGTTTCCGGCTTAGAGATGTACCTCCAGAAGGCGAACACGTGGAAGAACAAGTAGGCGAAAGAAGAGAGAACCTGCAAATCATCTTATTTTGTAACCGGACATCTAATTAATCTCAAATCAATGCATGAGAGTTCTGCAGCTTACCGCTCACAAAATCAGCCTGTAGACCAAAAATAAATTAATCACGAGATAAATTAGATGTCCGGTTACAAAATAAGATGATTTGCAGGTTCTCATCTTCCTTTCCCTCACAGTGAGTGGTGACTGGACAATTCGCTCTGATATTGATTTTCGTTACCTCAACACGAAAATGCCAAGAACCAAAAAGAATTCCTCCCCAAAATCTCCGAAGTCTTCTCCTTCGACCAAATCCCCCTCCGCCAGTGTCTCAATCTCCGAAACAGTTGCCGAAGCTGTCGCCTTCGCTACATTAGATGCTCCAGACGGAATCTCGATTCCACTTTGGAAATCCATTTCTCGGATCATAACCATGATTTCGTCTACACTCGAAGCCATATCTTCCAAGACATGTCATTGCAATTCAACATCCCTTCCCCCTAGCGCGACACTGAAATCATCTGGGTCGCCTTCCGCCTTCTTGTCAACTACTTCTGATCAAGAGTCTCACAGAAGGGCACGTTCTCTGGTCATCGCGGGTCTTCCAGAAAGTCTCTCTCCAGCAGCAAGCGAGAGGGTCGTCCATGACGAGGCTATCGTCCAGTCTCTTCTGGATGATCTCAATATTCAAGTTAGACCAGAAGCCGTTTTCAGAATGGGTCAAGGTAATCGTAGGTTACTCAAAGTAATGCTTCCTGCTCGTTCTTTCATGTTGGCAGGACTTCGTTCAGCTTCTTCCATCCGTTCAAACCCCCGTTGGAAGGGGGTTTTCATCAGGAAGTCAATGACGCCTGATGAGTTGATGACATTCCCAAATGATGACTATCCCAAAAGGACTCCCCTCGACAGGACCTATGGGCAAGACAACAACAACATGAGTTGATGACCTGGAATGCAAAGCGAGCTCAACTGAAGGAACTCCGTCTGTCTAATCCATCGTCGACTTGGGTTCTCTACAAGGATGATCTGTGGATGAAAGAAGAAATTGGAGGAGCACGAAGAACTCTACCGCCCCCTTGCGGTTACCAACATCTTCTAATCAGGGAAACTGATCCAGAAAGGACTATGTTATAGATCTTTATTTTCAACTTCCAATAAATCTAGTTCAGTATTCTCTGTTTCTTATTTCAATGCACGTTCCCTCAAAAACAAAATTGATCTACTTTACCATTATTTGTCATCAACACAACCAGATATTCTATTACGTAGTGAGACTTGGTTAAATAAAAACATAGTAGATGCCTCATTGACAGCTAATTTGCCTTATTGTGTGCTCCGCTGTGATAGAACTTCAAAAAGAGGTGGTGGTGTCTGTGCTTTTCTCCGTAATCATTTAATATACTCTGTTGTAACTCTCAAGACTAAAATATCAGCTGATGTCTTAGCTTTCGATCTCTTATGCAACTTATCACTCTCCAGAACACGTTTCATTATATGCTATCGACCGCCAAACACTACTGTGCATCAGAATAATGCCTTTTTCGATGTTCTTACTCAACTGTTAGCGGTACCTCAACAATCTGTACTTTGTGGTGATTTCAACTTAGAAATTGATGTTGACAAAAAATGTTCTTCAACTGAGCCTCTTATCGACTTGTGTACAGACTTTTCTCTTCATCAATTTGTAACTGAGCCTACACATGGTAAGAAAATAATAGATCATGTTCTTGCTAAAGCTGACTGTATCTCTAATTGTAAAGTTTGTTCTCCGTTCTCTAACTCTGATCACAATTCGATTACTTTTTCTGTATTTTTACTTTCGAACCCACAACCTGTTGTAGAAGTTTTTGATTTCATTCGGGCCAGTTATGCAGATATCAATAAGCTATTATCAAATATGGACTGGACACTTGTTTTCGATGATTTCATTTCTGTAGATGACCTAGTTGATCGATTGAATGTTATTGCGAAGTCTTTAATTGAGAAATTTATCCCTATAAAACGTAGGAAAGCTGCTTTTGAAACTTATCCTGAGCACATCCGTAACCTCTTCGAGCATAAATTAGCCCTTTTCTCTAAAATTCATGTTCCCACTGTTCTAGAATTATTCAAACGCACTTCTCGAAAACTTGACAAGGAAATCAAGAAGTTTGAAATAAATCGACAGAAGGCTTTCTTCTCCGATCCTAGAAAGTTCTATCAATACGTAGGAAATCGTCTAAAATCCCATTCTTCGATTCCATCTTTCACAGATTTAGTTGGTTCTTTTGTTCACACGGATGAAGCTAAAGCTAGTGCTCTATCCGATTTTTTTCTGTTCCGCTTTCTCAATCGATGATGGTTTGATTCCGAATGTTGATAGAGTTATTGATCATTCCCTAACTGATATGCTTATTCTTCCCGGAGACGTCAAGTACTATTTAAAAAAGCTGTCTCCTTCTCTTACGCAGACATCTGACTCTATTCCTCAGAAATTTTACAAAGAATGCGCTTCGTCGCTTGCAGAACCACTAAGCTATATTTTCAATTTCTCTCTTAAACTTGGCCATTTTCCTTCTCTTTGGAAAATATCTTACATCACTCCTATTCCAAAAAAATCTCCACCCTTGAATGTAGACAACTTTCGACCTATCGCAATCACGCCCACACCTTCTAAAGTTTTCGAACGCATAGTTCGTGATAGGATAACAAAGTGGATGGACATGCATTCTATATTTTCTGAAGAGCAACATGGTTTCGTTCCTAGAAGATCAGTTCAATCTCAGCTTCTTTCGGTAACTAATAGTTGGACGAGAGCCCTCGACCAAAGTAAATCTGTCGATTGTCTCTATTATGACTTGACTAAGGCTTTTGATGTTGTCTCGCATTGTAAACTTCTCCACAAACTAGAAAGTTTAGGCATTCGTGGAAATCTTTTGAGATGGACTAGAAGTTTTCTAACAGGACGTTGTTTCAGTGTTAAGGTCAACCGAACATTTAGTGACACTAGAGAAATATCATCTGGAGTCCCACAGGGATCGGTTTTAGGGCCGCTATTCTTCTTGATCTATATCAACGATTTGCCTCGAATTTTTTCCAACTTACCCTCAGTTAGTATTAAGCTGTTCGCTGATGACATTAAGTTGTATATTTCTTATGATGAACTTGGTGCTCAAATCGCTAAATCCCAACTCTGTTTAGCAATAAATCAATTCGATAGGTATTGCGATACATGGCAGTTGGCAATAGCTGAAAAGAAATGCAATGTTCTATATTTAGGTAATAAAAACCCATGCTCAACCTATTATGTAAGTCCAAATACTCTTTTCACGAAATCAACCTCTGTTAGAGATTTAGGTATTTTAATAGATGATTCCCTGTCTTTCAAATCACAATATGAGCTTTTGTGTCGGAAGGCATTACAAACAGTTTATGCCTTATTCAGAATTATTTCATGTATCACACCAGATATATATGTAAGATGTTACAAATCATATGTTCTACCGATTTGTGAATTTCCTTCATCGGTTTGGTCTCCTCATTTAAAAAATGATATTAGGAAAATAGAGAAGGTTCAGCACATATTTACTAAACTTCTCTATTTTAGATGTAATTTGAACTGCTCTCCTACTATTAGTCGTTTGAATACTTTGAATTTGACCTCTCTATATTGTAGGAGAATCATTAATGATCTCACTTACGCTTTCAAAATAATCCGAGGTGAAGTTGATCTTAAAGTTAGTACCTTTTATGTGTTCAAACCGTGTAATGGTAGAACATCCGCATTTAATTTCTACATACCTTTCACAAACAAGAGGTTAACTTTAAATTGTTTTGGAGTAAGAACGTCTAGGTGGATGACTAGTTTACCTGCTCAAGTTATGACTTCTCCTAACTCTAATGTGTTCAAAAAGAGGCTCAAGATGCTAAATATTCTTGAAATTCTCGATCTGCACTTACCTAATCTCTGAATTGTTCCCTTTTTTGCTTTCTCTCTCCTTTCTTATTCTAGAAAATCATTGTTCAGATGTTATTGTCAAGAACAACGCTCACTATTGTATGAGTTATCTTATGTTTTGTCACATCAGTATTGATGTATGAATAAATAAATAAATAAAATAACGGCAAACTTTGAAGAGTAACCGACATAGTGTGATGAAGAATAGAAAAGTCCACACTAACAGAAAATTCAAGTCATTAGCTTTTCTGAGTGAGAATACATAGTTCGGCGCAAATATTTTACGCAAAGCGTGATATTTCAATTTTAAACATTGTTCTCATTTATAATTAAAAAACACCACTTAACTGAAATCTAACCGTTCATTAACTGAAATTTAACAAAAATTTGACTGCTCTGTTATTCCTCCCAGGCGCTCTGTTATTCCTCCCAGGCGCGACAATGAATCAATATTGTCATTACAGGATAAGCTAATGTTGATCAGGGGTTAAATAGTCATATCATACCTTCTGTCGGCGGGCGTCTGTTTTCAAAATCATAAGGAGGGACCCTTATGTAAAACAAAAATATCATAAGGAGGGACCCTTATGTAAAACAAAAAAATCATAAGGAGGGACCCTTATGTAAAACAAAAAAATCATAAGGAGGGACCCTTATGTAAAACAAAAAAATTTTTCGAGGGCCTTTTTTTAAATTCTATTTTTCTATCATAATGGGGGAACACTAAATGAAAAAAATGTTCTTTTATTGCACACCCCTGAGGTTGATAATTCAAGACGGTAGTTGCCGATTTTACATTAGGAAACTTCCTCTTAGTCCTTTTTAAAGAAACCACTCCAGGGGCAATCTAAAACTAAAATTCAGTTCAACTGGGATACTACATCTATCTACAAGATTTCTTCTTGAAATACTGCGGTCTTCAAGCGAAGAGAAGGGTACGGTAAAGAAATCCAATCTGACCTGAGCCACAGCCATCAGTACCAGGTGATCCCAGCTTGTTGCCAATATGCCGATGAGTACAAAAACTCGATTCGGCGAAATTAGTAGAGCCTGGAAAAGACGGTAAAGCGTAGCTTACTTGTACTTATATGTATGTATATAGTAATGTGTCACCGTGGTGTAATGTTAACGCGCTTATTATTGGTTATAGGTGATATCGATCCTGGTTCGATCCTGTCCGCTGGACTAGCTTTTATTTCCAGTCGGATGATTTAAACAAATTTCATCTCAGTTTTATGGAGCGTTAGAATTCAAATTTTCACTTTGCAAAGTAATCTCTGCAAATTGATCCCTTTAAACGCTTAACGGGATGCGGCCTAGAGCGTTCAACGGGATCACTTTGCAGAGATTACTTTGCAAAGTGAAAAGTTGAATTATAACGCTCCATTAGTTGTAAAAAAAATCTAAAACTACCGTCTATTCTAGAAAGGGCCTGAAAACTAATTTTTTTTACCCTTTCCTGCTCGCTTCCTTCTCATTTTTCTAGGTCCCCCGCTTGGAAGAGCCGTTGTTTTTGTCAATCGCAAATAATTTATGAGTAGAATGCTAGATTGTTCTCGATTTCGATGGGTATTCTGCTTTGAAACAGTGAAACTGATGTGCAAAGGAAAGACTGTCATGAATTCATTTAGCTATCCGATCGAGAATTAAAACTGAATGATGTTGGGGAAACATAGTTCACCAAAAATGTAGTGTGACTGTAAAAATTTTAGAAAGAACGACCGCTCATAGAGCGTTGGAGTCGGATATAATGATAAGCGAGTCGGATATAATGATAAGCGAGTCGGATATAATGATAAGCGAGTCGGATATAATGATAAGCGAGTCGGATATAATGATAAGCGAGTCGGATATAATGATAAGCGAGCGAAGGAGGGAGAACAAGTTGTTATTATAGACTCAATCACTCGAAGAACGGTCGTTTCTCTAAAGTCTCAACATTTCTGGTGATCTACGCGTGGAAAACAAAACATACTAATCATTAGAACATTGTGAAGAAAGAAATGTTCCAGATCTGAATTCAATAACACTGTTGTTAATTATACATCAAAAAGATAGTTATATCACCGCATGTGGAAGAATCAAGTTGTTTGGTTTGATTTGACGACATCTGATTCAATCAGAAAAGATCTGATTCTATCAGGCGAGATATGATTCTATCAGACGAGATCTGTAAACTTTTAGATCTGACGAGGTCTCGTTTTTCAATGCCACTAACTTGAGAGATAGCGAAGTGTTTATGAAGAGAGAATCGCAGAGAGACCACGGCAAATGGCTCGGCCAGTGTCTCCAGAACCGCGGAGGCAACGAATGAGAATAGGATCGGAAGGGGTATAGGAGAGGAGGAAAACGCGACCCAAAGAGGAGTTAACAGCAAGCTCAGTAACACACACAGCAGAGGACTACAATTAGGCAGGAGTTGAAACATTTCCGAGACTTTGTATTTCTAAAAATCTGAAATTCAAAGGCTCACCTTCGAAATCATGACTAACGATTCATTACACGATGTATTTACACCAAAATTTCAAAAACATGATTCTGGAAATTAGAGGATTAGCCTTGCCTGAGCCAAATGATGTTGATAAACTGCTCCACTGAGTTCTTCAGAATGGCGGATTTACGAAAGGGCTCTCTCGTCAAGAATAGCAGAGTGTTAAACAGTAACATCAGCCTGCCAATTTCGCGCTTTTTTCATGAGAACAATATACATATATATATATAGAGTACAATTACCGAGTGAGCTATGCCCATTTGTCGAAATTTCATACTATTTTCATCAACGCCAACATTTTAAAACTAATTTGGTTAGTGTCTCAGTACTGCTGCGAAAAAAATGAGACAGAAACCTGATTTAGCTTTCATAGGCAAAACCGAAAAACTCACCTCACATTAACCAGGCCAATAATGGAAGGATCCACAACGCGTAGTAAGTACATGTTGATCAGGAAAGAAACTAATCGGGCAAAAAACTGAAAACTAAACATTTAATTTTTTCCATAGTTTAATTTTATGTAAAAAAATGTTAGCCAGAGATGAAAATTTTTAACAATTAAGATGTAAAAAGGGTACTGGAATTGCTAAAGGTTTTACTTGAAGTTGTTCAAAACTTGTGACTGACTTGACCACCAACGTTGTATCCCAGAGAATTGAGTATTGACGCCATCTTCCTATTGAACTTGTTCAAAACTTGTGACTAACTTGACCACCAACGTTGTATCCCAGAGAATTGAGTATTGACGCCATCTTCCTATTGAAGTTGTTCAGATATCTGAAAAAATGAGTGATACATTCATTCACGAATTCATTTGCCGTTAAGCTCATTCCAATTAAGAGGAAAGCTTTTGGTTTCTGAAATAGATTCTCAAAAGCCCTCCGTAAATTAGGAGGTTCTACTGCCGTTTCAAGGCCGTGAGTTAGCTTTACCAAGTTCTTGTTATTCCTCATGCTTATCAATGTTGCAGTAAACAAGTTTTATCAGCACCTATAGCGCGTGATTTTTTTTACCTCAAAGTTTTATTCTGCACAATTAAGCTAGAAATAAATTGTATTTGTTGTGATCCGTCGTCATTTTCTGCGTATGAACACTTTTGTGCTGACGTGGAGCTTATTTGCCTGCGTATCTGATAGCATTCACGGCACGCTGCTACGCAACCAAGTCCTCATTTGCTTACGTTCCAAGGTGATTTTAGCGTTCTCGTTCCGGCGGATTTTTATTCATTCTTTTTTTCAGTAAACATGTCGTGGCTGTGGGGATGGTTCTCCGACATGCTCAACTTTCTTGGTTATTTTTTTCCTTCGTGGTTTTAACGAGAATATAAGCATGATAGAGTGGGTGGTTTCGAGACTGTCTAATGGTTTGTGTCCGGATGAGAATTTTTTTTAATTCTGAGTTTAATCCGATTTGTGTAACTCGTGAAACTTTTGATAATTCGCTGTCGGTTTAGTTTGTCGAAAACTTGATGAGACTTTCATGGTTTCGTGGTACTATTATTTATTCATTTTTAAACTCACAAAACTTCTTGGCACAAGTTTACTTGGGGGGGGGGCTACGCTTAACGTCCGAAGTAAGATCTGAGCTGGCGAAATTTACTCAATACTCCCAGATTAAAATTGCAAAATACTTCTAGATTGAGACATTGTCACATGCTTAGTTATTCGATATGCCTGTGTTGGGAGGCTTTTTTTGTTTATGTTTTTTCTGTTATCTCGGCTAAGGCTCTAGCTTGGAATGCGACCAGGGTGTTTCTTAGCACCCGCACAACTTTTTTTTAGAGCGCATAGATTTTTTCTTAGCACCCGCACAACTTTTTTTTAGAGCGCATAGATTTTTTCTTAGCACCCGCACAACTTTTTTTTAGAGCGCATAGATTTTTAAAATTTCAGAGTTTAAGATTATTTTTTTGATTCGGTTTTTTCGTACGAAAAAGCCGAGATAAAATTTTCTAAGCGCATGTTATTAAGCATCTGAGGGGAGCACAAGATGTGGTTTGTAGTTTGTAGTTTTAGCATCTGAGGGGAGCACAAGATGTGGTTTGTAGTTTAATTTTTCAGTTTAACTATTTTCTTCTACAGGATTAGCGAAGAAGAGCGGTAAACTCGTCTTTCTGGGCCTGGACAATGCTGGTAAAACGACCTTGTTGCATATGTTGAAGGATGATAGAATGGCACAGCACGTTCCTACTCTTCATCCTAGTTCGTGTTTTATGAAAAATTGGGTGCAAAGAGCTACGTTTTCACTCATGATTAAAGTTTGATTTGAAAAATTTTGCTTGTGCCAATTTGAAAAAAAGTGTGATATCAATGATTCTATTGGTGCGACGAGGCCAAATTAAAGATTTCAAAAGCCATCAATATGTAAATTTGACCCAGAATTTTCGTTCCAAGAAATCACCCATTGTCAATTTCGAACCGAAAAATCTTCCTTGAATTGGTTGGTAAACGTAAATCGTCAAGAGTAAATGATCTGCGGTCTTTCTAGATGAGAGGCCCCCAAAAGATTCAAGATTAAGAAAACTAGGTTTTTTTTAAAAAACTGATGCGGAATTTCTTGATCAACGCCACTTGACATCAAACATTGATAACGTTGAGCGAAGAGATCAGCTGATGGTTGAAGGTGAGAGAGAGAAAGAAATAGAGAAACGAAAAGAGAATGGAAGAGCGAGAGAGAAATCAGAAAAGACAATGAAAGAGCGAGAGAGACAGGGAGAGAATAAGATGGAGATTTTAAAAAAAACGGAGATCGGTTTCATTTTCAAAAGAGGATGGTGAGACGTGATGTTCGGTTGAAAAGAAGAAGAAGAAAAAAGTGAAAGAGATCAAACGAAAGAAAACGGGTAGAAAACAGGGGTTAAAATAGAAAAAAAGCGCCCAATTTGGGTTTACATGTATCCGCCGCTCAAAGTTTGGAGGAAATAAGAGGGGGGAAGGAAGAAGGGTGAGAAAAGAGAGGGAGTTTTTTGTCATAAGTGTGTGTACATGTATCCGCCGACGGGACCGATCCGGTCACTATTTAACCCCTGGTAGAAAAGTGAAATGAAGAAATGATGAGGCATGTGAAAGTGTGAGAGAAAAGCGGAAAATAGATCGAGACCCGTTGTTAAATATTCATGTCAGACTTTCTGTCAGCGGGCCTCTGTTTTTCCAAATCATAAGGGGGGACCCTTATGTAAAACAAAACCAAAAATTTTTCGCGGTCCTCTGTTTATTTATCACAAGAGGCCGTATGCATGGAGCAATCCAAAAGGATTATGAGCTTGGATTAGAAGATATCCAAATACATTTCACTAATCCGGTATGCATGGAAGCTAAAATACTTTTGGATTAGAGATAATCCGACAAAAATCGTAACCCTACTCCGGAGGTGGGTTAGTGAGTAATCCAAAAGGATTCTCGGCTTAATTTGACCCATTCCGTTCATGTTGCTCTTTTTGAAGTGTGTAGTGAAAGTAAAACGGAACGGAAATTTTTTTATAATTTGCTATGATTTAATGAAAGTATTTATTGTATATTTATTTGTACGTCAGAAAGAGCTTAGGCTTAGTAAAAGTTCACGCCAACGAGGCCGTATCAAGAACATGACACAATTGAACTGACCCATGGAACCTCTGGGAGGGGGGGGAGAGGGGCTAAAGTGCAGAAGTCCCAAATAGAGTACAACGATTACTAAAAATCACCTTTCATCTAACAGATTGATTTAAAACAGGTCGAAAATGTTCATATTAATATTTTATATACCAATTCCATCAAATTTTACATTCAACATTCAACTCAGCTTTAACAACAACAAAAACAACGAAATTAATTGAAAAAAACTGTTGTAATTATATAACAATACTAATATTCGACAATTATAGTGTTTAGAGTGCATTTAGTTTTCGACAATTATAGTTTTTAGAGTGCATTTTTATGCATTTTAGTGCTTACGCCGCGTCCTTTTTGACAATAATCCAAGTTTAAGAAATCTGACATCCATGCATACCGATTTTCATAATCCTAAATTTTTTTAACTTTTTTGGATTTTCTTATCCTTGGATTTGAACAATCCAGATTGTTATAATCTGATTTCCATGCATACGGCCTAAGGGGGGAGGGACCCTTGAGTGAAAAAACTTTTCTGCCTTTTGCGAACGTCTGTACCTTTTTCTTGCACATTGAAAAACCCCTGTCTCAATTTGATTTTTTTCTTTCTAATTCTTTCCGGGTCTGAATTTGAGACCCGGAAAGAATTAGAAAAGTTGACCGGGGAAAGATGTTCATATATGGAACAAAAGTTTAAATTAAGAAAAAAAAGAAGGAGAACTGAGGATAATTTTTGAGCAGATAAGATAAAAAGGGAACACTTTTTTGAGGAAAAAAAAACAAAGATACAAATGAGAAAGGGGAAGTAATAAGAAGAATCTCAAAGTTTATCCGATGACATTTCGTGACCAAACGGCTCTGCCTAGAAACAAATTACGAGCCAAAAAAGTAATAGTAATCAGGCGTTAAACGAGGCCAGTCTAAGGCATGTTTGTACGCGCCGAGTGAAAGGAAAAAGGAATGGAAAAGGCAAAAAGAGTGCAAAGAGAAGTAGAGAAAAAGTGAAAAAGAACAGAAGGAGAAGAGAATGTAGATCATTCTCGGCGCGAACATGTATGCGCTTACATGACTGGTCCGGTATCCAACCCCTGATAGTAATATTCCTGAAAAATAAACATTGAAAATAGAAATAAAATAGTTTTGAATAGTCAAAGAGTTTTTAGTTTATCTTTATTCAATGCTCATTTTTACTCACTGTTTTTATTCAACGCTGATGTTTCCTACCTTAGGTATTATTCTTTTTGTAGTGTTTGATAAAGTATGGAGCAGTCCATTTATCGTAACTTCTAAGTTAAAGAAAATACAGTGGAAAACACAAGCGAGAAATCGCTCCCAATAACGCTCAGCTGCGAACTGAGTTTTTTTTTCCATAACTGACAATAAAGAAAAATTTGAGAAAAGAATCGAACTTATACACAAAACCCGGGAAAAAAATTTTTCCGGTGGTCCCCAACATAGGTTACCAAGGGGTACAAAAAACCTCCCTCATCCCCCGCCCAGGAAGAAAATTTTTTCTTACGTTCATAAGTTTTTATCCGATGCGGATTTATTTCCTCATGTTTTATCAAGTATGTAGCAGCAGGGTGTTTCTTAGCACCCGCACAACTTTTTAGAGCGCATAGATTTTTAAAATTTCAGAGTTCAACATCAAAATTTTCCAATGATTTAGAATTTCTCTACGTAAAATCCGAGAAAAAAGTTTTTCTAAGCGCATATATTTCTATGTATTTCGTTGTTTTTGGAAAGCGCATAGATTTTTCCTACACGCAGCGCGGGTCAGAGAAACACCCTGTGTAGCAGTCCATTCATCATTTCATTAAGTTAAGAAGTTACGGTCAAAAACTCAATTGAGAATCACTTCCGATAAAACTCCGCTGTGAACTTCAATTTTTTTCAATACTCGATTCCAAGTCTAAGAAAATACAATAAGAAATCAAATTTTTACCCAAAACCCCGCCCGCCCCCCCCGCCCGCCAAATTTTTTTTGACAACTTTATGTGACCTATGGTCCCCAACAAAATTTTTTTGTGAAAATTTTAGGTAACCTATCCAGTTCAGTCGTTAAATGAGGCTTGTCTAAGTCATGTTTGTACGCGCCGAGCGAGTGGAAAAGGGAATGGAGAGAAGAGTGGAAAGAGATGTAGAGAAAAAGTGGAACAGAACGGAAGGAGAAGAGAATGTAGATCATTCTCGGCGCGAACATGTATGCGCCAACATATCTGGTCCGGTAACTATTTAACCCCTGATCCAGTTTAGTCAAAAATTTTTTTATCATGCCAGTTAATGTGAAAGAATCTTCTTTCATATTTGTTTTGGGATAGTAGTTGGAAAAGCGCTATTAGCCTCACTTTATGTATCTTTGTTGAACATATACAATTATTCCTTTTCCTTAGGATGAACCAAAAGTGAACCCAAAACAATTATTCCTAAGGATGAATAATTGTGAATGAATGAGTGAATAAAAAATAAATAAAATGTCATTAAAAACTATATTATTTGCTAAGGAAGACAGATTGCATAATTGGGAGAAAAAGTTAAACCTTGAATGCTTTATTGGCTAAAAAAAGCGAACCCAAGTTGAAAAAAGTGAAATGCAAATTTATAAACAAAGAATGGTGAACATAGCTCATCAGATAGAGCTGAAATTTCTTTGCGGGTGAGTGACCGGGCGACCCCTCACGAGGGTGAGTAACCGGGCGACCCCTCACGAGGGTGAGTGACCGGGCGACCCCTCACGAGGGTGAGTAACCGGGCGACCCCTCACGAGGGTGAGTGACCGGGCGACCCCTCACGAGGGTGAGTAACCGGGCGACCCCTCACGAGGGTGAGTGACCGGGCGACCCCTCACGAGGGTGAGTAACCGGGCGACCCCTCACGAGGGTGAGTAACCGGGCGACCCCTCACGAGGGTGAGTGACCGGGCGACCCCTCACGAGGGTGAGTAACCGGGCGACCCCTCACGAGGGTGAGTGACCGGGCGACCCCTCACGAGGGTGAGTAACCGGGCGACCCCTCACGAGGGTGAGTGACCGGGCGACCCCTCACGAGGGTGAGTGACCGGGCGACCCCTCACGAGGGTGAGTAACCGGGCGATCCCTCACGAGGGTGAGTGACCGGGCGACCCCTCACGAGGGTGAGTAACCGGGCGACCCCTTACGAGGGTGAGTAACCGGGCGACCCCTCACGAGGGTGAGTGACCGGGCGACCCCTCACGAGGGTGAGTAACCGGGCGACCCCTCACGAGGGTGAGTGACCGGGCGACCCCTCACGAGGGTGAGTAACCGGGCGACCCCTCACGAGGGTGAGTGACCGGGCGACCCCTCACGAATGGGGAAGATGTCAAGCAGTGACCGGGCAACCCCTCACGAATGGGAAAGATGTCAAGCAGTGACCGGGCGACCCCTCACGAATGGGGAAGATGTCAAGCAGTGACCGGGCGACCCCTCAGGGATGGGGAAGATGTCAAGCAAATGAATTCTTCTCAGTACTACATGAACAAAGAAAGCAATTTTTCGCATTGGTCCAACAGACAAAGCTTTCAGTGGTTTTTTTATATCCACACAATTCATCTGCTACATAAATCAGTTATATTTTCTTAAACAAAAGTTTTTTTGCAGATTGGGCCAGGACCGGGAGAAATTAAACAAGTTTCGTGAGCTATGACGGTGAAAGTCTAGAAATATGAATCTTTTCAGCATCGGAAGAGCTCTCGCTTGGCGGAATGCGATTCACAACATTCGACCTCGGTGGCCATGCCCAAGGTTTTTCCGCCTTCTTCATTGGAATTTTTTGAACTTTTTCGAATCTTTCCCTTCAATTTCTTGAACATTTATCAGTTTCATCTGTGAATTTGTAAAAAAAAAACATATATAGGTCATCTGTAGCAAAACGAACGTTCAAACCTAGAATAATAATAATTTAGCGAGTGTTCACGGTCTTAAAATCCAAATAAATACTTTTTCTGGCCACAACTTATCAGTCGCTTCTCATTATTCTAATCGATCGAAAAAGAAGTGTAGATCGAAAAGACTAATTCTAAGGGAACGAAAGATTTTACAGAGAACGGGGGCGTGTGATGAAGGATAGAGAACACATACGAACATGAAACGCTTATCAATAGCATTTTTGTTGAATAGCGCATAGATTTCACCCACAGTGCGTGTCACTCGAACGCTCCCGACCAGGGTTTAAGTCTTCATGTCCGATCATCTGTCGGAGGGTCATGTAAACGTTTAGGCGGGTATTCTTTTCTCGGCTTGCTCCTATTATAAAAAACCCCAATCGCTCGTTATAAAAAAAACCCTAAAAACCCCTCGTTAGTATATTTTCTCTAGCCGGCGGCTCTCTGGTGAGGCATTCTATCGCTTTTGGCGGGCTTCTGTGTCCTTTTCGGAGGCTTTTATAAAACCCTCGGTCCCGACTCGGACGAGTGGTCATTAGAGAGAATGAAGAAGCAGAGTGTAACCTATGGCGAAAACAAGTCTCACTTTCAAATTTGACTGATTCTCAGGAACTGAATTGGAGGCAGTGACGTCTGGTTAATACCTACATTGAATAGTAGGTAGAATATAAATTTACATAATGTTCAGTCTAACATCACTAGTTAGGCACTCTATAACTCAATCGGATAGGTTTTCGGAATATGAATGAAAATTTTGATAGTTGAATTTTCAAAAGAGGAAATTTTTTTGATATTTGGGTTTTAAATATATAAAATAAAAAATGAGATGTAACTCAATAATTGCAGCGCGTCGTGTGTGGAAAGACTACTTCCCTGCAGTGGATGGGATCGTGTTTTTAGTAGACGCGGCTGACTTGGAGAGACTCAACGAGGCAAAAGCCGAGTTAGAAAGCTTGCTGAGGGATGAAATGGTTAGCAGAGCCTTGGAGAGACTCAACGAGGCAAAAGCCGAGTTAGAAAGCTTGCTGAGGGATGAAATGGTTAGCAGAGCCTTGGAGAGACTCAACGAGGCAAAAGCCGAGTTAGAAAGCTTGCTGAGGGATGAAATGGTTAGCAGAGCCTTGGAGAGACTCAACGAGGCAAAAGCCGAGTTAGAAAGCTTGCTGAGGGATGAAATGGTTAGCAGAGCCTTGGAGAGACTCAACGAGGCAAAAGCCGAGTTAGAAAGCTTGCTGAGGGATGAAATGGTTAGCAGAGCCTTGGAGAGACTCAACGAGGCAAAAGCCGAGTTAGAAAGCTTGCTGAGGGATGAAATGGTTAGCAGAGCCTTGGAGAGACTCAACGAGGCAAAAGCCGAGTTAGAAAGCTTGCTGAGGGATGAAATGGTTAGCAGAGCCTTGGAGAGACTCAACGAGGCAAAAGCCGAGTTAGAAAGCTTGCTGAGGGATGAAATGGTTAGCAGAGCCTTGGAGAGACTCAACGAGGCAAAAGCCGAGTTAGAAAGCTTGCTGAGGGATGAAATGGTTAGCAGAGCCTTGGAGAGACTCAACGAGGCAAAAGCCGAGTTAGAAAGCTTGCTGAGGGATGAAATGGTTAGCAGAGCCTTGGAGAGACTCAACGAGGCAAAAGCCGAGTTAGAAAGCTTGCTGAGGGATGAAATGGTTAGCAGAGCCTTGGAGAGACTCAACGAGGCAAAAGCCGAGTTAGAAAGCTTGCTGAGGGATGAAATGGTTAGCAGAGCCTTGGAGAGACTCAACGAGGCAAAAGCCGAGTTAGAAAGCTTGCTGAGGGATGAAATGGTTAGCAGAGCCTTGGAGAGACTCAACGAGGCAAAAGCCGAGTTAGAAAGCTTGCTGAGGGATGAAATGGTTAGCAGAGCCTTGGAGAGACTCAACGAGGCAAAAGCCGAGTTAGAAAGCTTGCTGAGGGATGAAATGGTTAGCAGAGCCTTGGAGAGACTCAACGAGGCAAAAGCCGAGTTAGAAAGCTTGCTGAGGGATGAAATGGTTAGCAGAGCCTTGGAGAGACTCAACGAGGCAAAAGCCGAGTTAGAAAGCTTGCTGAGGGATGAAATGGTTAGCAGAGCCTTGGAGAGACTCAACGAGGCAAAAGCCGAGTTAGAAAGCTTGCTGAGGGATGAAATGGTTAGCAGAGCCTTGGAGAGACTCAACGAGGCAAAAGCCGAGTTAGAAAGCTTGCTGAGGGATGAAATGGTTAGCAGAGCCTTGGAGAGACTCAACGAGGCAAAAGCCGAGTTAGAAAGCTTGCTGAGGGATGAAATGGTTAGCAGAGCCAAATGTGCACCAGGAAAACATCTCTTCCGTATTAGAAACCCTTTGTATCTTTTACCAACTGAAAAGAGAACCAAACATAGTTTTCTATGACTCACACCGCGGGTAAAGACTATGCGCAATCCAAAAAGCTGGTGAAGCGACTTTCGTGTTCGAATGGAGTCATAGGTAAAATATGTGTTGATTTTTCAATAGGTCGTTCGCTAAAGTATGTTTAAAAAGTCACTTTCAACTTTACGAAACCGGTTGAGGCCGAGTTATGGCTAATGAAATGTTCTATTTATGTAGAGGAATGAAGATTTTTAACTGTTAAAACTCTGATATATTCATTTCGAGTGAGGGAGAGGGTCGGTAGGTCGGTCGCCCTAGAGAGTTTTTTGCCAGTTGGCAGTTTACCTATGAATGGAGTTTTCTGATTTCCATCGCACGTTCTCGCTATTTCTCTCAGAAGTCTTTTCGTTTATAAATTTGTGATTTTATTTGATCTACACCATAGGTAAATTGCCAACTGCCAAAAAATTTCTAGGGCGACTGACCTACCGACCCTCTCCTTCACTCAAAAAGAATGTATAAGAGTTTTCACAGCTTAAACTGAAAGAAAAAATCTTAACTTTTCTTTAAAAAATCTTAATTTTTCTGGAAAAAAAATCTTTAAAAAAAAAAAGGTTTCTCTAGCCATAACTCAGCCTCAACCGGTTTGTAAAGTTGTAAGTGAAACAACTTTTAACCTACTCTAGCGATCGACCTATTGAAAAATCAAGAAAATTTTTACCTATGATCTACACGGAATGACCAATTGGTACCGTTTTCATGATCTTTCTTGTTCCTTTTAGTATTACGACATCAAGAACACATAACAAACCTTTTTTTATCGTGGCCATAAAGACAGTATTATTCGAACTTTAATCGGCTTTCCGGTAAGATACACAAAATTTAAAAAGCTGGTAATACCAGGTGATGCTTTTTTGGTCACGGCCAGGGTGTTTCTTTCACCCGCACTGCGGGTGAAAAAAGTATAACGTTCTTCAAAAAGTTCGAAATACATTCAAATCTATGCATTCGAAAGAAGAAATTTTCGATTTTCACCTAGGAAAATTCCAAACACTTTTAAATTATGAAAATCTGTGCGCTCGAAAAAATTACGCGGGTGGTAAGAAACACCCTGGTCATGGATGTTGTTCACATGGGGAGAGCGAGAAACGTACTAGTACTACTATGGTTTTTTGGTTGTTTTTTTTGGTCTACTCTTGATTGTTTTGGAGCTGCTGGAAAAGAGAGCGTTGAACACAGAGCAATAGTAAGACACACTACTTGGGGTTAGTAGCAGAGATACAATTTTAAGACTTAAGATTCATGACTGTTTAATGTGATGTTTTTTCTCTCTCAATTTCATTTTGTACATTCAAAATAACAATTAAATTGTAAGAATTGAATGCTGAGGTCTATGATTTTCTTGGTGGCCTGTTAAATAGTAAATGAGGCCGGTCTAAGGCATGTTTGTACGCGCCGAGCGAGTGGAAAAGGGAATGGGGAAAGGCA
Source organism: Allodiplogaster pararmata (assembly GCA_964056735.1). Taxonomy (NCBI): domain Eukaryota; kingdom Metazoa; phylum Nematoda; class Chromadorea; order Rhabditida; family Diplogasteridae; genus Allodiplogaster; species Allodiplogaster pararmata. The sequence goes on from OZ057405.1 coordinate 13,183,780, forward strand.
GAAAGAATGAAAAGAGAAGTAGAGAAAAGTAAAACAGAACGGAATGAGAAGAGAATGTAGATCATTCTCGGCGCGAACATGTATGCGCTAACATAGCTGGTACGGTAACATATATGCGCTAACATAGCTGGTACGGTAACCATTTAACCCCCTCGATTCGGATTTTTTGAGGACGAGTACACTCAAAATTTGATGAGCAAAGGGTAGAATAATAAAGAGTGAGTTGGTATTTACTTTTTTCTTCTAAATTTGTGATGAAACAGTATCTTGAATTGAGGTAGCCACTGCTCCAGTTTTGATTCTCGGCAACAAAATCGATAAGCCGACCGCTCTGTCAGAAGAGCAGCTCAAATGGCATCTGGGCATCCAGCACATGTGCACGGGAAAAGGTTCGGTGTCTTTCAGACGAAAACTGGAACATGGTTTTTGCTGCGGAAACCAGTATTTGCCGTTATTCAGGAATGGATAACTTGATAACCATATAATGACTTTTTAACGATTATGATTCACATGGTTGACCAAGGTGTATGATGAATGAAAAAGTTACTTGATGGTTTCGCAAAGTTGGTCCGATGTCTTTGAAAGTTAAATAGTAGCCGAACATATGTTGTTGTTGTTGTTGCCGGCAAGCAGCCCACATCGAAGACATAAAACCATCTGAGGCGCTTGGGAAAAGGGTAGAATGGTTGAGTGGTCCTTTTTTTCGAATGGTCCTTTTTTTCCTTAGTTCAAACTTGATGCTAGCTAGCATTGAGAATGTTAATAAGATCATATGAAGATGTTTTCTATTGACCTTTACTGGTAGAATACGCGCTTTCTTGAGATAAGATTTAGACCTGACCCTGGGTAAATAATACTCAGTCAGTGTACAAGCAAAAAATAGGCTCTAACGGTAGATAAAAATTTATTAATCCTTTTTTTTTCTCCTTTTGGTCCTAGTTTGTGTTTAATCTGCTGTATATTATCGTCAGAGAAATCAAAAAGGTTTGGCTGCTATGCTTACTATTATATGTCAAATGATTGAAATATCGCACAGAAAAAAGCTAGTCCACCGGGCGAGATCGAACCCAGCCATCTCTAACTCAAACCGGGAGCGCGTGTTACCATTACACCTTGGGGACACATTGCTATTCCGTGCGATAGTCTTATATGAAAGGCTAATATGTCTTGTTCTTTTAGTCACGCAGTCACGAACTTACAATTATATTATATATGTTTTTTTCAGCTTGAACAAAGGACTTTTTTGTGGGTGAAATCTGGGTTCTGTCTCAGAAAGCTGACAATAATAATTAGACGTCCGCCCTAGAATTTTTTTCTGCCAATTGGCAGTTCAATTATGGTACAAATACATAACACTTGTCTCCTAATGCATGCCACCCTGATTCAGGTGAAATCGCCCGCAGTGATCTCTTATCTCGACCATTGGAAACCTTCATGTGCTCAGTACTGCGACGACAAGGCTACGGAGAAGGCATTCGTTGGTTGGGGCAGTACCTCGACTGAGGCCGTGAATTAGAGATGAATGCTTGGAGAGGATGGGAAGCTTGTTATTCCTGCTTGAAACGACCACGTCTTCTCTCATTCAATGTAAAAGTCTTTCACATTGGAAGTTCTTTTGGGACTGGGGTTGAATACGGTAAAAGCTGGTGGGAATCGTAAGATGAGTCGACCGCTGTGTCAAGTTGGCCTTCTACTGAATGAGAGCCTGGTTACTGACAACAGGAGTTTCATCGCTTTCTTTCCCTCTTATATTATATGAATATGTTAAATCTTTAAAGTCTAAATGTATTCGATAGGTTAATCTCTCCGAAAGCTGGTTCACTTAGGCTGGAACCATTCATGAATGCAATTTCATGTAGAGCCTTTTCCCACTACAGTAGTATGGGGAGCCACACACACCGAAAAAGCTTGAATAGCCAATTTGAATGCTGACATTTTGAGCTTCCTCTTGAGAAATTCTCTCTATACATTTCTATTTCTCAAATCTTGATGATGAATCTGTATTTCTAAGTTGTTCTGAGTCGGGAAATGACTTATAGGATATGGTACTCAATCTTTTATCGCTTTTTTGTTGCTGTTAAAGAGATAACAAAGGAGTTATATGAGATTAACCAGATTTAATCGATTCATTTCAGTTACAATGGTTGCATTGTTGAACTTTCCTTGGATTAATGTTTTTTTTTCTATTTCGGCTGCTTGAGCTCACGAATTGACTGCGATTCATTGTTCAAATGAGTAGTGTAAGGTAGCTGGCGATGATATACGGTATTGGTACAGTAGTAGGCAATCATGTACGGTATTGGTAAAAAGTGAGATGCCAGCATCGTTTGTACACTGTGATTGAAGGCAAAAAAGGTGAATTAACCGAAATTCATTGATCCTCCATGTAATTTCGTGTCTTTTTATGCTCAGTAGTGGGAAAGAGAGAGAGTTGATGAGATATATATTTATTTTCAAAAATATTGATTTTGAAATTAATTTTAGTCAATTGATTGTAGGTAAACAACGATTTGAATGGTAGCTATGGGGTCCTTCAAAATTGCGAAGATTCTCCGGATTAAGTAGCCAAAAAGCTGTTGAGATTGTTTCAAGTCAATTTCAAAAGAGGTTGCTAGTGTATTTATAGCCTTTGTAATGATATTCTTGAATCGCACTGTCTCCTTCTAGATCAATTCGCGAATTGTACCATAACCCTCAAAATTCTGTTGGTTAACAGCTCGCTTACAGCAGAAATTAAGTTGACGGGCTTCGGTCTTCGAAGCTTTCACTATTCGTGACCCGAAGCCTTTTTTCTACTCTTTTATAGTGTATTACTGTAGACTAAAATAATCAAACTTCTATTAGCTATTCGTTTGCGCATTTGTATGCAATATTTCAATAAACTGTTTTAGAGTGCAGCTTGATTATAAAAACTCGGAGAATCAGACATGGTTATACAAAAAATAAGAGAGTAAAAACGATTTAGAAAAGAGACACTCCCAATGTTTAGGGTTCAAACAACACTTCCAATTTGAGTGAACCAGTCAGTTTGTTGTCTAATCCGTCCAATAATCGGGGTCCGATAATTAATCAGACGTGGGTAGTTTCATTATGAAAATTCGAATGCTCCCGTTCCGAGTTCTAAGTACATGGTTGATGGCGGAGATTGCGCAACCCTGCATTTCACACAATTCTCTTGTAGATGTATAGTTTCAAAGTAGGAAAAATAAGTTGAACTGGACCGTGTTAGGCTTGATCAGCCTACAAGCTTTCTCTGATTGCGAATCAAGTGCAATTCAAACTCGAGTTTTCGATATCAGCAGAAGAACTCTGTGGCCGTGTCTAAAAAATAATTAAAGCGAGTTTATTTTAATAATTAAAAAACGCAATTCATTGATCATCAACATATTAGGAACAAAACCAACCCAAATGTCATCAATATGCGGAAAACACTTCGATTCGATAGAATCATTTCTCACACGAAAAGTTTCACATCAAGACTTTTAACGTTAAAGTGTTGAGACTCCGATAGTTGTACTGTCTTTAGTAACTAGACTGATGAATCAGGTTTATTCTTCAAAAGAATAACAATTTATTCATTATAAATCGAAAGATCCGCTTCTTGTCTCCCATTACTCTTCCAAGACGTCGACTCGCACACATAGAAAAATATGTTTAAATTTTTCAATAGGTCGATCCACGACTTTTGCTATCACGACATTTGCTACCGCGACACTTGCTTCCCGACATTTACTACCTGCGACATTTGCTACCACGACATTTGCTACCGCGAAATTTGCTACCGCGACATTTGCTACCGCGCAACTTCTTGTGAGGTTTGACCTCCAGTCGCACCGGCGCCTTTATAGCCCTTTTTGGTCGACTGTGTGAACTGGCACCAGGTTGTGCTTCGTTCGTTTGGGTTGAGACAGGGTCTCTGACAATTCTCGGGAAAGAGGGTTCATCACTTCTGTGGTTTGGCTCCGCTCTTTCTGTTTCTGACTCATTATCTTTTTCTGTAACCAACCCAAAGGCTTCGCTCAGTATGTGCAGAGGCAAGCATGATTTCTTGATTTCCTCTGTCACATTTCCCATACTTAGGGTGAGCTGATTACTATGAGCTTTGATTTTTCTGCCTTGATCTAGCAATACCCAATAAGCAACCTTGCCTTGTTTTGCAACTATTTCTCCAGTTTGCCAGTATACGTCGTTCTTAGGCACGCCAATTTTGTATTTCACTCGATCTCCAACGGAGAACTTTTTCGGCTTCACTCCGTGATGCTTATCGAACTGTGCTTTCATTTTCTGGTCAACTTCCTGAGAATTTTGACAAGGCTTCAGCAAATCAACTCTTCCTCTTATCTGTCTTCCGATGAACAGCTGCGCAGGGCTTTTCCCTTCCTCGCATTGGCCATTCGGGTTCTTTCTGTAGTGAAACAAGAAAGAGTGCAAGATTTCCGCTGTGGGCATTTCTCTTTTCATCTTGATCAAACTTCTTTTGAATGTATCTACGAACCTTTCTGCTTGTCCGTTCGACTGTGGATGATACGGTGGGCTTGTAATATGTCTGACACCATTTCTCACACAATAGTTTTTGAACAACGCCGATGTGAATTGCGTTCCATTGTCTGTCACGACTACTTCAGGAAGCCCATACCGAGCAACACAGGATTCCAACGCGCGTACCGTAGCGGTAGCCGTCATGCTGTTCGTTGATATAATTTCTGGCCATTTGCTAAAAGCATCTACCATTATGAGATAACTTTCTCCATCGATTGGTCCTGCATAATCCAGATGGACTCTTTGCCAGGATCTGGTTGCCTTTGGCCAAGGTTCCAATGGAACTTTAACGGGATTCTTCGAGCTGTTCGCGCATCTTTCGCAACTTTTCACAACTCCCTCAATATCACCGTCGATACCATTCCAATAACAAATGCTTCTTGCCATTGCTTTCATTCTCACCATTCCTAGATGTCCTGCATGCAGCTCTTTCAAAACCAGTTTTTGAAGTGTGACTGGTATCACAACCCTTTCAGCCGACATCAGGCACTCTCCCACTATTGAAAAAGTGTCTCTTCTTCTGTAGAGAGGTAAAATGTCCTTGGGAACTTTCTTGGGCCATGCGTCTTTCTTGTGCCATGTCATGACCTTTGTCAGGGTAATATCCTTCTGAGTTTCTCGACGTACATCTTCAGCTGTCAATGGTAGGGCTCTTATGTCACGCTTGAACAAGCTCATGACGTCTTCATCGACCTGAATGCTCGCGATGACTACGTCTTCATCTGGGGACGGACAATTTGCGATCAATCTCGAAAGCGCATCCGCGTATCCAAAACTGTTCGTGCTCACATACTCAATCTGAAAGTCATACGCGACTAGCACCGTTGCCCATCTCTGAAGCCTATTCGCCGTATGGACGGGTACTCCTGTCTTGAAACCGAAAATTGCCAAGAGTGGCTTATGGTCGGTTTGTAGGGTAAATCGCCGTCCATATATGAACCGGTGGAACTTCTTTACGGCAAAAATCAATGCTAGACCTTCCTTGTCAATTTGCCCATAGTTCCGCTCCGCTGGTTTCAATGCTCTTGAAGCATGGAAAATAGCTTTCATTGCTCCATTAGACGCTCTGTGCATCAAAACTGCACCGATTCCTTGACCGCTGGCATCAGCAGCCACGAAAATCTCTTTACTTGGGTCGTAATGGACCAGACTCAAATCTGTTTCTAGCACTTCGAGGATCTTCTTGAACGCGTTCTGACAAGTCTCAGACCACGTCCACTCCACGTCTTTCCTCAACAAATTGTCTAGTGGTGCTCTCAGTTCATGCAATCCGGCTATGAACTGTCCGTAATACGTCACCATTCCGAGGAACGACCTCAGGGTAGCTACATCTGTAGGTGCGGGCATCAATCGAATCGCATCGATTTTGTTCGGATCCGGTTTCCTGCCATCTTTATCCACAATGAACCCGAGATACTTGATGCTTGTACTTCCGAACTTGCACTTCTCCAGCTTCAGCTTGAATCCGAAATTAGAGATCCGACTTAATACTCCCCTCAAGTTATCATCGTGTTCTTTCTTTGTCTTCCCCATTATTATGAGGTCGTCCAAATAGGCCACGGCACCTTCACTTCCTGCCAACATTGTATCCATCACTTGTTGGAAGATTCCTGGGGCCGACTTCACTCCGAATGGTTACCTTTCGTACCGGTAAAGTCCTTTGTGCGTGTTGATACCGCACATTTCCTTTGCTTTTTCATCAAGCTCAACTTGCAGGTAAGCATCGGCAAAGTCAATCTGACTAAAAAGTTTGCCACCGTTCAGCCCAGCGAATATCGTCTCCGGCAGAGGTAGTGGATGAGCATGATGCTCTATCGCCTCGTTCAACCCGGTGGAAAAATCGGCACAGAGCCTTGTGCTTCCATTCGCTTTCTCCACCACTATAATGGGGGCAGCCCATTTGGCTGTGTCGACCTTCCTGATGACATTCAATTTTTCTAGCCTGTCCAGTTCCTTTTCCACTTTAGTTATGCTTGCGAGGGGTACCGGTCTTTTATTCCTGAAGACTGGCTGAGCTCCTTCTTTGAGCTTTAACGTTGCCTTTACCTTTGTGCAAAGGCCCAGTCCTTCTTCAACTATTCCCGGATATTCCTTCTTTATCCACTCTTCATACTCTTTAGTAGACTGCGGCTCCTTATTCATGACTTTCCATACATTCGAAGTTGCGTCTCTAGTCCAATTCAACTTCAGAACTTCCAGTTGTGAAATGAAGTCTTTTCCGAGGAGTCTGAGTGGCGCTGTGGTAACGTGAACGTACCCTTGTGCGCATTCTCCATTGACTTCCAAGTTTGTCTTGAACTTTCCTACAATCATTAGTGGCGTTCCATTTGCAATCCGAAAGTGAACACTCCGGTTCTCCAATGTCCTTCCAGATTTCCTTCGAGATTAATGTCAGATCTGCTCCCGTATCAACCTGTCTAACGGCTTTCCCATTCATCTGCATTTCTATCTCAAAATCTTCTGACTTCACTTTCATCACTCTGATTGAATTCATTGACTGCTTGCTTCTTTTCTCTTTTGGCTTATTCTTACACATCGTGCTCTTGTGGCCCTTTTTTCCACAAGCCAAACATTCTTTGTTTAGGAAGAAACATTCATTGCTGTGTGATACTCCACATCGATTGCATTTCTCTTTCCGTTGCTCATCGAACTGTTTCTTCCTTCCTTTCTCCGATGGATTCCATTGTTGATTCTTTTTCACATAATTGAGTTGAGATGTTCTACCTTGCGTTTGGACTGCCATTGACTCTTGATGTAATGAATGCAATCGATCACATTCATCCAGCAGTGTTTCCATACTTGTCTCTTCGTTTTTTCTCAAAACACTCAACAGGTGGAAACGCGTTTCTTCAAATTGAGGTAGATCAATAGAAGTAAGGAACATCATTGTCTTGAATTGTTCCACTTTAATGTCTTTCACTTGTGCACTTTCCACTGCTCTGTTTATTGTGCTTGCCATCACTCTCAAATCATCAGTATGTGATTTTCTTCAAATACCAGAGCTTCAGCATCCTTTTCAAACAGATCTTCATATCTGCTGTACCACTTCTCGAAGGTTGCACCTTCTTCTGGCTCATATGCGAAGTCTGTGATGCGTTTCTCAAGCGCATCAATCGATGGTCCTGCAGGTTTAGCCTGACTGCTATCTTCTCTCATTGCAAGTCTTTCTAGCAGGGCATTGACGAGGGCGCTCTGCTCTTGTTGTTGCTTCGCATGTTGCTCTTGTTGCATTTGCATTGCCAGCAAAATCTGTTGGACACCGTTGTCCTCCATTTCTTTACTTTATTGCTCTTTCTCTGGCCTCTTGAGTTCGACTTGTACGATTACAAGTAGAAGAACTTCGAACGAGGGACTGACCACAAAGCAACCTTTAGCTTTGCGCGTTTGCCTCTTTCAATGAGGAACTGACCACAGAGCAACCTTTAGCTCTGCGCGTTTGCCTCTCTTACAACGAGGGACTGACCACAAAGCAACTTTTAGCTTTGCGCGTTTGCCTCTCTCAATGAGGAACTGACCACAGAGCAATCTTTAGCTCTGCGCGTTTGCCTCTCTTTCAAATTTGAAGTCCTCCTCCAAATCCTCTTCGAAGTCCTCCTTCCAGAATCCTGATCGCCACTGTTATGTACCTTGCCTTGTAGTCCAAAGATTCCAGAGATGATAACTTTATCGTCCGAGTAGTGTAGAGTCCAAATATAAATATAGTTCAATGCAGCCAATCCTCATTCTTAGTCTCGCTCTCTTACGCGATACGCATCGCGCGCGAGAGGCAGATCATTCTTGCACACAACATTTCTTCTATTTTTTGTGGCTCTCTGAAGGCTGGTAGGCTTAGTGGTTCAAGGTTTTTCCCAAAATGCGATAGTTCATGGGTTTGGAAGTGATCTCGTTTACAAATTCTTCAAAAATGATTTCTTTCCACGAGAAATCTGTAGATAAAACTTGGTTCTAGCAGGGTATGAAGAACAGTCAATAATTATATTACTCTATAATACATATGCTTATTTCGCGATTTTTCGATATATAATTTTTTCTTCGCATGTTTCCTGTTATTTCTCGTTTGATGATCAAATGTCACAGACAAGCACCATAATTGGTGAAATTCTACGATTCTTCCCCTAATCTTGTTTCTGATGGAGTACGAGCTGAGAAGTTTAACGTAGAGGCGGGTATTTCCTAAAATTCAATTCAATTCTTTATTCCGCTTGAAACAAAACATGATACTGAGTGACGAAGCAGATGACACTGTCACAAAAAAGTGAATTCAGTGAAGGTGATGGAAAGTGAGATGGTCTAAATATGAAAAGAACAATCATGAACATTTCATTTTAGGAAAATCAGAAAGCACACAAAAAAGCAAAGAAAGTTTCGACGGTGCGGTCTCAAGGTTACCGAATCCTGCTAGAAACCGATTGCCAATGACTGGCAAATGAATATCGAAGATAGAAAAGCAAACGCTCTTTTGACGGTCAGTATGGTAACTGAAATCGCGACTTAAGAGTTGCCAATCTGATAGTCTATCGTCCTACCGATTACGCAAATTCTGCTCTGTTCGTTGTAGGATGTGTAATCGTGTAATCGGCAAGATAGGCTAAACCGGTTTCAATCAGGAATCGTTCACCTTGAAACCATATCTTCAACATCAAACCGTGCCAGGCTTCCACTAACAACACCTAGAGATGCTAGACTTTCGGCAAATGCTATCCGTCTCATTTAATTGAGCGAAGCAAATCGAAAACTGACCTGTTGGTTTTCAGCATTCTTCAACAACAACCGGGTTCTAGAAGAATAATTTGTATTTTTGGGTGTTGATTAAAAGATTTCCAACTTTAGCTGGTTAACACTTTGTTCCAAGAGACAGAGCTAAATTTCCAATATTCCTTGTTTTAAACCCTGAGTCCAAACACTATGAGACAAAAATATGTGTTTTTTATATATAAACGAACTAGGTTTGTCTTGCATAATAAGACAATCTTTTTGATGCCCTTTAATGTTCTTTAAAACGTATGATATGTAATTTTCCAGGCCCGTACAAATATTGAACATAATCAATTTCAATCCATCGCTATTCATCATAAGCGGAGAAAAGCGTAAAAGTTCAAATGTTTTCTTTATTTTTTTCCGGGAAAAACGTTCAATTCCCACTTCCTAGGCACAGTACGCGCTCCCAAGCGTGTCACGACATTTCGTACCTGATACTTTGTACCGCGAAATCTTTTATTTTTGTTTGAACCGGTCTGATAAAAGTTTTTTTCCGCTCTGGCTCAAGTAAAGAATACGCTAACGGCGCCATACGGTTCAGAAACGAGATCACATGGAGAAATTTTTGAATCGTGGGTACAAAGTATCGCGGGTGCCAAGTAGCGGTATTCGACTCCCAAAAGATAGATGACCTTAGCAGGCGAAACAGTGACTTCTCTCTTTTTCATTCCGGAAATTACTTCTTCACGGTGGAAAGTAGAAGTGGTATTTTTAATCAATAACCGGAAAATCAGCCGCGCCTTTAATTTCACCATAAAAAGTTCGTACTAGTGTGCTCATGAGGTAGTTCACACTAGTGCAAGCTGGTTGATAAAATCGGCAATTAACAAAGTAAGGCAAGAAGCCGTAAGGCATGAGGACGCCTTGAGTTAGGCCGCGCGTTTTATTTTTACATTAAAACATATTTTTACATTAAAAAACGCTCAGGCTTAGTAAAAGTTTACGATAACGATGCCGTACGGCTTAGCTAACGAGGCAGAACAGCCAGGCCGTGTTTTAAGCGTCCTCATGCCTCACGCCTTACTTTGTTAATTGCCGATAAAATCTTCAATGTTATTATAACTGATAAACGTCGAATTGCAACTAATGCAACCAGTATAGCGCTGAGTTGATGTTAGCGGTTACTTCAACATAGTGAAATTAAAGGCGCGGCAGTTCTGAGAAGCTTTCCATTACGAAAATAAATCGACTTTCCTAATTTTCTGCGTTTATGGATTATACTCTCTCACAAAAAGATAACTTTACTGCAACAAATTCTAAGTTACACAGTCTAACGCCTGGTTAAGATGAAAAGTGATTGAACTATCGCACAGAAAAAAAAGCTAGTCCGCCGGGCGGGATCGAACCCAGACCATCTCGACTCAAACCGGGAGTGCTCGTTACAATTACACCACGGGGACACACTGCTATTCCGTGCGATAGTTGCACGTAGTTCAATCACTTTTCATTTTATTACATTGTTTATCTCTCTTATTCTTTCTGTGTAGTCCTTAATTTCTCTTCGTTTTGTATTACAATGTTTAAGTACTGCACGAAATTAGCACAAGACTTGAAAATTTTATTTTTGAAAAGGTTACGTTTTTATATTTAGTTCAACAATCCAGTCAAACAGAAATTTTATGAAAAGCAACTTTCATGAATTTCAATTTATTCAGTTTTGCCACAAAAAAAGATGAGAGCTAACAAATGATTAAAAAGGTCAAAAATACCACGAAAAACTTCAGGATGGAGATGGAACTAATAAATTGAACTGCTTGAAGATAGCACCTTCAAATTAAACATTATATTTAGATTAAGTCAATTCAGGAAGTCGTATGAGTAAGCGAGACTTTGCTTATTGATCTTTTTTGCAAAGACAAATTATTTCAATCGAATGAAAGATAAGAAACAACATGAAAATTCTCGAAAAATCAATTTCAAACTAGAATCAAGAAACTTAATTTTAGCTTTTTAGAGGTTTATATAATGAATTTAGGAGAGAGATTAAAGAAAAAACAAAAAGGAAGAAAAAAGGCCAGTTATCTTGACTCTAGAGTTAAAATGTTTCTTCAAAGTTCTTCTTCCTCTTCTTCATTGTAATCTGCACCAGTCGTCACCTTTTCAACTGATTCCACTGCATCGGTCTTGACTTCCTGAAATTGGCAAGTATAAGGCTTGCTTTGTATCTTAGAATAACACTGTTGATTTTACAGTCGACCAGTGACACATGGTTGCGCATGTTGAAACTTTGGCCATTAATCCAATATCACACCTTCACAGCAGTTCTTGGGGTTGAAAGGTCAAGTCCTACTAATTTTTGCGGACCTCTACTTCAAACTTTTTCAATCTCGGTTAACACTTTGTAAAAATATCTACTTGAGAACCTTCTTATTTGTCGATTAAAAAACCATCTGGCAACTGGCGTGCCTCTTCTTTTTTGTGCATCTCATTTGTGTTCGTTCAATCAGCTCGCGGCGTCTTCAGCTTTGATCCTAATCGCATCCATGTCTACTTTGATGTTTTCATAGTAGAAGTATTTCTTGTCAGCCAGCGAACAACGAAGAAGGATTTCCTAGACAAAGACAATGAAGTGGACAAAAGAATCTGGACAAGGGTTGAAAAGCTTGCACAGGGGGTCGTGAAGGGTCGCGAAGAAAAGTTCAACTCGTGCCCCACATTATCTTCAATGCAGATATACATACTGGGCGACCAGAAAGTACCTGGACAAATGTGGAACGCGTTCTATTGCGCGAATCAAATGACTGATTTTTCACAACTGAATGACCTGAGACTTGTTGTTTCTTGGTCAAAGTTTCATGACTCTAGCTTTATTTTCACAGGTTATGCAGAATCAAGTATTTTCCGTTGTGCCCGGTCTGCAATTTTTGCATTGCACAACTCTGTTCATACAAGAGGTGACATCGCGCGACGACTCAATGGATGTCACTTAGGTCGCGATAGAGGCCACCTACTCGTGGTGCGACTGTAGACGACGCTGGAAGGCGTCGGACTCAATGGACCTCCAAACAAATCTTCCCCCACAACTCAATGCACCACGGTCACATGTTCATGGCACCATTAATAATTTTCTGGAGATTGGTGATTGCCAGAACCATTTAAAAAAAAGTCTTTCTACAACAGCCGATACACCTCAGATGAGAAGCATTACTCGGTAATTCATAGCGAGAAATCCTTGAAAACTATGAGAAAGTTTTTTTCGGCAGCCGGTATCTCCCGTGAATGAACACGCCTTATGATCGCAAACCCCCTGGGTAAGAATAAACGACATGGATGAGATGCCCGACAAATGCTTTATCGACATCAGCGGTGTAAATGTTGCAACGATGAGCGCGGGCCGAGTCATAGAGATGTCGATCGACGAGTTCTCAAAATAATAAAATACTTGCTCACAATCGTAAAGAAGCTGCTGAGCATGGGATAACTGCCATAATGAGCAGCCGTCCCAACAAGTTGGACTCCCAAGTACCTCATGGTTTTGGGAGGTGGTTGTGCAGCAAGCAACACACCGTTGTTTTTCGTTGTTTCGGTGTTAACATAGATGCCGCCGTCTACGTAAACAAGGTTCTTCAAGATGTATTAGAAAACTAGACAAGGACACAATTACAAGGAATCAATGGACCTTCTAACAGGACTCTGTACCTTTCCACAAGTTCAGAATTGCACAAGAGTCATTGGGCACACACACTCCGAGCTCCATAAGCACCGCTGAATGACCATCGGCTTTCCACGACCTGAAGCCGCTAGACTTCAGCGTCTGGATCATCATGTTATAGCTTTCCAGCCCTCACTATCGATTCTCCGCGGGCCCTGCATGAGACGAACTCGACAACGACTACCCGCGGTCACTGTCAAATGGATACGAGCGTCGTCTCAAGGAATATCTTCGCGCTGGAGGCGGCCATTTCAAACATGATTGTCCATAACTGTTCGTTACATATTGTGATAATTATATTGCGATAAAAAAAAATTCATTTCAAGGATTTACAGACATTTACATTTGTACAACTTATGGTCGCCCTTTGGAGACAGCCCAGACTGGCCACAATACATCGCACTTTTTTTCTGGCCCAAGTAGACCTATAACGCTGTAGGTTCGGCAGAACGAATTAGGACGACGAGTTTTTTCATTCTTTCTATCAAAGGTTGCAAAAGAGGTGTAATCGAGTCACCGGCAACAGCAACAATACCTCTGATGCTTCCATTAACTTTTTTATACTTTCTATGGGTCTTTTAAGCTGAAGACCCAGTTTCTAGGTTGAATTAACAATGACGGCTCTCTAAAGGCCCTCGTGCTCTTTTCCAACCCACTCCGGAGCTCATTCTTCCAAATCAAAATATCCGACCTTATCAGCAGTCGCTTTCTCCTTGCCATTCGCTTCGGTGGATTCTTTGACGTCCAGCTCAATGTTCCTCGGATCGAAGGCGCGATCTTCGCTCATTCCCTTCAGCTTTTCTCCCTGCAAATACTGATTAACCAATGCTTGGACCATATAATCTTATATTAGGTCGCTTTCTGACCTGATTCTTCTTTTAATCTGACCCCTGAATAATTTTGTACCCGTAGGAAAATTAGCGCTTCCCTTCGATGAGGAACACACTCAACCTGGTACAATCAGTGATTGCTCCCTGGGTTACTGCCAGTGTATATAGCAGCGGACGAAAATTCAAGTTCTAGCAAGCACCAACAAAATTCCTAAACCCCTTGGTTTGAGTTAATCTCTCCGATATGAAAGGGAAATTAGGTACCCCACACATGATAGTCGCGCACATTACCAATATGTCATACCTGTACCAATTGAGCTATACGCACCAATTCTAGCGTTCGAATGCAGAGGACGTCTTTCTCTATCGGCCTCATGACCGCTCATGTCAGTCACCCTATCCCACCGCCCTAAAATCAAACCAAACTTTCAAAGCTCAAGTTGAAGCTCTAACCACTGTATTTTTGGTCTCCTCGAAATTCTTCTCCTCAGCTATAGCTCTTTGGATGGCGAACTGAAGATATAGAGCACGATAAAGTTATCTCATAAATCATATCAACCATGCGCTGCTAGAATTGAACTTTGAGCAAACCTTCGCAAGCAATGCTTTGTTTCTTTTCTTCAAAAGTGACACTAAAAACCGCACCAATAGATAGATTTGGTGAGCTGCTTAGATTTTTTACCCCATGCTCAAAAACAAATTGACTTCAAATTCACACATGGACATTGCTTAACAAAATTCCCTCGCAATTGTTAAGAATCTAAAACGACGTCCGCTCTGCTCTTTGAGCGCGAAGGATTCCATAAGAATGAAAATTCTGCTTTTCTCTCTGCTTTCACCCAAAAAGGCAAGTGATCTTTGTTGAGCTATGAAATCCACAAGGAGCAGCGGACTCACATCACTGTAGTCCGGCTTGAAAAGCTGCATGCGATGGAAGTCCGTCAAATGCAGCAGCATTGACCAGGCCGACAAGAAACGTACCCCACACGAGGCGCAGCGCAGAACCGGCGGCTCCACTTAATAAATTGTTAAATTGTGCGTCCGAAAGTGTTACGAGGTCTACCAAGATCCAAAGTATGTCTTGATACAGCGAGAGGCCTTTCCTTTTAAGCCAAATCATTTTTACTGGAATTGATATAGGTTTTGGTTTAGAGGCCTTCCGTTGTTGATGTTGTTGTGGTTTGCCCGTTGAAGGTCTCCGGTTGGGTAGACGAGGTCTTCTTGGTTATGGCTCAGAAAACAATATCTTTACTTACATCATTCATCTAATTACATTTATTTCCCCTTCTCTCTCGGGTTCAATTTTTTTTGCCTTTTGCGAAATGAAACAGATGTTCCCGATGTTTAAAACAGGGACTCGAATTCCTATGTTGAGGACATCACCATTCTGCATTAGCATCGCGTCAAATCAATCACAAAAAATTGGAAAGCACTTAGGTGTAAATCAAATTCCTGGAGAAGGTCAAAAAAGAGGGGCACCGACAGATGGTCCACCATAACTATTCAAAGCCTCGTGATGAGAGTCAATAGTGATAAGGGTGTTTAGCGTGTGATAAGGGTGTTTAGCGCAAGAGTAGCGTGTAGATCGAAGACTATTTTTGAGGGAACGGCAGGCCTTGAAGAGACACCTACTTAATATAGCTCTTCAAAGGAGGGCGATGCCGGACCGGCCTGGGCAAGCCACCGGACAAAACATGAGCCGATACTCCGCTATACTTATCAATGGCGAGTCGAGGCGCCAGTCAAGTAGCCTCTTGCTTATCTCCGGTCAACGACAGGCGAGACGTCTCTACTCCCACCCAAAACGATGCTAGGCCGGGTTGACCACCCACTCACAAGGCCTATAGCATGAACAGGTTGCTACAACGATGTCCGCCTTCACAAGGTGCAGCATGACAGTCTCAGGACTGCAAAGGACATCAAAACCCTTCTCCGGACGCATCTCGTCCGAAGAACACGAGAACCTCTCTCATTAAAGAGAGTGTTCATAACCAAAAGTCTTCGATGCGGGCTGCTTGCCGGCAACAACAACAACAACACCTACCTTATAAAAATTGAAAATTCCATACAAAACAGAGCAAACAAATCACTCGTTAACTCTCTCGATCAGCGCTTATGACTTACTCGCATTCGCATCGCCGAATCATAAAAAAACTAACTGTCGTCCTTCGGTTTCACACATGACTTCTTGCGATGTTCCCGGTAATCCACGAAGTTACACGTCACGTAGCGACATGTTCCACAAATGAGGGTATCCGCCATTTCTACAATTTTTCAGCTCCATTTCGTGTGACTCATTTACCGGTAGCTTGAGCCCACCGAGTTCCCCAATTGATTCAACAAGTGCTGTTAAAAATAAGTTTTGTGATCATCAGAAGCCCCTTTTATTCAGGCCTGATTGCTTAGTCTTTCTCTCTATTTCGTCCTTATGAGAAGCATTGATTTCTAAATATAATTATAATATTCTTCCTCGCGCTTATTTCTCGCCTCACGGCGGGTACGCGCTCCCCTAGGATTCGGGACATACCTATCCTGGTTGAACCTCAGGCTTCCCGCTTGCCCACTGTATCATTGCTAGCGTGTGTTGCAGCAGTGGGGAGAGTCGGATTCGTGCATGAGCACTACCAACTTTGCTTAACCCGCTTGGTTTGGGTGGATCTGTCCAGAGTGAAAATTTGAAAATGAGACTCTACACAATAGTCGAGAAAAGTACCATTATGCCACGCCCAGATTGAGGGACACGTTCTAACCATTGTGATGAATTTGTGCAGCTGTTGTTGTGTCGTTCATGGCCGCTTCTCTGTTTTGCTCGTTTACGGAGAGTGTCTCTTCTATGTCTGCATACGTTGCGGTGGCTTCTTGCATCTATGATAAAGTAGCCTTCAATCCAGGCTCATATATACATAAATAAATGTATAAATATATAAAGTTGGTGCTGAGTTAAACGCATTGGAGGAGTATCCAGAAGACAATACACTTATTTGCTGTGTCGTGCCTTTTTGAATGCGCTGTTGAAGAGACAAGATGAGATGGGTCCGAATAACTAAAATGTAAATATATAACTCAATCGGAAGATGAGTTAAACGATCTCTACTTTAATCGATAAGTAACATAATCCATAGAAGTCTAAACCTAAGATGAGCTGATGTCATTCATAAAAACCTAAGATGAGCTGATGTCATTCATATATAAAGTTGGTGCTGAGTTAAACGCATTGGAGGAGTATCCAGAAGACAATACACTTATTTGCTGTGTCGCGCCTTTTTGAATGCGCTGTTGAAGAGACAAGATGAGATGGGTCCGAATAACTAAAATATAAATATATAACTCAATCGGAAGATGAGTTAAACGATCTCTAGTTTAATCGATAAGTAACATAAACCATAGAAGTCTAAACCTAAGATGAGCTGATGTCATTCATAAAAAGCGTCATCAGAAGTCTCATTAATCATAGTTCATCATCTTATCTTAAGAGACGCAGACTATTCATAGCCTAATAAAATATGACTTCATCGATTACCTTGGATTTAAATCCAGGAGTTTTTTCTGCGGCTCGGAAAGGCCTGAAGAGATGAAAATTTATAGTTTCTCTTTAGATGAACAATATATTTACTGTCTTTGCTCATAGGAGAAAAAACTCACTCCATTAAGATCTGGGGAGGGCTTTTGAATACACATTTTCGTTTATCCCTGACAGCTCAATAAAAAATTACAAATATTGACCCTCAAGCTGTATTCCCCTAGTACTATAGCTTGAGAAATGCCCCTTTCGAGTGTTGGAAAGTTGAAAACACGACCCCTATCCCAGTGGGAAGAGTCAAGAACGATGCAGAGGTAGAAAACTTCTTCTCATTCTAGACTCCACGCTCAAATAAGGCTCGTTTTTCGAAAACAGTGCTGGTAAGTGACTTATGCATACACAAAAGATGAATCAGATTCTTTCAGGGATCTACTCTCAAGTAATATTTATACGAAAGGGACTGACATAAACGCCTTCTTAACTGGCCCCCCGTCTGATGAGTTTTTTCGCCTGAACAAAATTTTCGCTTCATACATTCAAGCTAAAACACAAAAGAGTTTCATTTCCACAAAACATCGAGTTGTTTTGAAAGGAGTCTTACGTTTTTTCAAAGCCTTCGCCCAATTTGAGTAAATTTAACCAAAATCTGAGTCTAACTAGCAAGCGATTTCGTTAAAAAAACACGCTATTTTTTCCAAGAAAACGAAAAAATTAATAAAATGGGTGTTCTTTGTTCAAAAATTCCAGTTTTGAATGATCAAACAGATACAAAAAAACCGATGAGGTCAATCATGTAAATTTCGAGACTATGAGTGAAAAAAAAATTATTACAGCTTTTGAAAAAATGATCAAAATTCCGAAGTAAAAAAACTTGTTCTTGAAAACACGTTTGAAAAATAGTCAATCGCTGTGAGAATGCAAAGAAGTCAGAGAAATAGGCTTAGCCCATCGAACGAACTTTCCATAGCCTTCCATTGCAAGATGTACGTCTGCAAATCAGAGAAAACAGTGAACAAATCGCTCTCTGAGCAGAAAAAATTATGCTGAAAATGAGAAAAAGACTTCCAAAAAATGAAAATAATGTTGTTGTTGTTGTTGTTGTTAGGAAAATAATGTTGTTGTTGTTGTTGTTGTTGTTAGGAAAATAATGTTGTTGTTGTTGTTGTTGTTGTTAGGAAAATAATGTCAAAAGCAGTAGTAGAGAAAGAAAAAATGTTGCGATTTTTCTTCTTCCGAAAAAACTTCATCTTTTCCAAAGCTAATATCTTCTTTATTTTAATAATTAGGATATTCGAGAAAAAACAGACTTGAAAATTTTCTTCTCAATTTACATTGTTTAGTATTTATAAACCTGTAAACTCAGAAATAGCGAATTCAAAAGGAGAAGCCATGGAAAACCATTAAATTAATTCAAAGAATGCATGTATCCTAAAAATGCTCATATTTTCCGTCTTCAGAAAAAAACTTTGAAAAAGAAACTTTCCCGCCATCAGGCGAGAGGTCTTAACTCTTAACTCGAAAAAGAACAAGACGAATACGAAGAACATTCGATGAAAGAAACGAAGAAAAAAACGATCAATATTTTAAAATAGACAAAACCACATAATTTTGAGAAACCTCCAAAGTTTAAAATTGAATTACTCGTCAATTGAATGAAACTTCAAAAAACTCGAAAACCAAAATGCTTTATGTAACTTTCTGTCGTTTTAAAGCAAATGATAGGTAAAGAACTACATATTCCGTTCAGAAGATAATAAGAAGACCTATCTCGTTGGAGAAAAAAGATATCACTCACATCCAGTCATGTAAAGAGTCAAAATCGCTAGTAAAGAAAAGAAAAAAAATTTTCTGAAAAGGAATATTCGACAGAACATACCGAGTATAGCTCCCTTCCAGCGTTTCCCATTAACTGCTTCACAAGCGAGATCCGCTTCTTCCGCGCTACCAAATTGAATGAAGGCGTAACCCTCAAATTAACATTTCACTCAAAAAAATCATCAAATGATTCGAGTAGGAACCTTCCAAAGCCTTCATACTTTAACAAAATTCCCTCGCAACTCTTCAAATCTGACAAAAAAAGGTTGCAGTTTGGATGAATAAGAAGCGAGCAAGAGATAGAAAGCAGAGCTTCTCATCATCAAAGATTTTCGCTATCATTAAAGATTTCATCGCTCAAAGTAAGGTCGTTCCCATAGGTATAACATGTCTTTATTTTACAATTAGTCGATCGCTGAAGTAGGTTTAAATTTTCACTTTTAACTTGACGAAACAGGTTGTGGCTCAGTTATATATTATATATATATATATATATATATATATATATATATATATATATAATATATATATATATATATATATATATATATATATATATATATATATATTCTTTATTCCAGTTTGGTAAACACGAAGTATACAAACGGATAAGCTGTCACATAAGTGATTTCAGTTATTGCACAAGAAATGAGAGTAAATCGAAACGAAAGACAAACGTTCAGTCAAGTAAAACGTAATTTACTGTTAGTGACGATCAAACTATGGACTTTGGCTCATGAAACGTTCCATTTTTGCAGGAATGGAGATTTTTTTCTTTCAATTTTAGCTGATAAAACTCTGATAAATTCATTTCGAGTGACGGAAAGGGTCGGTAGGTCGGTCGCTCTGGAAAATGTTTTGCCAGTTGGCAGTTTACCTATGCTCTACATAAATAGATCATATCATTAGCCATAACTCAGTTTCAACCGCTTTCGTAAAGTAGAAAGTAAAACTTTTAAGCTACTTTAGCGATCGACCTGTAGAAAAAACAAGACATATTTTACCTATGGTCGTTCCTCAAAATACTCAAGTGTTGGTGACTTATGTGTAAGCATGTCATAACTTTGATTGTGTTGGTGACTTATGTGTAAGCATGTCATAACTTTGATTGTGTTGGTGACTTATGTGTAAGCATGTCATAACTTTGATTGTGTTGGTGACTTATGTGTAAGCATGTCATAACTTTGATTGTGTTGGTGACTTATGTGTAAGCATGTCATAACTTTGATTGTGTTGGTGACTTATGTGTAAGCATGTCATAACTTTGATTGTGTTGGTGACTTATGTGTAAGCATGTCATAACTTTGATTGTGTTGGTGACTTATGTGTAAGCATGTCATAACTTTGATTGTGTTGGTGACTTATGTGTAAGCATGTCATAACTTTGATTGTGTTGGTGACTTATGTGTAAGCATGTCATAACTTTGATTGTGTTGGTGACTTATGTGTAAGCATGTCATAACTTTGATTGTGTTGGTGACTTATGTGTAAGCATTTCATAACTTTGATTGTGTTGGTGACTTATGTGTAAGCATTTCATAACTTTGATTGTGTTGGTGACTTATGTGTAAGCATGTCATAACTTTGATTGTGTTGGTGACTTATGTGTAAGCATGTCATAACTTTGATTGTGTTGGTGACTTATGTGTAAGCATGTCATAACTTTGATTGTTGTTGTTGTTGTTGTTGCCGGATGTAGCCGGCTTCGAAGAACGTCTGTGTACTTCGTTTCTTGTTCTTTTTTTTTTTTTTTCTCATATCTTCAAGAACGCTGCGACATCCAGCGGCTTGGTCCAGAGGTCGATTGGAGACAGCGCGGTCGGGTGGCATGGGCAGTTGAAGAGATGCGCAACGTCGTGAGGTCCGGAAGAGCAATCGGGACACACGTGGGGGATGGATTCGTCAATGCGGTGGAGGTAGTTGTTGATGAATCTGCTGAATCCCGAGCGGAGCTGGCTGAGCGTGCATCTAGTCTTGCGGGGTAACTCCTTCTCTTCTTCCTGGATAAGGGGCGGAGGTCTGCCTCCCAGGATGACGGCACCCTTCAACGATTGGAGTTCGTTCGAGACCATCATCGAGTGTACGGTGTTTGCGACTGATTTCCCATTGTTCGGATCCTTTGACATCTGTTTCGCGGCTTCGACAGTCTTCTTGCAGCTCAACACGAGGTTGTTCTTCATTGCGCGAGGGGGCGCCGGGCAGTCGAGGAGGCCGTGGTGGATGTGTTCTGGGTCCAACGATCTCGCGAGGTACTGCGCGGCGAGCATGTTCAGATGGGATTTGGTGCGCATAACCTTTGATTCGCGATGAATATGGTCAGTGTCGGCCATTTGATGATTCCCTGTCACGACGCGGAGTCCGGAGTTCTGAGAACGTTGGATTTTGGCGTGAGCGGAGTCCGAGAGGAAGGTGGACCAGGCGGGTGCGGCGTAGTTGCAGATCGCTTGCGAGATGGCTTTGAACGTGAGGCGGAGGGTTTCTTTTGGTTGCCCCAGGTGCTTCCGGCTAAGGCTTTCAGTACGTTATTGCGCTGCGACATCCGTCTCGCGATGTCTTTGGCATGATGGCTGAATGTGAACATCGAGTCGTACGTGACGCCGAGTAGCTTGGCCTGGTTGACGGTGGGGACGGGTGATCCGCAGATTGATATGTCCAGTGTAGACTTGAATTCACGACTGAACGGGGTGAAAAGCATGAGCTGGCTCTTGGTTGGGGAAATGATGAGTGACCGTTCTTTGAGGAAGGTTTCAATTTTCGTGATGGCCCTGCGTAGATTTTCGGAGGCGATGTTGATGTCGGGATCTGACGCCCAGATCGTGATGTCATCAGCATACGAGATGACGTTCGTGTGGGCATCGTCTGTGGGAAGATCGCGGAGGTAAAGGTTGAAAAGCGTGGGCGAGAGGGCGCTGCCTTGTGGGACTCCGTTTCTGAAGAGTCTGGAACTTGATACCGAGTCGCGGAAGCTTGTGCGTCCTGTTCTTCCTCTAAGGTAAGAGGCGAGCCATTTTTTAATGTAGTTCGGCGCGGTTGTTGTCTCAATGAGGTCGATGAGCTTGACGATGTCGATACTTTCGAATGCCTTGGACATATCAATTGCCATGAGGACCGTTCGACTAGCGGGACGTTTCTGGTTAAAACCGTCTGCGATGCTCTTCGAGAGAGTTACGAGGGCCGAGGTTGTAGAGCGTCTTGCCGTGAAGCCATGTTGGTGGTCTGCCGGGGAATGTGCCTCTGTAGGGAGCCGAGTAATAGCCGTTCAATCACTTTGGCGACGGGCGAGAGTAGAGATATCGGACGGTAGCTGGAGCCTTCGGATGCTGGTTTGCCTGCTTTCAGGAGGGGTAGTATGATCGACGATTTCCATATCATGGGGATCCTGCCTGTGCGTAGGGAGCTGTTGAACAGGGAAGTCAGGGCGCTGATTCCTTTCGGACCTAAATGATGGAGAATTATAGGAGCGATGCCATCTGGACCAAGCGCGATGGACTTCTTCGTGGATCTGATGGCGGCTGCTACGTCTGTGGTAGTGAAGTCCTCGAAGTCATCTGCGGACAGGCGGTGTATTTTCCTCATAGTCTTCCTGTTTTCCTTTGAAGTTGTATACTGGACTGGACAAGTGTAGGCTTTGTTGAAGCGGTTCGCGATATCGGAGGCGGTCGTGATCGTCTCATTTCTGAAGGATATGGCGCAGTTCGGCGGTGGTCTTCCTTTGTTGTTGAGGATTTTGATGGTCTTCCAGAGCTTTTTGACATCTTTCTTTGGATCGAAGGACTCCATCAGTGCGCGCCAGATATCCCGTTTGTTTTTGTCGGTAGCTCTCCTTATGTTCGTGTTGAGATCGTTCAAAAGGTCGCTTGTCGGGTTCGATTCTCTGAGTGTGTCGCGATGATGCATCCATTCTCGTATCTCTGTCGTTAGGGCGACTTCTCTCTTCTTGATCCGGCCGCGTGGGATTGTTTTTGCTGCAGCTGATACGAGTATTCTTCGGAAGAGAGGTTCTGCTTGAACAGCTGGTAGATTGGGAAGAGGATTTTTGGACAGGCTTTCTTCGACGTGTTGCTGGAACGCTTCCCAGTCCGCTTTCCGGTAATTTGTGAAGGTTGCGTCTCTGTGAGTGTGGTTGAAATTGCTGCCTTCTAGTTCGATGATTATCGGAAGATGATCGGAGCTGCCTTCAGTAATAGTTTTCCATGACGCTTTTTGAAGGAGATCCTGAGAGCAGATGGAAATGTCTGGCGAGGAAGGGCGACCGTTTGAGGGAACTTGTGTGGGCATGTCGCGGTTGAGAGTGGCGTGTTCCGAGTCGTCAATAGCACTGGAGATGACGTTTCCTCTGTTGTCTGTCGAGTGAGAGTACCAGCTGGAGTCGTGGGCGTTAAGGTCGCCTAGTATGATGGAATTCTCGCGGTTGCGTAGAAGGGGGGATAGATCCGGTTGGTAGCCTGTGTTGCAGGAGGTCATCGGAGGAATGTAGACATTAGTGATGTCCAGAGAGAGGCCGTTGTTGTCCGAGATGCGAACAGTCAGTGATTCCAGGTGAGGATCTGTGGTAGACGGGTGATAACTTTGATTGTGTTGGTGACTTATGTGTAAGCATGTCATAACTTTGATTGTGTTGGTGACTTATGTGTAAGCATGTCATAACTTTGATTGTGTTCGTGACTTATGTGTAAGCATGTCATAACTTTGATTGTGTTGGTGACTTATGTGTAAGCATGTCATAACTTTGATTGTGTTGGTGACTTATGTGTAAGCATGTCATAACTTTGATTACAATCACTGGCGCTGATTAATAGGTCAAAAACATTATGCAACATTCTGAAAAACGACCGTTTTTAGAGCAAAGGAAAGCAAAAAAATGAGAATTGCTTCTAATTATTTCAGACTCTTACGCTCAAAAAGCGGCCGTTTTTTCAAATTTTTCTACAAATGCAAATAGCATTTGTTGTGTAAGGATTGGATAGTTCGTCAAGGGAGGGGGATGCCGGACTCGCCTGGGCATGCCACCGGATAAAACATCAGTCGATACTCCCCTACACTTTTTAAATAGCCTCTTGCCCTTCTCCGGTTAACGAATAGGTCTCGCGGAGAGGATCGTCAACAGCGGTGCGAGTTTAGACGGAGAAAATTTTTCCGGGCTCAAAAGGATCCTCACCAAACTATGCCAAAGTACTCCTTTCGACAGAACCTATGTGCAAACAAAAATCACAACAGGATTGGATAAGAGTGGTATCTACAGATGGATTATGATATCTTTCCTGTCCTTTACCTCTCTCTCACTCTCATCCTTCATAACTGGAGAGTAACATACAAGCTAGCCAAGCACGGGAATTAAGTGAGGAAAATAGGCATTAGTTTTCTTTGCGTCAGGATGTTTCTCTGACCCGCACTGCGGGGCGGGTAAAGCAAAAACTATGCGCTTTTCAAAAAACCAGAAAAACATTGAAATCTATGTACTTTGAAATTTTTTTTCTCGGATTTTCCGTAGGGAAAGTCCAAATCATTGGAAAAATTGAATTTTGAACTCTGAAATTTTAAAATCTATGCGCTCGAAAGGGGGCTAAGAAACATCATGCTTTGCGTCCCAAAACCATACAGTTTTCTAGGCTTCACACTCAAAGCGGTCGTTCTCCATTCTTTTTCATACAAAAACAGGTGTTATATGCTGCTTAAAACCCAATAAGTTACTCGCTCTCGAATAATGGAATTTTAGACGGAGGGAGGAAGAGAGAGAGAAAGAGGGAGGTAGTAACCTTGAGAAGAGTGCACGCTAGGATAGAACCATAAGGTCTGAAGAGCTCGATGATTTCTTCGCGAGCAACCCCGCCTTTGGTGATGTTACCGACGAAGACTCGAGATCTGAAATAGCTAGCGCGTCGTTATGGAAGCACTAATAAGAAATGAAAATACAAGCAAATACTTTCCGTTACAGTCCAGGCGTGGCATAATGTTAGTATGCTCCACTATAGCACAAAGAGTCCCAAGTTCGACTCCCTACCTAGACTGATTCACCCAAACCAAGGGGGCAGGGGTTAAATAGTGACCGGATCGGTCCTGTCGGCGGATACATGTACACAAACTATTGACAAAAAAATCCTTCTCTTTTCTTACCCTTTTCCTTCATTTTTTCTCCAAACTTTGAGCGGAGGCTCCATTTAAGGTTGTTGTTGTTGCCCCCTGAGCGAAATGGTCATCTTGTGGCGAGTTGGCGAACATAGTTTACATAGTAAACAATTAAAACGATCATCATCATCGTCGTTAGAGGTTCAGCGCTTTGGCTATTTTTCCTGGGTTGGTCCAGAGTTCTGAAGGATGGCATTGAGTAGGGAGTTTCGGGCATGAAATACGTTGTGTGGCGTTGCAGAGCAGTCAGGACATTTATTCGGAATATTCGGGTCTATTCGGTTTTTGTAATCATTCAGAAGATCACAGTAACCCGAGCGAAGTTGGCTGAGTCTTGTGCGTGTTGCTCTTGGTAGTTGTCTTTCATTGGCTGCTATCGGAGGGGATGATGTTCCTAGTATGGGATTAGGCTTGTAGGACTTTAAGGCTTCGTTAACCGCCTTAGTGTGGATTTCTTTTTGTAGTTCTTTCGTAGAGATGCCACTTTGTGAGATGTGGTTGTGAAGGTCTTGAAGTGTAGGTTTCATTGCCCTGGGTGGTGGTTGTTGAGTTAGCCAATGAGTGGGGTGTGCTGTGTCCAGACACGCAGCATAGAATCGGTTTGACAGCATGTTGCAGTGATCCCTGACGGGTTGCATGCGAGTTTCTTGGTGTAGATGATCAGAAGGGGACATTAGATGGCATCCAGTTGATGTGCGCATGGCAGCGTTTCGAGTACGCTGTAGTCTTTCGAAGCCAGTGTTAGAGAGAGTAGGGGTCCAGATTGATGCAGCGTAATTTAGGACGGAGCGGCCGATTGCTTTGAAGGTGTTGATCACGGTTTTTTTTGTTGACCCCAAGTGGTGCCCGTGAGTGCACGGAGTAGATTGTTTCTTCTGGACACTTTGCCTTGTTGTTTTTGGCGTGTTCGGCGAAGGTTAGCATCGAGTCGAAGGTTACTCCGAGGATTTTGGGCTTCTTTTCGAGCGGTATGGGTGTTTTGTTTATTTTTATGATTGGGTGATCGTTTGCCTGTTTCGTCCATGGGGTAAACAGAGTGACTGTCGATTTTGCTGCTGATATTGTTAATTTTCTGTTCATGAAGAAATTCTCGACTGAGGGGAGGTAGTTCGCAATTTTGTGTACCAGACTGTCGTAGTTACCCCCGGGGCATGGGCCAGTAGCGTAGACAGTTATATGACGCAGAACGCGATAGAATGTACCTAGCTCTGCATACATTGGGAAATAGAATTTTGATGTCACCGATTTCGCTGAAAATTTCACCACAGGGTATTTCAAGTATGGCGAGAACAATGGTCAATTTCATTTTACCTGATTTTAGCTGTTAGAAAAGCATGAGAGGATTGAAAAAAGCTTGTTTCGCCGAAAGTACATGAGGGTGTCGCACTGTTCTAAGAGGCTTGATTTGTTAGTCAGATTGATAGCTAGATCCACCAAATACCGACTCGATGTAGTCGAATGATGTATTTCCGAGTACCTATAATTGCTTTTTAGCTTATTCAACTTTCACGGTTTTCGCGAGAACAAATATCAAAACAGACATTTCATGAAAAGATGAAAAAAATGATTTTTCTCGGAGTACAGGAAAAAGATCCGGGATTCCAGTCAGTATGTTGTAGCCCTAAGTTTTTGCTACAACTTTCGTATGTTTTTGTTTTTAGTTTTTGCTACAACTTTCGTATACATTATTACCATGTTAGCGATGACCCTGAACCAGTTGTCCTTTGGCGATAAAGAATATCAATATTCAGTATACATTATTTTTCAAACTACTTAGAGGCAAACTCGAGATACATCGCTTTGAGTTGGTATATTACTATAGGTGGAGGTATGTCTAAAGATTTCACAATAGAGCTAGGAGTCTAAAACAAAGAGAATCATACTTGCTATCCACTCCTGATTCTAAAATAATAACAAACTTGAATCTAGGACGTCGGGAACCCTGTCAAATAGGTATCTCGTTTTCAAAACTAACTTTTGAAAAAAACTTGTTTGGCTTTTTAAATAACTCAACGCGGTTTTTTTGAATTGAGAGATGAAATTTGGCCAATATGTTGGAATTTGCTAAACTTAGATATACAGGAAGATTCAAGTTTATAAGTTTGATTATCGATTAGCCATTTTAAAAAAAAAACCTGAAAATGGTTTTTTTTGTCGGAACTCATCATTTTTGGTTTGAGCAAAAAGTGATTAACTACAAAAATGTTTATCGTTGTATGAAGCATGACATGAACAATGTTCCACATATGCCCGTCAATTTTAAAGCGAGTTATGGCCACTTCAAAATAAGACCCTAAAACCCTTAAAATCTACTTTTTTCAAAAATTTTTTCATTCATTCTCACCAGCTCAACTAGAAAAATTCGATGTTGTAAGAACCTCGAAGAAAAACCTAATTTGAAAAGAGTTATTATGGTTAGTTCAAACACAAAAAACCTCATTGGGGGACCTCAAATACCTCTTTTCATGGACTTAACTAACCGTAATAACTGTTTTCGAAGTAGGTTTATCTTCGAGGTTCTTATATTCTCGAATTTGTCCAGTTGAGCTGATGAGAATGAATGAAAAAAATTTTTGAAAACAAGTCGATTTTAAGGGTTTTTTGAAGTGGCCATAACTCGCTTCAAAATTGACGGGCATTTGTTGAACTTTGTTCATGCCCCATACAACGATAAACATTTCTGTAGTTAATCACTTTTTGCTCAAATCAAAACATGATGAGTTCCGACCAAAAAACCGTTTTCAGGTTTTTTTAAAACTGGCACAACTAATCGATAAAGAAACTTACAAACTTGAATTTTACTGTATATCTAATTTTAGCTAATTCCAACATAATGGCCAAATTTCAACTTTCAATTCAAAAAACGCGTTGAGTTATTTCAAAATTCAAACAAGTTTTTTTCAAAAGTTAGTTTTGAAAACGAGGTACCTATTTGACAGGGTTCCCGACGTCCTAGAATCAATTTTTTTATTATTTTGGAATCAGAAGTGGATAGCAAGAATGATTCTCTTTGTTTTAGAATTCTAGCTCTATTGCGAAATCTTTAGACATACCCCATATATAGTAATATACGAACTCAAAGCGATGTATCTCGAGTTTGCCTAAGTTTTTTTTGAAAAATGATGTATACGAAAGTTGTAGCAAAAACTTTTTACTTTACTCCGCTAAAAATCTTTTTTTCTTCATCTTTTTATGAAATTTCTGTTTTGATATTTGTTCTCGCGAAAACCGTGAAAGTTGAATAAGCTAAAAAGCAAACATAGGTACTCGAAGATACATCATTCGACTACATCGAGTCGGTATTTGGTGGATCTAGCTATCAATCTGACTGACATATGCCTCTTAGAACAGTGCGAAACCCTCATGTACTTTCGGCGAAACAAGCTTTTTTCAATCCTCTCATGCTTTTCTAAGAGCTTAAATCAGGTAAAATGAAGTTGACCATCGTTCTCGCCATACTTGAATACCCTTTGGTGAAATTTTCAGCGAAATCGGTGACATCAAAATTCTATTGCCCCACCCGGGTGCCCACTCTATCGCGTTCCGCGTCATATCGTCCGCATATGTGACTACTTGAATGTCTTCAGGGGGATTTGGAAGATCTCATATATATAGATTGAAAAGAGTCGGCGATATCACGCTTTTTTGGGGCACTTCGGTACGTATGATTCGGCTTTTCGACAGCTTATCTCTAAATAGGGTGTGAGATTGCTGTCGTCGTGGAGTGCTTTGCTCTGAAGCCATGCTGATGGGTGGCGGGCTCCAAATGTTAGAGACGGTAGTAAGAGGCGTTCGAGTAGTTTGGCTGTGGGACAAAGGAGAGAGGTGGGGTGGTATGAGCTGCTGAGCTTCGGGTCCTTTCCTGGTTTGAGGAGTGGCGGGTATGTAGCACTGTTCAAGGGAGGTGTTGATAGGATTGGTGAGGAACCTGAGTCCCACTGGTCCCAAGTGCTGTAGATGTATGATGGAAATAGAGTCGGATCCCAAGGCTTTGTACTTTCTGGACTTGTGTAGTGCGATGCGAACTTGTTCTTGGGAGATGAGGGAATATCTTCTTTGGAACGTTCTGGATGTTTCTTGTGATTATCCTCGCTCGTTTGTCGCTGGCATGTGTGCGAATTGTGGTAAATTGCCTGTTGAGCTGATTGCTAATGTCTATGTTGTTGGAGAGAGTGCCGAGGTTGTCAAAGGATATGGCCATGTTTGGGATTGGCCTGGGTTTGTCTTCTAGTGTACGCATGAGGGACCAGAGCTCTTTTACGCCTTTGGTGCTTCTCGGATCGATTGCCTCGATTTTGTCTCGCCATATGTCTTGCTTGTTCTGTGCTATGATTTTTTTTTCTTTCGTAGCAGAGCGGGGCTAGCCCTGGAGATTGAGGGTCTTGTGTTCTTAGATCATCTCTTTTTGCGATAAGAGTCCTGGCTTCTTGGGATAGACCGGATATTGGTTGTTTCCGTCAGCCTGAAGGGATGCAGTGTTTGGAAGCGGTGTTTATCGCATGTCTGAAGAATTTTTCGAGTAGAGTGACCTTGAGATGAGGGCGCATGGAAAGATTCATTTCAGCGAGTATGGATTCTGTTTCGTCCTCAAACTTCTTCCAGTTGGCTTTAGCTAGGTTGGTGAAAGTTCCGCGGTTGGTCGAGAGAGCAAGATTGGCGGTGGTGGTGGCGAGGCTGATGGGAATGGGGAGGTGATCAGAGGGCAAGTCAGTCTCAACGGACCTTTCTGCCGATAAGATCAGTGATGGGGAGCAGATGGATATGTCTGGGTAGGAGGGAGAACCATACGATGGAAGACGGGTGGGAGAAGATGCCGAAGTCTTGAGGATGCCGAAGTCTGAGTTAGTAACTTCTGCCGCGCGATTTTCTCCTCGGCCATGAGTGTCTTCGATGTTTGAGAACCACATATCATGGTGGGCGTTAAAATCTCCGAGTATTAAGGTGTCGTCCGTGGTGAGAAGATTGGCAATTAATGAAAGGTATCCTTGTGGAGCAGCTGCTGGTTGGCGGGATGTAGATAGAAGTTACTCGTAACTCGCTGTGTCCGGTTTTAATTAGTGCCTGCTGTACTTCAGTGGTGATGTCTCTAGGAGTGTTTGTAATCTCCGCGAAGTTGATGCTGTGGTGAATGAGCATGGCTAGGCCGCCGCCTAGGGACGTGCGATCCTTTCTTATCAGAGCATATCCAGGGAAGTTGGGGATTTTACTTTTCGGTCCAAATTTGGTCTCCTGTATGGCAGCGACTTTGATGTTGTGGGACTGCATGAAGTCGGAGAGTTGGGAGGCTTTCCCGGCATGGCCATTGGCATTCCATTGTAGGATGGACATGTGAGATGGCTGCTGGTTGCGTTCTGCGTAGTTGGAGTGGCAGATGATTGGATAGGAGGAGGCGGAGAGGAACGTGCAGGAGGCAGAGCGGATCGGAGAAGAGACAAAGGCTGAGGATCGGAGAAGAGACAAAGACTGGAATGTGCGACTCCGGAAGCGAAAAAATAGAGATGATGATGATGAGATGGTGCTCGGTCATTCGGGAAGACGAACTGGGGGGAGTTGTTTTCGATCCCTTTGCACCCCTCCGTCGTGGAGGGGTGTTGGTTGAACCGCGAAAAGGCGGGATCGGATTGCAGCCAAGAAATGTAGGTAGTGCTCTGGCACGAATCTGACTCTCCCCACTGCTGCGACACACACACTAGCGGTGAATCAGCAGGCAGCCACTGGTTTTTACAGAATAGGTTTTTCCTGAATCTCAGAGGAGCGCGTACCCTGCCGCGAGGCGGGAACAAGCGCGAGGAAGATTATTTCATTATTACTTTCTGTTAAAAAAGACCCATTGATCGCAAAATAAATAAGTCTAGTGAGGGCGTTGAATAGACATGAATAGCAACTGTTCCTCGGATGCAATATAAAACAGAGTATATCTTCAACACACACTACGGGTAAAATCTATGCGTGTTTTATGACATCAACAATTTTTCTAAGCTAGTACTAGGACTCTTTCTAATAAGTGCCGTTCCCTCAAGATCAGTTTTTTAAAATCTACTTTTTTGCATGGAAAACGAAACAACCTGTCATGAACCCTCTGCATTACTTCCATGTAACCAGGGTTTTTAGTGTGCAAGAAAAAGGTACAGACGCCCGACGAAGACGGGATTTTTTTTTCCATAAGTACGATTTTCCAAACAAATATCCGCGGTTGAAGAAAAAAAATTTTGAAAATATAACCTGACTTTTTTGATGTTATAGGTCCGTTTTTCGGGCCCTCCTAATGTTTTTTTCCAAAAAAAAAGACACCCGCGAAATTTTTTTCCTTCTTTACATAAGGTTACCACCTAGTGATTTGAAAGAACAGAGACCCGCCGACAGATCTTACATGACCATTTAACTCCTGCATGCAGGGGTTAAATGGAGCCGCCCAATTTGGGTTTACATCTATCCGCCGCTCAAAGTTTGAAGGAAAAAAAGAAGAGGGGATGAACGGAAAGGGTAAGAAAAGAGGGAGTTTTTGTCAATAGTGTGTTGACATGTATCCGCCGACGGGACCGATTCGGTCACTATTCAACCCCTGCATGCATGTAATTAAATCATCTCTTCAACGGCGGTTTATTTTTCATCATTCCGGGCTTTGCGGCCCTCTGTGTCGTTTGTATGTGCACTAAAGGCTTTTTATTACCAGCCACCGATGAATCGTGTAGATGAGAGTTTAATCATGACGAAACCGCAGACTTTGGAGAAACCGAAAGTGTATGCTAAAATAGATAACGCAGTATTTTTAGTAGGGCGCATATATTGGCGCATAGATTCTACCCGCAGAGCTGGTTAGATAAAAACCCTGCTAGATAGGCGCAATTTAGACCTGTGGTCTTTTCACGGTTTATTTTGAACCGCGGTGTGGGTTTTAATAATTAGAGCCTCTGTTTAGGCTTCATTTCGATTTTCGCAGTTCTCTGCGTCATTCGTAAGTCCATTACACAACTCACCAGCAATTCTCGAAAAGTTAAAATTGACCGGTAATTCGAGCGGGGGGCTTAGAACTATCAATCGCTCATTTTAATGCCCTGCACCTCTCGCTTGCTTCTCATTTTTCTATGCCATCCGCTCGGCCAAGGGTCTTTTTAAACTTTATTTGACAAATGCTGGTGGTCCAGTATGACGTAAATCACCTGAGCATATTCGGATCCCTGGAGCTCGTGTCATAGCTGACGTCCTTGTTGACCGCCGCCGGGCCCACCCTGTGTTATTAGCTTCTTCTCATAGCTAATCTCATTTGTTCAAACAATCAAATATGTTTTTACGAGAGAAACTCATCTTGATCATTACTGAGTTTGTATTTGTCAAAACAAGGAAAAACCACCGTTCACATTAGCCGAGGAAACCATAATAATGGGAAGCGAAGTGAATATACTGTATATTAAAGACAGAGAGGGAAGAAAAGTTGAGAAACTTCGAAGAAGAAGGCCATTGAATCAGGGGTTTTTTAGTGTGCAAGAAAAAGGTACAGACACCCGCCTGAGCCGAAATTTTTTTTCAACATAAGGGTGGCCCCAGGTGTTAAATGGTTACCGGAACACCTATGTTGGCGCATACATGTTCGCGCCGGGAATGATCTACATTCTCTTCTCCTTTATGTTCTGTTTGACTTTTTCGTTACTTCTCTTTTCACTTTTTTTGTCTTTCCCCATTCCTTTTCGACTCGCTCGGCGCGTACAAACATGCCTTAGACCGGTCTCATTCAACGCCTGGGTGGCCCTTATGATGAAAAAAAACAGAGGCCCGCAATTTTTTTGTTTTATATAAGGTTCCCCTTCTATGATTTGGAAAACAGAGGCCCGCTAAAGGAAGCTCTGACATGAATATTTAACCCCTGCACTGAAGACTTAATAGCTGGGTTTTTCTCTTCGCAGTCTCACTCCCCTCTAAAAGTTTTCCAGTTTTTCGACAATTGCGATGACCCTATAAGTTGATTCATCTCAAATTACATCATTGCGATCCAAACTTCAATAGTAATGGCTGCGAAACGATATATAATATGTTCAACAATGTTTTTTTTGACAGAAACTCGCATAAGACAAAAAATTATCATATTTCTGTGTTGAAAAGTAAATTGGATATAATGTAGCCTTACTTTTCAAGAAGGCTGTTGTAGGGCATTCCTCGACCATCTTCTGAAAAACGCGGGCGCGCAGCTCCGTACATCCCTTGAAACGATGGTCTTTTATCACACTCATTCCAAACTTCTTGTAATTTTTTGAAACAATTTTCAGGTAAAGAAAATTCGAATTGGCTGCTCAACAAATAAAAATTGACTGGAAATATAAAAAATCTCAAAGCAACGAACCACTTAGAGTAGGAGGGGGCGGTACAGGATGCGGACCTCAACAAAAGAATAAAGTTCATCCTTTGAAGCCACAAAATACATACAGTATGACGTACTTCAATTCATATGAATGAATATCACATGTGCACGGAATAAAGAACAGGGTGTTTCTCTAACCCGCACTGCGGGTTAGAAGAAAATCTATGCGCACTTCGAAAAACTCAATTCTATGCGCGCGAAAACAATTTCCCGGTTTTTTGGCGCCAAAATCAAAAAATGCAAATTTTTGGCGCAAAAGTCGAAAAAAAATTATTTATTTTTGTTTTTTATGCGCGCAAAGTTTTGGCGACCGGGGGGGGGGGCGAATTCTTGGCGAATTCAAAAATCTATGCGCAAAAATTTTTAGTGCGGGTTGCAAGAAACACCCTGATAAAGAAGGAATGAATGAATGAATATCCGTGGAGAAAGTAGTTTAAACAGAAAAAAACGGAACAAATCCTTAATTGGAAATAAAACATCTTTCTTTCTGTTCCAATCCTTGTAGGTCTTTCTGTGTCTATCTATCAAAGACGATGATTCAATGCAGGGGTTAAATGGAGCCACCCAAATTGGGTTTACATGTATCCGCCGCTCAAAGTTTGGAGGAAAAAAGAAGAGGGGATGAAGAAAAAGGGTAAGAGAAGAGAGGGAGTTTTTTGTCAATAGTGTGTGTACATGTATCCGCCGACGGGACCGATCCGGTCACTATTTAACTTCTGATTCAATGTTCATCTTCTCCTCTCGACGCAGGGTCAACATTCTTCTACAGGCGCTCCTGAGCTCTGCTAGCTACGCTCATTGCGTCCGAGAAGCAAAAGTTCAATAATGCTTCCAAAAATACAGAGTCCCGCCGAAATATAAAAAAAACTATATGAAAAAAGACCTGCGAGTGGCAAAAAAAAAACTTCGCTAATCAAGAGACAATGGTGTTCTAAATGGGATTATGCTCTGTTGATGTGAAAAGAGACCCGGAGAAAATCAAACAGAAGCTCGCAAATGGACGGTGTGATTTGACCATTTAACCACTGCCGAAAAGAATTAGAGGGCCTTCCAGAAGCGGAGAACAGGGACCCGCCCGAAGCATAGCTCACCACTAAACTTGTGAAATTTCTCCCGGTCGCCCGCCCTACGCCAGGGTATTTCTTTCACCCGCAGTGCGGGTGAAATAAAATCTATGCGCTCTCCGAAAAACACGGAAAACATTCAAATATAAGCACTCGGATAACTTTCCCGCTTTTCAAGTGGGAAAATTTTCGAGTCATTGCGTAAAAAAGTTCAATTTTTCGGGAATCTAGGCGCTCGGAAAAAATTGTGCAAGTGGTAAGAAACGCCATGTCCTACACTCCACAAAAATTTTTAATGATGAAAAATATACGCATCAGAAGATATATAGTGCGCATTCAAAAATTAACCGGCCTAAAAAAACATCACTGCAAAATTTGTAGCCGGGACGGGTAAGATTGGTTGAAACGGAGAAAAAAATCCTTTTTTTCGTTGACCCCCCCCCCCCTTCTTGAGCAAAGATTGCCCGGTCGCCCACCCGTTAAATTTTTTTCAACACTTTTTGGTGAGCTATGGTCCAAAGCATTATACACAGTTAAACCAAAGAAAAAGTCTTTATCAGGGCGTTTCTTAACACCCGCACAATTTTTCTCGAGCGCATAGATTTTCAAAAATTTCAAAAGTTCCAAGTGTTTTTCGCAATGAGTTATTAAATTCCCTGAGGTAGGAATCGAACAAAAAACTTACAAGCGCATATATCTGAAGGTTTTACGGTGTTTTGGAGAACGCATAGAGTATTTCACCCGCAATGCGGGTGAGAGAAACACCCTTGTCTTTATGCTTTGACCCGCCTGAATAATGAGAACAGAGAACCGCCGAAGTTTGAAGCAGGAGCCCGAAAACCAGACCGTTGAAGAGCATGTACATATGTCAAGATAACTAATCATGAGGAAACGGCAGGCAGCAGAAAGCTTGTGATGTAAACAGAGGATGCAGACAAATAGATCATTAGTAGAGCTTTCAAGAATAGCGCATATATTTGCGCATAGATTTTAACCACAGTGCGAGTTAAAGAAACACACTGAATCTGACGATGAGTATGAAGAAGAAAAAAACGGCATCATCGGGTCTCATAGTTGGTTCAGAGGCTCGCAGACAAATGGGGACATTAATATTCCAACCCTAATAAACAATTGTTTGACGAGTGCTGGTGAGCTATGCTAGGTACGGTATTTATCAGCCTAAACTTACGATCCGCCGTCGCTCGGAATGCATTGAAGGCAGCGGTGGCAGCCATAGCTGGAAAGCCTTTGTTAGCGATCCAGCTGTCGCCCACCGAATCACTTGTCCACGGAGGATAATCGTCTAAAATTCATATTATTGGTTCGAGCGCATAGATCTGAAGGTTTTCCGGTGTTTTTGGAGAGCGTATAGAATTTTTTCCAACCGCATTGCAGGTGAGAGAAACACCCTGGAATGATTCCGTTTTCGTTATTCTCCTCAAGACCCGATTTCAGAAGATAAAAACGATATTCCGTTTTAGGTTCGTTTTCCGAGATGCCGATCATAACCATTTGATTACCTACGTCAAAATTGAGATCCAATCTCAGAATGCTAGACGAAAAATTGGCTTCAAACGCAACGGTTTCGAAAATTTTCTTCATAGGCGATCATTTTGAGCACCAGGGACTCCGGATCTTGGATTTTTTATATCAAAATTTAATTTTACAGTTTACGCTAACGAGGCCGTACGGCTTAGGCTAACGAGACCGTATCAAAAAAAATTGATGTAGAAAAGCACCGTGTCCAGGGTTATTTAGTGTGCAAGAAAAAGGCACAGAAGCCAGCGAAAAATTTTTTTTGTCAAATAGAGGTCCCCCTTACAAAAAAAGAAGCCCGTAATATTTTTCTTACTTGAGGGTGAAAAGTTTTACATAAGGGTCCCTTTATGAAAAACAGAGGCACGCCCAGAGAAGTGCTGATATGACTATTAAACCCCTGATCGTGTCAATGTCTGCAAGACGCTGGGTATGCCCATCAGGGAATAAGAGCTAATGCATGCTAGAGGCCGTACGGCTTAGGAAAAAGGCCGCATACAACTAGCCACAATATTTCAGTTTTATCCAGTCAAATTGAGTAATTTGGTTTAGCTGTTTTCAGCTATTATTCACTGTTTTTCCGCTTAGGCTTAGAAAAAGGTTACGCCAACAAGGCCGTACGGCTTAGGCTAACGAGACCGCATGAGAAAATTCTTTTAACATGACTTTTTCGTCAATTCAAACACACACAAATTTAAATATAAACCCCCAAAAAAATGCGCCAAGTGCGGCCCCCTAAGTAAAAATGTGCCCATGGATAACTTGTATATCATGAACTTCAAAGTCATATCTTTTTAGACCAAATTTTCTTGAAGAAATTAAAAAGGTTTCTGGCCAAAATGCTTTCCCGGAAAAGATGTGAAAACCCAGGAGACTTTTTTATTTTTCAAAAATCAAGCTTTCCACCTTCAAAAAACTGATTTTTTTTTAGTTTTGACATACGACATACGATGTATGCTATACGCAGACGCACGGTGCAATACCTCCAAATACCTCATGCAAAAAAATTCTTAAAGTATTTTATCATGAGAGTTGGAGAGTGTGTAAGTTTAAAAAAAGAAAAATACTACTGACCATCCATTCCAGCAAGTTTGTGGAGTTCGAAGTAAAAAAATGCGTGTGAAAAATTTCAAACTAGGTCGATTTTCATGAAACTATATTAGTGTAGAACCTGCGTGCGTTTTCGCAAAGTGTTTTACGAATACGCACAGGGTTTGTCGGAAGATTTAAATCTCGATTGTTTTTGGACATTACTTTATCACGGTACCGCGTCACTTTGTATCGTGCCACTTTGTACCCGGTCACTATGTATCCTGCCACTTTGTACCCCGTCACTTTGTATCGTGCCACTTTGTTCCCCGTCACTTTGTACCCAAGGAAATTTTAAGACACTGGTCCGTTTGTAGTTTTTTGTAATTATATATTATTTAAGCTTCTTTTTTTTTACATTTAATTGTTCCGTTTGTAGTTTTTTGTAATTATATATTATTTAAGCTTCTTTTTTCACATTTAATTGTTCCGTTTGTAGTTTTTTTGTCGACCCTCGACCGCAACCAGTATAGCGCTGAGTTGATGTTAGCGGTTACTTCAACACAGTGAAATTGAAGGCGCGGCTGTGAGCTATCAAAAAACGCTAGTGCTACAAAAGCTCTGTTTGTTTGCATTCTCTCTTTAAATCACACGCTATTACTTGCTCTTCTTCTCTCTCGAGGCCTGTCCTTCCCCTCCACTTCGACCACCTCGACCCTCGACCACCTGTAGCGAAACTTCTTCTCTGAAATAAACCCGAATGAAAACACATTTTGATGCGCAGTATTATTACAGTAACCGGAAGAAGCCACGCTATTTTTAAATTTTTACCGAACTTTATTAAACGGTCACTAGCCTCCTGAACATGAAAAATTCAATGTCACATTTCTTTTATAACGGCAGACACATAAAATCGTATTTTCAAAACAAATTTTAAGGATAATGGCTTTAGGCTTATTTGACTTGCGACGAGAATGTGTCACAGGAAGGGTGCCTGTAAAACAAGAAGTTGAGAGTGAGAAGGCAGGCAAAGAAAGACGAAAAATAGAAGAAAAAGTGAGAAATGCAGCATAAATAACCTGACTGTTCCCACTGCTGCCATAGCTATACAAAGTGACGCAATATATCTAAGCAGTGAGTCTGATAACGAGCTGAAGACAGAGGTCAGAAAATAAAGTTTCTCATTGTTTTAAACTTTCCCGCTGTTTCATCCAACCCGCAGAAAGTGCGAGTAGAATAATGGAGCGTTAGAATTCAACTTTTCACTTTGTCAAAGTAATCTCTGCAAAGTGATCTCGTTGAATGCTCTAATGTCTCACCACGAATTGCGGTGAGAAGGAAACTGATCTACGATATTTTTATATTATTATAAAATTACGACCAACAGTAAAAGTTATTATTCAAAAATACCGTGGTCCATTTTCTTTCTCACGGCAATTCGTGATGAGAAATTGGGGCGTTCAACGAGATTACTTTGCAGAGATTACTTTGAAAAAGTGAAAAGTTGAATTCTAACGCTCCATAAGATGAATAATCATGAGAGAACGGCAGGCCTTTAAGAGAGGGCGATGGTGTGTGATGTAAAAGAGAGGATGCAGACGATCAGAGCATTTTCATCTCTAGCTTTCTTGAACAGCGCATAGATTTCAAACGCACTATGGGTTAGAGAAACACACTGCGTATAAACAAAGTTATTCAATATTCTACGCTCAAAGAACGGTCGCTTTTCAAAAATTTGCACAGAAACAGATCTACTGATTTCATCTTGAACTGATTTCATCGTTTCTTACTAACAGAACTTCCCAAGTGCTCTGTGAATCTTCTCTCTCTAACATTGAAGTGTACCCAAATGGGGTTCCGCAAGGAAGTTCCCTAGGTCCTCTCTTTTTCACAATGTTCATTGACGACATAGTAGATGTCATTCCTCAAGGAGTTCACTTTTTTTTTACGCTGATGATATAAAACTCTTCAGCGAGAATCGCTCTCTCATGCAAGAAGCCTTAGATGCCATTACTAACTTTGCTATGACCTGGTCACTAACAATATCTCTCCCGAAGTGTTCGACTGTACACTGTGGCTTGAATAATGCGAAAGTTAGCTATCATGTTAACCACATAATTCTTCCCTCACTCGACACAGTCCGTGACCTCGGTATCCATTTCGACAAGTCCCTATCTTTCTCCAACCATATCAAATTGACTATCTCCAAATCCATGAGATGTCTGAATCTTATACTAAGAACTCTCAAAACTTCTTCTCCAATTGTTCTCCTACGAGCGTACAAGTCCTATATACTGCCTTTACTCGAGTATGGAAGCGAGATTTGGTCGCCCACTTCTATTGGGCTAGTTAATGGTCTTGAAAGAGTTCAAAGATCTTTCACTCGCCGAATCCTTGTCAGAGCCGGTCACTCTGGTTTAGATTATCCTTCCCGTCTCAAGCTACTCGAACTTTCCACTCTTGAATACAGGAGAGCCATCAATGACATTTGTTTCATCCATAAGACTCTTCATGGTAACTTTGTACTAGACTACTCATCCCTGTTGTCTATTCATCCTTCCCCCTACAATAATAGATTATCAAATTGTTTGAGAATAATTCTACCATCGAGAATAACTCACTCAAATAGCACTTGTGCATCTCGTTCTATTGATATCTGGAACAGTTTACCTGATCACGTTGTAAAGATGAAGTCCTCTCGTTTGTTTAGAAAATGTATCATTAAATTGCCTGTTGAAATTAGTGTACCTGAATCCCGCTTGCGGTTATAAATCTGTTTCTGTATACTGCTACTAGAATTGTTTTTTCCTGTGAATCTAACGCTTTTTTTTCTTTGTCGTAATGCTTTCACTGAACTCACACTCGTGAC
The DNA here is from genome assembly GCA_964056735.1 of Allodiplogaster pararmata. Lineage (NCBI taxonomy): Eukaryota > Metazoa > Nematoda > Chromadorea > Rhabditida > Diplogasteridae > Allodiplogaster > Allodiplogaster pararmata. The sequence goes on from OZ057405.1 coordinate 13,223,871, forward strand.
AGTATATCCGCTGAGACTTAACTATGTTTTTGCTCATTTGGAATAAAGAATTGAATTGAATCTACGACAGCTGCTATAAAAAAAACTTGAATTGATTAAACTTTTTTTTCTGGTTCTACTTTTATAGGTCAGTATCGCATCAATAAGAGAAATATGTCTTGGTTTTTCAAAAGTTCAATAGCCCGAGTATATTGAATAGTTACTAACCTTGACTAAAAAAACCGTTCGGGCTTAGTTACGGCTTTATTGAAAAGAATGAAGATTTTTCTTTCATAACAAAAACTTCTTCTTAAAAAAACTATTTTTTCCGAGGTCAGTGGAGGGCGGAGTCAGTGGGTCGGTCACTTTAAAAAAAAACATTAGCAAGGATGTATTCACTGATGATCCAATCTCAGGGAAGAGCGTGATCTACCCAAAATGAAAATAAGCGCGGAAAGATTGAAGTAGGACACTTTGAACTGACTGAGTTGTGACATAATATCCATCTTCGATGATGGAGTTTCTTTCTCTGTAAAAAGTCTTTTTTTATCAGTGAGTGAACTCAAATGAGTGAATTTTTTATCAGCGACTGTTATGTTATTGAATACTCGATATGAATTTAGGCTCTACTACAGTTTAATTGAGGAAGCATAACTAGCTGGAAAACAAAGAAAATTTAAACAATTTCCTACCCTTATTCTGGTAAATCATTCAGAGCGAACTGGAGCGAAAAGGGAAAATCAGATAAAAATTCGAAAAAAACTTTTCCAAACCAATCAAATAAAAAAAAAAACTCAACTTTAAAAACTCGAAAAAAAAACTTCCAAAAAACTCGCGAAAATTGAGAAAACGTTAAACAGGCAACAGTTTTTATTTTAAAAAAACTTTTTATAGTTAAACACCGATCGCTTTTTCAATGCTTCTTCCCTTTAGGGCTTTGGGGGTGACTGAAACTGCAGTTGAGCTCAAAAATTTTTTTTGTGAAAAAATGAAAAAAAATTTGCAAGAACCGGAGTTTTTGCAAGAACCAGAGTCCTTGATGCTCAAAATGAACATCTATGAAGAAACAAATTAAAACCAAAGCGTTTAAAGCCCACGAGCGCTGCCACTTAAACTGCAGAAGTGCCTATTTTTAAATTATATCTGAAACAAAACATTCAACAGAATGACCTAAAGAAAACATTCAACAAGAAAACACTCATAAAAACTTTACTCCCGCGAAAATTACCTCCACTACAAAAAAAACCATCAAAAACAACTCACTGAGAGAGCAGAAAAAGTTTGGTGTGGTGTAGGGTGAGAAAAAAACCTTTGGTGTCAGGTGAGAAAAAATGCCGTGGTGAATTTCACGAAAAAAATTGGTGGACTTTTAATTTGGTGGAAAAAACCATACAGGTTGGTGTCAGGTGAGAAAAAAATGCCGTGGTGAATTTCACAACAAAAAAAATTGGTGGACGTTAGTGTTTTATTTGGTGGACGTTAATATTTTATTTGGTTGACGTTACTATTTTATTTGGTGGACGTTACTATTTTATTTGGTGGACGTTACTATTTTATTTGGTGGACGTTGCTATTTTATTTGGTGGACGTTACTATTTTATTTGATGACACTTCTATTTAAATGGTGGACCAATAATTTTTCCCCTATGAAAATTAATGGCCGCCCGATTGGCCTTACTCCATACAGGTCTAGTTAGTGGGAGTTTGCATGCTTTGATATTACATACATTTGGATACAGAGAAGGATATTGATGCGTGATCACTATTTGCGAAAGGAGGTATGGTCTTGAAATCAATGATGATATCTCTATTACGAAGTACATAGTCGAGTATATTGTGAGCACGTGTCGCGGAAACTACATGCTGGGTGAAATGATTATCACATGTTAATTGTAAAAAAAGATTGAGAGATAAAACAGTTAGTGGGTGCTGATAGTGAGGGCCAGTGAATATGAGGGAGATTGAGATCTCCACATAGTAAAGTAGGATATGACAAAGAGCAGTGATGAGAGATATAGGATAGGAAACTAACGACAGAATTTCGAGAAGTGTTAGGGGAACGATAGGACGAAATAAGCCTTATGGCAGGGAAAGAGAGATGAAGAGAAGAGTTAGGATATATATCAACGATTACGCATTCAATACAGTTATGTGAGTAATGGTCAATCAAAACGGAAGAAATGGAGTTATGCACTAATATTGCAGTGCCTCCACCGTGATCTTGGTTCCGATCGCTTCTAAATACATTAAAGGGAAGATTGTCAGTGAGAATAGAGTTAGGATCTGAGTTAGAGAGCCAGGTTTCCGATAAAAACAAAATGAAAGGACCAGATTGACGAAGTAAATGATACAAATCAAACAGCTTGTTCTTAACGGATCTACAGTTAAATGCTAGACAATGTAAATGCTTCGATGAACTCACACCCTTCCCGGCCTATGGTGAAAAACGCTTGGGTGCGTTAATTCTCCGACGGCATTTTCTGACATTGGACTGCGGAGGAGCGGCAGGATTAGTGGAGATCACGGGGGAAGTACTAGCAGATATAGGAGTAGAGCGGGGAGGGCTGTGAGATCTGTCGATGGGGCAGTGAAGAGTACGAGACGTCGTAGTAGAGATTGGTTTAGTCGAGGGGCCTAGTAGAGAGAGGTCAGAATGTTTCATGACCTGTTGAGTGGAGAAAACATGACGAGGGGTGCGAGACGGTCTATCAAAGACAGGAGGAATATGGACGAGATGTGCATCGACCACTTTGACGGGAAGATGTGTGGGGTCATTGTGGATGCGATGACATTCTCTTTCAGCAATCAATTCGATGGGAGATAAGTCTGCCCTTGCGTAGCAACCAGAAGGAAGAGGTTTTTTTGTTTTCCTATAGAGTTGCAGGAAGACGTTCCGCTTGTCGGAAGAGGAAAACTCAATCTTCAGAGGTCGACCATTAACGAAGCCAAGGCGAGGTTTGTTGGCGGTCTGACGATGAAATGTTATCAGTCTCTTTTCGAAATCGTCTTGAAGAACGTCAGATCCAAGTTTTTCGAGAAGTCTAGAGATCGTGTCGAGATCTCTAGCACACAGAAGCCGTTAGGAAATTTCTTAGAAACTGTGAACCAAAAACAGTCCTAGGATTCAAACCACCCATGGTCCATAAGTCTACTAGGTTACTTGACAGGGAACAACAGGTTACCCTATCGCAACTTAGAAGTGGTTACTCGAGCACGTTAAATAGTTACCTTCATAGGATAGGTGCCACTGATTCTCCTCTCTGTCCTTTATGTAGAGAGGTAGATCATACTAGTGTACACTTGTTTAACTGCCGTTGTAACCCCACTAGACTTAAACCGCTAGACCTATGGTATAGACCTGTCGATGTTGCAGATTTCTTAGCCCAATGAATGTTATTTTTCATTGCCAGTCTAAATAAGTATTTGCTGTTCTTGCTGTTGTCTGTGTAGGTTGGATTGTTGAATAATATGGATGGAAGGATGGAATCAGTTATTTAAAAAAAAAGCCAGAGCCCGAAACCAAAAAAAAGGCGAAAAGAAAAGAGGCAAAAAAAAAGTGAATGAGAGAGAGAAAGAAAGAGAAAGAGAGAAGTGAGTGAGTGTGACTGTGTGCTTGAGCTTTTACCGAGAGCTCGTGGACCCCCTTTCAACGTCAAAGGAACCGCACGGGCAACAATCATCATCAGATCTCTAGCTGTAGTTTCGTCCTCCGATTTACCCTCTTTCAGTTTGAGAATCACTGCTCTTCTAGACTTGCAGTCGAGCATGGTCTTGTCACGAACAGTAGACTCAACCACTGCTGAGTAGAGATGGGGCCAAAGCGTTGCTGGAGACATTCGGTACTTAAGTTCAGCCATTTGACTACTAATTAGTTGAAGTTGACTTGCCTGATCCGCAATCATTTTGTGGAGAGGTGAGACAGCTTTAGTGACGATCTCTTGCAGAATAGAGCTGATGTATGGAAGTGGCACCATAGGAATGTCGATTTCCATGAGTTTGGGTTTATTTTTTATATTTGATAAGAGAGGGTGAAGGAGGTCACAACTCATCATGAGAAACAAACGATCTATGAGACACAAACGATCTATGAGACACAAACGAGCTATGAGAGACACAAACGATCTATGAGACACAAACGATCTATGAGACACAAACGATCTATGAGACACAAAAGATCTATGAGACACAAACTATCTATGAGACACAAACGATCTAAGATGATCGGTCGTTCTTTTTAAATTTTCAACATTATACCTAATGTGAACTATGACTGGAATAGAGTTACGCTCGCTCACTCAAACGGCATAAATGCCCAATTTAACCGAGGAAACACTCATCACTTCGGGGGGGGGGGAGTTTCATGTATTTCGACAAATTCAGTGAAATAACACGGTTAAAATACCAAGTCGCGAATTTTTTTTAATGATGCAGTCACGTTTCAAAGCCACACGGCCACGTTAGCTCCCACTTCATTGGGCATTTCTGCAGTTTGTTCGGGCAACCATAAAACTCCTTCGACTCAGACTGCGCCACCATACCCTTCAAAGTGAACGGATTGTAACGAATTTTGAACACAATACGCAGAAAACATTGGGAAAAATAAAAACACTTCAACATGAGGTCCAGAACAGTTGAATTTGAGTTTCCGCTTGGTCAAACTTTGTTGCAATACTTTTTACGCACCCTGTATAGGATAAAAAAACATAAGGTTTTCGTTTTACATAAGGGTCTCCCTTATGATTTGGAAAAACAGAAGCCCGCCGACAGAAGGTATGACATGACTGTAAAACCCCTGAGTTTCCTCAGCGTATGGGAAAGTCATGATGAAAATTTGTGCTAAGACTTAACACGTAATTTTTTTACATTAAGATTTTCGTGTTTTCTATGACAGAATGTTGTTTTGTTATGTGAATTTATGTTAGGAGACACTTTTAAACATCAAGAACAAAAATTTCCAATTTTGTAAATGTAAAATTTTTATATGAGGCTCTTTATAAGAGCCGTCTGAGTCGAAAGAGATCAAAATTGTTAAACTCGGTTTTTTTAAAGAAAGTTATGCATGCCCGAATAAACTGGAGAATAGCCCTTTAGTTTTAGGCTGGAGCGAGAAAAAAACAGAATTTTTTTAATTTCATAAATTAGACCGGTTCTAATTGTAATAACGTCACTTATTGTTCCAAACGCCCTCGTTCATAAGCCTTTCGCACTCGTTACCCTAAGCCAAAAAACAGTGAAAAGTCTCTGACCCCTCAAGTAAAGTGTGGCCACCTTTTGTTAGAAAAGAACTGACTATTATATGCTTGATTCAAGATAATTGGTAGTGAAATGAAGGGAAGAATAACTTTCGATCGGCCTTCAACAAACTTATCTTTTTACGCTCTTTTGTCAAACTTCTCTTACCGTAATAAGCTCACCGATATCCTGTTTACTAGTTTCTACGCTCTTTTGTCAAACTTCTCTTACCGTAATCAAAAGAGCGAACTAGTAAATAGCATTTCGGTGCGGTAAGAGAAGTTCAACAAAAGAGCGTAAAGGGCCCTTTCGATCAGCAATCAATCTTTTATGATTCGTATAAGAAACTAACGAGTCATCTTCACTATCAACAACTGGGGAAAAACGACCGTATAGCGAGCGGAGTATACAGGGTGGCTGGAAAGTACGCAGTCCGAAAGTCAAACGCTTTTGTATCGTAATCAATAATCCAATTCCTCTCAATTCAACACATTTTATTCTCAACATATATATGTACAACTGGGTGAAGTCAGTTTTCAATGCGGCCGCCCTTGGCGCGGATGACTTGGCGGAGACGCTTGGGGAAAGCATCAGTCGTGGCACGCAGGTAATCAACGTCGAGTTCCCCCCAAGCTTTGAGCAGGGCCTTCTTCAGAGACGCCAAATTGGGGTGGGGAGGAGCCGAGGCTTTCGCCTCGAGGACCGATCATACGGAATAGTCGAGCGGATTGAGATCCGGTGAGTAGGCGGGCCACTGCTTACTCGTTATGAAGGCGGGCAAGTTGTTCGCACACCACTCTTGCGTCACAACGACCTTGTGAGCGGCGCGGAGTCCTGTTTGAAGCAGAAAGGGCGGCCAGCGAAGTGCGTACGGGTCCAGGGAAGCAAGGCGCCTTCGAGAATGTCTTTGATATAGTTCTGCTTGTTGATCTTCACGCCCTGATCAACGAAGACGAGCGGAGACTTACCCGAAGTGCACACAGCCGCCCAGAACATCAACTGAGCTGGATGAGAGGTGCGGTTGACGACTCTTCCGTTGCGATCGGCTTCCTCAGGATCTCTGGCGATAACCCGCACGTTTTGGGAGTTGAAGGCCTCCTCGATCGTGAACAACTTCTCGTCTGAGAAGACTATCTCGTCGGCACCAGGTGCGGCCGTGCCGCGAAGCAAGGCCCGTCTTCTCTTCACGCGCTCTGCCTCGTTCTTGGCAGACAACAAGGCACCCTTGCGAGTACGATAAGGGCGCATGTCGAGGTCATCCCTGACGATGGTCTGATCCGACCAGCGGGATATTCCGAGCTCCTGGGAAATATTGTTAATGCTCCGCTTGGAGTTTCGGCGTATTCGCTCCCTCACTGCTTTTATCTTCGCCGGCGTCCGAGCAGATCGAGGTCGGCCAGTTTTTGGAGGGTCCTCGAGATTTCCGAGCTCGCGGTAACGTTTGATGGTATTCCAGACAAGATCTCGACGGACGACGAGGAGTTTCGCGATCGCGGAGTTGGAGTACCCGCCCCGCGCTGGTGCAAATCGACGATAGCGGCACGCTGGAGATGGGGACCCGTCATTACCTTCAAATTTGAACAATCGTGGTCAAACTTCAACACGATGTTTAAAACACAATAATCTTCGAAAATCAAAAAAAAGAATCGGTGCGTGCACGAAATAGTGCGTAGCACACTCCTAAACCACGGACTGCGTACTTTCCAGCCACCCTGTAATAAGAATGAAAAGGGAGTGAGTCTCTACAGTCTATATCTATCAAATTGTCAAGTCTCTCTTCTTTCTCTGTCTTTTACATCTAACTAGCTTCTCAGATTTACAGTTGTAACTAACTATATGTAGTTTATTAAATCGAAATTCTTTATTACCATAGGACAGCTTTTAAGGCCAACGCTTATATGGAATTATGAAATAGGAGGGGAAAATGGGTAATAAGACAATCAATTATCGTTGGTGTCCACTCTTGCTGTTGACAACAGAAAGTTCGGTAGCGTTATGAGATCCGAGAGGTCGATCTCTTCTAGAGCCTTGCCGAATGCTTCGATATCTTGAATCTCTTTGGAATTATCTGTAACTTTATTCCATAAAGTTGTTATTGATGTGGCCGGCTGCTACCATCCTCGAAGAACGAGATCAACATGATATTCTCTTCTCAATTTTTCTTTTAATGTTTACATCTTTTCTGCTTTTTCTCATTATTCTAAGCCCTCTCCACTCGGAGAGCGATCGTTTTTCAAGTTCTAAAGATGTACTTGTGTGAGACCTAATGTGTTAGAAGAACGCGATGCTGCTTCATTCACCTGCGTCGCTCTTCTCGCGATAGTCTTCATTGGTACGGAGTTCTAATCACGAATGCAAATGGTCCTGCTCGTGATCCTCGTACTCTCCCTTGTCAACTATACAATTGGGTCATTTCTCCCGCCAGGAGAGGAGGTCTCGCTCAAGGGAGGCACTGGATATAGTTGTACGTTCAATCTATCTCTCGCTCTCTTTCTCTCTGTGTGTGTTTTTCTATTTATAGCTCTCTGTCTTTCTTTTTTTGTGCTATTCCTGAGCACTCTTTTTTCTCATTAATCTAATTTTCATGAAAAGTCGCTGGAAGAAACGTATATGCAATTTATTTGTTTGAAGTATTTGTCAAAATGAACCGGAAATTAATCTCAGTGAAAAATTATGAAGACATCATGGTCTTTTAAGCATGTCAAGTTTTACGGAAGTTGTTGCTTCATTACAGGGAACACCTTTAGAGAGAATATCTGGCCGGCATTCAGAGAGGAGGACTTCTTCTCCGTCTTCGCTGTCTACTTCCCTGCAGCGACGGGCATCATGGCTGGAGCGAATATCTCGGGAGATCTAGCTGATCCTCAGGCACGCTTCTTTTGGTGTCTGTACAAAAAAATGTACGAAAACTCCGAATTCCGCTTTTTTGTGATCCGTTTTAGCAAGTAATTCCGCTCGGGACACTCTCGGCGATCGCTCTCACAACGGTTGTGTACCTGATATCGGTCTTGATGACAGGTTAAAGCAACAGCTTTAGTTGATTCAGTACAACTTGATTTTTTTGGGATCTTCACCTTTTTCCTCAGAAGAATGATTTTAACCAATAGTGAAAGGCGTGTAGATTAAAAAGAGAAAAAATTGATATTCAAGAAACGGATGACTTTGGAAAAAGACCGAGAGTGGGTGATGGAAGAGAGCATACAATTCAAGCAAAGACCGAGAGTGGGTGATGGAAGAGAGCATACAATTCAAGCAAAGACCGAGAGTGGGTGATGGAAGAGAGCATACAATTCAAGCAAAGACCGAGAGTGGGTGATGGAAGAGAGCATACAATTCAAGCAAAGACCGAGGGTGGGTGATGGAAGAGAGCATACAATTCAAGCAAAGACCGAGGGTGGGTGATGGAAGAGAGCATACAATTCAAGCAAAGACCGAGAGTGGGTGATGGAAGAGAGCATACAATTCAAGCAAAGACCGAGGGTGGGTGATGGAAGAGAGCATACAATTCAAGCAAAGACCGAGAGTGGGTGATGGAAGAGAGCATACAATTCAAGCAAAGACCGAGGGTGGGTGATGGAAGAGAGCATACAATTCAAGCAAAGACCGAGGGTGGGTGATGGAAGAGAGCATACAATTCAAGCAAAGACCGAGAGTGGGTGATGGAAGAGAGCATACAATTCAAGCAAAGACCGAGAGTGGGTGATGGAAGAGAGCATACAATTCAAGCAAAGACCGAGGGTGGGTGATGGAAGAGAGCATACAATTCAAGCAAAGACCGAGAGTGGGTGATGGAAGAGAGCATACAATTCAAGCAAAGACCGAGAGTGGGTGATGGAAGAGAGCATACAATTCAAGCAAAGACCGAGAGTGGGTGATGGAAGAGAGCATACAATTCAAGCAAAGAAACAGATTGTTCATATCACTAGTTTCGTTAAAAAAAATTTTAATTTGTAGGAACTTGCATTTAACGTGAAGTGTGGGCTAGAAGAACACCTCTTTACTCAGATTTATTCTTCTTTTTTTCCTCTCTTTCTCTAGATCGCTCTCTTTCTCAGTCTTTCTTACCATATATCTTTCTCTCCGTCTCTCTTTCTCTCTCTCTCTTTATTTTCCTCTCTCTCACTCTCTCTCTTTATTTCTCCCTCTCTCTTCCTATATCTTTCTCTTTCATTCCCTCTCTTTCTACTTTTTCTCTCCCCTTTTCTCCATCTCTCTTTCTCTCTCCTCTCTCTTTCTCTCCCTCTCTCTTTCTCTCTCTTTCTCTACCTTTCTCTGTTTTCTATTTCTCCCTTTCTATTTATCTCTTTTTCTCCCTTTCTCTCTCTCACTTTTACTTCCTCTTTCTTTCTCTCTCCTCTCGATTTCAAAAGTATTTCTGAAGAAGATGTCAAGTCAAGGTTCGTCATGTGTGAGAGATGCGAACAGCGTCTCCTTCCCTGAATTCTCCTCCGAGGGAAAATTCATTCCACCTGAGTGTGCATTGAATGGAACGTGTCCTTTTGGTCTTATGAATTACTTCCAGGTGAGCGGATATTAATGTAACTTTTATCATTGAGTCCTTCAACAAAAAAGAGTATTTCACGTTTTTGTATGTGTACCTCTCAAAACTTCTATCTCGTTCTTTTCCCTATTTCTTCTTTTTTATAGGTAAAGTTTTGAGTTTTTACAAGATTTGGACGTACTTTTCCAGAATTTAGGAACAGGCGTTAAATGAGGCCGGTCTAAGGCATGTTTGTACGAGCCGAGCGAGTGGAAAAAGGCAAAAAGAGTGAACAGAGAGGTAGAGAAAAAGTGAAACAGAACGGAAGGAGAAGAGAATGTGGATCATTCTCGGCGCGAACATCCGGTAACCATTTAACCCCTGTTTAGGAACGAAGTTTAAGTACTTTTTGCTTCAGCTGTTAAACAGACTCGTAGATAGATGTAAATGGCAAGAATCTTAACAAAAACGAAGGTATCGTGGCGTGCTGTAGTAATAGCCCAACTTTTGAGAGAGATCAGATACAAAGGCATACGGAACCGCAGGTGATGAATTCATACACTCCATGAACTCCTTAAGATTTCAATCAGTAATTCAAAGCAGCGAACCGAAGTAATTCGGATTTTTAAAAAGGGTTTCCATTTACACCCCCCGTCAGACGACCACTTTCGATAGACAAGGCCAGTCCGCAATATTTTGAATAAGATGCGCATGCACGCACGCACACGCGTACGTACATGCATGGTTTCAAAATGGAAATTGCATGCATGCAAGGATCAGGAGCGTCGAAGCGTACGCGTCGCGGCTGACGCGTGCGCTTTGAATGTGCAATATTGCATTGCGATAGCAAACAAAAAACTGAAAAAAACGGCTCTTATCGATTTTTCATTAAACATTTAAAATGCGCGCTCGCACGCGCGTGCGCACGCGACCGCGCATTTAAAAATTCTTTTCAAATCAGCCGCCTTTTTAGCTACTTTAAGGCGGGACCGTTTGAATTAATAAAAATTGCGTGCAAACTTAATTCCTCCTTCCTCCATTGGGTGACGGGGGGTGCATTTATAAGGTGACGTTTTTAAGACTTTTTTCCAGTTAGTTGGTAATTGGGGCATATCCATAAATTTTTTTCCAAATCGGGGCCTTTACCAAATTTCTCTCTTGTTCGCTCTTCACTCTTGTCATTCCCGTCAAACTTCTCATGCCGTAATAAGCTCACCGAAATGCAATTAACGAGTTTATTCTTTATTCTTTATTCCAGTTGTAATGGTTCAGACATACAACGGATGGTGAGAGATTACAACATGGTAATCAATATTTTAAAATGAACAACAGCCAATAAATGATCAGGATTCTAATTTAAGTACTGGAATAGAAACTTCTTAGCTGACAATGCATTCATATTGAAAAAAATGAGAAGGAAGAAAATTCCAATCATTCACAACTCTATTTGTGAAGAATTTCTTGTATCGGTTTGTGCGGCACAAAGGCAACAAAAGCTTCCAATGATGTCCTCTATTCCTAGTACAATGAGACATTGGTAAGAAATCTGGGCAAGTGATATCTAATCTTTTAAACACTATTCTATGCAAAGTGAACACATCGTTAATAAGTCTGCGTCTTTGAAGACTTTCACAGCCAAGCCAATTCAGCCTTCCTTCGTAAGATAAACTAATTCCTGCTCTATTAAAAACACGCTTAGTAAATCTTCTTTGGACTGACTCTACTTTCTTACTTAGCGTTAAGTCAATAGTATTCCAGACTTCACTGGAGTACTCCAGGATAGGTCTAACGTAAGTACAAAATAGCTTCATGAGAATCGCAACATTTTTTGTACGAAAAGATCTCAGAATGAGATAAGAACTAGAAAAAGCCTTATTACAGATATGATTCACATGTTCCTTAAAATAGAGATCATTGTTTGCTCTTCCGTGAAACTTCGCATACCGTAAACAAAAATGCAATTTACTAGTCCCGTCACCAATTGTTTGATACGGCCTCGTTAGCCTAAGCCGTACGGCCTCGTTAGCGTGAACTATTACTAAGCCTAATCCTATTTAATATTTTCATTTTTTAGTTCACTCTTATGGTTACGGTAAGAGAAGTTTGACAAGAGCGTAGAAACTAGTAAACAGGATTTCAGTGAGTTGATTACGGTAATAGAATTTTGACAAGAGCGTAAAGGGAGAAGTTCGTTAAAGGCCGTATTTTTTGGAGCGTTAGAATTCAACTTTTCACTTTGCAAAGTAATTTTCTGCAAAGTGATCCTGTTGAACGCTCCAATGTCTCACCACGAGTTACCGTCAAAAGAAAAAATGGACTACGGTATTAATTTTATAATAGCTTTCACTGTTGGACGTAATTTTTTATGCATTTTACAGAAAATCGTCGCTTTGTCTTAGAATGCATGTGTTATTTCTTTTTACCGTAGTCCATTTTTCTTTTCTCGGTAATTCGTGGGGAGACATTGGAGCGTTCAACGGGATCACTTTGCAGAAAATCACTTTGCAAACTGAAAAGTTGAATTCTAATGCTCCATTACTTAGCGCCTTTATTTGGCTTGTAGCAAGATCTCACAGAAAGCTCTCGGCCCGGTTACAGTACATTATCTACCCCCATCCCGAATTTAGAGTTCCACGTCTTACGAATTCCGGTTCTCATTATTGTTAGTACATTCTCGGCTAAGTTTTGTGAACACTTTAACTATGTTTTTTTGAGTTGCTTCTTGCATTCTTTTTTGGTTTCCAATTTAATTTCAAAATAAATGTTGTTTCAATAAATTAAAAATTACTTTCGTTCGATTTTTCTTAAGCTTTCGCATTCTGACTCATAGATTTTATCATGAACAACAAAAAAAAATTTTAACAAAAAAAGTTATAAGAACCTCCAAAAATTAAAAGAGCTCGTTTCCAGTCCAAATTTCTATAACAGTAATATATGATCAAGTCCCAGATTTAAAGTATTTCATTCTTCTTAACGAGCAAAGTCAAAAAAGAGAGTTTACAGCTTAGAATGTTGACCGGTTCTAAATAAAATACTTTTCAGAAGTCGAGAAAAACCGGGTAAAAACTTTTCAGACTACTTTTTATTCTATGAGAGATGCTAAAACAACAAAAATCGTGACACAGAACTTCAAAACAAGTGAGCTAATAATACATCAACATGAAATATAATGTTAGAAAACAAAAGAACCCCGTTTAGAAAAAAATCTTTTTCCGGGATGTGATTACTTATATATAGTTTCAATTTGAAATCGTGTTTTGTGGGAAGGAAAAAGAAGTCACAGTGGAAGAATAGATATTTCTCAGTGAAACATATCCTCGGCCGTCAGAGAAGCGGAGTGTAGATCGTGTTGCCCCGCCCCGCACTTGTCAACACGGACAGCGAATTCTCACTCTGTAATAACTCAACCATATAATTGTGAAAACAACAATAACTTTTTTTTTCGTGGCATTTATCGATTTAACATATTACTCCATCTTATCCAAACTTTTTTTCTGTATTTCCTCCCACCTCTTTTTCCTCTTTCTCGATAAATGGTGCTCTTTACAAAACTCAAACATTATCAAGAGTTGGTAGTCAACGAATGTTGACATATGAAGTCGTTTCATTGAAATGTAATAAGTCCCATTTTCTCGATCTTCTCTACCCTGGCCATAATCCTGAATTCATTTACAGATTCCTGGTAGATCAACTACTCTTTCAACGCGTTATTCTCTGATTAATAATCCAAAATCTTATCAATATTTCGGGAGAAGAAATTGTGAACGCAATGCGTGACACTGGGCTTCTCATGCTGAACGAGGACACTGCATCAAGAAACATCAGAGTGGCATCGGACAGCCCCGATAAGTCATACGCGTCCACAGTCTGCGAATTTTGAACTTCATTATTTCATAACGTCATTTTTTTCCCTTCTCTAAGCTTCAGAATTGGTCGCATCCTCGAACTTCGTTTCGAAATCCCTTCTCGTCTCTCTGAATTAACGCCTCTTCTTCTTGAAGATATACACAGAGTCTTCAGAACTATGAAGTTCGAAAGCTTAATGGCATACTAAGATTCCTCACAATCAGTGTGTTTCTCTAACGCGAACTACGCTTAAATTCTATGCGCAAATCTATGCACTTTTAAAAAAGGCTAATGATAAGAATTCTGTTTTCGTATGCATTCTCTTTTGTCATGGCACCCTTCTGATCTCTCTCCAAAGCTTGCCGTTCTAGGTACCACTATTCGCGTTTCACTATTCGGTTCGAAACGAAATCCTCAGTTTCGTGGTTAAGGCCCAGCCTAAGATATCATAGAGAAAAATAAAATAAAACTAATAATCTTCCTCGCGCATGTTCCCGCCTCGTGGCAGGGTACGCGCTCCCCTGCGATGCAGGACAGACCTATCCTGGTAGAACCAGTGGTTGTGTGACTGGCTGCAGTGGGGAGAGTCAGATTCGTGCTTGAGCACTACCAAAATTTTTTAACCCCCTTGGTTTGAGTGGATCTGTCCGAGGTGGGGGTCGAACTCGGGACTCTTCGCACAATAGTCGAACACACTACCATTATGCCACGCCCAGACTTAAGATATCATAAAATGAAGAAATTAAAGTATACTAGGTATTTTTCAGCTAAATTTTGCTTGTGGCACACGCACTGACATTTCCATAAGTGGCTATGAGGAGAAGGTTAATTTATCTGGCGTGATCAGTGACAATCTCTCTTTTCTTCGCTCCCTCCCCGCCGAGTCCCACTCGTTCTCTCCACTCCACACTCGCTGCTTCTCCATCCCAGCCATCCTAGAATCGAACTGTAGCTGTAGCTCACTTCCCTCAAGTGTAGCTCTCTTCCCAATAAATTGTGACATTAATCATTGTTCACTTGCGAAGAATAAAAAAGCCTCCCCCATTCAAGCGAGAGAACTAGAACTTCCCAATACGATTGGTTGGTGAATGGCAGAGGAGATCGGAATAATAGCCAATATATGAGAACACTCGCTTCTTATTATTCCATTCTCTCCACGCTCACAAACCGGTTGTTTTTGTCAATGTTTACGAAGAATACCAATGATATATGTTTAACGAGGAATCTTCTAAGTATATCTCGCATCAATCAATATTATCCAAAAATTACCGAACCTTGATGTGAGCTCGCAATATAGAAACGGTAACGAGTGCCGATGAAACAACAATCGCCATGTTACATGCTCTTGACGGAGAGCTTTCTTCTGACTGCTCCGGTACCTTGTCAGAGACTACGGTATCGAGAGACCAAACCTCGAGTACGGTAATAGAACAGGCGAATAGCAGACGCCGTCTGTAACACTTTCATTCTTGTTAGAGAATCATTGAGTCCGATTACGTAATCAGATTAACCAAGTCGAGTTGGTTTTCAATGCTGTCAGAGAGAGAAACTGCTCCTTCGTCTCAACCCAAAAAAAAATTTCCCTAAAAAATTATAAGTCAAGCAAAAGCCAAAGTTTTCCTAACTGTATAAAGGGATTAATAGAAAACTCTGTCTAACCCACGCCACCGATAGTTATATTAATTTTAAATCTCTGAATCCGATGAGAAAAGATGGAGGAGAAATATGAAGAGAATAACTAACACTTCTGTCGTTTTATTCTCCGCCACATCTGTCACATAGATGACAATATGTCCTGTGTCCGTTCCAATGCATGTCCATCTCAACCAATTACTTTTACATTGCGAGAAACTCGAAACACACTGGCAACAGTGGCCATTCGTGACTCTACAGCCTTAAGAGATGGAACCGGATTATCCAGTCCAGAATCGAGCGCGACCTCAGGTGGCGGATAGAGGGACGCCTCCCTACAAAGAATTCGTGCTGGGAAGTAGCGGGAGAAATCCCGCCGCGGACCAAAACTGGGTAGTATAGCTCGTGAAAGGAGGGCGATGCCGGACCGGCCTGGGCATGCCACCGGACAAAACGTCAGCCGATACTCCGCTATACTTTTCAATGGCGAGTCGAGGCGCCAGTCAAATAGCCTCTTGCCTATCTCCGGTCAACGACAGGCGAGACGTCTCTACTCCCACCAAAAACGATGCTAGGCCGGCTTGACTACCCACTCACAAGGTTTATAGCATGAACAGGTTGCTACAACGATGTCCGCCTTCACAAGGTGCAGCATAACAGTCTCAGGACTGCAAAGGACATCAAAACCCTTCTCCGGACGCATCTTGTCCGAAGAACACGAGAACTTCTCTCATTAAAGAGAGTGTTCATAACCAAGTCTTTGATGCGGGATGCTTGCCGGCAACAACAACAACATTGCGAGAAATTGGATTATCACCTGGGAATTGGACCTACCCAACTGCGGGGCTTGCTACAGTAAACCAGGGATTGAATATTTATCAGACATTTCGCTTGCCATGCTGACACACACATTTTCACGCGAAAAAGATCTACATTCACTACTCCTTTCGTTCTATTTCACATTTCCCTCCCTATTCCGTTTAGCCTTTTCCCATTCCTTCTCTAACACACTTAGCGCGTAAAAACATGCCTTAGGCCGATCTCATTTATTGCGATTGTAGAAGGAAAAGCTTTCTCCAAACTTCTCAGGATACTTACTCCTCAAACTATTCCACAGGAGTTTTCGCGACAGAATCTCTAAGCAAAGCACAACAAATTATTCTACGTTTGCAGCTTTTCCGACGATTATGACCTGTCGAGATTAAAACGATTATGACCTGTCGAGATTAAAACGATTATGACCTGTCGAGATTAAAACGATTATGACCTGTCCAGATTAAAACCATTATGACCTGTCGAGATTAAAACGATTATGACCTGTCCAGATTAAAACCATTATGACCTGTCCAGATTAAAACCATTATGACCTGTCGAGATTAAAACGATTATGACCTGTCGAGATTAAAACGATTATGACCTGTCGAGATTAAAACGATTATGACCTGTCGAGATTAAAACGATTATGACCTGTCCAGATTAAAACCATTATGACCTGTCGAGATTAAAACGATTATGACTTGTCCAGATTAAAACCATTATGACCTGTCGAGATTAAAACGATTATGACCTGTCGAGATTAAAACGATTATGACCTGTCGAGATTAAAACGATTATGACCTGTCGAGATTAAAACGATTATGACCTGTCCAGATTAAAACCATTATGACCTGTCGAGATTAAAACGATTATGACCTGTCCAGATTAAAACGATTATGACCTGTCGAGATTAAAACGATTATGACCTGTCGAGATTAAAACGATTATGACCTGTCGAGATTAAAACGATTATGACCTGTCGAGATTAAAACGATTATGACCTGTCGAGATTAAAACGATTATGACCTGTCCAGATTAAAACCATTATGACCTGTCGAGATTAAAACGATTATGACCTGTCCAGATTAAAACCATTATGACCTGTCGAGATTAAAACGATTATGACCTGTCGAGATTAAAACGATTATGACCTGTCGAGATTAAAACGATTATGACCTGTCGAGATTAAAACGATTATGACCTGTCGAGATTAAAACGATTATGACCTGTCCAGATTAAAACCATTATGACCTGTCGAGATTAAAACGATTATGACCTGTCGAGATTAAAACGATTATGACCTGTCGAGATTAAAACGATTATGACCTGTCGAGATTAAAACGATTATGACCTGTCGAGATTAAAACGATTATGACCTGTCCAGATTAAAACCATTATGACCTGTCGAGATTAAAACGATTATGACCTGTCCAGATTAAAACCATTATGACCTGTCGAGATTAAAACGATTATGATCTGTCGAGATTAAAACGATTATGATCTGTCGAGATTAAAACGATTATGACCTGTCGAGATTAAAACGATTATGACCTGTCGAGATTAAAACGATTATGACCTGTCGAGATTAAAACGATTATGACCTGTCGAGATTAAAACGATTATGACCTGTCGAGATTAAAACGATTATGACCTGTCGAGATTAAAACGATTATGACCTGTCGAGATTGAAACGATTATGACCTGTCGAGATTAAAACGATTATGACCTGTCGAGATTGAAACGATTATGACCTGTCGAGATTAAAACGATTATGACCTGTCGAGATTAAAACGATTATGACCTGTCGAGATTAAAACGATTATGACCTGTCGAGATTGAAACGATTATGACCTGTCGAGATTAAAACGATTATGACCTGTCGAGATTGAAACGATTATGACCTGTCGAGATTGAAACGATTATGACCTGTCGAGATTAAAACGATTATGACCTGTCGAGATTAAAACGATTATGACCTGTCGAGATTGAAACGATTATGACCTGTCGAGATTAAAACGATTATGACCTGTCGAGATTAAAACGATTATGACCTGTCGAGATTGAAACGATTATGACCTGTCGAGATTAAAACGATTATGACCTGTCGAGATTGAAACGATTATGACCTGTCGAGATTAAAACGATTATGACCTGTCGAGATTAAAACGATTATGACCTGTCGAGATTAAAACGATTATGACCTGTCGAGATTAAAACGAACTCAGAGGAGTGGAAAGGGTGAGTGAGCATAATTAATCTGAATTTGACAAATACTCTTTATAGAATCAATTAACCAGGGAAATAATCTTCATTCTTGAAAAAAGAACAGAACATCAAAAAGTAAGAAAGAAATAAGATGAAGAGTGGGCGAGGAACCAATCTTATGAAGACACAAGACGGAGGTCGGGGATAATTGGTCTCTTCCCCCTAGGTTTGAAGTGCGCCCGAAAAATACAGAGGTCCATCAAAAGCCAAAATTAGCCAGAGCAGAGAGTCGCAGGTGGCAATAAAATTTCGTTTTCTTGAGAACAAATAGTGTTTCATAAATCGGATCTCGTAATGTTAGCAGAGACCCACGAAGTTGAAGACAGAGGCTCGCAAACTGATGGTAAGACCAGGGGTTAAATAGTCCTGTCAGACTTTCTGTCGGCGGGCCTCTGTTTTTCCAAATCATAAGGGAACCCTTATGTAAAACAGAAAGAAAAATTTTCGCGGGCCTCTGTTTTTTAATCATAAGGGGAAAAAAGTGAGAAAACTTGAGAAAATTAGTGAGAAAAACTAAAAACACCTGGGTAGGACTTGACCTTTTAACCCTTACTGTTACCTGGTGAAAGATGCAAGTGACACCGACTGACCTGTACCCGTTCAGAGTGATTGTACTCATAGAAATGACACTTCCTAGCAATGAGTCAAATTCATGTAACTGGGCGTAGACTTCTTTCAGTGAATCATCTTCCTTCAACACACCACCTCACTCCAACCTCGGAGTTTTCATTCTGTAAAAAAATTATTTAAAAAAAAACTCAAATCTTTTTTTTCTTCAATAAAACGGTTGTTGTTGCTGTTGCCGGTATGCAGCTTGCTTCGAAGATAAATTCTTCTGAGCAAGATACTTCCGATACTTCCGGAGATGGTTGTTGATGTCCTTTGCAGTCCTGAGACTGTCATGCTGCACCTTGTGAAGGTGCAGCATATCGTTGTAGCAACGTTTTCATGCAATAGGCTTTTGTATGGGTGGTCGATCCAGCCTAGCATCGTTTTGTTTGGGAGTCGAGGGCTCTAGCATTTTCCTACCGAAGAGCTTCCTGATCATATTCAAAGCTAAGCAACATCTTATCGAATTCAGGCATCTGGGCATTCAGCACATGTGCACGGGAAAAGGTTCGGTGTCTTTCAGACGAAAACTGGAACATGTTTTTTGCTGCGGAAACTAGTATTTGCCGTTATCCAGGAATGGATAACTTGATAACCATAGAATGAATTTTTTAACGATTATGATTCACATGGTTGACCAAGGTGTATGATGAATGAAAAAGTTACTTGATGGTTTCGCAAAGTTGGTCCGATGTCTTTGAAAGTTAAATAGTAGCTGAACATGTGTTGTTGTTGCCGGCAAGCAGCCCGCATCGAAGACTTTTGGTTATGAACACTCTCTTTAATGAGAGAGGTTTTCGTGTTCTTCGGACGAGATGCGTCCGGAGAAGGGTTTTGATGTCCTTTGCAGTCCTGAGACTGTCATGCTGCACCTTGTGAAGGCGGACATCGAGCCGAACATATAGACCCGCACCCAGAAAGAGCGGAAGTCTGTCTGGGCTCGACGGCGAAACAGACTTTCGCATTTGGTCTTCATAATTCATAGCGGAACTTTATCTTTCAAATATATGCACTGTTATAACATTTCTCTCTAATTTACATTTAATTTCTGACGTAGATAGATTTAAGATAGATTTAAAATTTTTAAAAAAATGTAGATAGATTTAGAATTTCTGACGGTTTCCGTTTCGTTAATGAAGAGGTTTTATCTGTTTCCGTGAAGATGAAAGTATGGAGACGAGAAAACCATCTGAGGCGCTTGGGAAAAGGGTAGAATGGTTGAGTGGTCCTTTTTTTCGAATGGTCCTTTTTTTCCTTAGTTCAAACTTGATGCTAGCTAG
The DNA here is from genome assembly GCA_964056735.1 of Allodiplogaster pararmata. NCBI lineage: Eukaryota > Metazoa > Nematoda > Chromadorea > Rhabditida > Diplogasteridae > Allodiplogaster > Allodiplogaster pararmata. The sequence continues at coordinate 13,244,010 of OZ057405.1, forward strand.
CATTGAGAATGTTAATAAGATCATATGAAGATGTTTTCTATTGACCTTTACTGGTAGAATACGCGCTTTCTTGAGATAAGATTTAGACCTGACCCTGGGTAAATAATACTCAGTCAGTGTACAAGCTTTGGAAAAATAGGCTCTAACGGTAGATAAATATTTATTAATCCATTTTTTTCTCCTTTTGGTCCTAGTTTGTGTTTACTCTGCTGTATATTATCGTCAGAGAAATCAAAAAGGTTTGGCTGCTATGCTTACTATTATATGTCAAATGATTGAAATATCGCACAGAAAAAAGCTAGTCCACCGGGCGAGATCGAACCCAGCCATCTCTAACTCAAACCGGGAGCGCGTGTTACCATTACACCACGGGGAAACATTGCTATTCCTTGCGATAGTCTTATATGAAAGGCTAATATGTCTTGTTCTTTTAGTCACGCACTCACGTACTTACAATTATATTATATATGTTTTTTTCAGCTTGAACAAAGGACTTTTTTGTGGGAGAAATCTGGGTTCTGTCTCAGAAAGCTGACAATAATAATTAGACGTTCGCCCTAGAAATTTTTTCTGCCAATTGGCAGTTCAATTATGGTACAAATATGTACATAACACTTGTCTCCTGATGCATGCCACCCTGATTCAGGTGAAATCGCCCGCAGTGATATCTTATCTCGACCATTGGAAACCTTCATGTGCTCAGTACTGCGACTACGGAGAAGGCATTCGTTGGTTGGGGCAGTACCTCGACTGAGGCCGTGAATTAGAGGAGATGAATGCTTGGAGAGGATGGGAAGCTTGTTATTCCTGCTTGAAACGACCACGTCTTCTCTCATTCAATGTAAAATTCTTTCACATTGGAAGTTCTTTTGGGACTGGGGTTGAATACGGTAAAAGCTGGTGGCAATCGGAAGATGAGTCGACCGCTGTGTCAAGTTGGCCTTCTACTGAATGAGAGCCTGGGTACTGACAACAGGAGTTTCATCGCTTTCTTTCCCTCTTATATTATATGAATATATTAAATCTTTAAAGTATAAATGTATTCGATAGGTTAATCTCTCTTCGAAAGCTGGTTCACTTAGGCTGGAACCATTCATGAATGCAATTTCATGTAGAGCCTTTTCCCACTACAGTAGTATGGGGAGCCACACACACCGAAAAAGCTTGAATAGCCAATTTGAATGCTGACATTTCGAGCTTCCTCTTGAGAAATTCTCTCTATACATTTCGATTTCTCAAATCTTGATGATGAATCTGTATTTCTAAGTTGTTCTGAGTCGGGAAATGACTTATAGGATATGGTACTCAATCTTTTATCGCTTTTTTGTTGCTGTTAAAGAGATAACAAAGGAGTTATATGAGATTAACCAGATTTAATCGATTCATTTGAGTTACAATGGTTGCATTGTTGAACTTTCCTTGGATTAATGTTTTTTTTCTATTTCGGCTGCTTGAGCTCACGAATTGACTGCGATTCATTGTTCAAATGAGTAGTGTAAGGTAGCTGGCGATGATATACGGTATTGGTACAGTAGTAGGCAATCATGTACGGTATTGGTAAAAAGTGAGATGCCAGCATCGTTTGTACACTGTGATTGAAGGCAAAAAAAGGTGAATTAACCGAAATTCATTGATTCTCCGTCTAATTTCGTGTCTTTTTATGCTCAGTAGTGGGAAAGAGAGAGAGAGTTGATGAGATATATATTTATTTTCGAAAATATTGATTTTGAACTTAATTTTAGTCAATTGATTGTAGGTAAACAATGATTTGAATGGTAGCTATGGGGTCCTTCAAAACTTGCGAAGATTCTCCGGATGTTAGCCAAAAAGCTGTTGAGATAGTTTCAAGTCAATTTCAAAAGAGGTTGCTAGTGTATTTATAGCCTTTGTAATGATATTCTTGAATCTCACTGTCTCCTTCTAGATTAATTCGCGAATTGTACCATAACCCTCGAAATTCTGTTGGTTAACAGCTCGCTTACAGCAGAAATTAAGTTGACGGGCTTCGGTCTTCGAAGCTTTCACTATTCGTGACCCGAAGATGATTGCCTTTTTTCTCCTCTTCTATAGTGTATTACTGTAGACTATAATAATCAAACTTCTATTAGCTATTCGTTTGCGCATTTGTATGCAATATTGCAATAAACTGTTTTAGAGTGCAGCTTGATTATAAAAACTCGGAGAATCAGACATGGTTAAACAAAAACAAGAGAGTAATAACGATTTAAAAAAGAGACACTCCCAATGTTTAGGGTTCAAACAACACTTCCAATTTGAGTGAACCAGTCAGTTTGTTGTCTAATCCGTCCAATAATCGGGGTCCGATAATTAATCAGACGTGGGTAGTTTCATTATGAAAATTCGAATGCTCCTGTTCCGAGTTCTAAGTACATGGTTGATGGCGGAGATTGCGCAACCCTGCATTTCACACAATTCTCTTGTAGATGTATAGATTCAAAGTAGGAAAAATAAGTTGAACTGGACCGTGTTAGGCTTGATCAGGCTACAAGCTTTCTCTGATTGCAAATTAAGTGCAATTCAAACTCGAGTTTTCGATATCAGCAGAAGAACTCTGTGGCCGTGTCTAAAAAACAATTAAAGCGAGTTTATTCACGCAATTCATTGATCATCAACATATTAGGAACAAAACCAACCCAAATGTCATCAATATGCGGAAAACACTTCGATTCGATAGAATCATTTCTCACACGAAAAGTTTCACATCAAGACTTTTAACGTTAAAGTGTTGAGACTCCGATAGTTGTACTGTCTTTAGTAACTAGACTGATGAATCAGGTTTATTCTTCAAAAGAATAACAATTTATTCATTATAAATCGAAAGATCCGCTTCTTGTCTCCCGTTACTCTTCCAAGACGTCGACTAGCACACATAGAAAAATATGTTTAAATGTTTTTTAATAGGTCGAACGACCGAAAAGGTTAAAAACTGGATCCACGACTTTTGCTACCGCGACACTTGCTTCCCGACATTTGCTACCACGACATTTGCTACCCACGACATTTGCTACCGCGACATTTGTTACCGCGACATTTGCTACCACGACATTTGCTACCCGCGACATTTGCTTCCCAAATGGAATTTTTTAAACAAAATCAAACTTGAAGAGGTTTTTTTTAAACAAAAAGAGGTTTTTTTTAAAACTAATGTTTACTGATTAATAAATTTGGTTAAATATATTGTTATGAAAATTTTTCACTAACTGATTTATGGCGTGTTGATTGAACAATTTGTTAAAATTTTTCTTCAAACTAAATAATTCAATGAGTGCCGATAAAATACAATGTTTTGATAAATTTCAACTAACTGTTTAACTTTTGATAAATTGTTGATTGAACACAATATAATAACAAAACTTCAAATTAACTGAATTATGGAGTGCCGATTAAATACAATGTTCAGATAAATTTCGACGGTTCTTTTTAACTTGTGGAGGGGGGGGGGCGCTTTACTTGGGGGGGGGGGGCGCTTTACTTAGGGGCGCGCGCTTTACTTGGGAGGGGCTCTTTTAGGTGCGTTCAAAAAATGTTTAAAATTACAAAAAAAATTAATTTTCTTATGCGGTCTCGTTCGCCTAAGCCTTACGGCCTCGTTAGCGTAAACTTTCGCCTAAGCCTAACCGTTTTTTTAATATTAAAATGATCTTTACAAAAGTTATTTTTAAAAAGCCCCCTCAAGTAAAGCGCCCCCCCCCCCCCTCCACAAGTTAAAAAGAACCTTCGAAATTTATCTGAACATTGTATTTAATCGGCACTCCATAATTCAATTACTTTGGATATTTATTATTATGTTGTATTCAATCAACAATTTATCAAAAATTTAAAGTTAGTTAGAAATTTATCACAATGTGTTGTTTAATCGGCACTCCATAATTCAGTTATTTTAAATTTTGTTATATTGTGTTCAATCAACAATTTATCAAAAGTTAAACAGTTAGTTGAAATTTATCAAAACATTGTATTTTATCGGCACTCCGTAAATTAGTTAGTTTGAAGAAAAAATTTAACAATTTGTTGAATCAACACGTCATAAATCAGTTAGTGAAAATTTTTCATAACAATATATTTAACCAAACTTAATAATCAGTACACATTAGTTTCAAAAAAACCTCTTAAAAAACCTATTCAAGTTTAATTCTGTTTAAAAAATTCCATTCGGGAAGCAAATGTCGCGGTAGCAAATGTCGCGAGTAGCAAATGTCGTGGTAGCAAATGTCGCGGTGGCAAATGTCGCGGTAGCAAATGTCGTGGGTAGCAAATGTCGTGGTAGCAAATGTCGCGGGTAGCAAATGTCGGGAAGCAAGTGTCGCGGTAGCAAATGTCGTGATACCTCAAAAACAACTCACTGAGAAAGCAGAAAAAGTAACCTTTAGTGTCAGGTGAGAAAAAATGCCGTGGTGACTTTCACGAAAAAAATTGATGGACGTGCCCACAAAATTTGGTGGACGTTAGTATTTTATTTGGTCGACGTTACTATTCTATTTGGTGGAAGTAAGCATTTTATTTGGTGGATGGTACTATTTTATTTGGTGGACGTTACTATTTTATTTGGTGGACGTTACTGTTTTATTTGGTGACACTTCTATTTAAATGGTGGACCAATAATTTTACCCCTTTTTAAACGGAGAAAAAAATCCTGAGTTGAGAGGAGCGAAGTAAGCTCGGGTGCTGGTTAGTGAGATTCCAAATATATGTATATTAAATAACATGAAGATCTTTTCGAGGGGTACTGGTCAGAAGTTGAACAGAGGCTTCCTCTCCAGTCAGAGGTACAGACCATTAGATAGTGAAGGCTCGCGCAATTAGTTGTTGGAGGGCATACACGAATAAACACGAAGTTTGAGTGTTTTTTTGTTGTTTCATAACGTTTCTGAACGGAATTGGAAACGCTAGTATGTCCTTCTCAGAAAAAAATTGATTAGCAGTGCGGCTTTTGAAGTGAGGGAGTATTAAACAATTGATTCAAAAGATCCGTCTCAGAGATTTTATCGAGGAAGCATGAATGCAATTTTGTATCGGACCTTGGGGAACGGCGTAGGACTTGCATTCGTAATATTAGATGAACACCGGCAAGTAGACGCGGAAAGCTGCTCCACTGTGGTGGAGAGGGTGATCAAGAGGCGGGAAATCGTTTCCCTCAAGCCTTTAGGAACACCAAATGGGATTCCTCCATTTGCAAAGCTGTGGGTCTCATTAATGATTGCCGAGACACCCAGTCCACCAGAGTTTATTGAAGGGGAAGTGGGAGTTTGGCGCTTACTATTAGCTCTAGTTGTTGGCATTTCAAGAGAGAAAACTAGGTCACCGCTCTCTTTGAAGAACAAGGCTAGAGTGAAGATGAAGAATGATAAAAAAAACCGTGATATGAATGTTTAAATCACACTTAAGTGTCTTGTGGAGCGTTAGAATTCAACTTTTCACTTTGAAAAGTAATCTCTGCAAAGTGATCCCTTTAAACGCTTAACGGGATGCGGCCTAGAGCGTTTAACGGGATCACTTTGCAGAGATTACTTTGCAAAGTGAAAAGTTGAATTCTAACGCTCCATTAGTTTCTCAATTCACTCATCTCATCACTGCTACACGTCGCCACGCGTCTTGAGTCGCAGTTAAAAAAAACAGCTTTAAACTCATTCTTTGTACTTCTTTCGTATTGGACGGTCAACTTGCTTTTTACTTACCTTATAAACACCGTTTGAATACTCTTTCAGGTTTTTTCGAGTAAAAAAAGTTTGTTGCAGAAATCGTGAGCACCTAAACTGCTTCTGAAGATGATCACTATGTTAATTGATTAAAATGCGATCCGAAGCTTAGCTTCGCTGCACATTAAGACAGACGTTGACTGAAAGGTTTGTATGAGTTGTACAAAAATCTTTTTGCTCTTTTCGTTTAAGAATTTTGTAAAAAAATTTCATTCTTCATTGTTTTTTTCACTGCCCAAATTTCAAGAAAATGAATTTTCGGACTAATCAATGTAATTATTGTTCCACTTCTTCCTCCAGTCATTTCATTCCTTTCGTCGAAATTAAGTATAACTTTGATTTAAACAAAGTCTCTCATGGAAATTGCATACACATGTAGGCAACGACTGTTTACAACGCGGACTGGCCGCCACAACACAAAACAATTGAAATTACATGGTGAACATAATAACAATAACACGATAACGCATACTTTAACTTCAAATATCACATATCATCGAAGAAAATACCAGCTCCTCCATAGATATTGAACTAGAGCTTGTGAAGACTTTTTACCATAATATCCGCAACCTCTCTTCATCTCGTTTCGTATCTCCTCTAAAAGGTTGGTGAGTGAGAGTAGCGCCTTTGTTCAACTACATAAGGTGGAATTTAGAAGTTGAGATGCTCCGAACGCCCAAGCTTAAACATGTCTCATTCCTGATAGGAACCGATTCCAACTCATCGATCAAGTGAAATGATATGTGCACTTGTTGTTATAGTGTTAATCGAGAGGAAATTAGATGTTCAGCAATAGATTGTGATAAAACACTGCTTATACGATAATCACAAGAGTCTGTTTCGCCCCTGCTCAGACGGACTCCTGTGCTCTCTGGGCGGGGCTCATCATTGAGATCCCAGAGAGTACATACAAGGAAATTTTTAAAGGGTAATGAGGTATACAAAAATTTAGAAATAGAGACTCGACCGCTCCACGCATTGCGAACACGGGAAATGCATTTAAAATTATAAAGAAACATCATGAAAAACACTTCATTATTCAATTCAGGCAATTGACAAAACAAGGTGAGGGGACTTAAAATTTGGGTAAATTCAGGCAACTTTTTGAATAGTTTATATTGCAATTTACATTCCAGTTTTTTTTTACTGCTTTACGCTATGGCCTAGGCTTTCAAGTATTTTTTAATGTTCTTTTCCGGCTTAGGCTTAGGTAAAGGTTACGCTAACGAGGTCGTGCAAGACCACTATGTGTTGAGTGTGTGACCCAATGAACATTTTATCTTGAATACTGTAGTCCTCTCACCTTATTTTGTAAATTGCGTTCAATCCAGTGCGGGAGAATTACCGACACTTTGTACCGCGTCACTTTGTATACGACACTTTGTACCCGACACTTTGTACCCCGTCACTTTGTACCGCGACACTTTGTACCGCGACACTTTGTACCGCGTACGGCCTCGTTAGCTAAGCCGTACGGCCTCGTTAGCTAAGCCGTACGGCCTCGTTATCGTAAACTTTTACTAAGCCTAAGCGTTTTTTAATGTAAAAATATGTTTTAATGTAAAAATAAAACGCGCGGCCTCACTCAAGTCGCGGTACAAAGTGTCGCGGTACAAAGTGACGGGGTACAAAGTGTCGGGTACAAAGTGTCGTATACAAAGTGACGCGGTACAAAGTGTCGTGATACGAGTGCGGGAGCATCATGGTGAAAATTGAGCGATGTTTTCAGAGCATTAAAAAGGTTTTCAACAAAATTTTTATTTACCAACAAGGTTTAATAAGCAACAACAGGTTTAATTACCCAAGTTTGAGAGAGTGAGGGTAAAACGTGGTAAAATAGCAGAAGAGTCACGCAAACTACAGCTGTGCACCATCATTTTCCGTAATATTCATACAATCGTTGAATGCTTGCAGTAATTCAGACGTACCACCCCAGTATTCCCTCACCCAATCCTAACACTTACCTCCTGCATCCGCAGCAGGCGCCCGCTTCTCCTTCTTCCATCGACGAACGAACGGCCGTTTCATCTGCAGCTCAACATGCCGCCAGAGCATCTCCGGCTACCATCCGCTGGCTGCGGGCCACTTATGAAAAGTCACCGACGGACTCTTTGCCACGCTGCGCACTATACGAACACTACAAACGGTATCTACTACAATTTCTTCGAATGCTCTAATGATGCCGAGATGCTAATTTAGTCACAGCGACGCGCTCTGTGCTGATTCTGATAGAAACAGCGAAATGATGCGGAAAATTTACCGATTGTTTTGCGGCGATGAAACTTTTCAATTCGTTTTTGACTCAGTCATAATATTATTCATCTTATAAAATATTCTCGTGAAATCTGCGCAAAAATGATTTGAGGCTTTACGAAAACATTCATAATTTCATATTTATTGAGGATAGATATTTTTTTATCTCTTTCTCTCTTCGAATTCGTGTATCGAGTCTTATGTACAAGCTTTCAAAGTTTTGAAATGATAGTCAACTGAGAGCAGGATTCTTCAAATAACTTCGAGAAAAAAATTTACAGATCGAATGAAGCACATAGTTATAAATCGTGAGATATGTTTCACGGATAAATCGTGAGAAATCTTCATGATTGTTCTTGTCATATTTAGACCATCTCACTTTCCATCACTGTCACTGAATTCACTTTTTTGTGACAGTGTCATATGTTTTGTCACTCAACATGATGTTTTGTTCCAAGCGGAATAAAGAATTAAATTGAGAAAAAAATCGAAACAACGTATTAAGAAAATCTGCCCTTTCGCAGAAGGCCGTCGTTCTCGAGGCGGTGCATCTGATGACATAGGGCCTGAAGAAGGAGGCTGAAGAGGCCATGAAGATGGTCAGAGAGGCGGAGAGAAAGGCAAAGGTCTACGAAAAAACCGCACGGATCCTCCACCAAATGGCCGCTGCGGCCAAGGTGAGTCATTCCTAAAAGCTTTCCTGTTGCACAATTCTGAAATTGCATACTGAGTGGAACTACAGCTCCACAGCTTGAGAATCCCAATTGTTTGTCACATCGTAACCTCAGCATCATTCCTCGAGCTCTTGAATTAAAAAAAACCAAAACTTAAACCCCACCAATTTTTGATCTTTGTTAATCGTTTAAAGCAACGATGGGCTGAGACTATAATAAATGAAATCCATCGCACGGGCAAAAATCTGGCACTCGGCTGGGACCGAACCTCCGCCGCCTAACCGGGGCTTGTAGAGAGTTAACCAAATTGGTTGTGTGCGATGGATTTCATTTATTGAACCCCACAAATGCACGAAAGATTGCTGCAAGGATAAAACGGCGTGGCGAGTACATCAGCAATGATCCATAGCTAACTGGGCCCCCGTAGCTCCACATTTGAGAAGTTCTATTATAAAGGAGACAATACACGGAGAGATTCCTTCCAGAAAGCAGTTCTTGCACCAAGGTATCTTTGAAAAAGCCATTTGATTGATTTGAGCATTGAAGTATAATGTTATATTTTTCTAGACAAACACAGTTTGTTGAAGTAAAAAAAATCATTATAACTCAATGCGAAAATCAATCAAGTGCCCACCACTCCCTCCCATAAAAAACTTTGACCAAAAAACTTTCTTTCGTTGCAGCCCGCAACAGGTGAAGGCGGCCCAAGCGAGCAGGGGAGGGCAGTCAGCCGCAAGAGGAAAACGCAAGAAGATAAAGCGCAAGAGAAAAGTACCCTCACAAGAAGGCACAACCTGGCCTTTAGACCCAAATGTGGCTAATAAAGTTGTTGTTGTTGTACTTTCGTGACACAACCCAGATGCAGAATAAATTCGAAAAACAGGTAGAAACCATTGGTTCATTACCTGTTGAAAACATCGAAAACTTTCACGAAAAACAGCTCCGTCCTTCACGCTTCTCGCACACGACGAACACTGAGGAGTATGGCAGGACGGGCCGTTTTCTCTCTCGCGCACGAGAGGTTCCGAGGGACTCTCCCGCCCTCGTTTGAAAGTGTGATCTCAGTCGACCAAGTCGAACAAAGCCATTTGATTGAATTTCGCATTGAGTTATAATAAATAACGGAAACCAGTATTTGCCGTTATCCGGGAATGGATAACTTGATAACCAAAGAATTACCCTTATTAACGATTATGATTCACATGGTTGACCAAGGTGTATGGTGAATGAAAAAGTTACTTGATGGTTTCGCAAAGTTGGTCCGATGTCTTTGAAAGTTAAATAGTAGCCGAACATATATTGTTGTTGTTGTTGCCGGCAAGCAGCCCACATCGAAGACTTTTGGTTATGAACACTCTCTTTAATGAGAGAGGTTATAGTGTTCTTCGGACTAGATGCGTCCGGAGAAGGGTTTTGATGTCCTTTGCAGTCCTGAGACTGTCATGTTGCACCTTGTGAAGGCGGACATCGAGCCGAACATATAGACCCGCACCCAGAAAGAGCGGAAGTCTGTCTGGGCTCGACGGCGAAACAGACTTTCGCATTTGGTCTTCATAATTTATAGCAGAATTTTATCTTTCAAAAAATATGCACTGTTATAACATTTCTCTCTAATTTAGATAGATTCAAAATTTCTGACGGTTTCCGTTTCGTTAATGAAGAGGTTTTATCTGTTTCCGTGAAGATGAAAGTATGGAGACGAGAAAACCATCTGAGGCGCTTGGGAAAAGGGTAGAATGGTTGAGTGGTCCTTTTTTTCGAATGGTCCTTTTTTTCCTTAGTTCAAACTTGATGCTAGCTAGCATTGAGAATGTTAATAAGATCATATGAAGACGTTTTCTATTGACCTTTACTGGTAGAATACGCGCTTTCTTGAGATAAGATTTAGACCTGACCCTGGGTAAATAATACTCAGTCAGTGTACAAGCTTGGGAAACATAGGCTCAAACGGTAGATAAATATTATTAATCCTTTTTTTTTACTCATTTTGGTCCTAGTTTGTGTTTACTCTGCAGGATATTATCGTCAGAGAGATCAAAAATGTTTCACTGCGATGCTTACTATTATATGTCAAATGATTGAACTATCGCACAGAAAAAAGCTAGTCCACCGGGCGAGATCGAACCCAGCCATCTCTGACTCAAACCGGGAGCGCGTGTTACCATTACACCACGGGAAAACATTGCTATTCCGTGCGATAGTCTTATATGAAAGGCTAATAATATGTCTTGTTCTTTTAGTCACGCACTCACGAACTTACAATTATATTATATATGTTTTTTTCAGCTTGAACAAAGGACTTTTTTGTGGGTGAAATCTGGGTTCTGTCTCAGAAAGCTGACAATAATAATTAGACGTTCGCCCTAGAATTTTTTTCTGCCACTTGGCAGTTTAATTATGGTACAAATACATAACACTTGTCTCCTAATGCATGCCACCCTGATTCAGGTGAAATCGCCCGCAGTGATATCTTATCTCGACCATTGGAAACCTTCATGTGCTCAGTACTGCGACGACAAGGCTACGGAGAAGGTATTCGTTGGTTGGGGCAGTACCTCGACTGAGGCCGTGAATTAGAGGAGATGAATGCTTGGAGAGGTTGGGAAGCTTGTTATTCCTGCTTGAAACGACCACGTCTTCTCTCATTCAATGTAAAAGTCTTTCACATTGGAAGTTCTTTTGGGACTGGGGTTGAATACGGTAAAAGCTGGTGGGAATCGTAAGATGAGTCGACCGCTGTGTCAAGTTGGCCTTCTACTGAATGAGAGCCTGGGTACTGACAACAGGAGTTTCATCGCTTTCTTTCCCTCTTATATTATATGGATATGTTAAATCTTTAAAGTATAAATGTATTCGATAGGTTAATCTCTCTTCGAAAGCTGGTTCACTTAGGCTGGAACCATTCATGAATGCAATTTCATGTAGAGCCTTTTCCCACTACAGTAGTATGGGGAGCCACACACACCGAAAAAGCTTGAATAGCCAATTTGAATGCTGACATTTTGAGCTTCCTCTTGAGAAATTCTCTCTATACATTTCGATTTCTCAAATCTTGATGATGAATCTGTATTTCTAAGTTGTTCTGAGTCGGGAAATGACTTATAGGATATGGTACTCAATCTTTTATCGCTTTTTTGTTGCTGTTAAAGAGATAACAAAGGAGTTATATGAGATTAACCAGATTTAATCGATTCATTTGAGTTACAATGGTTGCATTGTTGAACTTTCCTTGGATTAATGTTTTTTTTTCTATTTCGGCTGCTTGAGCTCACGAATTGACTGCGATTCATTGTTCAAATGAGTAGTGTAAGGTAGCTGGCGATGATATACGGTATTGGTACAGTAGTAGGCAATCATGTACGGTATTGGTAAAAAGTGAGATGCCAGCATCGTTTGTACACTGTGATTGAAGGCAAAAAAGGTGAATTAACCGAAATTCATTGATCCTCCATGTAATTTCGTGTCTTTTTATGCTCAGTAGTGGGAAAGAGAGAGAGTTGATGAGATATATATTTATTTTCAAAAATATTGATTTTGAAATTAATTTTAGTCAATTGATTGTAGGTAAACAACGATTTGAATGGTAGCTATGGGGCCCTTCAAAACTTGCGAAGATTCTCCGGATTAAGTAGCCAAAAAGCTGTTGAGATTGTTTCAAGTCAATTTCAAAAGAGGTTGGTAGTGTATTTATAGCCTTTGTAATGATATTCTTGAATCGCACTGTCTCTTTCTAGATTAATTCGCGAATTGTACCATAACCCTCGAAATTCTGTTGTTAAATTGTTTGTTAATTGTTAACAGCTCGCTTACAGCAGAAATTAAGTTGACGGGCTTCGGTCTTCGAAGCTTTCACTATTCGTGACCCGAAGATGATTTCCTTTTTTCTCTTCTTTTATAGTGTATTACTGTAGACTAAAATAATCAAACTTCTATTAGCCATTCGTTTGCGCATTTGTATGCAATATTTCAATAAACTGTTTTAGAGTGCAGCTTGATTATAAAAACTCGGAGAATCAGACATGGTTATATTATACAAAAAAAAGGTACAGACACCCGCCAAAAGTGGAAAAAAAATTCACATAAGGGTCCCCCCCCCTTATGATAAAAAAAACAGGCCCGCGAAATTTTTTGTTGTTGTTTGACCTAACAATCCCCCCTCATGAATTGGAAAAAAACAGAGGCCCGCCGAAAGAAGGTCTGACATGAATATTTAACCCCTGCTTGTGGTCGTGTCTAAAAAACACTTAAAGCGAGTTTATTCACGCAATTCATTGATCATCAACATATTAGGAACAAAACCAACCGGAATGTCATCAATATGCGGAAAACACTTCGATTCGATAGAATCATTTCTCACACGAAAAGTTTCACATCAAGACTTTTAACGTTAAAGTGTTGAGACTCCGATAGTTGCACTGTCTTCAGTAACTAGACTGATGAATCAGGTTTATTCTTCAAAAGAAAAACAATTTATTCATTATAAATCGAAAGATCCGCTTCTTGTCTCCCGTTACTCTTCCAAGACGTCTCCCTTCGCTCCTAGACGCTGTGGATCTTGACTCGGGTAATATATGCGAGAGCCCGGCGGAGGTGGACCATCTGTGATTGGAATTACATCTCTATAAATCTTTTTCTACTCTTTCAAAGAGTAATTAACTTCTACTTAGTCTCCGAGAAGACTATTACAAAATGAATGAATTACCAATCGGATAAAAGCCTCGCGCGGTCGAACCTAGCCTTTTTCTCTAACCAATCATGCAAGCGATCTAGCTTTTACGCCTAGTCCTCTTCATGATGCATGTTCATCAAGTGAGAATGAGAAAAAGAAATATGAGATGAGCGGTTTAATCAAAACTAAGTTTTTATTAAACACATAATGCTCTGCATTCAAAAACATAAAGTATGACTTTAGCATTCAACTCTCGTGTGCGGTCTGTTCTCATCAAATGTACCTTAGCTGTGACTGGCACACATAGAAAAATATGTTTAAATTTTTCAATAGGTCGAACGACCGATAAGGTTAAAAACTTTTTAAATTCCAACGAAAGCCGTTCGGCTGAGTTATGGCTATTCAACTATCCTTTCAGAAAAAGACACGTATCTTTTTCAATTTTTTTTCTTCAAAAAAAGCACTAAACAATTTTGAGGTTCTTTTTAGGACGGGTCGGTATGTCGGTCACTCTGAAAAAGCTACTTATGCTGCTAACTGACCCTTTGGTAGAGGAATCATTCCAAAGCCTTCCGGAACGACGAGTTTCGTTGGCACCGCCGGAGGAGGCGGAAGAATCGAAGGAACTGCTCGAGCGTCGTTTCGAGGCCGCTTCGATGACGAAGGGCCTGAATACAACGCGTGTTCATATTCAAACGTTCAGTCATTTATTCACTCATTCCATACATTAATTTGTTTCTTCAAACGTTTACCTAAAAAAGAGCTTGGATTAGAAGTATTCATCAAAATGGTACTACCTATAGAATCGAAAGATAATCAGTTGTTCGTTACAGTAATCATAGGTAACGAAAGATGTTCAGTTGTTCGTTACAGTAATCATAGGCAACGAAAAATGTTCAGTTGTTAGTTACAGTAATCATAGGCAACTAAAGATGTTCAGTTGTTCGTTACAGTAATCATAGGCAACGAAATATGTTCAGTTGTTCGTTACAGTAATCATAGGTAACGAAAAATGTTCAGTTGTTTGCTACAGTAATCATAGGTAACGAAAGATGTTCAGTTGTTCGTTACAGTAATCATAGGCAACTAAAGATGTTCAGTTGTTCGTTACAGTAATCATAGGTAACGAAAAATGTTCAGTTGTTCGTTACAGTAATCATAGGTAACGAAAGATGTTCAGTTGTTCGTTACAGTAATCATAGGCAACTAAAGATGTTCAGTTGTTCGTTACAGTAATCATAGGTAACGAAAAATGTTCAGTTGTTTGCTACAGTAATCATAGGTAACGAAAGATGTTCAGTTGTTCGTTACAGTAATCATAGGTAACGAAAGATGTTCAGTTGTTCGTTACAGTAATCATAGGCAACTAAAGATGTTCAGTTGTTCGTTACAGTAATCATAGGCAACTAAAGATGTTCAGTTGTTCGTTACAGTAATCATAGGTAACGAAAGATGTTCAGTTGTTCGTTACAGTAATCATAGGCAACGAAATATGTTCAGTTGTACGTTACAGTAATCATAGGCAACTAAAGATGTTCAGTTGTTCGTTACAGTAATCATAGGTAACGAAAGATGTTCAGTTGTTCGTTACAGTAATCATAGGTAACGAAAGATGTTCAGTTGTTCGTTACAGTAATCATAGGTAACGAAAGATGTTCAGTTGTTCGTTACAGTAATCATAGGCAACTAAAGATGTTCAGTTGTTCGTTACAGTAATCATAGGCAACTAAAGATGTTCAGTTGTTCGTTACAGTAATCATAGGTAACGAAAGATGTTCAGTTGTTCGTTACAGTAATCATAGGCAACGAAATATGTTCAGTTGTTCGTTACAGTAATCATAGGTAACGAAAAATGTTCAGTTGTTTGCTACAGTAATCATAGGTAACGAAAGATGTTCAGTTGTTCGTTACAGTAATCATAGGTAACGAAAGATGTTCAGTTGTTCGTTACAGTAATCATAGGCAACTAAAGATGTTCAGTTGTTCGTTACAGTAATCATAGGCAACTAAAGATGTTCAGTTGTTCGTTACAGTAATCATAGGTAACGAAAGATGTTCAGTTGTTCGTTACAGTAATCATAGGTAACGAAAGATGTTCAGTTGTTCGTTACAGTAATCATAGGTAACGAAAGATGTTCAGTTGTTCGTTACAGTAATCATAGGTAACGAAAGATGTTCAGTTGTTCGTTACAGTAATCATAGGTAACGAAAGATGTTCAGTTGTTCGTTACAGTAATCCTAGGCAACAAAATATGTTCAGTTGTTCGTTACAGTAATCATAGGTAACGAAAAATGTTCAGTTGTTTGCTACAGTAATAATAGGTAACGAAAGATGTTCAGTTGTTCGTTACAGTAATCATAGGTAACGAAAGATGTTCAGTTGTTCGTTACAGTAATCATAGGTAACGAAAGATGTTCAGTTGTTCGTTACAGTAATCATAGGCAACGAAATATGTTCAGTTGTTCGTTACAGTAATCATAGGTAACGAAAAATGTTCAGTTGTTTGCTACAGTAATCATAGGTAACGAAAGATGTTCAGTTGTTCGTTACAGTAATCATAGGCAACTAAAGATGTTCAGTTGTTCGTTACAGTAATCATAGGTAACGAAAGATGTTCAGTTGTTCGTTACAGTAATCATAGGCGACGAAATATGTTCAGTTGTTCGTTACAGTAATCATAGGTAACGAAAGATGTTCAGTTGTTCGTTACAGTAATCATAGGCGACGAAATATGTTCAGTTGTTCGTTACAGTAATCATAGGTAACGAAAGATGTTCAGTTGTTCGTTACAGTAATCCTAGGCAACAAAATATGTTCAGTTGTTCGTTACAGTAATCATAGGTAACGAAAAATGTTCAGTTGTTTGCTACAGTAATAATAGGTAACGAAAGATGTTCAGTTGTTCGTTACAGTAATCATAGGTAACGAAAGATGTTCAGTTGTTCGTTACAGTAATCATAGGTAACGAAAGATGTTCAGTTGTTCGTTACAGTAATCATAGGTAACGAAAGATGTTCAGTTGTTCGTTACAGTAATCATAGGCGACGAAATATGTTCAGTTGTTCGTTACAGTAATCATAGGTAACGAAAGATGTTCAGTTGTTCGTTACAGTAATCATAGGCGACGAAATATGTTCAGTTGTTCGTTACAGTAATCATAGGTAACGAAAAATGTTCAGTTGTTTGCTACAGTAATCATAGGCAACGAAATATGTTCAGTTGTTCGTTACAGTAATCATAGGTAACGAAAAATGTTCAGTTGTTTGCTACAGTAATCATAGGTAACGAAAGATGTTCAGTTGTTCGTTACAGTAATCATAGGCAACTAAAGATGTTCAGTTGTTCGTTACAGTAATCATAGGTAACGAAAGATGTTCAGTTGTTCGTTACAGTAATTATAGGCAACGAAATATGTTCAGTTGTTCGTTACAGTAATCATAGGTAACGAAAGATGTTCAGTTGTTCGTTACAGTAATCATAGGCGACGAAATATGTTCAGTTGTTCGTTACAGTAATCATAGGTAACGAAAAATGTTCAGTTGTTTGCTACAGTAATCATAGGTAACGAAAGATGTTCAGTTGTTCGTTACAGTAATCATAGGCAACTAAAGATGTTCAGTTGTTCGTTACAGTAATCATAGGTAACGAAAAATGTTCAGTTGTTTGCTACAGTAATCATAGGTAACGAAATATGTTCAGTTGTTCGTTACAGTAATCATAGGCAACGAAATATGTTCAGTTGTTCGTTACAGTAAACATAGGTAACGAAAAATGTTCAGTTGTTTGCTACAGTAATCATAGGTAACGAAAGATGTTCAGTTGTTCGTTACAATTCAATTCTTTATTTCCATGTACACAAAAACAGTTTCACTTCAACATTTAATGATCACAAATTAAACATGGATTATGATTCTACTAGAAAAGAATTGTATTACAGTGGCAGTGTGTCTACAAAAAGTGTTCTTCCTAGTTTAACTTAGTCGCAGACAATTGGCTCGGGTAAAATACAATTTATCGTTCAGTTGTTCGTTACAGTAATCATAGGTAATGTTCAGTTGTTCGTTACAGTAATCATAGGTAATGTTCAGTTGTTCGTTACAGTAATCCTAGGCAACAAAATATGTTCAGTTGTTCGTTACAGTAATCATAGGTAACGAAAAATGTTCAGTTGTTTGCTACAGTAATCATAGGTAACGAAAGATGTTCAGTTGTTCGTTACAGTAATCATGGTAACGAAAGATGTTCAGTTGTTCGTTACAGTAATCATAGGCAACGAAATATGTTCAGTTGTTCGTTACAGTAATCATAGGTAACGAAAGATGTTCAGTTGTTCGTTACAGTAATCATAGGCGACGAAATATGTTCAGTTGTTCGTTACAGTAATCATAGGCAACTAAAGATGTTCAGTTGTTCGTTACAGTAATCATAGGTAACGAAAGATGTTCAGTTGTTCGTTACAGTAATCATAGGCGACGAAATATGTTCAGTTGTTCGTTACAGTAATCATAGGTAACGAAAAATGTTCAGTTGTTTGCTACAGTAATCATAGGTAACGAAAGATGTTCAGTTGTTCGTTACAGTAATCATAGGCAACTAAAGATGTTCAGTTGTTCGTTACAGTAATCATAGGTAACGAAATATGTTCAGTTGTTCGTTACAGTAATCATAGGTAACGAAAAATGTTCAGTTGTTTGCTACAGTAATCATAGGTAACGAAAGATGTTCAGTTGTTCGTTACAGTAATCCTAGGCAACAAAATATGTTCAGTTGTTCGTTACAGTAATCATAGGTAACGAAAAATGTTCAGTTGTTTGCTACAGTAATCATAGGTAACGAAAGATGTTCAGTTGTTCGTTACAGTAATCATAGGTAACGAAAGATGTTCAGTTGTTCGTTACAGTAATCATAGGTAACGAAAAATGTTCAGTTGTTTGCTACAGTAATCATAGGTAACGAAAGATGTTCAGTTGTTCGTTACAGTAATCATAGGCAACTAAAGATGTTCAGTTGTTCGTTACAGTAATCATAGGTAACGAAAAATGTTCAGTTGTTTGCTACAGTAATCATAGGTAACGAAAAATGTTCAGTTGTTTGCTACAGTAATCATAGGTAACGAAAGATGTTCAGTTGTTCGTTACAGTAATCATAGGTAACGAAAGATGTTCAGTTGTTCGTTACAGTAATCATAGGCAACGAAATATGTTCAGTTGTTCGTTACAGTAATCATAGGTAACGAAAAATGTTCAGTTGTTTGCTACAGTAATCATAGGTAACGAAAGATGTTCAGTTGTTCGTTACAGTAATCATAGGCAACTAAAGATGTTCAGTTGTTCGTTACAGTAATCATAGGTAACGAAAGATGTTCAGTTGTTCGTTACAGTAATCATAGGCGACGAAATATGTTCAGTTGTTCGTTACAGTAATCATAGGTAACGAAAAATGTTCAGTTGTTTGCTACAGTAATCATAGGTAACGAAAGATGTTCAGTTGTTCGTTACAGTAATCATAGGCAACTAAAGATGTTCAGTTGTTCGTTACAGTAATCATAGGTAACGAAATATGTTCAGTTGTTCGTTACAGTAATCATAGGTAACGAAAAATGTTCAGTTGTTTGCTACAGTAATCATAGGTAACGAAAGATGTTCAGTTGTTCGTTACAGTAATCCTAGGCAACAAAATATGTTCAGTTGTTCGTTACAGTAATCATAGGTAACGAAAAATGTTCAGTTGTTTGCTACAGTAATCATAGGTAACGAAAGATGTTCAGTTGTTCGTTACAGTAATCATAGGTAACGAAAGATGTTCAGTTGTTCGTTACAGTAATCATAGGCAACGAAATATGTTCAGTTGTTCGTTGCAGTAATCATAGGTAACGAAAAATGTTCAGTTGTTTGCTACAGTAATCATAGGTAACGAAAGATGTTCAGTTGTTCGTTACAGTAATCATAGGCAACTAAAGATGTTCAGTTGTTCGTTACAGTAATCATAGGTAACGAAAGATGTTCAGTTGTTCGTTACAGTAATCATAGATTAAAAAAGATGTTCAGTTGTTCGTTACAGTAATCATAGGCAACGAAATATGTTCAGTTGTTCGTTACAGTAATCATAGGTAACGAAAAATGTTCAGTTGTTTGCTACAGTAATCATAGGCAACTAAAGATGTTAAGTTGTTCGTTACAGTAATCATAGGTAACGAAAGATGTTCAGTTGTTCGTTACAGTAATCATAGGCAACTAAAGATGTTCAGTTGTTCGTTACAGTAATCATAGGTAACGAAAGATGTTCAGTTGTTCGTTACAGTAATCATAGATTAAAAAAGATGTTCAGTTGTTCGTTACAGTAATCATAGGCAACGAAATATGTTCAGTTGTTCGTTACAGTAATCATAGGTAACGAAAAATGTTCAGTTGTTTGCTACAGTAATCATAGGTAACTAAAGATGTTCAGTTGTTCGTTACAGTAATAATAGGCAACTAAAGATGTTCAGTTGTTCGTTACAGTAATCATAGGTAACGAAAGATGTTCAGTTTTCCTTTTACATCGTCTCTCCCTCAAAGGGATGCTTGCCGGCAACAACAACAACAAAGATGTTCAGTTGTTCGTTACAGTAATCATAGGTAACGAAAGATGTTCAGTTGTTCGTTACAGTAATAATAGGCAACGAAAGACTAGCGTAACATTTGACTAAGCCTATGCGAAAAAAGTGGATACGAGCTGAAAACATCTTGGACAATTTACTGTGAGATGCCGGATGTGAAACATTTTCGGTGCGAAATGTCGCAGTGCCAAAGGTCGGAAACAAAATGTCGCTATACGAATTGTCGCGGTTGAATGGGGCCGCCCAATTTGGGTTTACATGTATCCGCCGCTCAAAGATTGGAGGAAAAAAGAAGAGGGGATGAAGGAAAAGGGTAAGAAAAGAGAAAGAGTTTTTTGTCAATAGTATGTGTACATGTATCCGCCGACGGGACCGATCCGGTCACTATTTATCCCCTGGGTGCGGAATGTCGTGTTACCATAAAACCCAGTTGATCGAGCTTTTGTCCCCCACCAATTTAATTTTCAATATCCCGGGGAAACGCCGGTAACGTTACCTTCCGATGGTATACTAACCCATTTCAGACATTTCAGCCCTATTTCCGGGTATACTTATCCTTTTCCTACATGATAACCAAATCTTCTTTTCCCCTTACCTGCGATGTCCTCTGGTAGAGGGAGGGCCGTTGGCAGTGATGGGACGGGGTTGATCTGTCTCTGGACAGCGCCTTCCTTCCCTGCCGACGCCGCTTTCTGCGCCTGCGGGATCGCCCAGCGAATTTGGAGACGACGACCCTTCAAACTTGCAATTAACTGCTTTGAATAGTAAAACTGACCAAGGTCGCGAAAAAAACTTTAGCTGGACGAGAATCGAACCCGACACTTTCTCTTCTAAGGTAGGACATTTACCTACTGCGCTACAAGTGCCCAAAATCCTATATTCTTTAAAGTATATCAAAGAACTTTTCGAATCAGTATAACGAAATACTACTACAAACGTTGGATAATTAACAAACAAGACATTATAGACGTAGTTGGTGGAATTAACAAATAAGACATTATAGACGTAGTTGGTGGAATCGACTCGATGAGATTCAAAACTTGATTTTGTTAGTCTTTTTTTCAAATCTCTATCAAGGGTTGCGCGTACCAAGCTTTTCAAGGCGAGAATGGGGAAAAACTCGGAGAGGTAACCTTGATGTAAGTCTTGTTGAAACTGCGCTCGGCTGCGGTCTCTGCTGCTTCTCTCGTGGTGTACTCAATGAAGGCGTAGTTGCCGACCACCTTCAGATTGCGCACGTCTCCGTACTGATAGAAGTAGTCCCTGCAGAGCGAATCAAGACGTTTATTGTCCATATAACAAGGAAATTCCTCTACTTAAATAATATGATCGCACCAAATAGCGATGGGTGATCGGCATCGTAGTGGTAAATTAAATGTATCTAATTATTCTCAGAATTAGGTAGATAATATAATTAGGAATTAGGTTGATAATTAGGTAGGGTAGATAAAGAAAACCTCATGAGAGAACGACAGACTTTACAGAAACCGAAACCTGCGATGAAAAAGAGAGGATTTCAGAGTTTTTTTTTGGAAAGTGCATATATTTTTTTTTTGGAAAGTGCATAGAAAAACTCAAAACTCTTGATTGTTCTGACTGACTATAGCCCTGTCACAATGAATATCATTGAGTCCGCAGGAGTGTTACTGTAACGCGCTCTCTACTGGTCAGAGAGAGAGAGAGAGAGAGAGAGAGAGAGAGAGAGAGAGAGAGAGAGAGAGAGAGAGAGAGACGGCTGCGTTCGATTCTGCCCAGGAACAACAAGAACAGCTAGGTTGGCGCATACACGTTTGCGCCAAAAATGATCTTTCTCCTTCTGCTTTATTTTTACTCTCTTAGACCTCTCTTTCCATTCTTTCTAGCCTTTCTCATCTCTTTTCCAACTCACTCGGCTCGTATAAACAGTTCTTTCAACGTATGTAAGAAATTCATCGCATGGGCAAAAATGGCACTCGGCCGAGACTGAACCTTTGTTGCCTATCCGGGGTTCCTTCAACGACTTCATTAAACGCCTGATCAATGGACTAACTCTTGTTAATTCTGTTGAGTCGTCCAAATCATCACGTGTATGAATGAATATTTAGATCGCATCAACGGCTCTGGCGCAATAATAGTGTGCCCTATTATGCTATGAAACCAACTTCAACCGAATCCAAACGCCGTTCAATCCCAACTTCAACCAAAACAACAAAACAACTAGCCTTGAACTCGAGGGATTTTTAATGGGTTTTTTTTACAGATTCCCAATCAGGTATTTTCTACTGATTGATATTACTAATAAAACTATTGATTGATATTACTAAAAAAAAGTTAAATTACTTGCCTCAACTCCTTATCTCCAATGCTTCCGTCTTGACCCAGATTTCCGAGATAGAGTGTGGATATAGACTGATCATCGGGTGGTTGAAGCTGAGGAGCTGCCTGGTACACTTTACATTATTCAATCAATCGTAAATTACACCACAATATAACAAGTAGGAACATATCTGTTAACACAAAACTAAAATATTCCATAAAACTGTTCATACTAAATAGGGAAATTTTCTTGAGATGAAACAGAAAAATTTCATAACATTGTATCACTATTTCGGTATAACTGTAATCAAAAGCTAGAGGGAATATCCAAGCCAGGGGTCAAATGGTTACCGGACCAGCTATGTTGGCGCATACATGTTACCGTACCAGCTATATTGGCGCATACATGTTACCGTACCAGCTATTTTGGCGCATACATGTTACCGCACCAGATATGTTACCGTACCAGCTATGTTGGCGCATACATGTTACCGTACCAGCTATGTTGGCGCATACATGTTCGCACCGAGAATGATCTACATTCTCTTCTCCTTCCGTTCTCTTTAACTTTTTCTCTTCTCTTTTCACTCTTCTTGTTATTCCCGATTCCCTTTTCCACTCGCTCGGCGCGTACAAACATGCCTTAGACCGGCCTCATTGAACGCCTGATTCAAGCATTCAGTCATCAAACACTTTTAAGCTTGTTAGGTCGACGAATGGGTCTCGCGAAGAGGATCGCCGACTGTGGTGCGAGTTTAGACGGGGAAAATCCACCCGGACTCAAAGGATCCTCACCAAATTATTCCCAAAAGACTATTCTCGACTGAACCTCATACAACTACCACATTCACTCTCCCTGACATCCCATACCCATTACCTAGTTTTTGGACCTCTGTACCGACTTTGAGACCCATACGCTAACTTCTCAGCCAAAGAAACTAAATATATTCTTCAATCGACCGACCTGTGCCCTGTTCATGATCTTCTCTGCGACCGGGTCATTTGTGCCATAATACCGATCCTTGATGTTCTGCTTGGAAAGTGGGTCATCCGGATCAGTTGGCTTCTCGTGTCTGTAGGGGCACTCTTCTCCTCGTTTGCACTCTCCCTGAAAACAACGTAAGGTTTTCCTATTTATTCGTTGTGCGTTCATCGAAACGTTTGAAAACAAACTTTCATTTTTTTTATTATTAAAACATGGAGGAACTTTAAATGTTCATCAATATTCAGAAACCGGGAGGAAACAGTTCGATCAAAAATTACCAAAACGCTAGCAGAAAGCAAAATTTTTTTTAGACAGATTGAAAAAAAAAGCATTTTAAAAGCAGGTGAGGAATTTCCATGAAGAGTAAATAGTCATATTAGTGCCCTTGGTGATGGAGCTTTGGGCCGGATATGTAAACCGATTTTCGTAAACAGTGGAAATTAATTAGGCCTACGACTTCCTCCTACACTGTAATTAGATTAGACTTTCTCAAAGCTTACTCTCTATACTCATTTGGAAGAAAAGTTCACCAAAGGTCTGGTGTAACTAGGCGTTAAATGAGACCGGTCTAAGGCATGTTTGTAAGCGCCGAGCGAGTTGAAAAAGTAATAAGGAAAGGCAGAAAGAATGAAACGAGAAGTATAGGAAAAGTGAAACAGAACGGAAGGATAAGATAATGTAGATCATTTTCGGCGAGAACATGTATGCGCCAACATAGCTGGTCCGGTAAACATTTAACCCCTGGGTGTAACTGTTGAAAATTCAAAAATAATGACCAATCTTTAAAAAATGACCACTGGGGAAGTCCGGACTAATGAGGAGCAAGCTAAAGGTAAACATAGCTCACCAAACCTGCAAAATTTCTCCCGGTCGTCCGCCTAATCTCTATCGAATAAATTTATTTCATAAACCTCTATTCACTAAAAACCACCTAATTCTCTTCGCGTCTCAATGATGCCAGAAAAATGCGCCATAAAGGCTAGGTTTGAACTTTTGAGTTCATTATTTACCCCTTTTTTGATATGTTCAACAAATTTCTGGAAACAAATGAGTAGAACCGAAAAAAATTTTTGTTGTGTTGCCTGGTCGCCCGCATAAAAATATTTTTTCCAGCATATCCTGGTGAGCTATGAAGGTAAAGAGCGGAAAAGGGGTAGCTAGTCATGTTTCTAGAGTCTAGAAACATGACTAGCTACTCCTTTAGTACCCCATAGCTACTACCACCATAGTCTAGAAACATGACTAGCTACCCCTACATGACTAAACCATATGACCATATGATATGACCTGCATAACTAGCATAGGTAAACTGCTAACTAGCAAAACGAATTCTAGGGTGATTGACCTACCGAACCTCACTCAAAATGGATTTATCAGAGTTTTCACAGCTAAAATTGGAAGAAAAAGTTCATTCCTCTACATAAATAGAACGTTTCATTAGTCTCAACCAGTTTCGTAAAAATAAAAAGTGAAAATTTCGACCTACTTTAGCGATCGACCTATTGAAAAATCACGAAATTTTCTTCCTATGTTCAAGATTCCATCTCTCAAAGAACAGTCATTCCCCAAAATTATCAATAGTGCTAGGAAATCAACAAATAGTGTTTTTGGTATATTAGTGGTAGATTCGATCCCTCCTCGCAAACCGAATTTTTTTCGTTCTTTCAAAAGATGCTACCTTGACGAAAAAGGAGCAAATGTGCGGCAGATTCCGTTTGTAGTAAGGCGCCGTTCTCTCGAGACGTCGCAGATGATCGTTGCCTGGAGGCATCTCATTATATGACCAACCAGGGGTGAAATGGTTTCAACTCCTACCCTCCTCGGCAGACCTGAGTCTCAAACTTCGCGGGTGGTACCCGTTTCTTTTGAACGCAAATTCATACGTGAGATCATTCAGCTCTTAACAAAATTACTAAAGATAAGAGAGAAGCTCGCTATTCATTATTCTACCTCGTCTAAAAAACGGTTGTTTTTGAAAGTTTTTAACAATTGCGAGCAACATTTGTTCAAATATGGCTGCCAAGATGGTAAATTGCTAACCTGGATGACCATCGCCCACTTTGGCTAGAGCGCCTCCTGGCGTCGTTCCGTCCGTAGCTGCCAGCGCCCGTTCTGCATTCTGGACATGAGTTGATTATTTACCATGATTGTGAACGGTCGCAATGGGCATCAAAATATCGCAATTCGTATCGTCTCTCTCAAAGCAGGACGCGAATGAACGAACTGTTACATGGCCACGAATTGTGTTGAACAGAAACTCACATGTCACATTTCTCCTGATTATTATAGTTGGTTTTTAGTATGCAACATAGGTCACCTAAATTTGTCAAAAAAAATTTCGCGGGCGGGGGGCCGGGCAGAGTTTTGGGTAAAAATTCGATGTCTTATTGTATTTTCTTAGACTTGAATTCGAGTAGTGAAAAAATTGAAGTTCACAGCGGAGTTTTATCGGAAGTGATTCTCAATTGAGTTTTTGACCGAAACTTCTTTAACTTAATGAAATGGTGAATGGACTGCTACATACTTGATAAAACATGAGGAAATAAATCCGCATCGGATAAAAACTTATGAACGTAAGAAAAAATTTCCCTCCTTGGCGGGGGGCCGGGAGGTTCTCTGTACCCCTTGGTAACCTATGGTGTGCAAGAAAAAGGTACAGAAGCCCGCCAGATGCGTGAAAAAATTTCACATAAGGGACCCCCTTAGAATAAAAAAAAACAGAGGCCCGCCGACAGAAGGTCTGACATGACTATTTAACCCCTGGTTTACACCAGTTTTCTGCGTTTACACCAGTTTTCTGCGTGAAAACCAATCGATTGAACTTGAGGAAAATCAATTTTCTCTTCTACATAGAAATGCGCAAAATGTTTTGAACAACTAGCAAAAGAAGCGTAGAGATCACACATTGATTGATCACGTGCAAACCGCCCGTTTTAAAAAGAGATCACGCGTAGGCCATGAGAGAGAGAGAGAGAGAGAGAGAGAGAGAGAGAGAGAGAGAGAGAGAGAGAGAGAGAGCGAGAGAGAGAGAGAACGCCATACAAGCAGAGAATGTTTATCTTTAGTTTTTTAGGAGCTCATCAACCTTACCCACAGTACTGGTTAGAAAGAAATTCTAGAAGGGTTCCTTCGAGCTTGAAACGCCACCCTCTTGTACCTATATGCACAGGGGTTATATAATGCGAGGAGGACACAAAAGTCCTCCGAAAGGGAGAATCAGCGTGTACTTTCATCGAGTAATTTCATAAAAAGAGAACCTCGAGTACTTTCATACAAAGGGTACTTTCATAAGAAGAAAACAGGGTCCGATATGAGGTTCTGCCCCTAAAATGGAAAAAGAGACCCGTCAAGTTCGAAAAACAAGCCTGCTAACAAACGGTAAGACTTGTTCATACAAACCCCCTTCACATGCATTTCACACCTGAACGTAAAAGTCCCGATTGACTCCATCTTTGGGAAGTTCATCCGTTACTTGAAGATAGTGATCTCTCACTTGCACAGGAAGGCCTGGATAAAACAATATTCATATTATGTAAAGTGCACCAGTCTTCCGATCACCTCTGACACTTTACACCACATCCAAAAACGACCTGTATAACAACTTTTTTGGAAAAGCTTCTAACTCTCGATTAAACATGGAATTTTTCTCAAAATTGCATGTATCCCGGTAGCGAAAAAAAGTTGTACAAAATAGCTTTTTGAGACGATAAAAGTTTAAAAAAAACTTATTCTAAGCGTTTTCGTATATACAAAGGGCAGGATAACTCAACTATGCTCATGAGAGGCCTCATTCTGATTACAAGTGAGGGGTCTTTGGAGCCAAATCAGGTCCGGAAAGAGGAGATTGAGAGTTTTGTAACTGACCGAACTCCAGATCGAACATACAAGTCTGACAGACATTCTTGATCTTGGCACACGCCTGACACAACTCCGTCTTCTTGTAGCGAGAACCCTGCAGCCAACAAATCGATAGTGCTTGGGAGCAGAATTCTACATATCAGCATGATTGAATCAGGTACAAACCAGCATAGCTCACTAGAACTGCGAAATTTCACCCGATCGCAGAGATAATATTTTTCAAAAAGCTTGTGGGTCACTAAAAACCAGCTAACTTTTTCCGCGTCTATGTGATGCTTAAAAAATGCCCCATTAATGCTATGTTAGAACTCTACGTGCGAAATTAGCTTTTTTGAAAGACATTCAACAAATTGTATCAACGGCCGGATACAATTAGGTGTCACCGAAAATTTTTTCTTGATTTTCAAAGTGTCGCCCGGTCGCTCGCCCGGAAATGTTTTTTCAACAAATTCTGGTGAGCTATGCAAAGAGACAGACTGAGAGCGATCGATGAAAATCAAAAAAATGCATACAAACAGCGAATTCGTTTTTTTTTATTTTTGAGTAGCGCATGGATTTCACCCGAAGATGCTCTCCATATGTAAGAAATATCTCGAATTCTTAATAGGTCTATCGCCAAAGAAAGTTTAAACTTCTCACTTTTAACAAGTCTATCGCCAAAGAAAGTTTAAACTTCTCACTTTTAACAAGTCGAAACCAGGGGTATTTTAGTGTGAAAGAAAAAGGTACAGACGCCCGCCAAAGACAAAAAAATTGTTTTGACATAAGGATCCCTCCCTATGATTTAAAAAAAACAGAAGCCCGCAAAAAATTTTTTGTTTCACATAAGGGTACCCCCTTATGATTTGGAAAAACAGAGGCCCGCCGACAGAAGGTCTGACATGACTATTGAACCCCTGGTCGAAACCTGTTCGAACTGAGTTATTGCTCATGGAACTTCTCATTTAACAAATATAACAAAAATTCCTTCAGCACCTGCAAAAAAATTATGAAAGTTTCATTGTCAGTTTAATGAAGAAAAGGGTCGGTAATTTGGTTGCCCTATATATTATTTATCTAGTTCGTAGTTCACCTATGGTGCTCTTCAAAAGCGATTGAGTTTATGATTATTCTTTTTTTCCGCTTTTGTCTACTAATTGCAAGTCTAAACGCGACATTATTACGTTTTAAGCAATTCGAACTTATAGGCTTTTTATTTATTTATTGAAATACATTTTGCGGGTATTGAGATGATTTTCTCTATTCCGCGCTGCGCGCTTACCAAAAACGAAACTTTCTGATTCACTCGAGAAATCGACTTCTTGAAAAGTCAAAAAGTTTTTGATCAATGATAATAATTACCGGATGGTGGCAGCCAAGTTAAACAACTCAGAAAATGATATCATGACCGTATAATGAATGAATGATTAATCGATGTTTATATATACCTTTCCGGGCTGCCATCGGAAACATGTGAAGGGCCGCTCGCAGATATGGCAGGCCTGGCCGTGCTTGTCCTTCATCTGTTAACCACAATTGTTATAATAAATAAATATACAAATAAATAAATAAATATATATATGGCAAAGTCCACCCAGAAGAAGCTGGAGGAGCTGGCATGGGAAACCCTTCCCCACCCACTCTACTCTCCTGACCTCGCACACTGCGACTATCATCTCTTCCGCCCTCTGAAAGCTGCCCTTAAAGACAAAAAATTCGCGAACTTCGAAGAACTCAAAAGGGCATTGGACGACTTCTTTGATTCGCGCCCATTGGAATTCTGGAGGAAAGGAATCGAAACCCTTCCTATTCGATGGATGAATGTTGTGACCAGGGGTTAAATGGTTACCGGACCAGCTATGGTGGCGTACACATGTTCGCGCCGAGAATGGTCTACATACTCTTCTCCTTCCGTTCTATTTTACTTTTCCTCTACTTCTCTTTTCACTCTTTCGACCTATCCCCATTCCTTTTTGAACTCGCTCGGCGCGTACAAACATGCTTTAGACCGGTATCATTTAACGCCTGGTTTTGACGAATAATGGTGATTATATTGTTGGTTGAATAATAATTGATAAATAAAGATAAAACATAGAGAAAAAACACTGAAATTTCTACAAAACTTTTGGGATATACAATTTTTATTATCCCACTAAAAAAACCAGTCAACGTGGTGTGATTAAATACCGGGAGCAAACGCATTACCGATATATGCTAATCCGCGCAATAATGATATGTGAAAGCTAACTGAAAGGTTTGAAAATCCGGAAAAAACCCGTGTTCAGAGTGAAACCGCCGGTTTTAGAAAGAGTGGCTCGTCCACAATGTTATTTGGCTAACAAACCCCTGGTTTCATTGCGATTACAAAAATACGCCCTTAAAAAACTGTTAGCGAGCATCAACATCTGCGAGATCGTATATCCCATGCACTTGTCGGGAAGTTCAAAAGCGTCCGCTCCATCGAGGTTGGGCCTTTGAACGATTTTAGTTTCTTCTACCTTCTCCGTCTTCTCATTAACTTCTTTTTTTTTCTTCTAAGCTTTCAGCGCTTTTTTAAGAGAAAGCTCTAACTGTGTTTAAATTGAATTTGATGGAAACCAGTTCTTACCATGCGAACGTAGGGATTCGGTCCAAGGCATGTCTCACAGAGAATGGGAAAGTCCTTAAAAGAATGCTTTATGTGCTGGTTGAAACACCCATTCCAATGATTTCTTATTGGCAAAATTGATGATGATTGATTGGTTATAATACAAAGTTTTTACGACTAGGAAAATGTTGGTCGGAGAAAAATCACTGACAGTACGTTTTCCATAATTGCAAGTTCTCTCATGTCATATTTTGAGCAAAAAATTGAATAAAACAATGGCAAGTACTTTTTCAACCCATTTTCATACCGTTTTCTTCTTCTGAAAACTAGCAGTTTTTTGAAACTAGTTTTAAATGAAAAATAACGGAGAAAGTTCTATTTTTCAATTGCCAAAATCAGTTCAAACGAACCGAGTCTTCCCATGTTTTTCTGTTGTAATTGTAAGAAGACTTTGACATAGCCATGTTGACTTCCTGAAAAATAAGAACATGAACTTGAAAATTTTTTGACTATTCACAACCCAGCACGTCAACTTGCACTTTGAAACTCTCTCAAAAGCGATCAGAAGAATGATTGGTACTTTCGAATCTTAAGAAAATGCATATTTTCGAAAGTACTTAAGGTTAAAAAGAATAAGATTATAGGAGATTATTCTCCAAGGTTTAAAAAACAATTGAGAGAAAAAAAAATGCAAGACGAATGGGCATCTTTCACGGCGCGACTCCTTTGCACTGGACGGACGGACGTTAGATTCATATTGCAATTGCAATGAGAGAACGGCAATTACCGAAAGGAGGCAAGAAACCGGGAGGCATGAGTGAGGCCGCGCGTTTTATTTTTATATTAAAATATATTTTTACATTAAAAACGCTTAGGCTTAGTAAAAGTTTACGATAACGAGGCCGTACGGCTTAGCTAACGAGGCCGTACGGCTTAGCTAACGAGGCCGTACGGCTTAGCTAACGAGGCCGTACGGCTTAGCTAACGAGGCGTCCTCCCTAATGCCTCCCGGTTTCTTGCCTCCTTTCGGTAATTGCCATGAAGAACGCATCTCTTTCTGTGCTATGACAAAAGTGACCGCACTAAAACATCAAGAACGGCCTCGCTCAAGACGAGGACCATTGACCATGAAAGGACCATGAAGGCATCATTCAGACTTTTTTTAAATGTTCAAAAAACACTGATAATAGGTAATTTTAAACCTACATCCAGATTTCTCCAAAATTTTTCAAAAAATTTCCAGCTACGGTGGTGTCAGCTCATATAAGGTGTCAGCTCATGCATGAGCTGTGTAACTTATGTTACTTTTGTCGCAGAATGCAGCAATAGTCCTTTGAGCCTCTCACATAGCATCATCGCACGGTATAGCAATGTGACGGAGTAGTTTTTCTGGCAACGCGCTCGTACTTCCCGACAAGGACATGAGAGATGACTGAGTTCGATCACGTCCGGTGAACTAGCTTTTTGTCCGTGTGATAGTTTAATCAACTGTCAGCCGATGGTTAAAAAAAACTTTATTTGCATGAGCGGAGACCTAGTTCATATCCCGGTCAACTACTTTTTCTTTCTTTCTGAGAAGTGAAGTTTTTAGTGTTCACGATTGTCTGAGTAAGATAGTCGACAGCAAGCGCGAATTTAAATAACTTGAAGTTTTTTTGTTGGCAAAACAGTGACATTCCGACTGATTTTTCATAAAATCTCGTTTCTAAGCCATACGGCCAGAACAGCGTAACCTATGCCTGAGCCTAGCCAGAACAGGGTAACCTAAGCCTGAGCCTAAGCCAGAACAGGGTAACCTAAGCCTGAGCCTAAGCCAGAACAGGGTAACTTAAGCCTGAGCCTAGTCAGAACAGGGTAACCTAAGCCTGAGCCTAAGCCAGAACAGGGTAACCTAAGCCTGAGCCTAAGCCAGAACAGGGTAACCTAAGCCTGAGCCTAAGCCAGAACAGGGTAACCTAAGCCTGAGCCTAAGCCAGAACAGGGTAACCTAAGCCTGAGCCTAAGCCAGAACAGGGTAACCTAAGCCTGAGCCTAAGCCAGAACAGGGTAACCTAAGCCTGAGCCTAGCCAGAACAGGGTAACCTAAGCCTGAGCCTAGCCATAAAAGCGTAACCTAAGCCTGAGCCTAGCCAGAAAAGCGTAACCTAAGCCTGAGCCTAAGCCAGAACAGGGTAACCTAAGCCTGAGCCTAAGCCAGAACAGGGTAACCTAAGCCTGAGCCTAAGCCAGAACAGGGTAACCTAAGCCTGAGCCTAAGCCAGAACAGGGTAACCTAAGCCTGAGCCTAAGCCAGAACAGGGTAACCTAAGCCTGAGCCTAAGCCAGAACAGGGTAACCTAAGCCTGAGCCTAGCCAGAACAGGGTAACCTAAGCCTGAGCCTAGCCATAAAAGCGTAACCTAAGCCTGAGCCTAGCCAGAAAAGCGTAACCTAAGCCTGAGCCTAAGCCAGAAAACAATGAAAAAGACTTGAACAACGATTAGAAGGATTCATTCATGTAAGAGCTATTGCATTAAAGTTTTTTCTTTGTAATGTACAAGGTCGCACTCATTGTTTTTTGTTGTCGAAATATCAGTTTAAACTGGTCTACTGGATGTTTATAAAGTCATATAAAGGTATATGAGCTTTAATCATGAGCATTTAAAACCTTTTTTTTCAATTTTCAGGAACCTTTCAGGAAGATTCGAAATTTTTTTACTTCACCAATAAACAACCAAAAATAAACTGGACCACTATTCTACACCTTCACCCAGTTGTCATGCGGAGTGTAGGATGTGATTGGATGAAGGATTCTCCTGCCAGTTGGCGACTTTTTCAGGCAACTGTTGGGAGCTCTCCTGATCACTTGCACTTCCTTCTCCTCCCCATCACATTAAATCCTCTCTCTTATGTTCTTCTTGAAATCTTCTCTTCACGCAGCAGATATTCTCTACTGCTTCACTTTCTTCTTTCGTTATAACTGGTCTCTCTTTCTCTCTTTTCTCTATCTCTCTCTCGCTCTGTACCTCTTTCACTCTTGATATCTTGCTCTATCTTTCCTCTTTCTATCTTACTCTCCCTTGTTATCTGTCTCTCTCTATCTTCTCTATATCTCAGTTATATCTTTCTCTTTCATTCTGACTTCTTATTCCATTTAAGTCTTTCTTACTCTCTATTTTGCTCTATTTTAACCTTTTCTCTCTACCTTTCTGTCCCTATTTATATCTTTTCCTATATTTCTCTATCTTGTTTTTCCTGTTCCTTTCTTCCAAATCCTTACCCTTACAAAACCCATGTCCCTTACAAAACCCATTCTTCCAAATCCTTACCCTTACAAAACCCATGTCTCTTCCAAATCCTTACCCTTACAAAACCCATGTCTCTGCAAAAACTTCAGTCTATCCAATACATAAATTTTTTGATCGTATCCAAACTATCTTTTCATACCTGCCAGAACCCTTTCATAACTCGCAGCATCTACAATTCATACCTTCGTCCACATGTTCCGTTCCGGATCCTTATTCTTTTTGAGCCTAAGGGCATTTTTTTTCACCTTTGTTTTTCCGACTCCTGCCTGTCTTTTACGTAACTGAGTAACTTCGTTTCTTCAGCTTACATGCTACACTGAGCTATCTCCCCGCAACATGCAATATAAGCAGGACAAACCCTGCAAACCAAACAATAATTACTATTAGTGCTTGCTCGAATCTGAAACTATCCACTTTCTGCTGAACAAACTAGCAGTGACTCCTCTTGCACTTACTATTCTCTTTCGAGCTTTTGAATCCTCTTCGATGATCTCGTTCGTTATGTTGAAGCTTCTGATCTTTGTACTTTCTTCTCAATGTATAAACCATTTGGGCCATTTCTTCATCCTTCTCCTAGTTTTGTCCCTACATCACGTCTCGTCAAGAAAGTTGACTCGTCGTGGGAGAGACCAAAGGTTGTTTAGTAAAAAAATCAAGACCAGCGTTGGTGGAATGAACTAGAGAGAGAGAGAGAGTGAGAGAGAGAGAGAGAGAGAGAGAGAGACTGAAAGAAAGAAAAAGTAAGGGAAGGGAAGAGAAAGATAGATGGGTGAAAAAAGAGGAAAAAATTAAGATTGTTAGAAAAAAGGATTAGAGAGAGACAGAGAGAGAGAGAGAGACAGACGGAGAGAGAGAGACTTCGGGACAAGAGATAGCCCTGGAAGCAAAAGAAATAGCGGAGATGTCTTTGAAAAAAGAATCTATGTAACAGAGGCTGTATCCGGATTTCCTGTTACATTTAAGCTAATCTATTTACAACTTTTTTTTACGAGAACAATGTTCCACTGTCTCCAGTTAAAGGAAATATTTTTTCGATGTCTTCATTTTTTGAAATCAATTTCAGGAACACATTATGATTAACTCGCTCAGACCGAAGTGCTTTTCTCAAACCGTTTTCCTACTCAAACGCGTCCTTCATAAAGCGTGATTTCAGATAAAAATGTTCATACCTCGAAAACTTAACGATAAAAAACTTCAGAACCCAGATTTTCTACTCGTTACTTGCCATGAGAAAAAACCATCATTTACGGTAGTATATTACTTGGTCAGTACTTGTGCTAGTACTCGATGTCACTACATTTGGTGTACTTCTTTCTCCGAAAACCTCATCGAGGCGTTATGGTAAGTAACTCCATCATAGTTTTTGGTTGTTATTTTCGTGGTGAGAGCCTCATCCTGCAGTTCTTCTCTCGTCATACATTATGCTCGGAGATGTGCTTCTACTTTACGAAATGACTACTGGAGACTCTCGCAGAGTCGTAAACCGTAGGCGCATCTGTGCGAGTATGAACAGCAGCACTTTGTGCTTTTCTCAGGACTATGAACTTCCAGAGCTGTTCTTCCTCTTTCTTCGTCTCACTCTCTCTTTCTCTCTCTGTCTCTCGCTTTTCTCTCTGTTTTCTCTCTCTGTTTCCTCTCTGTCTCTCTCTTTTCTCTCTATTTTATCTATCTTTCTCTCTCTCTTTTTTCTCTCTCTCTTTCTCTCTTTCAGTCTCCCTTTCTCTCCCTTTCTCTCTCTTTCTTTCTCTCTCTTTCTGTTACTTTTCTTTCTCTCTCTTTTTCTCCATCTCTCTTTTTCTTTCTGTCTTTTTCTCTCTACTTTGAACCTCATTCTCTCTCTAATATTTTTTCTCTGCCTCAATCTCCCTTCTATTTCTCTTTCTAAGTCATTCTATTTTAGCCCCGTCCTGTTTCTCTTAGTTTCTCAAATTTTTTCCCTTGTACCTTGTGTTCCTTGCATTTCTCCACTTTAATTCGGTTGTTTTCTGTTCCGTCACCTTTCTTTCTCACACGCTTCCCAGAAAAACCACTTTTTTCTCTTTCTCATGTCTTTTGAAGTAAAAGAGACCTCGGAAAGCCGGCCATCTCATATACTCAAGAAAGATGGGCTGAAAGAGTTGAGTAAATTTAATACTCATATACCTATTTCGTGCCTACTATTTCTTTTTTCATATTTTTTTAAATCTTAATCTTTTATCTGGTTTTCGTTTTCATTTCGCTAAACCTACTTCTTATCAATCGTGAAGCTTCTTCAAAATGCGGCAACAGTATGTATTTTTAAAACAGAGATAAATATCTTGCAGAGCAGCGAATTTTTGTACTTATAGCTTAACCAAATAATAAGTTTCCAGGTTGAAAAACTAGTTTACAATTGCTCGCATGTTTGACAGAGAAATATGTGACTTCGACGTGGCACTAAAGAGTCCACTAAAGAGATTGAAGGCTCTTCGTTTCGAGTCCACTAAAGAGATTGAAGGCTCTACAATTCGAGTCCACTAAAGAGATTGAAGGCTCTACCTTTCGAGAAAAACATTGGATCAGTTATGGAGTGTTAGAATTCAACTTTTCACTTTGCTAAGTGATTTTCTGCTCGGCATTTTTTTTGAACGCTCCTATGTCTCACCACGAATTCCCTTGAGTAGAAAAATGGACTACGGTATTACTTTTATAATAACCTTAACTGTTGGACGTAATCCAAGAATTTAACAGAAAAATCATCGCTTTATCTTAGAATGCATATTTTCGTTTTTCTATCTGTCATTTCTCTTGCTTTCGAAGGTTTAACGTCGCTCGCGAAGGGTTATATAGGGATGATAAGTTTTTGAATTACAAACTTAACTCGTAATTACAAACTACACAAACTTAACTCGTAGTTTTTTGATGTAAAAATATTTTTTTAACGTAAAAATAATATTTTTACTAATTTTACAACAAAAATTTTTTTTTCAAGAATGCTCAAAATGATCAACTAAGAAAAAATTTCTCGAAACCGTAGCGTTTATATATTTATATATAGACAATTTGGTACTTGTCCAGATCGACGTATACTCCACTACTTTTCTCCTTCGGGGGGCGGAGTCACGGATTTATGACTAATTTTTTTAATACGGTCTTGTTAGCGTAAACTATTACTAAGCCTAAGCGTATTTTAATGTAAAAATAATGGAGAGGGATTAGAAAGAGAGGAAAATAAGAAAGAACAGGAGCAACATCCTGCAGGAAAATTCTTGGATTACGTCCAACAGTTAAGGTTATTATAAAAGTAATACCGTAGTCTATTTTTCTTCTCAAGGTAATTCGTGGTGAGACATTGGAGCGTTCAAAAAAAAACGCCGAGCAGAAAATCACTTAGCAAAGTGAAAAGTTGAATTCTAACACTCCATAAGATTCAGTAAGATTGCACTCATATTTACACACTTTTTTCCCTGGTATAAATGAAATGGTTTTATTTTCTTTCTCCTTTTGCTCTTTTCTCCATTCGCTCATTTGTGAAAAAATCTTTGTATTAAACTTCGAGTTCACTTTTGTATTTCTCCCATTTTCTCACAGGAAACATATGTATGTGAAGAAAGAGCCTGAAAATGAAAGGGATACGTTTTTTTGAGAAAAGGGATTGAAGATTCACCAAGAGTACCAAAATAAGTCTGGTCAGACGCTTCAAATTCATCAACTATGAATCGAAATAATACCTTCCTCTTTCTTCTTCACCTTCTCTTCTTCACTCTCTCTTCTTCACTCTCTCTTCTTTACTCTCTCTTCTTCCCTCTCTCTTCTTCACTCTCTCTTCAATCTCTCTTCTTAACCCTCTCTTCTTCACTCTCTCTTCTTCACTCTCTCTTCTTCCCTCTGTCTTTTTCCCTCTCTCTTCTTCACTCTCTCATCTTCACTCTCTCTTCTTCACTCTCTCTTATTCACTCTCTCTTCTTCACTCTGTCTTCTTCACTCTCTCTTTTTCACTCTCTCTTCTCCACTCTCTCTTCTTCACTTTCTCTTCTTCACTCTCTCTTCTTCACTCTCTCTTCTTCACTCTCTCTTAACCCCAAACCTTTGGTCTATTCTGTCTTTCGGCGGTTTCTGTTTCCTCTCCATCCTCACAGCTCCTTTCTAAGCACAACAAAAAACCATTTGCTCCGTGTTTTTTCATCTCTGAAAATACATATGCCTTTGAGATCTGTTTAGCACCAGATATTGATAACATGCTGTAGTGATATTCTCCAACATGATAGAAAGATATCGTCCCCAAGCACTCTATGAGTTCATACGTCATAGAAATTCAAACGAAAAAAACAATAAACACAAGTGATATTTAAAACTTCGTAAAATAAAGAGAGAGATAGAGAGAGGGGAGAGGAGAAATAGGAAGGGGGAACAACAACGAGCACAAAAAAGCAAGCATATGGAAAAAGCCATAAAAACAGAAAGCAAGATTTGGGGTAGGAGTTAAGCTTCCCAGTCTTATCCGTCTCATGTTCCCAGTTTAACAAAACGCACACAAAAAATAAGTATCTAAATGACACATATACATTTGAAAGTATGACTATTCATACTTATAAAGTATAAATTTATGAATGAGCGTGCATATAAGTGTGAATAGTAATCACCTATAAGTATGTATACTTGGAAATGTATATAGAGACAGACACAGTGGGCGACGATACAACTGATTCTATGTCCGTAACCGTCCTTCTCGGGTCTTCGCGCGACGCCCGCTCAATGTTCCTGTTCATGACCCTGGTGGTAAGACGGGATCCTCCAGGTTCAGCCTTCACATATACTCTTCCCTGCAATATATTTCAAATTGTTAGGTTTTTAGAGTGTGTTGTATAAATTAACTCTTGTCGATAACGCTTGATTATGCGAGATACGGCACTTTGAGTGATATCAAACTGCTGGGCTAGCTGCACCTGCGTCCGGCCCTGTTTAGAGCCAGTAACGACCGCTTTTAGCATGCTTTCTTTTAAATCTTGATTTCCATGAGGTCGAGCCATACCTTCAAATAAAAACTGTTCAGCACAAATTAAAAATGACAGAAAAATAAAATTTTGAAAAATAAAATACCAAATTTTTTTGAATTTTGGTGTTTTAACCGGATATAATTAGTAAATCATTTTTCAACAATGTTGTATACGGTATCAGTACCGATTAAAAATTCTCTGCAAAAATCAATTCGATTCGTCATCATTGAAAAAAGTTGTGTTCAAAAAACCAGAATATGATAGAATTATGGCGGGTACTGTATGTCATTTTCCATAATAATTTTTTGTGTGCTAAGAAAAAGGATTTATGTGTTTTACAAAAAAAGTTCTACATACAATCTCTCAAACTAGGAATGGATTTTCTCGAATAAATTTCGCTAATCAATACCTTTCCACCATCACATGGCATACTGTGGGTTGAAAATTGCTAATCTGGAATTTCATGGGAGCGATGAGGTTCAACAATGAATACTTTGCTGATAAGTATAAAGTATTGATAAGTATACCAGCTGATAAGTATACCATTATTAAAAGCTTGCGTTTCCCAGAGACTTTCTTATGGAGTTCTTTCTCAGTTCATGGTGCTGATTAAGTCAAGTTTTCTTTTTGAGTTCCGTGAGAAAGAGTGTAGCAGCTTTTGACCGATGACGCATTTTCCCGCTTTACTTTAACCCTTTTGACTGAAAACATATTCTTCATTGCGCCTTTCTAAATATTGAGTCTTCAGGTCACATAGTAAAGATTTTCCCTTAAAGCTTCAAATTTTTTTATTATGATTTTCATATTTTCATCTTCTCTCTCTGTCCCTCTCTCTCTCTCTTCCATTCTCCATCATTATCTCTCTCCCTCTCTCTCTCTCTTCCTTTCTCTATCATTCTCTCTCCCTCCATCTCTCTCTCTCTCTCTCTTCCATTCTCTATCATTATCTCTCTCTTCCTCTCTCTCTCTCTTTTCTTTTCTCTATCATTCTCTCTCACTCTCTCTACCATTCTTGACGCTGTATTCACTCTTTGAGCCCCGTATTTTAAACCTCTTCAGTCCACTTCCGGAAGTCCAAGAGCATGTCGATCGATAACGATAAACTGGAAGTGAAGGAATGTGACATGGAGGAACCGTTGGCCAGCACAGTCCTGGCCGTTATCAAGGAGGCATTCAAGCACTACACAATCGATAAGGTGAGTGGGCACTGGATCTTTGTGTGTGTCTTCGGTAGGGTTTAGGAGGTGCGCTCGCTTCCGGTGACAGAAAGCGACTGGGTTCAATTTTGCTTCGTAGACTTAGTTTACACGGCGCAGTAGTTTAATGGTGTTACCCATGGCAGAGCCAGCGGATGTTCTCTGATTGGTTCAGTTGAATACTCATCGTCAAAAAAGTTCCACAATGAGAAATTAAGAAAAGTTAGACAAAAAATCCTTATTATTAATAACATTTTCAACTTAAAAAAACAATGTTTTACTCATTTGAAACCTTCAATCGAATGCTTCAACATTTCTATTCCTTTCAGACGTCTTCAACCAATTGTTTGTACTCATGTAATCAACTAATTGTTTTACTAAGAATAAGACGCATGTTCAAATATGATGTTCTCGAACAAGTTTGAACAATTGTAGAGACTTCGATAGCTTAGAATGACATTACACACATATGTAGATATGTTAGGTTATACAAAGCACTGTATCAAAAACAAACTGAGTTGCAAAAAAAATTTACCGTGGGTTCTATCAATCAAAAAAAAAAACTAGAATGTTTTTAACCGTAGGTTTCAATCCTGAATTTTCCATCCAAAAAAAGTTTCAATCTAGTTTCAAGTTTCATTTCCAGTTTCAAGTTTCAATCGAAAAAAACTAGAATTCATTCCAAAACTTAAGATTTTTCATTGAAGAAAAGTTGGATAATTTCATGTTATACTTGGCCGAGAGATAAAATTTTTTTTCGAACAGTACAGTCGATGAAAAAATCATTGCAACGGTACACCAATGATTGACTAATCAGAAGTGAGAAAGTGTAGGTTGTCGTTTTGCTTATATATGTATGTATGTACATGAAAAGCAATGTTTAAAACTCACAATGTGTTTCGGTTAGTGTTGTGAAGTGCTTTCCGCCTCATTGAAAGAAAGACTGCTCGGTTCAATTCCGCTCAATGCAATAGCTTCTGCCCGAGCGGTTGTTGAATTGAAATCAATTCTTTTTCATTTTCAAAGAAACATCTCATACAATCAACGGTTTTCGAGTTACTTGGCTGGTTTTTTTTCGTTTCAAGTGAATGTTCAATTCACTTATTTTTTCCAGTTGTTAATAGTTAAAACAGACAGTGGATGACGGTCACGATGTTAGATCAGTGTCTAGGAATGACAGTGGATGACGGTCACGATGTTAGATCAGTGTCTAGGAATGACAGTGGATGACGGTCACGATGTTAGATCAGTTTCTAGGAATGTTAATGTTAAAAGTTTAACGAAGTAGCTGGGCGACTGTTGAGGAACAAAGAAGTCAACAAAACTTTTTCCTTCTGTTTTTCAAAGTCAGTTGTTCCTTCATTTCGTATCCGGGGCCATAGTTTAAGATTATAAATTCCGTTTGTTCACAAACATTCTTTTTTTAAAGACAAACTACCGTAAATTTTTCTTCACCAAAAAAAAATTCTGGGGACCGGGCGGGCGACCGGGAGGAATTTTATAATTTTGGTGAGCAATCGAATTCAGCCGTCTCTTTCTCAGCAAAGGCGAACCCATTACCATTACACTATCAAGGATATAATGTTCACGAAACTAAGCATCCGTTAAAGTTAGCGAAATATTAGATTTTGTCAGGAGGTGGCTACGTATATCAAGGAAGAGCTGGACAAGCAGTACGCGACGACTTGGCACGTGATTGTTGGAAAAAGTTTTGGGAGTCGAGTCAGCTACGAGATGAACCACTTCATGCTTGTCAAGTGCAACAACAAGGTTACTTCGATTCGAAATTTTTTCTAGAGTATTGGTAACGTCCTCGCACCCGAGACGGCTGGGTTCGCTTCCACCCAAGGACTATTATTCGTCTGTGCGAAGTTAATCATGATTAGTGTTATACATCATTATTGTTATACATATGATTATTGTTATACATCATCAACATAACGAAATATGAGAGCAAAAAAATGTTCCAGTGCGTCTAAGGGACCATTTTTCAATTGATCCAGGTCACATCCCTATTTTTGACTGTCGGAACGCAGGTTCTGTAATTCAAAATAGAGATAAAAGATAAGTCTGCCGAATACAACAACATGAGTATGCGTATGTTGAGTATCATGACTTAATCGAATAATTAGAGTTATCACTTTGACGGTGACACTATCACAGACATGTACTAACCTCCCATTTCGAAGCACATGGTTTATCGATTATACCATCCCAGGGAAAACCAACTAGTTCACCGAGAACCCAATCATCTCTCGTATAACCAGGAAAGAGCGCGTTCCCAATACATTGAGATGACACATTGCGCTTCTGAAACACTTATTTTATCATTGGGCTGCAGCAGTTTTGACCATCTCAGTTTGCAGCAAAATATCAAAAGTTTGTCATCATTCTTCACTCTTTATCTGAATTCGATTTCAGGTCAATATCATGCTATTCAAATGTGGCTATTGATCGATCGAGTTTCGAAGGTCCGCATTAAATCGAATTTCTGTGGAATCATTTGAATTGGAATTTTGAAAATTTTTGTACGAAAAATACATTTGAACTGTTTTGATCATCTCATTGTTTCAGCTTGATGGTTTCCTTTCTTTGACAAAATTGATCTTTTTCTATTATCTCACCGCTCCATACATCAGCACGTTAAAAGACCGTCTCCAATACCAGTGGAAACAATTCCACCGGGCGTGATCAAAACCCAAAATTAAATTTTCATAGTATGCTTTGGATCTTGTGTCAAATCATTCCGCATCGTCATTGTTTTTTTAGAGCTTCACGTAGAATTTAGAAACGTGATTGACGAATATGATTTCATTTAAATGATTTCAAAAGTTTAGAAAAGTCCTGCATCTGGTTTTTGTACATAAAAAATAGTTTCTCCCAGTTTCTATACTAGATTTGATACTCAAGTTTTGCTTTGAGAAGTTAAAAATCGTTCTCGAAATCATCGGCTTTTCCATATGATGCAGATATCCAAGTAACATTTTCTTTCGCTGTTTTCGGTATTACTAAACTATTTTAACATATGATGCTGAATTTGATGACAGACATCTGTTCATTTGGTATTTTTCCTTTCGGGAAGTTTTTATTTCGTGAAAAAATTACCCCCTAAATTCACTTGCATATTCATATAACCGTTTCTAGTCCTAGTTTCGTTTCTATGAGAGCTGTTATTGTTTCTTGAATGGTTTCTTGTTTTTTTTTTAAAAAAACGCAATCTAGAATTTCCAAGTTGTTTTTTGGGCGCTTATGTTCTTTTATTGCCTGGGGTAACTTCACTAGATTGCTACCGGTCAATTGGGTCTTTATCGTTTCTCACCCAGTATTGAAGTTTTGCTTTTCCCGATGTTACTTGAAATCAAATGTGCCTTCTATTGACCATTTGATGCGATCAATAGTAGTTCTACAAACACTTTTGTTCAGTTCTAAAAGAAAATTCAGAGGCATTCGCAGAGAATTACTATTCGGTTTCAACTCTATCGCTTGTCAAGTTATTGATCGATGAACATTCATCACATTAGCAATTTTTGTCGGGTTAATGGTAAAAAAGCTCGCAATCGGTCAGAAAAGTTAATGGGCTCAGTCTAGAATCATGAGGGCGAAATCGAATCAGTAAGTAATTACATAAATCAAAGTACCACACGACATAAGCTAGTCCACTGGACGGAATCGAACCCAGCTACCTTCGTAGCTCTAACCAAGAGCTGGAGCTCGTCACCATAACTCCACTAGGACACATTGCTGCTCCTGGCGTTTGTTCCGTTTGATATTCGAAGTAAGTATCCAGTTGAAAAGAACGGATGAAAGCTGTGGCTTTTCACCAAAGATCTCATATGACATTATATGACACTCTATATGAATTTTTTCGACTATTCGGAGTCATTAAATTTATATTGTCAGTTATGTAAATATGCGAAACGTTTTTATGCAATAATA
This sequence comes from Allodiplogaster pararmata, assembly GCA_964056735.1. Classification (NCBI taxonomy): domain Eukaryota; kingdom Metazoa; phylum Nematoda; class Chromadorea; order Rhabditida; family Diplogasteridae; genus Allodiplogaster; species Allodiplogaster pararmata. The sequence goes on from OZ057405.1 coordinate 13,286,999, forward strand.
CTCAACATATTGATTGAGAAAATTGATAAAATCTCTTGGCTTCTTTACCAGCTCAAATATGTAGTAACAGTTGACAATGCGTTTCTTTCACGAAATGCAAAACAAATTCAAAGTTAAAATAACAGATGCTGATATAATGTTTAATCTGTATCATGAAAACTTGAACTTGATGATTTCCTCGAGTTTGAAGTGGGGCCGAAACCGAAATTCAATTATTCACCGGAATATGATGTGTGATTTAAGCACAAAAACTGCCGGTTTTTCGTGACTTATCAAACTATTACCTGACTAAGCATATAAAAAAAGTCCATTTCGGTACATTCATCAAATCGACAATGTTTTCATTTCTATCGGGTACAATAATAACATTGCAGACATTCTGAATAGCACAAAGAGTTTTTTACGGCCATTGATACGTTTTCATGCTATTTAGTCGAGGCACTTCATTCTTTTCTTGCCCCTTCCATGTAGCGAGAAGCCATTTCATCCAATCTCTGTAGGTTAAAGGGAACTATGGTTAAGCAGTCAGGTCAGAAAACAGTTCTCTCAATTTTTTCATGTCTAAAAGTAATCTAGTTACTTATCTTCAAAAGTCACTACCTTTTTTTTAGATTTTTTAAAGATCGCTCTTTTTCTAACGACCGCTTTTTTAACAACCACTCTTTTTACTAAATTAACGAGAAGTTTTTTTGGCTATTACTAAATCACGCCCCTCACGCCCTTCGCGCCCGTTTATTACTAATCCACGCCACTGCACGGGAAAATTCTTAACTTCGCCTCATGCGCTTTATTTAGTTTTTCATGTTTTTTTCTGCTTAGGCTTAGGCAAAAGTTTACGCTAACGAGGCCGTACTGCTTAGGCTAACGATACCGTAGCAAAAAATATACATAATAGGGCATCAAACACTCTTTTCTCTTTCCCGCGCAGTGGATTAGTAATAAACGAACGTGAGGGGCGTGGTTTAGTAATGGCCAGCTTTTTTCACTGCTTTCTACCTTTAGCTCGCTACTCATTATTGGAGACTCTGCGGTCGTTTTTTTACTTTTCAGCATTTGCAAGTGACCTGTGTTTCTCGCTCGTTCTTCATATTGTTCAAAATGAAGAAGGAATTTCATATATGTTGGTCCGTTGTGTAGCAGTGCTTGTACACCTTGAAGACGTAATATCAAAACCATAATCATTATCACAGTCTACAGTACATACATTTCTACATACATTCTCAACTTCCAAAAAAAAAAACGAAAATAAAATATAGTTACTCGAATCAATGCCACTTCATGTATCATGAAGTCGAGAATAGAGCGTTGGAACTCGCAATTGAGTTCATGTTGTCGTCAGGTATGCTCCGTGGTTTAAAAAATTTTTTTTTGTTGTCTTATCCAGGCTTTATTCTAATTGTGTAAGTGAGAATTATTAGATTTAAAATATTGTTCTTGGCATTTTTTATCCATTTGTTTGTAGATCAAATATCTCAATCAGAAGCGGGTCCAGAGTCATTCGATCGATGCCGTACACAACGTCCATCAAACCCTACAAGCAGAGATAATCATAGAGGACATTTTGCCGTGAGCCACATTTCTTTCGGCCCCTTAACATTCGAAAGAATGTCTTATTTTGCGGCCTTTTTCCCACAAACAATATGCGTTCAAACAAAAACTAAATTCTGTAATCTGATTGTCTGTTGTTTTCCAAAAGTATACCTACGATGGCTAAAAAGCTCTAGATGGCCCAGCCAATAAGGCATTAAGTTTTTTTATGGACGCCAGTTACACGTCTAATTATTTCAATAAAACGTCTAACTAAATTATTGACATGTCGGTTCACGAGCATACTAGACGCTAGACAGTGCAGAGTGGCATTTTGTTGTTGTTGATACTGTCTCGTAAGCCTCGTTAGCGTAAACTTTCACTAAGACTAAGCGTTTTTTTATATTTAAAAAATAGTTTTTTAATGTAAAAATAATTTTTTAATGTGAAAATAATTTTTTGATGTGAAAATAATATTTTAAAATTTTTTTTAAAGAACCGGAGTATCTGATGCTCAAAATGATCAATTAAGAAGAAAATTTTCGAAACCGGAGCGTTTAAAGCCAGTTTTTAGTCTAGTATTGCAATGTCTGCGTCCTTGGTATGCATGTGAGTACATATATGGAGCCAAACGTCTATCTAGTTAAGGGAAACGTCTACCTTTTTTGAGAAAAAACTTCTACCTAAATCAGTGACACGTTTACCTATTTTAGTGAAACGTCTACCTATTTTAATAAAACTTCTATTTCCTTGAGCAAAACGTCTACCTTTTTTGAGCAAAACGTCTACGTATTTTAATGAAACTTCTACCAGAAAAAAATGAAAGGTCAACTTTTTTCTGACCCGTCAACCAAATTTTGAGTGCACTTTGAACTAAAAAATTTGCTTTTTCTCTACTTTTACAGATGGATAATTCATATGGTTTTGTGAACAAGGAATCTCAATGAAAAATCTTAAACTATTAAATACAATTGAATAAGCAGCGATTTAGGAAGGGGTGGGGAAAGGGGAGTTAACGGGATTCGGGAGGGGAAGGGGGCCCTACCTCAGCAAAGGGGGAGGGGAGAAAGAGGGAGGGGTCCTAAAGAGAGAAGAGGGATCTACAGAAGGTCAGTGGGGCCCTAAAGAGAAAGGAGAAAAAATTAAAGGAGAAACACTCATTCAGAAACGTTGTTACGAAGTTGGAAGTTTCTAAATTGACCAATAAGCTCCTTAAGATGTGCACAAAAAAACTCTAACTCATGACAGTGATAATATCTCCAAAGAAATAAAAATCATCACAAAAGATAAGACAAATAAGAGGATCACAAGAAAAGATTTTATATCTGCAATGGACCTTGGTAACTAGTTAAGCTTATATGTTTCGCATTTCGACAATTAAGAATGAACTGATAAAGAGAAGTTGTTTTTACAGAGAGAAAGAGAGAAAAAGGTTGTTTTTACAGAGAGAAAGAGAGAAAAAGGTTGTTTTTATAGAGAGAAAGAGAGAAAAAGGTTGTTTTTACAGAGAGAAAGAGAAAAAAAGGTTGTTTTTACAGCTTCGCCCTCCAATCTTTTGATCATTAGCATGGTTGAACTTGGATTCTAGCAAGATTTTTACACTTTTAAATCGTATCGTCTATAAAATATCTAAATTATTGTGTCTCTCTAGGTTCAACGTTATCGCTCGTACTATATGAATTGGGGTAGTCGGTTCTTTTAAATACCAGAATTGTTTCATCAGAATCAGCATGTCTAGTTAACCATTTTCATAATCGGTACAATTTTTTCTTATGATTATTCATGAGCAAGGACCTAAAAACATTTACCAATTTCTAGCGAAGGGGGAGAAAAATAATTGTCCAAAAATCAAAAGTGCACAAATTGCGAACATTCCGTGTGGAGTGCAGAAAATTGGCTTGTGAACAGATATCCGTATTACTCTAATTACATACATATATAGTACATATGTCTATGGCATTAATTATAGTGCGAATGAAATTCACAAAAAACTTTTTTTTAAATAAAACTTTTTTCAAATTTACAGTGTTGAGTTCTCCCAGCTCGTTGATAGCAAGCTGGATGCTGTTCAACATTTCATTTGTTTCGTTCACATCGAATTGACAGTCCAGCACCCTGAAAAATTTTTGTTTTGCATACAATAAAGTCTTTAGTAAAAAAGAATAATAAATTTAAGCTTCGATTCTGCTTTAGTAAACAGTAAGCATTACGTTGGAATCTTTTTCTTCACTGCAATTAATCTCTCTGTTTCTCTTTTATTTTATCCTTTTTTCTCTCTTTCTTTTTCTCCTCTTCGTTTTTTGTTATTGACCTTTTTTTTAAATTTCTTTCTGAGTAAAAAAAGGTCTCGTCACAAAATGAAAGCGAAAAGGAACCTAACTAGGAGTTGCTTGTATTTCTGACGCGTAGTGGAGACTTCTCCATGTGACTGTAATGGATCGTGCAAGTTAAAATAAAAAACCCTGATTCATTAAAAGTCGATAGACAGGGAACGGCTGACTAAATACTATAGAATCAAAGCCCAAACTGTTACATGATTATGGACCGTATGCACGTAGAAGCGGAAAACCATTTTCTTCTCAAGGACAGTGCTATTCATCAACAACTCTGAATAGGTGGACTGTTTACTGGACGAAAACTGTTTTTACTCGAAAATGGATTGATACATGTTTACCGATTTCTGACGAAAACGTGGTTTTCTTTTATCATTTTCTTCCGAAAATGGTACGTGCATAAGGTCTCATGTTTTATAGATGTGAGAGAAATAGGAAATAAGCTGAACTATTATTTTATGCAAACAAAAAAAGTGAACGAGAGAGTAAAAAAGATAAGACCGAGTGAGAGAGAGAAAGTGAAAGTAAAGAGAGAAAATTGTGAAAGAAAAAGAGGAAAAATTAAAGTTAGAGGAAGAGAAAGAAACGGAGAAGAGAAAGAGACAAAGAGAGAGAAAGAGACAAAGAGAGAGTGAGAAAGAGAGAGAGAGAGAGAGAGAGAGAGAGATAGATAGATAGATAGATCAAACAAAGATAGAAGAGAATTTTAAAAACAGAGATGAATATTAGCTGACCTCAATATGTTCTCTCTTTGAAAAGAGAACGATTGCATATAGAATGAGCATAAGAACTTCATCCGTGCGAACTCGGGCGTCAAAGGTTGTCAGAAACCTTCAGCTTTATTATTAGTCCATGTAAAGAGAAGTTTTAAAAAAATTGTATTAGTACGTGAAAACTATTTGAGTGAAAATGAATAGTTAAGGGGATATTTGTACTCTCGGGAAAATAAAGAGTAATGAAGTATGTTTATACATATACCCAAGTCAATAAGTAGATATTCGTACTCAAGTACGTATAAGTACTTGAGCAGGTATAAATAGTTATCAAGTTTGTATGGGGGCTCAAATAGCTATGCGTATAAAGAAGTACGTGCAACAACTGACTCTCCTCGTCAATGCATATTGTGACAATTGATTTGTAAACAGCACTACGCAATGTCATAAGCGGTCAACACTTCATTAGGTTTAGGGTTCCTTGAAAACTTATCGTCTAAACTGAATTTTTCACGACAGTGTCTCTACGTTTAACTTTTTTTGCTCGTTTTAAACATATAGTAGTTTCAGATATAGGCTACTGCTCTTGTAAAAACGGGAAAAAAGGCTGAAAAAAGTTCATGCAAAGGTGCGCGTCCCGCGGGTTGAAACGATTAGAAGCTAGCGATTCTTCCCAGTTTTGACTTCTTCGAGTGTCGTATTCCTCTTCTTCATTTCAAGCTAAGTGAAAATTGATCATTATATCAATCTAGAAGTTATAATGAATGAAATCCATCGCATGGGCAAAAATTGGCACTCGGCTGGGAACGAATCACCGCCGCCCAACCGGGGCTTGTAGAAAGTTAACCAATACACCAACCGAACACACATTGTCCCATGGGATTTCTTGCTATGTCTAAGGCACGATGGCCGTTCTATGTCTAAGGCACGATGGCAGTTATAATAATTCAACTTCCTCAGTTCTACAATCTATTTCAAAAATTATGCTGAGTGGACATTTTAATAAATGTTCTTAATATTTCGCTGGCTTTATACAAATGAGGTTCCCCGGTTGTTTAGAGAAAAAAGTCTTTAACAAGTGATCGTGATCAATGGTTACAGCTCATCATTTTAATGTGATTCTCGGGCTTCATTTACCATTGAGAAACTCATTTCCGTGCGGGACCAACCGATGATGTTTGAAAAAATGATCTGAGCCTTTCAGTACGTCGAGCTTCATATTCATCATTCTGCTAATACATCCTCCACCAATCGACTCCTGGCAAAAAAAATCGTGACTCATTGCTCCCTGTTCTAACAATACTGTTAAATATTGTCTTCTCTTTCTCCTTCAAGAGGTTCAATTGTAGTGGGCTCGGTTATTACGCGAAGGGTCTCAAGTTCGACCCCCCACCCGGACAGATTAACCTGAACAAGAGGATTAGGATATTTGGTACTGTCTGAACGAATCTTATTCTAACGATCGCTCCAATACACATTGTCACTGACTTCTTGTTTTAATGATGACATTTCGTAGGGAATTGTAAAATTCATTCAAGATCAACTGTTAAGATCAATTTCTTCTATTAACAATAAGCAGTGAAGTTGAACTTTTCAAAAACATTCAAAAACAAATCTTTTTTGAAAGCAGTAAATAATGAATATTTCTTTCAAGAATAAATAACCTGGAGAGAGTGACTCCATGTTTGCTTCTCGGGGTCGTAAGCCATTACACCGCGTATAATCAACAACTCCACTGCGCCTCCTGGTAGTTTAAATTTTTATGCGGAACATACAGTGACTATTTTCAGGAAAAAGTTGGATTAACTTTTTAAATGGATAATTCGAAAAACAGTTTTCGTGTTTATAAAGGAAACCTTCCTTATTAGGAGCACAAAACCAAAACATTTTTAGTTTTCAAGTTTTTTCAAAGGTTGTAGTTAAAAAAGCCTTCCATTTACATATCTATAATGCCTAACTCATTTATAACGACAAAATTCCCTTAAATCTTTATGTAGGATCGTAAGCCATCGAAAAAAGCGGACCCTTTATGAGTGCTTTCTGGTCAGGTATATCCAGTCGAGTGAATGGCTCGATCTGTTTAGCCATTTTAACAATCCTGAATTGGAAATTTCTGAGCTCAGCTTACTGAGGATGGAAAAAAATAGTCAAATGGAAAAAAAGTGCAAAAGATATTATGCTGAGGTGGATAGAACCCATTCTTGTTTTCTTCGCTGACCTGAGAACAAATGCGTTACCAATTACACTACCGAGGTCACATTGATAAGCCGTGTAGTGCTAAAGTTATAGGAGAGGCTCAAAGGAGGGGGGAGAGGAGGAGGTCTTCATTAGTTTTGAGGCGGGGAACTCTTTTCGCTTTTCGCTCATTTGAATAACTTACTCAAAACATGCATATAAGTACTTACATCATTTCAGCGCCATTATACATTTGTTTGTTTTTTCTCTCCAAAAAGCCCTATCACATGATTGATTTATCACACAGGAAAAAGGTAGTCCACCGGGCGGGATCGAACCCAACCAGCTCGTCTCAAACCGGGAGTGCGCGTTACCATTAGACCACGGAGAAAAATTGCTATTCCGTGGTGGTTTTCATGTTGAGTCCTTGAAAGTGCTCTCGGGGTAACAGCAATAGAGGCGGATAGGTTCTATGTATTCCAACCCACGATTTATGCAGAAGTTTTTTTAAAAATTTTTCCGCCCCATACCTTCGTATAGCAACATCAACACATTTCACAGCATCGTTGATAGTGTACTCAGTTTTGGACTGCACGCCATTCAAAGGAGCCTTAACAAACAGTCAATCAATCAAAATTTATTGATTGATTAATCAATCAATCAAAAATTATTTATTGATTAATCAATCAATAAATCCAATTCTATGACGTCAGATAAAAGTATAGCATTTGGAAGTTATAAACTCCGCGTCGCAGTTATCAAAAAACTTTGTTTACTGGTTTTTAAAACCCCTTTCCCG
>OZ057405.1:13294745-13329083 GCA_964056735.1 Allodiplogaster pararmata
CAGGACGCCGAAGTTGTTCCCAGAAGCCCTGGCAGAGCATATCTGTCAAGAGAATTAGATTGATAGTCTCACCAATGTCGGGATAGTACATAAAGACTCCTTTGAGGGGTGTCCGTGCGTGTCTAAGGTAGTATCAGTGGTAGTGAATCAAACCCAAACTCGAAAGTATAGGTGTGTGAAGGGTCTCTCAACAATTAAGGTCTAAGTGTCCAAAAGAAATGTTCAAGGCTAGTACCACAATCATTTGTTGAGTGTGCGAATGAAAGGACGAAAGCCGTTTAAAGGGCAGAATCGAACCCCCCTCTAACCCCAATATCTCTATCTTAGCGGGCTTGAGCGCGTTAGCGCGACACTACCCTGGTCACTTTGCTATTCGGTGCTATAGGGCTGTATGGCTTTGTAGTTTACTCTTACTTTGTTATTACCAGCTTCCCTGTCGTTTAACTCAGTACTTGTCAATTTCTAGTTCGATACTTTTCTCCCTGACGTTTCACAGTCCCCGGACCAAACTTTTTCGTTTCGAAATCAGTTGTGCGCCAGGGTTAGATGTTTTTTAGTGACTTCGAAAAAAAAAAGACCTCGCATGTCTTGCCAGGAGATGAAGGCAGGCAGCGGGAGATCGGAGACTTGCCTCCATCGTCGGAGATCGACTCGGGTGAGCGTTCCATTGAATCAAAAATGACACCTATGAGTTATGAAAAAATTATTATTCATAATTTATATGTATGCCTTTCTCATTACTTTCTCATTACCTTTCTCTTTATATGTATGCCTTTCTCGTTACGAACACGAAAAACATAAACTCGAGATGTTAAAACTCACCTACCGACCAGCTATCCGGGTTAAACCTTGTTTCTGGAGCAAGTCTTGTGCATTTTTGATTTCAAAATAGATCACTATGAGGGATTTAAAATAAATATGACAGCATACCCTGAGCGAGCACATTGTGGCAAAATTTTAACGCTACACCAGAAGAATTGGAAACTTTGAGATTGTATCGTCCAAACCATAATCGACACTCCATGCCACATTCTACGTTATAGTTCTCATCATTAAGAAACTGATGAGAAGTTGGAGTCGTTTGAATCAATGGCTTTTCTTGTTCTATAACATCGAGAATACAGTGTTTGAAATTAATTGAACCAAAAAATGAGTATAAAAAGGCAAGTTACATCGAATCTATGACTAATCATACTTTTTATGCGTGTACTTCATGAGTAAGCTTTCATACTTCATGAGTACTAATACGCATGCCCTGAAATGTTTAAGTATCTTTTTACACCTTTTTTTACTGTGTGTACTTGTCGTTGCTAAATTTCCACATTGAGTCGGGAAACATCTTAAAGTATCCTTTCAAAAAGGACCATTTGCCAATATTCTAACGCAAATGAACAGGATAGAAGAAAATATTTGGACTGGGGAGCGTAGAGAAAAAACTTTTTTACCTGACAAACGGCTATAGAGTTTACAAAGGATAAGGGGTCAAAAATTGTTTTCAACTTCAAAGTGCGAGTAATGAGTACATATGTGAAAAGATAAGACTCACAGTTAAAACGATTCGTAGACAGTTAACAAAAAAAAGTAAAAGCTAATAATGAGTTTAGAGTTCAATGATTTTAAAGAAAAAATTATTATTAAATACTTCAATGGTTAACTAAACCTTCAAATTTCCACAGTATGCAGGTCTCCTGAGCGACAAACCAGAGTTTTGAAGAAAAACCGTTGAAAGTTTCCTAAATCGACCCGAAAAATTACTGATAAGAGCTTTTACTTCATGGTGCCCTTTTCCCTTATCATTTTCGAAGTAATTTGAAGAGCAGCCAAGAAACTTTTGTCTTCAGTCTCTTAAAAATCCGAAAGAGACGGTTTTGGTGAGGATTTTTAGATTAAATCGTCCCTTGATGAGTAATCGATACAGTATTAGGATCACATAAAAAATTTCTTGTAGGAGGATCGTATCATTCTCACCTGAAACGTATCACATGATCATATTGATGATATCATCAGAATGATATTGAAGCTGTGACTGCTCTTCACATTTCAATGGTGTTTATGGAGTCATTATTCAAAAAAATCAGTTAAATATTTCTGGTGGTTTTTTTTGTAGCTGAACTTCAACAACAGTTCTCGACCCAGTTGATTCTAGTTTCTCCTTGTCCATGTTTTCAAGAGAGAAATACAGAAGGAAAAAGAGAGAGATAGAGAGACAGAGAAAGAGAAAAAGGGAGCGATGGAGAGGGAGAAGAATTAGGAGAGGGAGGGAGAGAGAAAAGGAGAGAGAAAGAGAGAAAGAGTAAGAAGGAGAAGTATGAAGTTTAAGAAATTAAAGCCGCAACTTGACGCTGTTGATTTTTGCTTTGTTTATTGAATACCTTATTCAACATGTGACACCTTTGGGGTGTATTAAACATACAGACATATTGGTGTATTACCAACTCACAAAGGGCATACCTGGATCTCGAGCTAATTTACGATTTAAAAACAGCTCAATCTATCTTTTGAAATCTAACATTATCACTGGAAGCAGAAAAACTATGGCAGAAATTAAACAAAAATAAAGATGAACGGAAGGCAAAAAAACAACATATGTATGAGTATTCTCCTTACGGATACGCGGAATATGTGAAGCCTATAGTATAGTAGACTCAGTTTTAGGTCAAAGAGACAAAAAGTGACTAAATTTAACTTTTTTTCTGTTATAAGAGAGTCGAAGCCGTGCATATTTAGGTCATGAGCGACGTATGTATATGTAGTAATTTTCAAATTCTAAGTTACACAGTTTAAAGGCAGTGACGCCTGGTTAAGATGACAAATGATTGAACTATCGCATAGTTAAATCATTTATATGTAGTAACCTTTGCGACGATGACATTAGGTAATCGGTAGTTTTTAGCATAACAAAAAATTTTCGCGTCTCTCAAATTTGGATTGGCAGCCGTCATGTCTGGAAAAAAGGATTTGATAAGAAAGTGAATTTTTCATTTTTCAATTAATTTGAATCAGTTAATTTGTAATTCAGTTTTTTTATTCAGTTAATTTGTCACAGTAATTGAAAATTTTAACTTTTTATCACGCGAAACATATGTACCACGTGAAAAATTGATGGTGCTTGAGGGATTATGTATAAGAAGAAGGGAAGAAAACAGGGTTCAAAAAAGTCTAAGGAGCTTCTGGTGGTAAGTAGGAGCAGAAAAATGGTGAGAAGATCACTGATAGCCGTTCGAAACCAGCCATTGGAGAGGAGATGGAGAAGGAAGAATGATACGACGAAGGGGTCAGAGTGGCTTCATAGAAGAGGGGAGAGGTAATAAAGAGAGCCGCTCCGTAGCAGCCGTTTTTTGAGGAAACGGAAGACAAGGAATGATATAAATGAATTACATAAAGGAGAATGTGCCGCTTGTTTAAAAAATATCTAAAAACTTGAGCTATAATTTCTACTATTCTCACAAAACAAAGTCCCTAAACTCTGTTTTTTGTTATCAGCCTGGTAACATGTGAGCGCAGTTATAAAAGAGATCGACCTGTACATAGGTCGATCTCTCTTTTATTCTTCATTCATTATGCTCAAAGAACTCAACTCTGATCTGTAAGATTCTTAGAAATCGTCTCTCTCTCTCCATGGTTATAAACCTATGAACCATGGTTATAAACCCATGGTTATAAACCTTCATTCATTATGATCAAAGAACTGAAATCTGATCTGTCAGATTCTTAGAAATCGTGAATTGAAACACTTAGCCCTCTCATTTACAAACCACTCTCTGTTGGCAAATACTCAGAAAATACAATTTTATCTTCACTATTAAATATATTCATGTACAGTCCCGTTCAGAAGTATACGAAAGATTGTGTTTTTCATCATATCTCCGTTCAAAATAAAAGCCTTCGTCGATTTTCTTAGCGATTCTTTCAATCATCAAAAAACAATTATATGCCTTGTTTTGCCAGTTAAAACAAACAAACAGCTTCTGATATTCGAAATTTTCCAAAAATTTCAAAAGTTCCATTTTCGCCCTGCGTTTAACAAAGAGTTATAATAATCGATCAATGACTATAACGAAAACAATAATAACATACTAGTATCATTCAATAGTCATTTAGTTGCCATGTCCTTTGCTTATATCACTGCACTATATCTAAAAGACATAAAAGCGATTAGAGTCGCCAGAGTCTTTATAGGAAATCTCTCCAATATTCTTCGTGTTGTACAAAATTTCTGCTCAATTTCTTGCAGTTTTGCCTTGAAGTGTTCTGCTCAGCTCTTCCCCAAAAGTGCTCAAGTGAATTTAAGCCAGGTGACTTGCTCGGTCAGTCGAAGCGCTCTATTATTCTCTGACCGAACAAGTTCTTGATCAATACCAAAGTATGTTTCGGATCTTTATCTCGCTGGAAAGGCCATCATTGAGCCCTTTTAACACGTCCATTAGTGAACCATATGTTCTTCATGATCTCTAGATAGTGTTTACCTTCATTATACCGTCAATCTTATAGAATATTGCAACCGCTTGCATGGAATGCACGCCAAATCATGATTCTTCCACCTACATGGTTCACAGTTGAAAATCTTATGATGTCTTAAAAGTACAGGTTTTCTGAATGTTGTGTACCGTCAGTTCCTACCAAAACATATTCATTATCATCGTTCCAGAGGACATCAGACCCGTTTTGAATACTCCAGCGACGGTGGTCCTAGGCCCAATGCAGGTGCACCTTCTCTCAGAGATGAGCGGTATCTTCACCGGCCTAAGTCGAAATAGTCCAAATTGACACAGCCGACGTTTTATAGCAGAAATAGACACCTGAATCATTAGTAATGTCGATAAGTAATTTATCAGTTAAAAAAAACTAACTTTGATTCCGTAGAACTGATGAACATGCCTGTTGATATCGCTACCGGTCAGCCTTCAATTTTTTTTCTTTGGGTTGCGTGTAATGACTCGGTCAATGTCAGAAGATGTTTTACGTTGTCTTTTGATTAGTTTTTGTCCGGTTCTTATGGGCAATGGAAGCGTGAACAGTCGATTTGCTCGTAGTGAACTGAATATTTTCGTGTAATTCATGGAAGTACACACACATATATATACTGTAATTATGATGAAATGTCTGCTTCAAGATAAACCGAAATGCACACTCAAGGTAAACGACCAGCGAACATTGCTCACATGCTGAAAGTGCACCATTCAATCATAAATCGAGCGTTAAAACGTTTCTAAAAAGTTGGAGGAACTCAAGACCGTCGCCGGAGTGGTCGACCTTTGACGTATACTTCGTCGAGAGTCATCAGGAAGGTCAGAGAACGCATTCGTCGAAATCCCAAAAAAAAGGAATCGTGATAGGAAAATGGCTCGTGATATCCAAATTTCAGTGAGGTCGGTACGGAGGATTGTTCACGAGGCTCTTGGTGACCTCTTATCGATTTCGAAGCGAACGATGCTCACCAAGCGGAAAAAAGAAGCATTAAACAAAAACGCGCTCCTTGTTGGCACGGGAACGCACAGGTTAACTTGAAAGTACCATCTTCAGTTATGAGAAGCTTTTCACCGTTGAAGCTGCATTCAACACTCAAAATACACGCGTTTGGCTGTATCACCAACTCTGGCAGACGTTGGTGGCAGAATCTTCAACAGAACTCAACATCCAGCTAATGTTATGGTCTGGGAAGCGATCTTGTTTTAATTGAGCCTAACGTCATGGTAGATAGCCATGTATACCTCAAAGCCGAGTTGCAAGATGCTCTTAAGCCTTGGGCACATGCACACTTCAACGAAAGTCTTTACGTCTTTCTGCGGGACGGAGCCTCTGATCATACCGCCAATTCAGTTCAAGAGTCGTGCGCGGCGTCTTTCCCGGCATTCCTTTCGAAAGAGGAATGGCCAGCCTCGTCGCCCTCTCTGAATCCTCTAGACTATGCGGTTTGGGGGGGGACATGCAGACCAAACTCTTTGCTTCTCCTCACCACAACTTGGAATCTCTGAAAGCAGACCTGAAGAAGTACTGGAACAATCTTTCACCGGGCTATCTTCGTGCCGTTATCAACAACTACCCTGAAAGACTACGCGCTGTTGTACCAGAACAGGGGAGCGGAATCGAATGAATATGATACCACATGATGATGTGAAAATTATGAATTAAACTTGTGAATTTCAGTTCGATTGCTTTGCATATAACCAAAACTCGGGTGAAAACATTTCGCGCTATATTTACGCCTCACCCTGTATTAAACGGTTCCGCATGCTCTAATGTGGCCTTGTATAAGAAAAAAGACAGTTGCTATATTGTTTATATATTTGTACTTCATTCACTCTTCAGAAATCTCGCAGAATAAAAATCGCCACTCAATCTGACGTACCTCGATCCTGATAAGGTGTTTAACGGCTCCTTTTTTCATACACTGCGCGATCAAATTGTTTCTCTAAAGCTCAATGGCTATGAACGAATTCGATAAGTACTGTCAGTAATGCGGTTGATATGAAATAACCATTGTCAGTGAAGGCAAGAAGTGAATGGAGTTATCTGACTCTTCTTATCTCCATCTTTGATCATGGATACCATCACACCCCTACTGTAGATCTCGTCCGGTTCTAATAACTGTCACATATGCCAACGACATACTCCTTCCTCTTTGAGATGGTATGGTCCTCTTTGCTTCTCCTACATGTGCTGAAATCTATGAAGGCGCTCAAGAATAGAATCGCGCGTTCAGTAGGCATAGAATACAGCTCAATCTATAGTATAAAAAAGTGAGCCTTATGAACTCCGAGAAGAATGAAAACATTTTCGAAGTTCATTAGGCGTTCATTGGAAGTCGAACTTTTTAAGCTATCAAATTTACTTCCTTTTCAGCAAAAAATGGCCATTTGATACAAATGAAAAGAAAAAGAACCAGCTCGAGATGGATATTATGGAAATGCGCTGAAGATTAAAAAAAAGTCGACTTGTACTTGATGTGAATTTTTCGGCTTTTCTAGTTTGCCGGAGAAAGTCTATCATTTTCAGTTTTTTCCCGTTTGCCTTTTTTAGCTGTGCGTAAATGATTGGGAATTATCACATGTTTACCTACTTTTCTTTGTTTTTATTTTTCGCCTTTTCTTTTTAACTCTACCTTATCCACTTTTTTTAAATCTTACTTTCTCTTTCTCCCCCCCCCTCTCTCTCTCTCTCTCTCTCTCTCTCTCTCTCTTTCTTTATTCCAGTTGTAATGGTTCAGACATCTCTCTTTCTCTCTCTCTCTCTCCCTCTCTCTCTCTCCCTCTCTCTCCCTCTCTCTCCCTCTCTCCCTCTCTTTCTCTCTCTCTCTCTCTCTCTCTCTCTCTCTCTCTCTCTCTCTCTCTCTCTCTCGTTGTCTGCCTGGTTAGCTCTTTCTCTTTCAACCTTTCTTTTTTCTGGCTTAGACTGTTTTTTCTCACTTTTCCCTTTACGCATTGTCATCAAGTGCAAACCACTCGTAATTTATTTGACTCAACATCTCGTTGCATCTCTCCTTCCAATCTCTCTCATTTTTTCACACTCTCTCACTTTTTCTTCCTTTCTATGTCTATCTCTCTCTTCTTCATCCTCCTTTTGCTCACTTTTCACCCTTACTATAAAAGTTTTAAATTCACTACCAACTTATCTGATCCCTGATATGTTAGAACATAAGTGTGGGCCAAAGCCAAATGCCTGAATAACAAAGGTAAAGTTAGTGGATGCAAACTGATTCTAATGAACACTAATCAACGGTAAAAATTTAGTCCACCGGATAAGATTCTCCATTTTCTGTACTAGAGTGAGCGCGTTACCATAACACCACGGGGACACACATAACACCACGGGGACACCGTGATATTCCGTGCGATAGTGCTATATGTTGTTCTCTCAGTCAAGCATTCTCATAAAGCGATTGCGTCATGACTCATCAATGGAGCATAACTCCAGAATTCACGATTAAAACATAATAATGATGGAAGAAAGATGATGAGTTTTCAAATTCTCAGTTACTGAGTTTGAAGGCAGTGACGCCTGATTTAGATTTTCATTTAAAAACTAAATATATAAAAAAAGGAAGACATTTTCTTGACCAGGTTTCAAATTGTGTATCTAATAAATTCAAGAACATTCCGGCTTACAAAAAAGTATAAAAGGAACATTTAACTGAACTGTATAATGCTCGATGAAACAGATACATGTAAGATAATGTGTCCTCCGCCTCTTATTAAACATCCAAAGAAAGCGAATCTTGATGGTTTCACTGGAACAAGGTGCTCTAAGACCTTCTCAGCCTCTGTTTTGAGATATGGGGCCGATGCACGTACCATTTTTGGTGGGAAATGATGAAGAAAACAGTGTTATCCTAGAACACTTAATAAAATTTTCTTCATCAATTCCCACTAAAAATGATACGTGCATACGGCCCCTGAAGTTTGAAAAGGCCTTCAAATGGCAAGGCGTTGAGTGTTTTAGTAGCCAGCAGACGGCATGGGTTCGATTCTTGTACTTTGTATAATTTTTTTTTAATTTTTTATTATTTTTGGTTGTTATTTATTATTATTTTGTTCTTTTTCATTATTTCATACTTTTTTACTGTTTCCTTTTTTATGTATATGTTTTCTGTTCTTTTCTTTTTCCTTTTCCCTCTGTCTCTGTGTTTCATTCTAAAATTTTATATCCTATTATCACTTCTCTCTTTTTCTTAATCTCTCACCAACTTTCTCTCTTTTTCTTAATCTCTCACCAACTTTCTCTTTTTTTCTTAAACTCTCACAAATTTTATCTCTTTTTCTTAATCTCTCACCAACTGTCTCTTTTTTTCTTAAACTCTCACAAATTTTATCTCTTTTTCTTAATCTCTCACCAACTTTCTCTTTTTTTCTTAAACTCTCACAAATTTTATCTCTTTTTCTTAATCTCTCACCAACTTTCTCTCTCTTTTCTTAATCTCTCACCAACTTTCTCTCTTTTTCTTAAACTCTCCCCAACTCTTTTTTATTAATCTCTCACCAACTTTCTCTCTTTTTCTTAATCTCTCACAAATTTTCTCTCTTTTTCTTAATCTCTCACCAACTTTCTCTCTTTTTCTTAATCTCTTACCAACTTTCTCTCTCTTTTCTTAATCTCTAACCAACTTTCTCTGTTTTTTCCCTCTTTATCGTTTCTCAACTAATGTTTACTCTCTTATTCTGTGACTTGTTTCTAGTTTTCTTATTTCCTCGCTCATTCTCTTCCAATGGTATTCACCTTCCCCTCCAACACCTGTATTTCCGCACCAATCTAATGTGAGCAACGCGGAAATGTTTCACCCGGCAGCGGTTCTATCCCGCCGGAAAGTTCATTTTCGTATAACTTTACTTATAAAGTTTTTCAAATGAAGTTTTTTCAAATTATTTCTTGTTGCAATCGTCAGACACCGTCGCCTCAAATATTTTGTATACCTTATGCCAAGTGCATTTTCATGCTAAAAGCTTCGATCAACACTTCCCAAAGTGACTAACCGAATCGGATCAAAACCAGCTATTTGCATTGTTTATCATTGTTTAAAGAGCTTTTCGCGACTAGAATATTTTATGTTACTGACGATTCTTGCCAAAAAAATTTCTAGTACAGGATGTGAATATGTTATTTGTTAGTCATGAAGGAGTCACTCGAATTTAGATCAGCCCGGTCTCATTGTAAAAAAAAAAATCCTTTGTTTCTGTGCCTCGCCTGCCAAAACTTTTGAACAATTATGCTTTTTTGAGCACTTGCTGAGAAGAACAGAAAAGTTTTTTGTAACTACGTGAAGGAATGTATTGCATAGTAAGGAACGGGGGTTTTTAGAAAAAAAAACAAATTATCCGATGTGGTTAATGTAAGACCTGACCATTATTTTTTTTTGTACATTCCTTCACATGGTTTCACCCGGTCTGTACCCGGTACTGGATATCATGAGGTACTGGATATCATGAGGTACTGGATATCATGAGCTTTCCTTCACATGGTTTCACCCGGTCTGTACCCGGTACTGGATATCATGAGGTACTGGATATCATGAGGTACTGGATATCATGAGCCCGTAACGTTCATTTTATATTTTAGAACATTACCATGTCTATACGCTCTAAGTTATTGCTTGTACTAAATAAAAAAAATCAATTTGGTGCGGAATTTCTGCAATATGAAGTTTCATATTTCTGATGATTGTTTTTAAAAAATCCAAAATTACCTCATCATTTGATATCAATGTCTTTTCCCCCAAACAATCAGGATCAAATTGATAAGTCCACCCGGATAGTAGGGAGGGACTGGATTTTTGAAACGGTATGGCTTTTCTCATCTTTTCCAGTTCATGCTGGTGGCTATTCTTCCTGCCTCTTACTTTCTCGTTTTCAATCAAACTTTGATTATCTCTTCATTTCTATAAATGTGGCTCATAATTATTCTTTTCGTTCTTTCTTTTGATTTACTTCTCTTCTCTCTCTCTTTCTCTTCTACGTTCTCTCTTACTATCTGTTTATCTCTCTTTTTCTCTTTTTCTCCCACTCTCTATTTCTACCTTTCTCTCTACTTTTCTAAATCTCTCTCCATCTCCACCCACTTTCTCCAACGTTCTTTATTTTAATGTATTTCTCCTCATCATCCATGTTTCCTTTTTCTATAAATTTTCCTTGCAAGAATACTCTCTCTTTTTCGCATTCTCTCTCTCTCTTTCTCACACTCTCAGTCTTTATATCACTGTTTTATAGAAACGGTCAGTTTTTGCTCCCCAACCGATCTCTTTTTCCGTCCTCTTATTTATCTTTTTCCGTCCTATTATCGCTCGCAACTCTTGGGTTCCATTGCGCACCCACTTTTTTGCCAAACTTTCAACAAACCGATTCTCAGCTCTAGTGAGTTTTGAAATTTTTTAGTGGTTTTGATCTCCGCGGTTGTGTTTTCACACTTCCTACTTTGGGAAGGAGTTATTTGTTTATTTTAGATTTGATATAAGAGCTTGATTCGATCTTAGAAAATATTATTATTTGCCCGCTTAATAAGTACCAACATTGCTCTACCCATTCGGTTGAAAATTTTTTCTGAAAGGATAATCCAGTTCGTGTCACATAGAACAATATTCAGTGCACACTAACACTATGCCACGCTCGGACACTTAGTCTCATCCTCAAAAACTCAATATAAAAAATTTTGAAAAGTAGTTTCCAATTTTGTGTTGAACGAAGGACATCAATGTTAATACAGTATCACACATCAGTTTTTGAGAGTGGCAAAATGTGCTGAGTTTTCAGATACTTATTTTAGTAATAATTACTAATTTCAGTCTGATGTAGTTTTTTTGCGTTCTGGTTTTAGGGCTCAAATCCAACTGTCAAAGACCAAAAAAATTTTTTTCAGGCTTTTTAAAATGTGAATTAACTTATTGAACTTCAATAAAAAAATTTCTCGAATTATTTTTTTTGTCACATGACCTTGAAATCTGAAGTATCTCATTCATTCACATGAATACAAAATTACGGTTTTAATTTTGGATTCAAACTATTTTTGTTTCTTTGTTTTTGTCTCTGCTTTATATGTTGTTTTTTCTCTTGCTCGGGCTAACCCTACCTTCTCTTTGAACACATTATATCGACCCCTTAAACTCATTAAACCCCTTAAACTCATTAAACCCCTCAAACTCGACCCCTTAAACTTATTCATTTTCTCCCTTTCGCTCCTTCTGTCTCTCTTTTTCGCTCTCTATCTTTCTACCAAAGGCAACTTACAACTTGTCGAGAAGATAGAGATCAGGCGAGAGAGGGAGACAAATAAAGAGAGAGAGTGCGAAAAAGAAAGAAATAAAAAATATATAACATACCAGAGAGTAGATAAGAAGAGTAAGTAAGAGAAATAGAGAGAGAAAGACACAGAGTAAAAATAGAGAGAAAGGGAGAGAGAGAAAGATAAAGAGACGGATAGAGAAAGAGGGAAAGACAGAAGGAGAGACAAAGTAAGAGAGACAATACGAAAGAAAGCGAGAGAGTATCGGAAACGACTAATGATAATAAGAGAGTCAAGTTGCGCGAGGAAACCTCACGTACCGAGGATTAAATGGTATGGAAATAAGCGCGAATTCGGTATAACTTTGAGTGCGGCATTTGTGCGAAAAAGTGTTGATTTCCTTGTCATCTTTGAAATTGACTCAATTAGTACACGGAATGAGAACGGAGAAGAAGAAAAAACACTACTTATTGAACCGGAACATATGATGTTGATCTATCTGATGGCAGTTCATGCTAATTGAAGAGAGAGGGGAAGGGGAGAGAGGCGGGGAACCGGAGCAAACAAGTAGAAACTCTACAAAGTCGGTGGAACTTTGGTTAAACTTTGAATCATTCAAACAACTCTATTCTTCGTTCAATCTCGCACATTTTGAGGGTTTTAGGCCTCTTCCACAATGAACAGCTTCTTATCCGAGAAGACTGTGCTAAGGTGAGAAATGTCGCGCGTCCGAAGGATTAGGGCGCGGCACCTTTTCAGTCTTTCGTCCTTGTTCTTCAGAGTTGAAATGCTTTTTCTCTATATCTTTTGTAGTTTGTCTCTTTCTCATCTTCCTTCCTCTCTTGTATCCTGCCATTGAAAAGTAGTGCCGCAAGGCCGATTAATAGGAAAAGTCGTGACGGTCCGTCAAGAGCCGACTCCTTTATTTGAGAGCAAAGGAAAACACACCTGAGAAATAGTACAGGAAACAATGAGAGCGCTAGAATTTAACCGAAAGAGCATGTTCAACAGAGAGACTGGTGAGAGTTTTAGAGAATAAAGAAACATAAAATAATTGGGATCAGATAAAATGAAAGTTTGAGGATCAAATTCAAGCTGTTTATATTGAGTGGATTGGAAATTACTGCTAACAGTTTTTTCTTCTGTTTTTTTTGCATTTTACAAGGCATATGAGACTTTCAAATAACACTATGAGCGACAGAAGATGGAGGGATGGTCCCCAATTCCTAAGGAAGGCAGAGAACGCTGAGGAGTGGAGTCGTCACATGTCGCAACAGATCCCATAATCGATGATGTTATATCTCCGATGTGGCTTGCTGATCTTGATAAAGCGTTTAAATTGAAAAAAAATAACACTATCGCACGGAATAGCAATGTGTCCCCGTGGTGTAATGGTAACACGCGCTCCCGGTGTGAGTCGAGATTGTCTGGGTTCGATCCCGCCCGGCGGACTAGCTTTTTTCTGTGCGATAGTTCAATCATTTTTGCATATTATCTCATTTTGATATTTGTTTACAATTTTCAGGAATTCATATCTGACAAGTTTTTGAAAACTTCCAGACAATAACTAACTTAAGGTCATTGCTAACATTGCTGATTAAAAGGCGTTTATAAATTATAAAACACAGTTATATGAATAACAACTGAGGCGTCGCGCTGAATATGAATAACAACTGAAGTTTAATGAATAACAACTGAAGTTTAAGTAGATTGTTTAGCCTTCCAGCCTGTTTTGTTCTAAGAACACGCAGAATGTTAGAAGAACAGACACCGAATTACTTCACCTAAAAAGTAGACATTAAGAGCAAAGGGAGAGACAACATAGGCATAGCGAATGAATTCACAAAGAAAAAATCTTCTTCTCGGGTCCATAGATCCGATGTTTTTTTGCTCCATTATGTTCATTTATTATTTCTAAGCGTTCAGTGGAAATATCAAGACTAGGAACAGTGTTGCCTCGACCACTTCCATGTAACTACAGAGGGATCAGTATAATTGCTGAAAACTGTGGGTACGTGTCGAGTGCGAGCTGAGTCGATCTGCAGATTTTCAATGACTCCAGAAATTTCTTAATTTTTTGATTTACCTATAATCAAAATTTCGGTTTCCAATATTTGTTAGTCGCTAAACGGTGCGTTCTCATCCTAGTCGGGCCGCAATATTGTCGTTGAGTAGGGCTGGACGTGCCTCGAACTCGCAGGGGACACTCACTGAACATTCACGCTGTGGTCGTCCCACTTCCACTGCTACCTTCCGTATCACAAAGATCGTCAAGCAAAGTTTGAACCGCAATAAACGCAGAAGCATCACAAAAATGGCTTTCCAACTGGATACGTCATATGGTACGATAAGGAACTGGATACGTCATATGGTACGATAAGGAATGTTGTTCGGAAGAAGCTTGGTATAAAGGCATACAAGTAACAGAAGCGTCATGGTCTCACTCCTAAGCAGCAGAAAGCACGGCGCAATGAATTCCCTGCTCTCCTTGCTCGGATTGCGACATCTCATGACCCTCTTTACCTATGAGAAGACGTTCACCGTGGAGAGAAGCTACAACAAGCAAAATGATAGGGTGTTTACTCAGTCCTCTGAAAAAGTTGTTGCTGCCGGCCGAACAGTCTCACGTGCTTCCCATCCAGATTCCGAAATCTATCATGATTTTCGCTGAAAACTTTTCCGCGGGTCGAACTCCCCTCTTTTTCGTCAGAAAGGGGTCAAAATTAATACGCAAGTTTAAATTTCGGAGATTCTCGAAAGTCATGTGAAGCTTTGTGAAGTGTCCCGAAGGTCCAGAGGGGAAACGGAACTGGACATTCTAGCAGGATGGCTCCTGCTCATATCAGCATGAAGACACAAGAGTGGATATCACAAAACTTTTCCTCTTTCATTGCCGCGAAAGACTGGCCTACTAATAAACCAGGTTTAAATCCAATGGACTACTCCATCTGGTCCATTCTGGAGAGTGAAGCTTGTGCTAAACCCACACCTCGTTGTCCGGTGTCAAGACTTTGCTTGAGCGAGCATTGGACCGAATTCTAGAGGAGTTTGTCTGCCTACCCCGTCGACTGGAGGCTGTCATTCGCAAAAGAGGAGGTCATTTCGAGTTAAATTTATAGATTATTATCATATGACAGATAATAATTTTTGGTGAGGAGAAAGTGGAATTTTGCTCACATAAAAAGAAAATATGCGGTAAAATTCGTGTCATCAAATATGTTGATCACACTTATTCGATTTGTATGCTAATATCGCACATACATGCTAATATTCCATTGTTTTTTTGGAGTCCTTGTTTATATGCGAACACTATTATTTGTGGTTTCATAGAAAGCCATGCCTATTATGGTTTCTATCAGCACGTAGAAACCGGTATTGGTTCGTCACGGATTTCTTGCTACCACGCGACACTCCTACTCGGATGTAAATTTCAGGGGACACGGCAAGTAAACCTGGCGAATTCGAGTGAAAATCTTGTACTAGTATTACACAGAAACATTAGCCATCAAAGGAGACGTTTCTTATGGGGCGTCTAATGACACTCTGTTTCATTTATTTCTCTCTTTCACGCATCTCCTTGCATGACTGCCCATAACAGAGGCTTTCCTTTCTTACTTGTACTAGTTTACTATTCACCGGTCCACGATCATGTTCTCTCGCTCTCTATTCTAAATGCTGTCGCGTCGCTCTCTCTCCCTCTCTCTCCCTCTCTTCCTCTATCTCTTTTTTGTGCCTCTCTTTCTCTCTCCCTCCCTCTCTCTCTTCCTCTCTTTCTCTCCCCCCCTCTCTCTCTCTCTCACTCTCTCTCTCTCTCTACTCAACTTCTATTTTTCTTTAATTCCTCTCTTTCTTTTCGTTTCTCTCCTCACGATCTCTTTTGTTCATCTTTTTTCGTTCTCTTATTTTTCATGTGTGGCATTCAGGTATTTTTGTATCTGTAGCAAGACTTCCTCATTCTTGACTCATCGCTTCGTTGCATTTTATCTTAAATCTGTTAATCTTTACTTGTTTTTTTAAAGAAAAAAATTTTTCTTACTGACACACACTCTATTTCTGTTTTTTGTATACCATTATAAAGATCTCAACATTTCAACACTAGGAAACGAATAAACGAAAAAAAACAGAAAAAATCTTTCTTTAAAAAATATTTTGTTTTTGAAGACAAACTAAATTGATCTACATATGTACAACGTTTTTTAAAAACCAAAACTTGTTTGATTCGACTTCTCCTTTGTCAGTATTTTTTGCCCTGTTCATTTTTCTGTTTTATCCTTCTTCTTCCACCAGATTATTCATCAATATGTTCCTGTTTTCTTTCCACAGGCCTGCTTTTCCTTTGGAGTTACCTGGTACTTTCGCTATGAAACAATTCTATCGACACTAACAGTTAGTTTACTTATAACTTCCTCTCACATTATTTTCTTACTAGTTTTATTTTTCTCTCTCGCTCTTTCTTTTTCTTTCTTTATCGTTCTCTCTCTATCCTTAATTCTCTTCCTCTCTCTCTCTCTCTCTCTCTCTCTCTCTCTCTATCTATCTTTCTCTCTCTCTAGTTTTATAGTTTTTTTCTCCAACTTTCCCTCTTCCATTTTCCAACTTTCTTTCTTCCTCAACCTTATCGCTTTTACCTTTCACCTAGAAACATAATTGAGTGCCTTTCCTTGAAAACAATTCCAGGAAGTAGATAGAAGGAAGTGTCAAAGTCGTAAACTGGACTTGCCCTTCTCTCGCTCAACCATGCCCTAAAGTGTGGGTTGAAATTAAGAGAAAAAAAGAGCTTTGACGGAAAAAACTGAACTCATGCGTCTCCAGGACACCGTCCAGCCTAACGACTGTATTATATATTACTCCCTAAGCACCACAGTCAATTTTAAATGATCTAAAAGTCCCCTTCTTTCATCATTTTGATCTTACTCTTTTCCGTTACTCGGTAGCTTCGTTTCCACTTAATGACATTCTCTTTTTGCGGCTCTTTTGGAACCATGAGGCTTAAAATATAAGCAATCTGTTCATGACTCTATTATACAGCGCTTGTTGCTTCTGCACTTTTGAAGCTTCTTGAACTTGCTCCAGGAAACAATCTTAACTCTGAACATTTCTTGTATGTACATATATCGATCAATAAAGTATGAATATGTATATCGATCAAGTTTCAGATGCTCAAACAATGTTATTTTGATAACTGAAAGCGTCTAACTATGTAATATCAGTTTTGAGTGACTCAAGACTATCTGAATATGTTGATGTATCATGCGACTCAAATCATCTCCACCTTGCTTATATAAATATGTATATGAGACTAATCCGCAGTTTTCGCGATTTGGTATCCGAAAAATGAACTGCATCTTTTTAAATTTTTTCGGATGCAGCTCACCGTATGACGATGTATGTATGTATGCATGGAATACTTTTGAGCCAAAGTGATGTAATTTTATTATAGCTTGAAGTGCACTGTTAAAAGATTTTTTAGGTATATTAGGTATGATAAGGTACATATTGGGTATAATAGGTATGTAAGAATCTGGATGCCGAATATAGGTATTTTACCTTCAATGAAACACGGAAACTCTCTAAATCTATTCCGTTTTCGATCTAATCACAAGAGAGCATAAGATAGCAAAGAGTTAATTCGAAGATAAGTAAAAAATGTGAAGAAAACAGACAAGTACATTTCAGAAATGTAGTTTATTCTCATTCAGAGAGATATAGTATGAAGTTTCTTTTTCAAGGAATCCCACTTTCAGAAATTTCGTGAGGAGTAAGAGTTTAAAAAGTTGTAAAAGTAATTATAAATAAAAGATGAGAAAGTTTATATAAAGCACACTCAAACTAAAGCTGTATCTTTTTTAAAGTTTTGTTTCTCATTGTAAGTATGTATCTAGATCGCTCTAACAGCTCCTTTGACCAGAATGGGACATCAAGTTCAATTGGTCCACTCCTTGTGGCACACCCTTAAATCTTTTAATAAACAACATACATATCTTTCTCTCTTGCACATTTGTTTCATGCAATTTTTCCCATAATCTTTCTCATTCATTCACTTTCTCTACCTTGTCTTTTTTCATTCTCTCCCAATTTCGCTTCCTCTGTTTTTCTATTGTTCTATTCATCTCTTTTTCTGTTTCTTTTCTTCCTCGTTTTCTCTTTCTCCCGTTTTCTTAGCCTCTTTCTTTCCTAATTTCTCTTCTCTCTATCTACACACACAAAGAGAACATTACAGACACCCGAATCGAGAGAAACACGAGGTGCTTATGGCTATCTCTTTTGAGAGGATAGTTGATCTATCAAAAGTCACCTCTTATGAGCTGTTCCGGTGTAATTATCTTCTTTATTTTTTTCTCTACATCTGGTTTTTTCTAAATCTCTCTCTTTCGCTATTTTTTTCAGATTTTTTCTTTATCTTCCTCATTTTCTCTTACACTTTCTTTCTTTTTCCTCATCAGCTCAGTTTCTGGCTCTCTCTCGCTCTTTTTATAACCCATTAGCTTTTTTTTCTTCCAGGTTTCTTCTGTTTTAGTGAATCAAATCCGAGTCTTGTTTTAATAGACAATTTTTTTAAAAACAAGACAGTTTTTAATAATTCAAAGCAAACCAAATCACTTGCCATCTGAATTGAACTTTTGTTAATGGATGACCTTTTTTATTAAGTCCTATCTTAATCGCCGAAATACAACTTGTTAAAAGTCTTTGCTGACATGTCACTGGGTTTCAGAATTGAGAGTCTTGATAGAGTTTTCGGTGTTTCTACCTATCATTTTCCGTAAATTCCGTAGAATTAGATCGTTATTAAAACGAGTGAGAAAGAGAGAAGAAGCAAGCGAGTGATAGAGTAAAGTGAGAGAGAGAGAAGAAGCAAGCGAGTGATAGAGTAAAGTGAGAGAAAGAGAAGAAGCAAGCGAGTGATAGAGTAAAGTGAGAGAGAGAGAAGAAGCAAGCGAGTGATAGAGTAAAGTGAGAGAGAGAGAGAAGAAGCAAGCGAGTGATAGAGTAAAGTGAGAGAGAGAGAAGAAGCAAGCGAGTGATAGAGTAAAGTGAGAGAAAGAGAAGAAGCAAGCGAGTGATAGAGTAAAGTGAGAGAGAGAGAAGAAGCAAGCGAGTGATAGAGTAAAGTGAGAGAGAGAGAAGAAGCAAGCGAGTGATAGAGTAAAGTGAGAGAGAGAGAAGAAGCAAGCGAGTGATAGAGTAAAGTGAGAGAGAGAGAAGAAGTAAGCGAGTGATAGAGTAAAGTGAGTTAAGAATGAAAAATCTCTTATTTTTGTTTCATACGATAACTTAAGTCTAAATATAACAATAAACTAATTAATAAGTGAATGAACAAATTGTTTTCGTCTCAAGCCTCATGTAATAACTCAAAGCCAGTCTGAAAATGGTCGCGAAAGGAAAGCATTGATCTAAATTTTTTCATTTTGATACATTCTTATCCTCGAAATACTTCTTTGGAAATTTTAAACTTTTAGCTTTCTGGTATCAATGTACGAAAAGAGGTAAAATTATGAATGGTCTAGTAATTTTTTTAAAAAATATGATAGATGATCAAGAAACCAACGCTCCAAACCTAGAATTTTTAAAACTCACAAGTTTTTTCATTCAATCATTTACGAAGTTAAGCGATTGTGTAATCAAAGCAAAAAAAATTTTCGAGAAAAAACTTTGAGTTCGAGAGCTCGATTTTTAAATTTTTTAAAAGTTCATCAAATTGCAATACTGAAGCATCAGATAGAGTTCTTGATGCTATTTTTTAGCTTGAACTTCTGTATCAAGTCTCCTGCTATTGATAGAGATATTCTGATTGTTTGAAAAAAGTATGACCAATTTATGAAAAAGAGCCCTTCCAGCAATGAGTTTTGCAATGTATGCCTTTTTCATTAGGAGAGCCCCACCCAAAATCTCCCAGCGAGACAACGCGAACGCTGTTCTTGCGTCTTAACATTCCCTTTTCAAACAATCTCGTTCTGTATATCTCCTTTGTTGGAATTTTTAACATTTCTGTGTTCTTTCTCCGTGTTTTTCTATTTCTTTCTCTTTCTTCTCTCTCTCTCTCTCTCTCTCTCTTTCTCTCTATCTCTCTCTCTCTTCTCTCTCTCTCTCTCTCTCTCTCTCTCTCTCTCTCTCTCTCTCTCTCTTCTCTCTCTCTGAATTCTCTCTCTTTGACTCTCGCTCTCTTTCTCTGTTCAGCATTTTTCCTATCTTATCATGTTATGTCTCAATCCTTAATCTCATAGTTTTTTCTCTCAACTGTTCTTTTAAAGTCAGAAAAGCTTCATTTTTCTTAAAAATTTGTCTTGAATGATTTTCATAAACAGAATGACAAATGATTGAACTATCGCACAGAAAAAATAGCAATGTGTCCCCACGGAATAGCAATGTGTCCCCATGGTGTAATGGTAACACGCGCTCCCGGTTTGAGTCGAGATGGTCTGGGTTCGATCCCGCCCTGTGGACTAGCTTTTTTCTGTGCGATAGTTCAATCATTTGTCATCTTAACCAGGCTTCACTGCCTTTAAACTGTGTAATTTAGAATTTGAAGATAAACAGAATGTTTCTGCTGCCTGAGATATGTAGTTCACAGGAGAGACTGTAAACCACTAATTAAGTCATTTAAAGTCTTAAAGTAACTTTTATAACTCAAGTCTTGCAGGAAGTTTAGAAACTTGAGAATGGATATTTCAAGCTTCATTATTAACAGGTGATTGACTGATTTATGGCAGTTTAATGTCAGTTTCTCATTGCATTGCCTGTCACATTTCAAATGCTGGCGGTTTCATTGCGAAAATGAAAGTGAGAGAGAAATAAATACTGAAAAAGAAAGGGAGACACAGAGAAATAGAAAGTTATATAAATATATATACACAGAGATAGAGAGAGAGAAAGATAGAGCTAGAGATACATAGGGAGAGGGAGAAGAAGAGAGAGAGAGAGAGAAGAGAAGGAAGAGAGGAAAAAGGGATCACCTTAGGCTTTTATGTAAGCATTCTGGTCTTTCAAAACCATTTTCAGAAGTAAATATTCATTCATTCTCATTCATTCTTTATTCCGTGCACACATGATTGTAAAACAAGAAATGATTACGCATATGCATGGACTATCTTTGTAGTGGCGATGTGTGTATGAGCGTCGCTTGAGTATGAGAAGAAGCGAAAGGGGGGAGCAAGGAATGATTGATAAATATTAATTAGTTATTCAACAATCGAAAACATGGGAAAGAGGCACAAGAACATGAACAGGCAAATTCAGTATATTCTTCCTGAATATCTTGCTATTATTTTTTTACTATTTCGTAATCCAAAAAAAATTTATACTGATAATTGACGATAAACACATGTAAATAAGAAAGACTGGTTGATATTTTTAGGCGTAACAAGACGCAGATGATGAGAATGTCGGGAAAAACGATCAACGGCAGATATATGTCTGATATAATTTATAGTATCTATTACGCACTTCTGATGTATACATTTATGAATGAAAGTAAGGTCAGTAAGAGCTCGGCTTTTGGATCTTATGGTTTCGGATCTTCAGCTATAATTTAAGCAAAAGATTGAATTAGTCTTCCAAGCTGTTTTTTTAGCGCATCGGACTTCAACAGTTAACAAAACACGGGCTATGATTCCATCTGTGTGCCCCGGTAATTGAACAATGAAAACGCTTTTGAAAAAAAACCAGTTTTTCGAAATTTTTTGTGTCGAAAGATATAAAAAAGTAGTTTAAATAATATTCTTCATTCGAAAAATTTTTTAGGCGGGAGGGTTTTATTTCATTTTATTTTAATTTTTTTTTAGAAGATGGTATTTATTTTTCGACTCTGTTAGTATGAATAACTGGAAGATGGCAAGTAATTGAACAACCACACAGAAAAAAATCTAGTCCAACTGGCGGGATGGGACCCAGCCATCTCGACTTGAACCAGGAGCATGCGTTACCATTACACCACGGGAACACATTGCTAATAGCTGACAACTTTGACAAAAAATCTGAAACACTGTTTTTGGAGAAGGATAAATCAATAACAACAGATAAATCGTTTGTTTCCTTTCACGAGAAAATGTTGAATTGTAAGCATGGCTTGAAATTCTTAAAAGTAAGCAAAAAGGTCGACTTGCACACTTTTTTAAATTTACATATTCTTTAATGGCAAAACCTAGTTAGGTGCTTTACACTGGTTTGGAATTTACATTGAGCATCATTGGCCGTCTTTCTTTTATGTTTTATTCGCTTCATAGCCGCTACAGGGCAGTATCTCTCTCTCTCTCTCTCTCTCTCTCTCTCTCTCTCTCTCTCTCTCTCTCTCTCTCTCGCTATCTCTCTCTTCATATCTCTCCACCTCGCTCTTTCTCTCTCTGTTTTTCCTCTCTATCTCTTCTTCTCCATCTCTTTTTGCTCTTTTTCTCTCCCTCCAGCTCTATCCCTCTTTTTTCTCTCTTCTTATTTCTTTCCCTTTGAAACTTTACGGCAGGCTTTCGTTAGGTGTGTCGCAATTGATGAGCACATTTGTAGTTTCTCTGCGCAATTCTCATTCATCCCGTTACCTTCTCTCTCTCTCTCTCTTTTTTTTTATTCTTTCTCCTTCACTTGTTCCTTCGTTTCGACTTCTTTTTTCTTCTATGTCTCGCTATTTCCCTGGTCAGGTCTTCAAAGTCCGATTACGGTTGAGTATGCAATTGGCATCAATGTGTTTTGGTCAAGGATTTTAAGTGTTTCTATACATGTTCGAACTTGTTTAGAACTCACAGTTACGTTGCTTCTGGATGTAGAAAATGGAGCCAACTAATATAATTTACCTGAAGCAATATTCTTTATTCTTCCTCAGACTTGACTATTTAGCATTCGCTATCGTTCATTCCCATTCCTTCCTCATCCCTCTATCCAGTGTTTAAATCTCGTTCCCTTTTCTCGTGTCGCCATTGGAACACGCTGATTTGATAATGCATCTCGTTCCATTCTGCCCATGGTCAAGGGGAATGGAGTTAATCAGCAAATTTATTTATATTTTAGTGTCACCGCTTGTTATTGATGGATCTGGTGTTATACATACAGTAACGACGAAGATCTGGATATAGATATCAGTTGGAATCAACATATCGATTGAAAAGTCCTTTAATTTAATCGACTCTGAAAAAACCTTATAGGCAGTGTAGATTTATTCTGGAGCATTATCCAAATTAAATTGAATAGCAGTCAATTGCTGTCCTGTTCACTATGTGGTGTAAATAAAAATTTTCGCGGTTACAATTGGTTAAGTCTTATGTCTGTGGTCTTTTTCTTCTTCCCTTTCCTACTTGTCTTCCGAAAAAAAGCTGCTCTCGAGGGTTGCATTCTGCAGATTAGCCATTCGGATTGAGCGTTTGATACTTTTCAGAAATCTTCAAGAGTTAGAACAATACTACTTATTCTGTTCAAGTTTCATGTGTCTCTTGCTGTGCTGTTATCTTGCTTGCTGTTTTGCTGTTTTACATATTTAATATTTCAAGAGTGTCTCTTACTGTCTAAAATCAGTGTTCTTCGCTAGTCTCTGATATATTTATGTATGCATATACAAGTGAGTAGTTTCTTTTTGAGATTCTGCACGCATTACATTAAGAATTACATTAAGAATCAGAACTTGTTCGTCACTGAAAACTATGAAACTACATGTGATTTTTTATTTACAAGTACTTCATTATTAAATGGTTTTGATATCGTTTAAATTGTTTCTTTGGACTCAGAAACTTTCCATAATTTTTGTGTACATCAAGTACATCAAGTTAGGAGATAAGTTGCTCAGGAGTTACGCTCCATTCATCAAGTACATCAAGTTAGGAGATAAGTTGCTCAGGAGTTACGCTCCATTCATGACGCAATCGCTTGATAAGCATGCGTGACTAAGAGAACAAGGCATATAAGCCTTTCATATAACACTATCGCACGGAATAGCAATTTGTCCTCGTGGTGTAATGGTAACGCGCGCTCCCGGTTTGAGTCGAGATGGTCTGGGTTCGATCCCGCCCGGCGGACTTTTTTTCTGTGCGATAGTTCAATCATTTTTCAAGTTAGGAGAGTTTGAACGAGTTCTTTATGTTAGTAGTGTTAAGCTTATTACGTTTATAATTGAGCCTTTATTTTCGTATCTTTATTTTCTTTGCAGTAAAACCTGCCCGTTTCATACCTTTCTGTTGCAACAGAAATATCATTCGCACATCTTAAAAAAGCGAAATTTATTGGAGACCGGACTATTGCTAAGAGCATCGTTGAATAGGAAAACACTAGGAAGCCGTGTGGTAACATCGGTGGGCCCATTATCACTTCACGCATAAACGGGTGCTTTCGTAAACATTTGATAGCTTTAAGCGTTCTTTGAGAAGAGCTGGTCACAAACCAGCTTCTCACTGATTCCTTAGCAAAAACAGTAACCACAACGAAGAAAACCATTGAGTTACCGAGCATGAACTAGTTTCGAGTTTCTTCGACCATAAATGAACATGTTTACTGCTTGCTCCGCCTTGTTTTTATGAGAGGCGTTCCAGACTATAAACCTTATCATAATCAGAGAAAGAAGGTGTACCTGAGTCAGGTATTAGACAGTGCTAGAGAAAAAAGGTACTGAGATATATAGACAAATAAAGAGACATATATGTATGTAGATGTAGAGTGAAAAAAGGGTTCTGCGAAATTCACTCAAAATTACAGTTTTCTCCATCATACAACCCTAACATTAACGTCATCAATACATTGAACAAAAAAATTGATAAAAATATCAAAGTTTTGCTAGGGTTCATAGATCATTTCAAGTTTTATGAACTCTTTGCTGTCAAATTCTTCCTATTATACTTTTTACCTTCAGTTGGACAATGTTTCAAAAGTTCTTAACGATTTTGAGAGCTTCTTTCATGTCTATCAATAAATACTTTCTTCAAAAAATAGTAGTAATAACAACAACAACAATAATGATAGTAAAAATGATAATATTTATCCGAATATTGAATAAAAACAGGATAAATATAATAATAACAATAAAGAAATATTTTAAAAAAATGTAAAAAGAGAGTTGTGAGACGCGATATGTTATTAATGTCTTATAACAAACCGTTATTGTATTATTACGTTATGTTGATGTATTATGTCAATATAAAATATTTTGATACAGATTTTTCTTATTATTATATGTTGAAATATAACATGTTGATATAAAATATATGTCTGATAAATGATAAAAACAGGAAGAATGAGAAAACTGAAGCGGAGGGTAGTGTGAGAAAGTGTTCCTTCTCGTATCTCTTCTGTTAGTAATTAATATCAGCAAAGCGATTGGGTGGAAACGATGCAATCTTGGAGATCGTTTCGATGAAAACAGTTGCTGAGGACCTATGTATTGCTGAATTCATGCCCTCAATCGAAGAAGGGGGGGAAGTTTTAGGGAAGAGAACTAATGTTGCTTTGGATCGGTTGTCTTGAGGACGGTGACGAGGGAAGTGAGAACTTCTTGACTATCGTAATTTTGCGAATACATTAAAAAAGGTTTTTGCTTTGCGATGTAATGTTGTTTTTTTGCAAACGCGCATTTCTAGAATAAGTTTCGCGAGAGAAATTCCCTTGATATTTAATATTTTCAGTTGAATCTCAAGAGGTTTGCGTTATCGGGAACAGCATTGGCTACCGTTTATTCCCAGGTTTTTTACCGATACCTTTTTCATACCATTAAGACGATAGAGTTGACAGTGTAAATAAAATGCCAACTATGTAAGTGCATGAAAATAAGTCATAACGTGAGAAAATTGAAAGATTCGAAACACGACCTTTTTTATAATCTTCGTGAGATAGAAAATGTGTCTCTAGGAATCTAAGCAGAAGATGTGATTTTGTAGGTAAGAAAATGAATGTTGGGAGTGGGGAGAAGAGTCTGTCAATCTATTTGGTAAAAGTAAAAACCTTTTTCGTTTTGAGTAAAACTCTGAAATTCAATTTTTTATGTGTAAGGGTATGGAGAAAAATAAACTTTGAATAACTACAAGCTTTAAACTTTATTAAAAAAACCAAAAAAAACAGTTTTCCAATTTTTTTTGAACCGAGCAAAACTGAAACCAAAAGTTGATGAAATTACTTCATGAAGTATTTTGAGAACTGAAGTCAGTACGTGGAATGAAAAAAATGAATGGATTAATCAAAGAAATAAAGCTTGGAATGAAGAAATATTAAATTAATTACCATTTTTGTTATCTTCATGATAAATACTATTGAATCTTTATTTTTTATGATAAAACAATCAATCGCAGTCGGCTCTCGCCTAAGCTTCTGACCCTCTCGAACCAATGAGAGAGCCAGACGATCCGGAAAAGACTGGTTGGCCTCTCAGCTTCTTTGCCCAAGCCTCGACAGATTCAAACAACAGAAGTAGAAAGTCCAACTTTCATAGGTGAGAAGTTTTTCCATGCTTATTTTCATTCATTCGTTCAGAGAGAGTATTTGAAGAACTTGAGAAGAGAGCGTTGCGCGGAAGACTTCTTATAAGACCGCTCAGCTTTTCAACCTCATAATTCCGAAGAGTCCTTTAAGGGTCCTCAGAGTATAAGTAGAAGACCAGTAGCTTTGTGGGTAGACGAGAATAGACGAGTCAAGTTGATAGTAATTGAAAGTCGTGTCCACGATAAACTTCATATACATGAAGGTCATAATGGCAACAGAATTCGACTAGTTTTCATGATCGGATAAAATAAGAGTGAACGTAGAGAGAGAGAGAGAGAGAGAGAGAGAGAGAGAGAGAGAGAGAGAGAGAGAGAGAGAGAGAGAGAGAGAGAGAGAGAGAGAGAGAGAGAGAGAGAGAGAGAGAGAGAGAGAGAGAGAGAGAGAGAGAGAGAGAGAGAGAGAGAGAGAGAGGAGACACGGGAACCTAGAATATGGTTCGAAAGGCAAAATCTCAAGGTATGCAAATCTTACTAAAGACCGAGTCAACCATGCTGATAAGGTAAAGTATATGTAGAGAAAAACTGCTTTTTTACCTGCTAGCATTAGAACCTACATTTTTCTATTCACCTTTTTTATGTATTTATATTCCAATTTCCTTTTGTTAAAACATTTGAATATTTTAATTGATTTAACATGCGAACGACTGTGATGATTCTTCAATTGGAACTATCCATAAAAGTTCTCTGTTGAATTATTCAAATGTGTTTGAAAAAATTATGTTTAAAAAGTTTAAAAGTTATTTTTAAAAAAAGTTAAATGTGTATAAGCTTCATTATTATTCTGTTTTGATCGTGAATTCTAGAGTTATGCTATATTCATAACTTAATCGCTCCATTAGCTTGCATGACTGAGAGAACAAGGTATTTGTGCTGTTCTAATTCATAGCCCTATCGCACGGAATAGCTACGTGTTTCCTCGGTATACCGGTAACGCGACCGATCTCTTGGTTAGAATCATGAGAAATGGCAGAGTTCAATAACGCTCGGTAATTTAGCTTTTGCCGTGTGATATTTAGATCAATTGCAGATCAAGACTTTCGTTCCAGATATCCCAAGCCTCGTTTCGCGATTGGATGCTTGGAGGATCAATATGGAACTGTTTTGCTGATCTGTCTTCTTCTTGCTACTCCTGGCTACTCATCCTCTAATTTCCATCGCATTAACCGAGCAGAATCGAATGCGCGATCGGATTTGCAAGATGGTTAGTTTTACAAATATTTTTTCCAACTCATTAATTGCTATTTCTGTTTTTTTCAAATAAAGTATAAACATTCAAATATGTAAATCAGATCATTCATATCAAAGATATCAATGACAGCTAAAAAAATTGTGAGCGCCATAAACCTATTTTTAGTCATGAAAAGAAGAAATATTTGAAACACTTGTAGTTGTTGAGAGCAGTGCAAGTCTTGATATTGAAGATGGAAAAAAAAAACAGAAGAGAGCCGTCAGAAAATAGAACAAAAAAGGTAGTTGGCTCTTTGAACATTGCGAACAAGAAAGGTTTTCGCCAAGGATGTGGGCTCTTCAACAGCTGCCTGAATTTGAAAAACCATGAAAGAGTCATCGTTTTCCGCCTCATTTACTGAATTCCAACAGTATCATATCAAAAGTGAATGATTCTTCTCTTTTTGTTCATTTTATCTAGGCAGAACTGGATTCTCGAGTAGACCTTCGAAAACTTGAAGTTTTTTTTGCAGAAGTTGATGACCCATTGACGATCGATAACTTCTTTCACTCCCGCGAGGATGAGGCGGGTTTCCAGATGGGACCTCCCGTCCGCAACCCGGGAGGAATTCAAGCTTCTGCAACCAGTCAGGCCTCGCCTCAGTCTGAAATTCGACACTCTGATGAGAATGCGGAGGACTTTTTTGCAACGAGTACTACAGTCTGGCCATCCGTCGTGCAGCCAGACCTCAACTCATTGCTGAGACGGTGAGCACGTCTTATCGCCTTTTTCTTTCCGAGCTCATGGTCGGATTTATATAATCCGGAGATTGAGGTACGTTTATATAATCCGGAGATTGAGGTACGTTTATATAATCCGGAGATTGAGGTACGTAGAATGTGAAAATTATTTTCAAAAAAAGACCTGAGAACATAAGAAATCAGCTTCATTAAGAGAAATGGGTTTCAGTATTCAGGATAAGCCCTCAATACAATTAAAGGGATCCAATTATGAAAAATTGAGTGAAACTTTACTTTTGTATGAAGGTTTACTAAGAGTTTGAGACATAGGAAATCGACCATTTACCCAGAGGCTCAACATTGAAATTGAAACGCATAAATGAATAAACAAATCCACGCACATATGCCAGTCCATGGGGCGGAACCGAACCCAACCTTTTCTTCTTATTTTTAAAAACAAAACTACCGAGCGCATTCTAATCATATGTGTGATATTGTTTGATGGAAAACTGACTTTGATAATGAGAAGTGCTTTGCCTACAATTCTTTTGATTGGTCTATGTAAGACAGAAATGGGAACAACGCCCGTTTTGAGCAATAAGAAAGTTTATTGCCGAGAAGAAAGCGAACGTTTGAAAGAAAGAAACCCGAACTTTTTTTCCCCGAGGCCTCACGCAATGATCGGATCTTCAAATCAGCTCAGATTAAGGTGTATCTTAGCATTTTCTTCTTGAGTTCTGATTAAAGCATTTACTCCGAGTCTAAGATAAGGGTAATCAATTAGCATGAATGGGCTGATGGTGAATCCTAGCCCGCCTATCTTTCTTTATTTTTTTTGCATTTTACTTTCTCTCTCTCTTTCTCTATCTTTCTCTCTCTTTCCTATAATCTCTCTTGCATTATATATTTTTTGCCCACTCCCTCATTCTGTCTGTATCTGTTTCCATTTAGGTCTCTCTCTCTCTCTCTCTCTCTCTCTCTCTCTCTCTCTCTCTCTCTCTCTCTCTCTCTCTCTCTCTCTCTCTCTTTCTTTTTCTCTCCGTATCTCCCTTGCGCTCACTTTTTTACCTTATCTCTCTTTGTTTTATCTTCCTCTTATTAAATCCTTTTCTTCTTTACTATCTCTTCCTTCCTCTCTATTGCTTCTCTCTGTTATCTTCTTTTTTTCTTTCTCTGTCCATCTCTCTCTCCCTTTCCGGTTTGAATGGATATCTATCTGCCCCTTTACTATGATTCATTTACAATGCGACTGCTAACAATGCGACTGCTAAGCTCAAGTCGTTTTGTTTTTGTAGCTTAGAAGAGGCTAAGCATCCCTGAGATCCTCCCTACTTCACGCCTTATAAATTCCTTTTTTTCATCCGTTCACTTCTCTTCTCCTGCGTTTATTTTGATTGGCTTGTTTTAGAGGGCAATGAAAAGAAGATTTTTTGTACGAATAATGCCAGTGATAAGAGGTCATCAGCATGTTTTATGACTTTTATGACTTTTGTCTTCGTTGAATGGTCAATGACATTCTTTTCGATGGCCAAAAGTGAATATTAACATCGTAAAACGAAGTTTTCCCCTTCATGAGCAATAATGCAAAATTTAGCATACAATACGCATCACATGGAATTTTGAAAACGATTTGGTAGTAAGGTACTCTTATTTTCGAGGCGAACGAGTCAAAATTTCATGAGCAGATTAAGATGCTACCAGTTGAAATATTCAAGCTCCCGCACATGCAAAAGCTGGTTCACCGGTCGAAACCAAACGCTGTCTTCTCTTCAAATGATATCATGACGCAATCGCTTAATGAGCATGCGTAACGATGAGAAGAAGGCATATGAGCCTTTCATATAACACTATCGCACGGAATCGAAATGTGGTGGTGAAATGGTAACACGCGCTCCCGGTTTGAGTCGAGATGGTTTGGGTTCGATCCCGCCCGTTGGACTTACTTTTTTATGTGCAATAGTTCAATATGCTCTCTTCTCTCTTTCATAAAAAAAAGCATGGAGTCGCTACACATTCAAAGAGACAATGAAGAAGATGAAATGAGAAAACAGCCAAATAAAAAAAAACTATGTTATTAAGGCGTCCTTAACTCTGTAGTCATTTTCAATCAAAATATGGTCAGAAGTCGAGCACTACATGTCAAACATCTTGCGATGATGATAGATGTTTGACACTACATGTCAAACATCTTGCGATGATGATTGAATAGTAAATTAATGCTTATATTTTATATTTAAAAGTTTTTTGTTTTCCTTCTTTCTTTTATAGACTTCAATAGCACAGGAGCAGGTCAAACTGTTTCCTCTCCATTTAAAACTGAATTTTGTTCTATTGATTACCTAAGTTATGAGGCAAGAAAGAAGAACAATAATTAATAGCAGCTCTGCAAAAAATAGTTATTTTTTTGAAAAAGTGTTGAAATTTCACGCAAGCGAAAGCTTGTTCACAAATTGGGGTTTAACCTACTCTTCTGAGAAAATATATCATAGGCTAGCTAAGTCTTTTTTTGTTGTTGTTGTTGAGGTAGTACACAGTGATATCTAATATGTATATAAATTAAATTTAATCACCTCTTTTACCTTTTTCTATAATAATAAGACGATAAGGCAAAACAGCATGAATTTTCAGCGTCGACAAATGAAATCCTACTAAAGATGAGTGGAACATTACATAGAAATTTTCTTATTTAAAAAAAAAGGTGTTTCACAAATACACTTTTTTCTCTCCAGGGAACGAATGCGGCGTGCTCGAGCGCACTTGGATCGTTTCAATACACGCAAGTTGACAAACTCTGCGGAATGGCGTCCTATGAGTGCTCGTCGTCTTGTACAATCAATCGGCCAGTTCATTTCTTCTAATTATAGTTTTTTTAAACCTAACGACAGTGTTTTAATTAAACCGGTGTTTGACAAACAATAGTGAAAAGGACGAGGAATTACGTTTCATCAGCCGCTAAGTGAAGAGAAATAGAGAAAATAGAGAAAAATCATTCTATCTTGTTCGCAATGGCTGGAGTGGTCTACTTCTCATCCGCTCTCTGCTATATTCCTTTCGTCTAGTCGACAAGATGCGATCCGTATTCTACTAGGATTTGGACTCCTCGAAGCTGTAACGTCCTAGCCACCCCCTTCTTTCGTTGCTACTATCAACCTTTCGACATCGGGCGTTTCCCTTCAATTTCAAGAGTCCCATATACCTTACAACGCATTATTTTCATGCGTAATAAATGCTTGTTTTTTCATTCAACTTTTTTTTCAAGCTTGTTTTTCATTCAATTCATGCGTGAACTTTTTTCATTCAAGCTTGTTTTCTCATTCAATTCATGCGTAAATTCATTCAACAAAAAAACATTGATTATTGGCTAAGCGGTAACTTCTTGAAAAACTTGAATATTTCGGTTTCGACATTCCGGGATAAAATCTTGACATTTGGGGATCCACTCTTCAATCCGTTTTAAGGTAATCCGGTAGGTCGATGACTGTGAGAAGTTTCAGTTCTTCTAGAATCTTTGCGAACTCTCGAAGCTCAGTGATGTGGTCCTGAGTATCTGCGATTCTGTTCCACAAACCGATAGCTCTTCTAAAATAGAAATTAGAGTGCTTATAATGATTTATCTGCACTAAAGTTAACCGGGAAGTCCTATCGGAGGTACGAAGATTTGTTTCCGTTCTAAGAATCATTTGGTTTTTGCATATATGACAGTCTATTTTTCCAAATAGTAACCGAAAAACAATAAATAAATCGAAGCGGGCTCTGCGTTCTACAAGCGAATCCAAATTGAATAGCTTGAGACGTTGGGGATAATTTAGATTAGGGTTATTGCAGCGAGATAACGCCCTCTTTGTAAAGATTCTTTGTGGGAACTCCAGTCTTCTTGAACAATTACTGCGAGAAGTTGGTGAAAAAATTGTGGTTCCGTATTCTAGAATAGGCCTGATACAGTACCGTCCAGAAGTATACCAAAAGTATATTTTACAGTGTTTCTTGCATCTTTGTGATCTTTGTGACTGTCTTGCATCTTTGTGATCATCATTAGTGAGTGACTGTCTTGCATCTTTGTGGTATAGAGGCCATCACGATCATTGAAATAAACAGAAACAAATAAACAAGAACATATTTCAGAAATCTCGAAAAGTACTGTTTTCTGAGAAAAAAAATTGCTGAGCTGTTCTGCTTTTTCAGAAACGACTCCATTTTGTAACAGTATGATGTAAGTCAAGAGCTACACAACATATGAAAAATTGCGCCAGTGGGCGCAAAAACAGAAAAGTTATACGACAAAATATCTTAAATATACTTTTTGGTATACTTCTGGACGGTAATGTATATGTGGTATACACAGTTTTGTATCCGTTTAAATCTAGGCATCGAGAAACTTTAAAAACTTTAGCGATTCGACTCAAACTTCTGGCACGTATGACTTCAATGTGCTGTTTAAAAGTGAGCTTACGATTTATAAAAATGCCTAAGTCTCTTACTAACTCTACATCCTTAATTTTTGTATTATCTATGTAGCAGTTCTGTTGAGATTGCCCTAAATGAAGACAGCTTATTTTATTAACTGCAAGTGGTAAACTGAATTTACATGACCAATTGCAAATTCCATTGATAGCTAATTGTGAACGACCTGGATCGTGACTATAAATTTTCAAATCGTCCGCGAATAAGGAAAATTTCACTGGGTCAGTTATACAGCTTTCGATAACGTTAATAAAGCAAAGAAAGAGTAGGGCCCTAAGACTGTACCTTGCGGTACACCGCTTAGTACAGGGAAATAATCCGAGAAAGTGTTATTTATACGTACCCGGAACAATCTATTCTCAAGAAAACAAGCGATCCATTTTATAAAACTTGAAGGAATTCCTATTTGGTGAAGCTTTGTAATTAGCTTAGAATGAGAAACTTTATCAAATGCTCTTGAGAAATCGAAATAAATCGAAATAAATCGAAATAATTCATAAATATTTTCTTCATATAGCTTCATCAGAACCTAGCCAAACCCATATTTCAAAATTCAGCAGCCCAAATTCATTAAAACTGATTTATGGAAGAAGAAGGGATAAGTTGGAGTAATATATTGGAAATGTAGAACCGAAGTGGGAAGACGACGGGATTTCCAAAAACCGAAGGCTTTGAAAAAAACATTTTGCCTTTATAATACGATAGACCCTTCGTTTGTATGATTAGACATACAGTATTATATGACTCACTGTGGAACACAATCACTAAGCAAGTACAAAAATATCACAAAATAATATGTGATTCTGATTCAGCCCCAAACTCGAGTTTCGAGCAAGATGCCTCAAACGAGCGACTCATGTCATCTGAACGTCTTGCCTCCGCAGATCGACTCGTATCACTTGAGCGCTTTGCCTCTGCTGATCGCCTCGCTTCTGCTGAGCGCCTAGCTTCTTCAGAGCATCTCGCCTCTCCAAACCGTCTCGCCTCTCCAGAGCGTCTTGCCTCTGTTGAGCGTCTCGCCTCCGCTGAGCGCCTTGCCTCTCCAGAGCGTCTAGCCTCTGCTGAGCGCCTCGCCTCTGTTGAGCGTTTTTCTTCAACTTCTCGGGAGCTGCGCGAGCCTGTGAGTAGGAAAGTAGTAAGCCGGCGAACACACGAGAGATCAGCTCCTTTTAGCGAGCTGGTGAGATCGTTTGGAAACAGGCTATATGGTCAGTCAGAATATCATAAGTTATCTTTTTCGCAAAAAAAATAATGTCCCGAGTAACTACGTTACACAGAAAAGGTTTAGAAATAACACAAAAACTTTCTAGGGAAAAGTGAGCGTCTGTGGCGTAGCCCTGAAGATTTTCGGATAAACCCTTAAAACACATACATAAGTACAATAATGTTTGTTTTCTAAATCTCTATCTTGGAGGTCATCTCCTTGGAGGTTATCTCCTTGGAGGTCATCTCCTTTTCTCAAAAAAAGAGGTTTTTCCTGAACAGCCAAAAAAATGAAATTGAGTAGAACAACATCATCAATAGTTGCTTTATTCAATCACAAGCTCTGCGGAAAGAGGGAACTTTGATTTACTCACAATCAGCTGTGTAAGAACTAGTTTTTGATGACGAAATGCAAGTTGTGATTTTAATCAAGTTGAACTTACTTTGAAATATCGATTACTTTGAAATATCGGTTTTCATTTCAAAGCTCGTAAGCGGTTATTTATGGATTAGCTCGTAAGCGGTTATTTATGGATTAGCTCGTAAGCGGTTATTTATGGATTAGCTCGTAAGCGGTTATTTATGGATTAGCTCGTAGGCGGTTATTTATGGATTAGCTCGTAAG
>OZ057405.1:13329283-13622118 GCA_964056735.1 Allodiplogaster pararmata
GATTTGCGTTCCGTTAAACAACCAAACGTTCTCGATTTGTTCCTAAGTTATCGATTCCGTCTCCCTCCTTAGAGTCGTTTCTTTCTTCTAATTGATTCATCAATCGATCCTAAGTGATAGCCATACTGCTCGTTTAAAAAAAAAATGTTTTTCTAATAAATAAATTGCAATTAAGTTGTTTAGTTTCCATGTTTAACCACATTTCTACAGAAAAACATGAAAAATGGGTTCTCTCAAGAGAAGAGAAGAAGAATATTTGAATACATGATGGAGTGAAAAAATTGTCCTTTGGGTTTCAAATTATATATTTTTGAAAAAAAAAGAAAAGGTCCTTTGGGTTTCAAATTATATATTTTTGAAAAAAAATCTCAAAATCCAGTTATACTGTAGAAACAAGGTTGACTAATGTACCATATTCATTTGCAAGTATCGAATTGTCTGTCATGTTCGTTTAGACTGTCAAGTTTGTTTTTTAAAAAAGGTTGTCAAAAACACAAGTATTTTACAAACCACTGTACACAATTGTATAGATATGAGCTAAAGTAATACATGAATGTGAGCCTGTGGATAGAGAACATGAAAACGGGTAGGATAGGAGGCACAAAGAAAATCCTACCATTCAACTACATACCATCGTTCGAAGACATTCAATAAGAGAGAAGACCGCTTCAAGCTCACTATTCCATGTTCTCCTATTAATGGAAGAGCTTCGACTTTAATGTGTTTGATACATTGTTTAAGCAAAAAGTATTTTTTAGCTGCACAATAAGTAACATATAATTTTTCAATGCTCAAGGGAATTATTGTGATGAGTTCCATTTGAACTGAATGCTTTTTATGTATTTGAACATTAACAAACGGCACTTTTTGACTTCACTGGTCTGAAGAAAAATAAAAACGCGGACCAATTAACGGAGAGGGGAGAGGGAGTATCTCTCATCTTCCTTTCTCATCCCTCTCCCTCTCCCTCTAGCCATATTACTGTATCACGATTAGAATCTCTCTCCGCAGAGAAAGGGAGACATAGCTGCCTGCGTGATTGATTTTCACTGTGACAGTTGGACAAAGTGGACAATTAGACTCATATTTTAAAAATTAAAAAAATTTTTATGTTAAAAAACGCTTAGGCTTAGAAAAAAGTTTACGCCAACGAGGCCGTACGGCTTAGGCGAACGAGACCGCATAAGAAAATTTGTCATATTATTAATTTTTGTCAATTCATTGACTAAATTCGTCGAAAAATGAGAGGAAAAACGCCGCAGAGAAAGAGAGAAAAAGCTCTCTGTTTATGTGATTGCTTATCTAGGTCAAATCTCTCTCTTTTTCTCTCACGAGAAGGAGGACGCAGGCTCCGCCCATTTGCGCTTTTTTTTCTTCTCCAGACCAGTGAAGTCAAAAAGTACCTAACAACCATGGTTCCAAACCATTCAAATAGCGTTGGTGATTTGGTTCTTGAATCAGATTTTATGGCTAATGGGCCCAAGTTTTGGTAGGGAACGGCTTGTTATAGGATGTGCTGTTGTAGAAAAGAAAAGAAGAAGTACGTATACACAAAATCTCAAAAAAATTTTTTTTTTAAATAATTTTGAGGAAAAACTACTTTTATTTGGCGGATGGAGACGAGGCGGGGTCTCGCCCCGCCTCGTCTCCATCCGCCTCCACCCTAGAAATCTTAGCTCGATCTCGCCTGAATGAAATGTGCAAGGTTCTAGGTGCGAATTCTTCTGGC
Organism: Allodiplogaster pararmata; assembly: GCA_964056735.1. Taxonomy (NCBI): domain Eukaryota; kingdom Metazoa; phylum Nematoda; class Chromadorea; order Rhabditida; family Diplogasteridae; genus Allodiplogaster; species Allodiplogaster pararmata. Next base: position 13,331,013 of record OZ057405.1, read on the forward strand.
TTTAAGTTTTAAGCTCTAATGAGCGTTCACAGCAGCTGCTCTTACAAGCCCTGGCACCGAGCAGAGATCTGCTGAGGCAAACCCATTCCGAATCCATGACAACGTCCCCTTCGAGGGGAGATGTTGGGGCTAGAGGTACAAAGAGTCTTAGTGGACTCCCCCCGTTTATTTTTCCGGTCTGGGATAAAACTTTTTGCTCTTCTTTTTTCGATGATCACAACCTGATTTCTTCATTACGAATTTCTTCACCTAGTTTCAGATGATTTTTCTTACCATTGGTTAAGAAATATTGTATTTCTTCTCGTTCAATCACACATGGATGACCTCTAGTAGGACTTGTGAACATATTGAGCCCGTATTTCCCAGTCTTGGTCGTCGCATCTATTCACTATCATAGTCTCCGTTATCGCAATTCTTCTATCAAAAACTATTTTAAAAATGCGTAGAGGAGAGCTCGGTTCAATGGCGCTTTGTGCCTAGAAACATTGAGGATGAATTGTTTAAACTGAAATAAATATCCTTTCGTTTAGCGGTTTTTTTCTGATTCATAAAACAAAAGAGAGAAAAAAAAGATATTTAGATGGTCGTTCGTTCTAGTTGTTCGATTGCTCTCTATCGGATATCGACCGATCACTACTGAGAAGTCGAAATCCGAGGAGCAAATGTCCATTCCGTAACATTTACCGTTGGGCTCAAGTAACTTCCTCCCATTATGCCGCTCCTAGTTCCACTGACTTCGGAGAAATGAGAACCTTTGAAACTAACTAACTGAATTTTTGCCTCGCGCTTCTATACTTGCTTAACTTATTCCTTGTGATCTTTCTTTGCGTTTGACGATGCATAGTTTTTGGGTTCAAAAACTGGAATCCGGTTGACCGAGGAAGTTGGATTGGGTTATCTAACATCTGAACTTTTTATTATTATAAATATGTTTTTTTGGCTTGCACACTATAAAACTTTTAACATTCCAGTCTTATCAACAAGCTTGAACTCAATTTTAACTATTGGATTTTGAAGGAACTAAAGCGAGTTTCAAAGTCAGGAATTGCAGATTATGATATCTGTTAAAACTTTCGTAGACGTTTACACCAAAATATTTTTTTTCTGAGTTCTTAAATTTTTTCTCTTGTTTTTTCCAACTATCCGTTCAACTGGACAGAACACACAACGCGGGTTCATTGACGATAAAACTTTTAACTAAAAAATCCTTATACCCTGAACCGGCTGTTCGAGACGGGCGCTTATCTTCGGTGTTTTGAGTTGAAGTTGAGTCATTCTGATGCCAGCAGTATGAATATGAGTTTATTACGCATGGAAAATGCGTGGTAAGGTATAAGGAAGGGGGTCTTCCATGTGAGGGGAAGCATGAGGTCGAAGGAGTTGATAACATATGAGGTCGAAGGGGTCCACGTTGATTACGGAAAGAACTTGTTAGTGATTGGTCGGTCCTACTCCAGTGGTAGCATTGTGTGGGAGGGCGATGAGGGACTAGGACGATACCCTGTGATATCGCAATAATTTCTACGCGTTATCACTTGACAAAACTGGTTCAATCGATGGCAAATATCTCTCCTTTTGAAAAACTTCTCAGCTCTTTAATACCCGATTTTATTGAACATTCCAGTCTTATCAACAAGCTTGAACTCAATTTTAACTATTGGATTTTAAAGGAACTAAAGCGAGTTTCAAAGTCAGGAATTGCAGATTATGAAATCTGTTGAAACTTTCGTAGACGTTTACACCAAAATATTTTTTTCCTGAGTTCTCAAATCTCAAAAAAAATTTCTCTGGGTTCTCGGATTACCGCACAAGCTCTCATAGTGAAGCGGTTACTCGGAACCTCCTGTCCATCAATGCTTCTTCAGTTGTTTTCTTGGAAAACTCCTCTTCAACAGTAATGTGAGAGTTCCGATGAGGGCTGTCTGAACTTATTTGTTGTCATCATCTCTCTTCTTTCTCATCGCTTTCACAAGCCGTTCGCTCTTATGTGCCTCCTTCAACTGCTACACTCTTATTGGCTCTCTCTTTCTCTCACTCTCTCTCTCGACTTTCTCTTTTTCTCTTTCTACCTATCTTTCTAATTTTCTCTTTATCGCTCTTTTTATATTGCTACCATTCGCCCCCTCTCTAACTCTCTCTCTTTCTTTTTCTCTCTCTCTCATCTCTTTCTTCTCTCTCTCTCTCTCTCTCTCTCTCTCTCTCTCTCTCTCTCTCGCTTTCACTTTCGTTTTCACTCTCAGGCTTTCTCTCTCTCTTTCTCTCTTTTTTCTGCTTCTCTATCCTTATCAATTCACAATTCTCTTTTTCTCTGACTGTATGTATTGCTCCGTCGCTCTCTTTCTAACGCTTTCTCTCTCTTTCTTTCTCGTCTATTTCTATCTCTCTCTCTCTTTATCTCTCTCTCTCTCCCCCTCTCTCACTGCTCACTCTCTTCTGAATTCCATCGCCCATCTGTTCTGTTTACAATCGTACTCCTCAATTCCTCCAAAATTCCCCTTCCACTCTTTCCATCAAGTTGCCCTTCCATGTGCTTCGCTTTCTCCTGAAAAACAAGGATCATCTTGACTAGGCTTTTTCTCTAAATCTTTCTTTTGTTTTTCATTTGATTGTTTCGTTTGAGAACAGGATAAAAGGAGTATTTTAAGAATTAAATTTCCGGTTTGGACAATTAAAATAGCTGTTCAGACAATTATTAGGGTATTAAAAACAGGTAACACTTTCTCCATTCATCGTGCAATTTTTCCGTACTCGTATATTTCAATTCTTTACCAATTAAAAAAAATAAAGGAGCAAAAACGACTAACATCGGGAATATTAAAACTTTACAGGTCGTTCAAAAAGGAGCTCTTAGAGTTTTGCTCAGAAAAGACTATATTCATTCAGGCTAGGAGAAGATATTAACAGATAGGAAAACCAATTTTAGACTAAAACTCAGAAAGAAATAGAAAACGACCATCTTGGACGGTAGAAAAGATGAAAAATGTATATGTGTGTATACATGTGTGTGTATATGTGTGTATGTATGTATAAATATTTGCGTATATGTGTGTATGTATAAATAATAACAAATTTCTCTCGCCCAGAGAGTACGAACTTAGTGCAAAATTAGTGCAGAAGCTAGTAACATTTTAGGTGGATATGTTCGTTGTAAGGGTCTCTTTGAGACCTTTGTAATAGTCGAACTTGAAACCCTCCGCACAGTACTCGCGTTAATTACCATTATGCGACACCCGGATCAAGCTTGCTCGAAAAGAAAACGACAAAAACCAATATTTTTTGAAATCGTTTTTTTTTTTGGCTGAAACTTCTTACCCATCCTTTCAGGCTCATTTCATGATGTTATTGAAACTATGAAGATGAACGAACATACATATGTACATAAACTTTTTTTAAATTAAAAAAAAATCTCAGCTGATTTCCTTTTTCATATTACCCAGTGAAGGGAGATGAAATGACTGGAACTTTCTAAGCAGAAGGATAAAAACCAAATTCTAAAAAAAACTTGAGCGATAAATTTTGATTTTTTTTCTCGATTTTTTTCTCGAAATTTTGATTTTTTTTCTCTCATTTTTTCTTCGAAATTTTGATTTTTTTTTTATAAACTTTTTCGATTTTTTCGAATTTGGTCTTTTCGAAAAAGTCGAAGAAACTTTTTATCGGAAAATATTGAAAAAACCAAAAAAAATAATAAATCGAAAAATGTGCAACCCTGACCCGGACATTATCTATATACATATATATTACTAGTCCATCCAGAGGTTCCTGGCCGTTTCCTCTTCCTCTAGTATGTCTGCTTAATCACACTTGGAAGCTCGTTTCACGTATCATTTGTGCGCGGTTGTATGCCATAGGCTAGTCATGAAAGCCTGCCCGGAGGGGAAGGAGGTGAGGCTACCTCGGTTGCGCGTATAGTATCTTTAAACACAAAAACACACAAAACTCAGCCTGCACAAAAACACACAAAACACAGCCTGGCATCCTTATTATTTCTTCGTTGGTTGCAAGTACATATATATGTATATGTAGTATATTCTTATATACTCTTTCTCTTCTTCTCATTCTCTTTCTTTCTCTGTTTCTCTCTATATCTCTCTCTATCTCTCACACACTCTTTTCTCTACCTATACCTTTCTCTTTATTTCATTCTCTGTGCTCTTCCGCTTAGCTAAACCCTTCCTTTCTTTCAACAGCCACTATTTGCATATGTACCTCTTCTCTTCTATGCTGTCACTGTATACCAGTCTCCTCAGATCGCTCTGCTTGCATCAGTCTCTCTTTCCAACCCGATCTTTCTTCATTCCTCTATTCATAGCATCCGGATTCATTACGATGCAAATCATAAATGCGCTTATTACAGCATGATCTGCAGGCTCCGTTTTTCTTCTCCGCTCGTTTCTTAGTAAGCTTTTTTGTGTTTCATTAGCATTCGAATCTCAGTATATTCCTCATTTCTCAGATCAAATCCGTTGTTCTTGTCATATCCATTTCGACATGCGCGCAATTTAGTAGTTATGCCGATAGTTTGGTAGTCATTATTGTAACATTAGTTTAGTTTTGAGCATGATGATGTTAGTAGTTCAGTCATAAGAACAGTTTTTTTATTAGTTTCGTTGTAGCATTATCATCACCGTGATTGAAAAGAAAGCGTGATGTTCTTAGAAGTGCGGCAGTTTGTTGTTTAGCATGATTATGTTAGTAGCTCAGTGCTAAGATACTACTCATAGACATCACAAGTTTGCCTGTTCCGTTTCAAAGAAAGCGAATGGTCGTCTCAGATTGTGCTTTTCTGTAGCATCTAACCCATATTTTCAATCTCACCGGACAAATAGTTGTAGTATATGTTCAAAAAATCTTTTTTTTTCTTTACAGTTAAGACGTATTATTATATATTTTGGTTTAATGCTTTTCCAGATAAAAGCTAACCTGGTAATCCCATGTATTGTTATTTATAGAGCAGTTGACCTAATATTCCCGATCTGTTCTTCTCATTAGTCTGACTGAAAAGACACCCGACTTCAAGCCTAGAAACCATACTAGACTAACTACAGCCGCATTTTCCCTTACTAACAACACCAGGAAAGAAAATTCTTCCATTCCGGCGCATCATGTTCGGCATTCAGATGAAATGTTTTATCTCAGCGAAACCTCGTCATCTTCTCTTCAAATCAGTTCTAGAATTCTCCACAGATTATCTTAAACTTCACTCACCTAAAACCAACCTTTTTTAACGCTGTTGTGAAAATCGAAACCAAAAGTAGAAGTGATTTCATAGTTCAGGGAAAATGGGAAGATTTTCTACGTAATCATGTCAAGAAGAATCATAGTACTAAATTTTCTTGTTCAATTCGACAACTCAGAAACATAGACGGTGCTAGATTTTAGAATCTTCGAAGTTATAACAACATTCCTCAAAATTTGACGACACACGGCTAAAAAAGTTCGATTGCAATTTTTCCGCCGTGTGTTCCAATTGAACAGTCATCCTAAATATCAAATTTATTATTAGGGTACAGCGCGACCTCTTTTAAGTTATTAAGGTGCAGCGCGACCCCTTTTAAGTTATTAGGGTAGAGTGGGTCCCCTATTAAATTGTTATTAGGTTACACTGCGACCCCTTTTCAAAGCCTCATCCTGTTTTTTTATCAAGCCATTCACCTTCGTAACTTTCATTACCCAGCTCGATGCTATCCGATTACATCACTAATCGATACGGTTACTGTAGGCTTTTAAACAATACGGTAACTGTAGGCTTTTAAACAATACGGTTTCTGTAGGCTTGTAAACAATACGGTTTCTTTAAGTTTCAAGTTTTTTTTAAATCACGCAATGTGGAATAGAGCTTGATGGGGTATTAGGGAAGATTTAGTTTAGCAGAAGTTTGATGAGTTACGGGTTGAAGAGCCTGGAAGCGGTTAGAGAAGATTAGAAGAAAGAATAAGGGCTATTGACAGTCGTTCCAAAAAAAAAAAGCCATTCAGGAAAAAGGGAAAAGTGAAGAATGATGACTGGTTTACTTACTGCTGTTACATAGCAGCCGTTCCGGGGGTAAGTCAAAAGGAAGAATGATTCTGTAGGCTTCTACAATATCATCGTTTTGCTGATATTAATACATAAAAACTTCTTTTTCTTTTTGATTTGATCTTATAGAGCGTTAGAATTCAACTTTTCACTTTGCAAAGTAATCTCTGCAAAGTGATCCCGTTGAACGATTAACGGGATGCGGCCGGGATGCGGCCTAGAGCGTTTAACGGGATCACTTTGCAGAGATTACTTTGCAAAGTGAAAAGTAGAATTCTAATGCTCCATTACTTGTTCTGTCCCTGGAATGCTAATGTATACATTTTTTAGCCTTTAATGACTCCGTCTTTTTCTTCTTCTAAAGGTTGTTTCTAATTTCCTGTCAACTTATTTATTTATCATGTCATCTGTCAACTATATTTATTTATCAACTTATTTTCTTGTATTGTACATATGTCTGCTCATAAAAGCCTTAATGAGAACTGTTTTAAAAGTTTAAAGCAGAAAAATGCGAAGTAAAGAGAGAAAAGACAAAGGGAGAGAGAAAGAGAGAAGAAGAAGAAGAAATTCAAAGAAAAAACAAGGAGATAGTTGTGTCCAATTTATTGGAGAGAGTCAGACAATGCGGAAAAGTATTTATTTCGAGGACCAGTATTAAGAGAGAGGAAGAGAGAGAGGGGGGAACCGAGAAAGAGACGAACAGAGAGAGAGAGAGAGAAAAAAGAGAGGAGAGAAAGTGAGCTTTGAAAAGAGAGCTGAAGAGATGAGGAGTAAGAGAACTCGAAAGCACGAGTCAAGACAAAGATGACAAAGCGGAAAGATAAGTACCCGGGAGAAGCAGAAAGCAGCACAGTGATTTCAAAGTATTAGGTCGGAGGTGAAAGGGATAGGAAAGAGAAGAGAGGAGAAAAAAGGTAGAACCAGGGATGATATAAATTCGGGGTTAAGAAAAAAGAGAGGCAGGTATAAAAAAAGAAAGACTGAAAGAGAGAGAGAGATAGAGAGAGAGTATATTAATTTTAAAAGGCTACATACATATGTATGTATAATAAACAAGAAGAAGATACAATAGAAGCAAAAATTAGCGATAATAATATAATTATTAAAAAGACAATATACAATTGAAAGAGAAAAATAAATTAGCGAGAGATAGGCAGAAGAATAAAAAGAGAAGACTAGAAAGAAAGAGAGATGGAGAGAAACATAGAGAGAAAGAGATAGAAAGAAAGAGAGATAGAAAAAAGAGAGATAAGGAGAGACAAAAAGAGAAAGAAGAAGTCGAAAGAAGGATGGGATAGCGCCCGAGGTTAGTGGCCATCATTCGTGAAACAAGCGAGGAGTGACAAAACACAGAAAGAACGAACGAAGTGCTTATCAGCTACGATTCGCAGACAGAGAAGAAACTGAATAGAGAGAGAGTAAGAGGAGAGAGGATCAGAGAGAGAAAGAGAGAGAGAAAGAGAGAGAGAAAGCGAAAACAGAGAGAGAAAGAAAGAGACAACAGAGAGAGAGATAGAGAGAAATAGAGAGAGAGTCAGAAAGAGAGGTCATAAAGAGAGAGACAGAAAGAAAGTGACATACAGAATGAAAGTGACATACAGAATGAAAGTGACATACAGAATGAAAGTGACATACAGAATGAAAGTGAAATACATAGTAGTACCGAAGAAGCTCGGTTAAAAAAGTTGAGCGAGTTTGATCATCAAAAATCAAATCTCAGCTCTTCCCTCCTCGCTAATATTTCCAACAACAAAAAAATTACTCCACGGTCTTTTTGAGATAATATGACCGAATTAATAGCCAATTTTTTTCTCTTCAAGTTAATACATATTTATCTATACAAGTGTTCTCAGTAGTTGTTCACCTATGTATTCAATTTCTTTATCTCCTTCGATTGTCTTACTATTTTGAATCTTCCCTTCTTTAGTCTTCTAGTAACTACTTTTCTTTCTTTCCTCTGTTTTCTAGTAATTCTCTTTCCTCTCTAAATTCCTCACTATTTATACTGATTGTCCGTTTAGGAAAGCGAAAAGTATCATCGCGTTTTGATCACAACGGTCTTTGCCAAACAGAAATTCATCGTGTAGTACTCATTGTTCATGCACTGCACTCAACGCAGAGGAAGTGGTTATATTTGAATAGTTCCAGAGTCTGGCGCTATCTGTCTTCCGGCCATGTATATGCTTTTTTCTTCACCTAACTGATGTAGATCCATACAAGTATGGGTTCTTTTTTCATCTCTACTCCTAAAAACCTTTTCTCTCTATTTTTCTGTCTTCATTCTTTGTATATTTCTCTACTATCTCACCAATATTTATTTCCGTCCTCTATTTCTCCGAAGAAATATCATTGAACTGCGCTTTCGAAACTTCTCAAACCCTATGTTATATCCACGACTTTTTCGAGATTATTTCCAGGCGATGCTGTAAAACACTGCGTAATAAAAACTTCAAAACTAATATCTGTTTTTATCTCTAAATTGTCATGTCTCAATCTTTACATCTCTTCGCCTCTTACTCTGTGTTTCTCTATCTCTGTATCTATCTATTTTCCAATTCTATAATCTTCTCTTGTTCTAGGTACTTTGTATATTTCCATACACTTATTTGCTGTGTCGTGCCCATTTAAAAAGGCACGACACAGCAAATAAGTGTATTGTCTTCTGGATACTCCTCCAATGCGTTTAACTCAGCACAAACTTTATATTTCCATAATTCACACACTTACTTTTAATTAATTTTTCTATTTTCTATCTTCTCTCTCTCTCTTTCGAATTTGCTCTTTTCCTCTACATGGATGTCTCTTTCTTTTTTCACATCTTGATGACTCATTTTGTTTTCGTTGTATGATCTCAAAAATTCTTAATTTCGTTTTTATTTTAAATCTCAGTCCAGTTTTTTCGAGTCTTAAAAAGTCTCTAACCCAAGTTTTTCAGTCTCAAAGTTCATTCAATCCAAGATTTTTTCACATTATCCGTAGTATTGTTTTTTCTTTCTTCTTTTCAATTCAACAAAGTCAAGCTGCTTCTCCGGTTTGATAAATAGTTGTTTGCTTCATAAAAGCAATATTTCTCCACTGAACTACACGAGGCACAGGTAAAATACAGACAATACAGGTTTTAACTGATCTTGGATTAGGAGAATCTTGAGAGAGTCAAGCATTAAACCTCGAAAACCTAATAAGAAAACCCAAAAACGCATATCAACCTTTATCGTAGCTCCTTCGAGGATTTCAAGCGTTTTTTGGAGCAGCTTGATATAAAACTTGAAGATTAAAAACTGATGTGGTTAGAGAGCGAACACTTGACAGAATAGAAGTGATAGCTAATAATCGTTCATGAGCTAGTTTTCTGATAATCTTCGCCTGCTTTAATTTGATGCTCATTTCGTTCTTCTCCTCGTTTCGAGGTCTCATATTCAGTCTCACTGTCTCTCTAATCCTCATTCGATGCTCACCTCGTTCTTCTCCTCGTTTCGAAGTCTCATATTCAGTCTCACTCTCTCTCTAATCCTCATTCGATGCTCACCTCGTTCTTCTCCTCGTTTCGAGTTCTCATATTCAGTCTCACTCTCTCTCTAATCCTCATTCGATGCTCACCTCGTTCTTCTCCTCGTTTCGAGGTCTCATATTCAATCTCACTCTCTCTCTAATCCTCATTCGATGCTCACCTCGTTCTTCTCCTCGTTTCGAGGTCTCATATTCAGTCTCACTCTCTCTCTAATCCTCATTCGATGCTCACCTCGTTCTTCTCCTCGTTTCGAGGTCTCATATTCAGTCTCACTCTCTCTCTCTCTAATCCTCATTCGATGCTCACCTCGTTCTTCTCCTCGTTTCGAGGTCTCATATTCAGTCTCACTCTCTCTCTCTAATCCTCATTCGATGCTCACCTCGTTCTTCTCCTCGTTTCGAGGTCTCATATTCAGTCTCACTCTCTCTCTAATCCTCATTCGATGCTCACCTCGTTCTTCTCCTCGTTTCGAGGTCTCATATTCAGTCTCACTCTCTCTCTAATCCTCATTCGATGCTCACCTCGTTCTTCTCCTCGTTTCGAGGTCTCATATTCAGTCTCACTCTCTCTCTAATCCTCATTCGATGCTCACCTCGTTCTTCTCCTCGTTTCGAGGTCTCATATTCAGTCTCACTCTCTCTCTAATCCTCATTCGATGCTCACCTCGTTCTTCTCCTCGTTTCGAAGTCTCATATTCAGTCTCACTCTCTCTCTAATCCTCATTCGATGCTCACCTCGTTCTTCTCCTCGTTTCGAGTTCTCATATTCAGTCTCACTCTCTCTCTAATCCTCATTCGATGCTCACCTCGTTCTTCTCCTCGTTTCGAGGTCTCATATTCAGTCTCACTCTCTCTCTAATCCTCATTCGATGCTCACCTCGTTCTTCTCCTCGTTTCGAGGTCTCATATTCAGTCTCACTCTCTCTCTAATCCTCATTCGATGCTCACCTCGTTCTTCTCCTCGTTTCGAGGTCTCATATTCAGTCTCACTCTCTCTCTCTAATCCTCATTCGATGCTCACCTCGTTCTTCTCCTCGTTTCGAGGTCTCATATTCAGTCTCACTCTCTCTCTAATCCTCATTCGATGCTCACCTCGTTCTTCTCCTCGTTTCGAGGTCTCATATTCAGTCTCACTCTCTCTCTAATCCTCATTCGATGCTCACCTCGTTCTTCTCCTCGTTTCGAGGTCTCATATTCAGTCTCACTCTCTTTCTAATCCTCATTCGATGCTCACCTCGTTCTTCTCCTCGTTTCGAGGTCTCATATTCAGTCTCACTCTCTCTCTAATCCTCATTCGATGCTCACCTCGTTCTTCTCCTCGTTTCGAGGTCTCATTTTCAGTCTCACTCTCTCTCTAATCCTCATTCGATGCTCACCTCGTTCTTCTCCTCGTTTCGAGGTCTCATATTCAGTCTCACTCTCTCTCTAATCCTCATTCGATGCTCACCTCGTTCTTCTCCTCGTTTCGAGGTCTCATATTCAGTCTCACTCTCTCTCTAATCCTCATTCGATGCTCACCTCGTTCTTCTCCTCGTTTCGAGGTCTCATATTCAGTCTCACTCTCTCTCTAATCCTCATTCGATGCTCACCTCGTTCTTCTCCTCGTTTCGAGGTCTCATATTCAGTCTCACTCTCTCTCTCTAATCCTCATTCGATGCTCACCTCGTTCTTCTCCTCGTTTCGAGGTCTCATATTCAGTCTCACTCTCTCTCTAATCCTCATTCCATGCTCACCTCGTTCTTCTCCTCATTTCGAGGTCTCATATTCAGTCTCACTCTCTCTCTCTCTCTCTAATCCTCATTCGATGCTCACCTCGTTCTTCTCCTCATTTCGAGGTCTCATATTCAGTCTCACTCTCTCTCTCTCTAATCCTCATTCGATGCTCACCTCGTTCTTCTTCTCGTTTCGAGGTCTCATATTCAGTCTCACTCTCTCTCTAATCCTCATTCGATGCTCACCTCGTTCTTCTCCTCGTTTCGAGGTCTCATATTCAAACTCACTCTCTCTTTAATCCTCATTCGATGCTCACCTCGTTCTTCTCCTCGTTTCGAGGTCTCATATTCAGTCTCACTCTCTCTCTAATCCTCATTCGATGCTCACCTCGTTCTTCTCCTCGTTTCGAGGTCTCATATTCAGTCTCACTCTCTCTAATCCTCATTCGATGCTCACCTCGTTCTTCTCCTCGTTTCGAGGTCTCATATTCAGTCTCACTCTCTCTCTAATCCTCATTCGATGCTCACCTCGTTCTTCTCCTCGTTTCGAGGTCTCATATTCAGTCTCACTCTCTCTCTCTAATCCTCATTCGATGCTCACCTCGTTCTTCTCCTCGTTTCGAGGTCTCATATTCAGTCTCACTCTCTCTCTAATCCTCATTCGATGCTCACCTCGTTCTTCTCCTCGTTTCGAGGTCTCATTTTCAGTCTCACTCTCTCTCTAATCCTCATTCGATGCTCACCTCGTTCTTCTCCTCGTTTCGAGGTCTCATATTCAGTCTCACTCTCTCTCTAATCCTCATTCGATGCTCACCTCGTTCTTCTCCTCGTTTCGAGGTCTCATATTCAGTCTCACTCTCTCTCTAATCCTCATTCGATGCTCACCTCGTTCTTCTCCTCGTTTCGAGGTCTCATATTCAGTCTCACTCTCTCTCTAATCCTCATTCGATGCTCACCTCGTTCTTCTCCTCATTTCGAGGTCTCATATTCAGTCTCACTCTCTCTCTCTAATCCTCATTCGATGCTCACCTCGTTCTTCTCCTCGTTTCGAGGTCTCATATTCAGTCTCACTCTCTCTCTAATCCTCATTCCATGCTCACCTCGTTCTTCTCCTCATTTCGAGGTCTCATATTCAGTCTCACTCTCTCTCTCTCTCTCTAATCCTCATTCGATGCTCACCTCGTTCTTCTCCTCATTTCGAGGTCTCATATTCAGTCTCACTCTCTCTCTCTCTAATCCTCATTCGATGCTCACCTCGTTCTTCTTCTCGTTTCGAGGTCTCATATTCAGTCTCACTCTCTCTCTAATCCTCATTCGATGCTCACCTCGTTCTTCTCCTCGTTTCGAGGTCTCATATTCAAACTCACTCTCTCTTTAATCCTCATTCGATGCTCACCTCGTTCTTCTCCTCGTTTCGAGGTCTCATATTCAGTCTCACTCTCTCTCTAATCCTCATTCGATGCTCACCTCGTTCTTCTCCTCGTTTCGAGGTCTCATATTCAGTCTCACTCTCTCTAATCCTCATTCGATGCTCACCTCGTTCTTCTCCTCGTTTCGAGGTCTCATATTCAGTCTCACTCTCTCTCTAATCCTCATTCGATGCTCACCTCGTTCTTCTCCTCATTTCGAGGTCTCATATTCAGTCTCACTCTTTCTCTAATCCTCATTCGATGCTCACCTCGTTCTTCTCCTCGTTTCGAGGTCTCACATTCAGTCTCACTCTCTCTCTAATCCTCATTCGATGCTCACCTCGTTCTTCTCCTCGTTTCGAGGTCTCATATTCAGTCTCTCTCTCTCTCTCTCTAATCCTCATTCGATGCTCACCTCGTTCTTCTCCTCGTTTCGAGGTCTCATATTCAGTCTCAATCTCTCTCTAATCCTCATTCGATGCTCACCTCGTTCTTCTCCTCGTTTCGAGGTCTCATATTCAGTCTCACTCTCTCTCTAATCCTCATTCGATGCTCACCTCGTTCTTCTCCTCGTTTCGAGGTCTCATATTCAGTCTCACTCTCTCTCTAATCCTCATTCGATGCTCACCTCGTTCTTCTCCTCGTTTCGAGGTCTCATATTCAGTCTCACTCTCTCTCTAATCCTCATTCGATGCTCACCTCGTTCTTCTCCTCGTTTCGAGGTCATATTCAGTCTCACTCTCTCTCTAATCCTCATTCGATGCTCACCTCGTTCTTCTCCTCATTTCGAGGTCTCATATTCAGTCTCACTCTCTCTCTAATCCTCATTCGATGCTCACCTCGTTCTTCTCCTCGTTTCGAGGTCTCATATTCAGTCTCACTCTCTCTCTAATCCTCATTCGATGCTCACCTCGTTCTTCTCCTCATTTCGAGGTCTCATATTCAGTCTCACTCTCTCTCTCTAATCCTCATTCGATGCTCACCTCGTTCTTCTCCTCATTTCGAGGTCTCATATTCAGTCTCACTCTCTCTCTCTAATCCTCATTCGATGCTCACCTCGTTCTTCTTCTCGTTTCGAGGTCTCATATTCAGTCTCACTCTCTCTCTAATCCTCATTCGATGCTCACCTCGTTCTTCTCCTCGTTTCGAGGTCTCATATTCAAACTCACTCTCTCTCTAATCCTCATTCGATGCTCACCTCGTTCTTCTCCTCGTTTCGAGGTCTCATATTCAGTCTCACTCTCTCTCTAATCCTCATTCGATGCTCACCTCGTTCTTCTCCTCGTTTCGAGGTCTCATATTCAGTCTCACTCTCTCTAATCCTCATTCGATGCTCACCTCGTTCTTCTCCTCGTTTCGAGGTCTCATATTCAGTCTCACTCTCTCTCTAATCCTCATTCGATGCTCACCTCGTTCTTCTCCTCATTTCGAGGTCTCATATTCAGTCTCACTCTCTCTCTAATCCTCATTCGATGCTCACCTCGTTCTTCTCCTCGTTTCGAGGTCTCATATTCAGTCTCACTCTCTCTCTAATCCTCATTCGATGCTCACCTCGTTCTTCTCCTCATTTCGAGGTCTCATATTCAGTCTCACTCTCACTCTAATCCTCATTCGATGCTCACCACGTTCTTCTCCTCGTTTCGAGGTCTCATATTCAGTCCAACTCACTCTCTCTAATCCTCATTCGATGCTCACCTCGTTCTTCTCCTCATTTCGAGGTCTCATATTCAGTCTCACTCTCTCTCTCTAATCCTCATTCGATGCTCACCTCGTTCTTCTCCTCATTTCGAGGTCTCATATTCCGTCTCACTCTCTCTCTCTAATCCTCATTCGATGCTCACCTCGTTCTTCTCCTCGTTTCGAGGTCTCATATTCAGTCTCACTCTCTCTAATCCTCATTCGATGCTCACCTCGTTCTTCTCCTCGTTTCGAGGTCTCATATTCAAACTCACTCTCTCTCTAATCCTCATTAGATGCTCACCTCGTTCTTCTCCCCGTTTCGAGGTCTCATATTCAGTCTCACTCTCTCTCTAATCCTCATTCGATGCTCACTTCGTTCTTCTCCTCGTTTCGAGGTCTCATATTCAGTCTCACTCTCTCTAATCCTCATTCGATGCTCACCTCGTTCTTCTCCTCGTTTCGAGGTCTCATATTCAGTCTCACTCTCTCTCTCTAATCCTCATTCGATGCTCACCTCGTTCTTCTCCTCATTTCGAGGTCTCATATTCAGTCTCACTCTCTCTCTAATCCTCATTCGATGCTCACCTCGTTCTTCTCCTCGTTTCGAGGTCTCATATTCAGTCTCACTCTCTCTCTAATCCTCATTCGATGCTCACCTCGTTCTTCTCCTCGTTTCGAGGTCTCATATTCAGTCTCACTCTCTCTCTAATCCTCATTCGATGCTCACCTCGTTCTTCTCCTCATTTCGAGGTCTCATATTCAGTCTCACTCTCTCTCTCTCTAATCCTCATTCGATGCTCACCTCGTTCTTCTCCTCGTTTCGAGGTCTCATATTCAGTCTCACTCTCTCTCTAATCCTCATTCGATGCTCACCTCGTTCTTCTCCTCATTTTGAGGTCTCATATTCAGTCTCACTCTCTCTATAATCCTCATTCGATGCTCACCTCGTTCTTCTCCTCGTTTCGAGGTCTCATACTCAGTCTCACTCTCTCTCTAATACTCATTCGATGCTCACCTCGTTCTTCTCCTCGTTTCGAGGTCTCATATTCAGTCTAACTCTCTCTCTAATCCTCATTCGATGCTCACCTCGTTCTTCTCCTCGTTTCGAGGTCTCATATTCAGTCTAACTCTCTCTCTCTCTAATCCTCATTCGATGCTCACCTCGTTCTTCTCCTCGTTTCGAGGTCTCATATTCAGTCTAACTCTCTCTCTAATCCTCATTCGATGCTCACCTCGTTCTTCTCCTCATTTCGAGGTCTCATATTCAGTCTCACTCTCTCTCTCTTTCTAATCATCTGTTTCTCTCACCTCCTTCAAGTATTTGCCGTGTTGATTAAGGTCTATAGGCTAGGGTGTTTCATACTGAAACTCGGTGGTCAAACAAATAGATCGTGTTGAAATAGTGTTGGAATAGAGAGAAACGGCGGGAAAAGGAAGACTGAAGAGTCTTCTAGACTAGCTTCTTTCTATCCTTCTCAGTTTCTTCGGTACTTACTGAGGCTCATTCCTTTGTTTCTTTTCTCCCTCACTTCCTCTCTCTCTCTTTCTCCCTATCTTTATTTCTCTTTTTTCTCTTTCTTTTTTTGTCATTCTCAGTTTCTTCGGTACGTACTTAGGCTCTGTTCTTTTTCCCCTCACTCTCTCTCTTCCTCTTTCTGTTTTCCTCTGTCTTTCTATTCTTGTCTCTACTCTCCCTCTATCTCTTTTTTTTCCATTCACTCTTTCTGCCTCTCTTAGTCTCTAATCTAGAA
This sequence comes from Allodiplogaster pararmata, assembly GCA_964056735.1. Taxonomy (NCBI): domain Eukaryota; kingdom Metazoa; phylum Nematoda; class Chromadorea; order Rhabditida; family Diplogasteridae; genus Allodiplogaster; species Allodiplogaster pararmata. Next base: position 13,347,090 of record OZ057405.1, read on the forward strand.
GCTCATTTATAACCTGTGAGTTATACATAGTTCTGTTTCTTTTTTCTATTTCTCTTTTTTTCTTTCTTACATTTTCCTCTCTTGTTCTGTCCTGCTTTAATATTACTTACACAAGGTCAACTCGGCAATTTCAAGTACATAGGACTGAAGCGTGAAATGGCATCGAAACACGCTCATGTTGCTGATGCTCAGGTTGCTGCCATCTACAGTATTTGATGACTTTTGAGTAATTGGCAACTATTCAACATGTTTTCTTGTCTTCGGATGATTAGAAGAAACGTATCTGAATTTTATTTATCGCTGGTTCAACTAGACTTTTTTGTATTTTTTTCTAGTTTATAGTTCTTCTCTAGCTTGATAACTTATCAAAAATTTAAAAAAAGTTTTATCACTAATTACCATCTTCAATTAACTGTGAATAGAAGATTTTTATTTTTGAGTCACTGTCCATCGCTTCATCAGAAGTAGAACAGGATAGAAAATTACAGTTAACAAACATAATGACACGTCCTCGATGGATCTGATTAAATGGCTTGATGTTATGATAGCTTCTGTGCTACCAAGTCGAGACTCCCGGGACAGAATCATTATATGATTATAGTTGATCCCATTATAACGAAAATACTACAGGAAACCTACCCCTCACTCACAGACCAATTTTTCGAGAAACCACTCCGTGGACTCCATCTCAAGACCTAACTCTAAGCACACTGCTCCAAATAACCCCTTCTAGGACACCTATTCGAACAAGTCAATCCGAGAAAAATTACTTAGAAAACATACTCCACGAACCCCTAACCGAGGACCATTTTGTGATCTCCACACTCCTAGGACCGTCGATATAACTCAGAGGAACTGCTTCGAAGACCTCATTCCAAGGACCTCGAGGACCTCACTAAAAGGGCATTACTTCGAAGACCACACGCCAATATATTTACTTAAAGAACCTCATTCTCATTATCTCATCCCCCCTTGGCTCGTACGAGACAACCTTACGATGAAGGATAATATCCTTTTTTACTTTGAAGGACTTCAGGCTCACATCATCATTCAATTGCATAAGCAACGAACACTAATTACTACATATTATTAATCCGTGGTTAACATTTCTTCTATTTTCTATTAAAACCTTTCCCAAACTGAATTTATGATAAATTTGTTTGGGATCAAAACGTCCCATTTGATGTTTTAATAGATGGAATTCGTATAGCTCATGCTCTCCACTTCATCTTCTCTTTCGGAGTTTGCATAGTTTGATACTTCCGGTGCTACAGTAATAGATTCATGGGTGAAATCAGGCTATTACGATTGAATATTAAAGGTAGAGTGGAATTTCACTTCTTTTCGAATTTCTAGAGCCGGAAATTTTCAGGCTTCCCCGAGCCAGACATTTTCAAATTTCCTATTGCTCTAGGTATTATATTTTTATTATTGTTATCAACATTTTAATCAATCTATGCACAAATAAGCAACAACACGAAACTTTACAAGAAGAAATATTTATGTCCATCAGTCAGACTGTTTTGATAGAAGATCAGTTGATTCTCAAGCATCATTAGAATGAGATTTTTGCGCCAGTTTCTGGGTCACAAAGTCGGTCTAGTATGCTATTATCGACTATCTTTATGAGCCTCCAATGATATCGAGTATATCATGTCCATTTTTATGAGCTTCGAAAGGCGATTATTCTCTCTTTTTTTCTTCAAAAGAAAGCTTGGCGCTATCACGTTTTTTTCCTTCTATAGTCTCCTTTCTTCATTTTGTTTCACATTCTTCTCTTTTATTCAATGAAGTCACTCCAAACCTCCAGGTACAGATATTTCATCACATCACTCTGTTTTCTCGTTCTCGTGTTCTCTTTACCTCTTGTCTCTAGATGTATTTATAATGCCTAACTTGTGCCGCTTCTTTCTCTTTTCGTTTTTTTTTAAAATTTACGTACAAACTATTTCACTAACCCCCTTTACCTCCTTTTATTCTTTCCTGTCATTTCTGCTTAAATCAGTGATAGCATGTTAATCAAGTGGTACTTTCAGGCTTATCATCGTGGAATTGGGTTCGACAGCCCTCTAGCTCTCTCTCTCTCTCTCTCTCTCTCTCTCTCTCTCTCTCTCTCTCTCTCTCTCTCTCTCTCTCTCTCTCTCTCTCTCTCTCTCTCTCTCTCTCTCTCTCTCTCTCTCTCTCTCTCTCTCTCTATCTCTCTCTCTATCTCTCTCTCTCTCTCTCTCTCTCTCTCTCTCTCTCTCTCGCTCTCTCTATCTCTCTCTATCTCTCTCTCTCTATCTCTATCTCTATCTCTATCTCTCTCTCTCTCTCTCTCTCTCTCTCTCTCTCTCTCTCTCTAATTTTTTCCTGTTTCATTTTTTCTTCCGTTCACTCTTTACTTCATTCCCTTTCTTTTTTTTCTTGTTTCAACTATTCTCATTTAATAACACTTGTTTTTAATAATCTCTTTCTTTCTCTATTTTACTCTTACTCTCTTTATCTATATTTTTCTTTTTTTAAATTATATATTTTCTCTCCTTTTCTTTGAACTTCCTTTTTTATGTTCTTTTCCTTTCTCATTTTTTGTCTGTCTCTCCATACCATCTAGAACTCGCATCAACATTCGCCCTGTTGTCTCTACTCGATATTCTTCGATGCTCTGTGACCTACTAGCTTACTAATCAGCTCCATTTTTACGTTGCTAAGCTTTCCTGGTATGGTTGGAGTTTTTTCCCCATTTCTTATTTCTACCTGATAATTCCTCATTATCGTTGTATCTTTGCTCGTCGTATCGTTGCTCATCGCGATATTAAAAGTGTTGTTCCTGTACAAAGAAGGGTGATTGCCGACCTTAAAATGGGTTGGAAGATCTTCAATGACAAGTCTATTATTGAAAAAATCACGCATTTTCAAGAGCACCTCCTCTACCCGCACTAATATGAATGGTATTGCTATTGAATGTACTTCTTCGACGTCTAGATTCAATTGTTTCGGTTTACGTGTTTCAAGAATGTTTTACGTAATCCCGAGTGAAATACTGAATTCAAGAACAGTAGAGCAGTTTATAAATCGTCTCCGTAACGAGAATGTGATATGTGACCTGGAGAATAACTAGTAGCATTTAGATATTTGCCTTACTTTTAGATACTTGCCTTACTTTTAGATATTTACCTTACTTTAGATATTTGCCTTATTTTTAGATATTTGCCTTACTTTAGATATTTGCCTTAATTTAGATATTTACCTTACTTTTAGATATTTGCCTTACTTTAGATATTTGCCTTACTTGTCGCCACACTTGAATATTATTTACAATGTCTCTCACCATAACTTTGCATTGCAAAATGTCGATAAAATATATATATATATATATATATATATATATATATATGAAAAAAACATGAAATGCTTCAATAAACGAACGAAAAAATAAATTGTACTATCTGATAATTCCATGATACAGTATTCCATGATACAGTATTGTTCTCTGTTTCAAAACTAATGATATTCGTTTGATTCCGGGGATGAATCAATGAATGAATCAGTTAGTAAACGAATGGAGAAAGAATTAATAAATGAATCAGTGAATGATTCAATGAAAGAATGTATTAGAGCTTCCGTGTGATCAGCTAACCTAGAAAGAGCCCTACATGCTCTGTTCCGTGTTCGGAAAGTTGCGCAATGCAAGCAACTGGAATGGTCTCCATCATTGGTTTCTTTGTTAGGCTTTTTCTTCCTCTTTTCTCCTCACCAGGACTCACTCTGACTACCAGTTTTTTTCTCTCTGAGTATCTTTTTTCTCTTTAGATCTCTTTATCTTTCTCTTTTTTATCTTGCTCTCTTTCTTTCTTTTGCCTCTTTTTTCTCTCTCTTCGTATTCTCTCTTTCTCTTTTTTCTTTCTTTCCACATTTTGCTGTTTTTCTCCTAGTTTTCTTATGCGTTTTATTCTACAATTTTTTTCTAACGATATGCGTTTTATTTTTTTGCACAAAACTAATCCACGAGGCAGGATGTTCGACTCTTTACTGTACCCTTCCGGAAACGAGAAAGATACTACTTATGTTTTACTAATGCAGATTTGCTTTTAAAGAAGAAAATGAACACTTGTTGATTTCTAAGACTGAATCTTTAATCAACTATGATCATCCCGGATCGGGATCTATTTAGTTTATGTTCACTGTTGTTATAATTCGAAAACTGTAGTTATAATTCCTGTTATAGTTCATTATAAGTATCGTTTTTTAATCGAAAACTGTAGTTATACTTCCTGTTATATGTAGTTCATTATAAGTATAGTTTTTTCCCTCGAAGAATCAAGCTTGTTCCCTTTCTGATTGAAATTCTTTTCTTCCCATCGCTCTTTCTGTTTTCTTTCGTTTTTCTCTTCATCGCCTCTGGATGTCGTGGATTCTCTTCATCGCCTCTGGATGTCGTGGATTCTCTTCATCGCCTCTGGATGTCGTGGATTCTCTTCATCGCCTCTGGATGTCGTGGATTCTCTTCATCGCCTCTGTATGTCGTGGATTCTCTTCATCCTCCTCCATTTTCTCTGTTATTCTCCTATAAAATCTCGATTTTTCCTTCTGTTACTTTTTCTGTGTACGTCTACCAATTTAAAAAAAATTGTTCGTAAATGTGTCTCACACACTCGCGTTCTCTATTTTTACTACAAACTTCCTCTCTCTCTCTCTCTCTCTCTCTCTCTCTCTCTCTCTCTCTCTCTCTCTCTCTCTCTCTCTCTCTCTCTTTCTATATATCTCTCTCTCTCTCTTGCTCTCTCACTCTCTCTTTCTGTATCTCTCTCTCTTCTTCGCTCTCATTCTTTATCTCTATATCTTTTTTCTATCTCTAATAGTCTCTCTCTCTCTCTCTCTCTCTGGCTCTTCTCCTCGATCTCCTTTTCTTCCTCTTTTTTTCTGTCTCTCTTTGATTTTTGAACTCTTTTTTGCCCACATCGTCCCATGTATCTTACTCGGACTCTGTCTCTATCTTTCTTTTTTCGTTCTCTCTCTCACTCTATCTCGGTCTCTTATTCTTCTCAGGATTCCACATCCTCATATCTTCCTATATTAGTCATTCACTCGTAAAATAATGGAGAAATCAAGGTTATTTATGAATCATACTAGTTATTTCATGTTCAGCCCAGAAGGTTTCTTGTGGAGAGGGAAGCAAAAGGTATGTAGATGAGTAGTGCGACAGACGAATAGCATGCGGTTTCCAGTGAGTGTGTATTTCCTCACTACAAAAGGCACGCTGGGTATCAAAATGCTAGTAAAAGCAAGCGGGAATTGGAAACAAGTTGTTAAGAAGGCCATTTCAGATCTACTGATAACCCGAAAAACTGACAAAAATCACTTCACTTGTCGCAAAATTTACATATAACTGCAGTTTTGGTTGCTTTAGAATAATTTCAACAGAAAAATGTCCATTTCTGAGAGAAACCGCAATTTTCAAATGTTTTGAGTGATCAAGCAAGTGCTATTTCGTCAACCTAATACCGTTAAGGAATTATACAACCTCACAACCTAATACCGTTAAGGAATTATACAACCTCACTCTTGATAATAAATCGTGTTATATGATGAATAATGTTATTTTTTCCTTTCCTCGCGCTCTCCATCTGTATGTCTCTTCAAAAATAATAAGTACCTTATTAGCAATCAAGTATCAAATTATCTTTCTGAGAGCTCTTTGAAGCAGCGTTGACTTAGTTCCTTTCTCCACACTAATAACCGATACTGATAAGAACTCGCATTATTCCTTATCAGTTTTCTTCTAGTCGAATTTCACGATACTTCATGGCAATAAAACCTGTAATCCTTAAGTTTCTATTCTCTCTTATTCATAACCTTTGTCATAGAAACTCTTCTGTTTACTTCCGAAGAACCTTGTTTTATTACCGATTCGTTTTTAAATCAGAAAATAATTTTCAAAATAAAAGAATTAAATTACTGTTCAGAGAGATGAGTATTGCTTGAAATACAACGTTTCAATGTAGCGTGTTACGCATCGGGTTTAGTGAAGTTATGTCCTTGACATATTAACAGACACGTTGACACTTCCTACTTAGCCGTACTGGAAAAATTTTTTGCTCCGTTTTCAGCACTTTTTTTTATTTAAAAAAACACGACTATTTTCAGTTTTATTTTTTTTTTCACCTCTTAAACTTTCATCCGGGTTTTTTCCCATGTTGTGTTCTTCGTCCGCAATTCTTGTTACAAAATTCAATCGCGTGAAGTTAGTAATTTGGTCTTCCATTTTTGAATCATTATAATGTGTCAAACGAGATTTACTTTAACTTTTTGAAGGAATGACCGAATTACCGACAGATGCACCGCCGCCTAGGCTCTGCCTCATCGAAAAATCTTCTGTTGATCAAGTCAGTTGTTGAAACGTTTGAAGGGCTTTATTTAGAAAAACATAGGTTACCTGTTCTGTCATCAAATAGAATAAAAACGATGGCTCTCCGAAGAATGGTTTGGTGTAAAATAATGAGGAGATAGCAAGTCTTTAAAGTCTCGAACCTTTGTTCTGCCCAATCTCTTTCCCTTGTATACCCTTTTTCTACTATCTCGCTTCTCATTATTCCAGACCTCTTAGCTCGCGAAGTGGCCGTTCAAGTTCAACTTTTTGACTAGTGCAAGTGATCTATGTTAAGCTATTCGTTAAAACATAAGTTATTCTTCTTGCCCCAAGTTGGTACTTAGAAACGGTAGGCGTCTGCTCTTGATCATCTGACTTGGAATGGTCTACGGCTCAAAATCACTCTAATCAGCTTCAGACTCGTTGCGAGCTCATTAGAATCTTGTATTGTATGAGTCTAGAATGATGAGCAGGTTTTCTTTACAGGAGTATGGTTACAATCTGCATGCAGAGAGAGGAAAGGACCAGTTCATCGGAACAGTTGATAAAGTTAGCACAAAGCTCTTTCTCACCGTGTAGATCAGTAACGCCAATCATGGAGGAACGCATAGCTCGCCGGGATCTGTCGAAAGAGAATTTCCGGGCGGGTAACCGGGCGGCCCATCAACAAAATTTCTTGGTCACTTTTCCAGAGTTAAGTTATATTACGTAGCTGAAGCTGGAGCTCAAGAATTTCGTTCACGTACAGACATTCAGTATTTGTTCTAAGATCAACTTCTGTTATATTAACTTCACCATCAATTTTTTTTCCGGGGGACCGGGTAGGCGAACGAGAGGAGTTTTGCAAGTTTTGTGATCTATGAAGGATCGGCAGGCATACTTAGGAGGAAGACCGAGAGAGAGTATAAAAATCACTGGTCCTATTTGAACAGTACTGTTTATTCCTTGCAAATACATATTGAATATTCACAAAAGATTACTGAGTTGATTTTATGGGAGTTTGTGAGCCGGCATGAGTTCATAACAAATGGGAGAGTGGAGCAGAAGGACGAGAATTCAAGATACTTTTTAACTGTTTATTACGTGACATACATATATCACATGGGCGTAATCGAGTTTTTAGAGAGAAGACAGAAGTAAGGAGCAGAGGACAGGGGAGTTGATCGAAATATCTTAATTTTAGTCATTCCTGGATGTCAAGAGACAAATTCATGACATTTATTGAGTTTTTCTCTCAGGTATTGTAGCGAATATTGGGAGAAGGGTTGAAGTCTAGAGACACGAGGGAAGAAGCGACCATGTCATGTCGCAGCGAGTGAAGGGGAAGATAATTTAAGTAGATCCATTTTGAAAGTGTTGTGATGAGTTGTGGTGGAGAGGAGTGATGGTTTAAATGAAGGGGTAGAGAGGAGCAGATGCAACCATCTCAAGGGCAGGAAAAGGAAGGAAGTACATAGATTTTACCAGCAGTGTGGGTTAGAGAAACATGCTACAATCAGAGTCTTCTTCACTTCTGAAACTGGAGGAGATGGGGAAAATACATAGATGTACAATAGAGCGATAAAATTTTCTTTTTAACTTTGACGCGTGCCGGCTGAGTTCGTTCTATAGTCAACTGTAGGGTACGGTAGGCGTTATAGGTACGGTAGGCGTTATCGCAAATAGAGGTACAGACCGAACTCCGTTGAAACACCGGGTACCCTCAGCTCTAGATTTGAATGGACGTCTCCGGTTCGATGGTCGAACGTGCAAGAGAATTCAAAAGATTATTGCCTCTAACCCGGATATTGAACTATATCACAATAATGGGAAAAGGACAGAATTGGGTTTTGAAACAGGGCTAGAATATTTTTGTCTCTAACGCTAATAGGTCCTGTCATGGGCCCCAACTCAGGAATGTAGTGTAGGCTACAGTAAGAACTCTGTTTCTTCGCTTTTCTTTGATGCTTTTGCTGATTAGGCTACTGTAGCAAGTATCTCTTGCTCAAAAAACTGATTTTCAGGGTTCTCCCGCGGATCGTGCGGGTCTCAAAACAGGTGACCGTATATTCGCCGTCAATGGCGTTTCCATCAGTGGTGAATCTCATAAGAAGGTTACTGCACATTTCTTTGAAAGGTTCAGACAATGAAGTCTTTGGAAAAGTGATTTTTTTATATTACATTAAACTGGAACACTTTATTACTTTGAAAGCGGAATAATATTCTTCTCTTATTCTTTATTCTTCATTCTATATTTATTCCTATTCTTTATAATATTCTTCTAGAATAATCTTCCCTCTGACTCATGCTTTTGAACGATGTTTAAAAATAATTTGCGTAATATATCTTCAAACTTCATGTTTTCTATGATCATAATAGCCTGATAGCTGTAGATTTTTTGTTGAGTTCATGATACCTACGTTATGATACTGCTTTTTCTGTTGGAAATTTTTAAGAAATTTATCTGATACACGGTGAAAATTTGAAAGCTACCATAAAATATTCAAATTAATTGATCATATTATTTGGTAGGTGGTTGGCATTGAAACCAGCCATCTCTTTCCCATCAGAAACGAAAACGTTACTACCAAACAGAGGTTAAATAGTAACTGGATATGCTATGTTGAACCATGCGTTTGTGCGCCATAAATTATCTACCTTGTCATTTCCTTCCATTCCCTTTCTCGTCTTTAAATTTGTAGCCTTCACTTCCAGATTACCATCTTGGTCGGCGCGTAAAAACATCTTTTTGACCGGTCACATCCAAACTTTACCAACAAAAAAAAAGATTGCTATTCTATGAGATTCTCTCATGGGAAACGCACACTAAATAATTCCGCTTTGTTAGTATTGTCGTAAAGTGAATGAATGTGTGATGGATACGAAATAACCCAACGATCCAAAATATCCTGATAAAAACATTGAAGTTATGAATGGAAGTTCAGATTTTAAAAGTTTTTCTTACTAGGTCGTCGAACGAATTAAAGAAGATCCTCTACGATGCGAGCTCCTTGTCATTTCCGAAGGTCAGTTGAAGGCTGTTAAGTACAACGCGCAAAAAATCGTGTAGATCAAAAAAGAGCGTGTAGATCAAAAAAGAGCGTGTAGATCAAAAAAGAGCGTGTAGATCAAAAAAGAGCGTGTAGATCAAAAAAGAGCGTGTAGATCAAAAAAGAGCGTGTAGATCAAAAAAGAGAGTGTAGATCAAAAAAGAGCGTGTAGATCAAAAAAGAGCGTGTAGATCAAAAAAGAGCGTGTAGATCAAAAAAGAGCGTGTAGATCAAAAAAGAGCGTGTAGATCAAAAAAGAGCGTGTAGATCAAAAAAGAGCGTGTAGATCAAAAAAGAGCGTGTAGATCAAAAAAGAGCGTGTAGATCAAAAAAGAGCGTGTAGATCAAAAAAGAGCGTGTAGATCAAAAAAGAGCGTGTAGATCAAAAAAGAGCGTGTAGATCAAAAAAGAGCGTGTAGATCAAAAAAGAGCGTGTAGATCAAAAAAGAGCGTGTAGATCAAAAAAGAGCGTGTAGATCAAAAAAGAGCGTGTAGATCAAAAAAGAGCGTGTAGATCAAAAAAGAGCGTGTAGATCAAAAAAGAGCGTGTAGATCAAAAAAGAGCGTGTAGATCAAAAAAGAGCGTGTAGATCAAAAAAGAGCGTGTAGATCAAAAAAGAGCGTGTAGATCAAAAAAGAGCGTGTAGATCAAAAAAGAGCGTGTAGATCAAAAAAGAGCGTGTAGATCAAAAAAGAGCGTGTAGATCAAAAAAGAGCGTGTAGATCAAAAAAGAGCGTGTAGATCAAAAAAGAGCGTGTAGATCAAAAAAGAGCGTGTAGATCAAAAAAGAGCGTGTAGATCAAAAAAGAGCGTGTAGATCAAAAAAGAGCGTGTAGATGTTGTTGTTGTTGCCGGCAAGCATCCCGCATCGAAGACTTGGTTATGAACACTCTCTTTAATGAGAGAAGTTCTCGTGTTCTTCGGACAAGATGCGTCCGGAGAAGGGTTTTGATGTCCTTTGCAGTGATGAGACTGTCATGCTGCACCTTGTGAAGGCGGACATCGTTGTAGCAACCTGTTCATGCTATAGGCCTTGTGAGTGGGTGGTCAAGCCGGCCTAGCATCGTTTTGGGTGGGAGTAGAGACGTCTCGCCTGTCGTTTACCGGAGATAGGCAAGAGGCTATTTGACTGGCGCCTCGACTCGCCATTGAAAAGTATAGCGGAGTATCGGCTGATGTTTTGTCCGGTGGCATGCCCAGGCCGGTCCGGCATCACCCTCCTTTGACGAGCTATATTACCCAGTTTTGGTCCGCGGCGGGATTTCTCCCGCTACCTCCCAGCACGAATAATTCGTAGGGAGGCATCCCTCTATCCGCCACCTGAGGTCGCGCTCGATTCTGGACTGGATGATCCGGCTCCATCCGTGACAGGCTCTTAAGGCTGTAGAGTCACGAATGGCCACTGTTGCCAGTGTGTTTCGAGAGAGCGTGTAGATCAAAAAAGAGCGTGTAGATCAAAAAAGAGCGTGTAGATCAAAAAAGAGCGTGTAGATCAAAAAAGAGCGTGTAGATCAAAAAAGAGCGTGTAGATCAAAAAAGAGCGTGTAGATCAAAAAAGAGCGTGTAGATCAAAAAAGAGCGTGTAGATCAAAAAAGAGCGTGTAGATCAAAAAAGAGCGTGTAGATCAAAAAAGAGCGTGTAGATCAAAAAAGAGCGTGTAGATCAAAAAAGAGCGTGTAGATCAAAAAAGAGCGTGTAGATCAAAAAAGAGCGTTTAGATCAAAAAAGAGCGTGTAGATCAAAAAAGAGCGTGTAGATCAAAAAAGAGCGTGTAGATCAAAAAAGAGCGTGTAGATCAAAAAAGAGCGTGTAGATCAAAAAAGAGCGTTTAGATCAAAAAAGAGCGTGTAGATCAAAAAAGAGCGTGTAGATCAAAAAAGAGCGTGTAGATCAAAAAAGAGCGTGTAGATCAAAAAAGAGCGTGTAGATCAAAAAAGAGCGTGTAGATCAAAAAAGAGCGTGTAGATCAAAAAAGAGCGTGTAGATCAAAAAAGAGCGTGTAGATCAAAAAAGAGCGTGTAGATCAAAAAAGAGCGTGTAGATCAAAAAAGAGCGTGTAGATCAAAAAAGAGCGTGTAGATCAAAAAAGAGCGTGTAGATCAAAAAAGAGCGTGTAGATCAAAAAAGAGCGTGTAGATCAAAAAAGAGCGTGTAGATCAAAAAAGAGCGTGTAGATCAAAAAAGAGCGTGTAGATCAAAAAAGAGCGTGTAGATCAAAAAAGAGCGTGTAGATCAAAAAAGAGCGTGTAGATCAAAAAAGAGCGTGTAGATCAAAAAATTAGGCAAGCTTCAGAGAGACGAAAGGGGAATAGAAGACAGATGAAAAGAGTAAAGAAAACGATGGATTATCAAAACAGTGCAAGGGTTAAAGTAAATACAATGACTATTTTGATTTCGGCCCACCATAAGCGTTACTTCTCTAGTAAAAAAGATCCTAGAATTTTATCAAGAGAGCGAGCGTTTTTTAGTAGAATATTCCTTAAAAGCAGAGAACTCTGACTTCGATAGTCTCTCATTCCTTTTCTTCAGAACTCTGACTTCGATAGTCACTCATTCCTTTTCTTCAGAATTCTGACTTCGATAGTCACTCATTCCTTTTCTTCAGAAGTTCCTGCTTCAAGAACCGATTTCTTTTCCAAATTGTAGTTCAGATGTCGCTGGCCTATTCCTGGTTCTGTCCGACTACTGATTGAACCCAAAAAAGGAGATGTAAAACGGAATCTTATGTGGGTCTTCTACACATGTGGATAAAAATGATATAGCCAATTTTTTGAGAGGGTGCTGCTTGGTATCGAGAGCACAACATCAGCATTTCGCCCACCCTTTCGAATATCATCCGATGCAGCAAAGACGCAGTTGAAGGAAGCCGGTTAGCAGTTCCCTCTTCTAAATCGAAGGAAGTGTTTTACGTTGCATGAACGTTCTACATCGGATCATAAAACATGGATCAGAATTATAGTTTTAACAGAAACGGGCCGAAAAACATTTCATGAAGTAGGTACTGAATGTTCAAATTTTGTCGCGATTGTAATAATTAGGAATTTCACACATGCTGTATCCGACGACTTAAAATAGTAATAAGTAGATCAAAAAGTTTCGTTTTGCTTCTAACTTATCGATTCAACCACGGACTTTTTGCGAATAATGATAAATACCTTATTATTCCATATTAGTGTTTTAGCTTATCATATATGGATTCGAAACATTGAGTACGAGATAGGGGCGATTTCTACGAGCATAGGCGTAACCTTACTTATTGAGGCATTCGACAGGGTCGATGGTTAGCAGCAACGTAGAAAAGGCCTCGAATAGCCCTCCTCCGGCAGCTGGTTGGTACGCTCCTCAGCAGAAGGACAATGAAAAGGTTAGCGAGGCTCCTTCCAAACGATCAGAATAATTGTTCTCACGCTTGTTCCAACCTCGCGGCAGGGTACGCGCTCCCCTGAGATGCAGACGAGACCTATCCTGGTAGAACCAGTGGCTGTCTGCTGGGTCACTGCTAGCAGCAGCGAGAGATTCAGATTCGTGCAGAGTACTAACATTTGTCAAACCCGTGGTTTGAGTGGATCTGTCGAGAATGAGGATTGAATTTGGGATCCTTCGTTCAATAGTTGAGATTTTTATGAGCGATCACAATGTTTTATGAGTAACATGTTTTTTTCAATTTACAATCTATACAACCTCCTCAGTTCCTCTCTCTCTCTCTCTCTCTCTCTCTCTCTCTCTCTCTCTCTCTCTCTCTCTCTCTCTATCTCTATCTCTATCTCTATCTCTCCCTCTCTTCTCTCTCTCTCTCTCTCTCTCTCTCTCTCTCTCTCTCTCTCTCTCTCTCTCTCTCTCTCTCTCTCTCTCTCTCTTTCGTCGGTCAAAACTTCGAGTTGTTGTCTGAAATCCCTCTGTACTCCTAGACTTCTTGTTCTTCCATCATACCGATTCTCGACTTCAATAATGTCGATAAAATGCGAATTGTTTTTCTCTCTCTCTCTCTCTCTCTCTCTTTCTCTCTCTCTCTCTCTCTTTCGTCGGTCAAAACTTCGAGTTGTTGTCTGAAATCCCTCTGTACTCCTAGACTTCTTGTTCTTCCATCATACCGATTCTCGACTTCAATAATGTCGATAAAATGCGAATTGTTTCTCTCTCTCTCTCTCTCTCTCTCTCTCTCTCTCTCTCTCTCTCTCTCTCTCTCTCTCTCTCTCTCTCTCTCTTCGTCGGTCAAAACTTCGAGTTGTTGTCTGAAATCCCTCTGTACTCCTAGACTTCTTGTTCTTCCATCATACCGATTCTCGACTTCAATAATGTCGATAAAATGCGAATTGTTTCTCTCTCTCTCTCTCTCTCTCTCTCTCTCTCTCTCTCTCTCTCTCTCTCTTTCTCTTTCTTTCTTTCCAGTTTTTCTCTCACTATCTCTCTCTGTAATTCTTTTTAATCTAATGCTTGCAGAATACCGAGATTGTCGTCACTATTGTCAGAGAAAAGAGTAAATCACACCAAGCCGATTATGTCAAGATAATAGCCAGGGAGAAATGCGAGAGTGAGAGAGCCAGAGAGAAATGCGAGAGTGAGAGAGACAGAGAGAAATGCGAGAGTGAGAGAGCCAGAGAGAAATGCGAGAGTGAGAGAGCCAGAGAGCCAGAGAGAAATGCGAGAGTGAGAGAGACAGAGAGAAATGCGAGAGTGAGAGAGACACAGAGAAATGCGAGAGTGAGAGAGCCAGAGAAAAAAAAGGATAATTGAAGTGATTGAAAGGTTAAAGTAATAGCTTATTTAGTGTAGGAGAATAAGAAGAACATAAGAGAGTTGAACGCAAACATATGAATACACGATAATAAGAAAAAGAATAAAAAAGAATAGTAGTGACGACATAGTGACTAAATAATAAGAAGTTCACAAAAGGGGAGTTATTAACAGATAAGCTGGATTAGATAAGTAATAGGCTTATAATATTCTGAAAGAGTATGTGGGTACAATATGGGAATGGAGAGCATGGGAGACAATGAAGAACCCTACCACCTCTTCAATCACGTTGTCCTTCCAGTTTCTCGCTTTGTAGATGAGAGAGACGAGACGAGACGAGAGAAATAGAGAGAGGATGAGGAGAACAAAGAGAAAGAAAGTAGGAAGATAGAGATAGAAATAAGGAGGGAAAAGATAGAGAGAGAAGGTAGAAGAAGGATAAAGAGAGAGAGAAGAGAGCAGGAGGGGAGAAAGAGAGAGAAAGAGGAGGAGGATCGGGGAGAGACAAGAGAGAGAGAGATAAAAAATAACCGGAATGGTACTCGTAAGCTCATAGCAAGGCGAAAGTGAGGCAATGTTTCACAGTTGACAATGGCTTTTTTGCATGTTTGTTTTTGCTCGAATGTTTCCTATGACTCACATTTTGATGGAAATGATTGAATGCATACTCTATAATTTCTCTTCCTCTTTCTCTAATTGCTATCAAATCTACATATCGAAGAGGATCGCCCACTGCGGTGCGAGTGTAGACGGAGAAAATTTCTCCGGACTCAAAAGGCTCCTCACCAAACTATTCCAGAAGACTCCCTTTGACAGGACCTATGGGAAAACAACAACAACAACATCAAATCTCCATTATCCCGTAAAAACAACGCCCATTTTTTTCGAATTACATAACTCTGAAGTTACTTTGTTCACATAGAAAAAGTCCTTGAAAAATGGTTGATCAGTTTATCATCTAATATTCACACGCTTTGGTTTGCTTTATTATTGGTTTTGCAAAAAGGCTGGATTTTGATTATAAAACATATTGTTTCCAAACTTCAATAGCACGTTTTAAACGTTTTAAACTAATATGTATATCTTATAAATATATTTTTGGATGAAGTGGACAAGAAATAACTGTCTCAGTCGTGTAATATTGTATTCATCTTTTCTTCATCGGGTAAATCGGTCCTAAGTTCGGTTCTCGGGAATCCTAATTTCCTAATAAATAAAAAGTCCTAAGTTCGGTTTTCGGGAAAACTCGGGAAACCCGAGTCGGGGTTCACTCTGCATATATCGGATGTACCGATATTATACCAAAACAATACCAAACTGGATAAGACCAAAACTAAATTTTATTTAGAGTTCAGTTTACTATACTTTGTTGAATCGGATGAGAAGAAAAAATTAATGAAGTTGATGTTCTTGGTTAAACGCATCGGATGGTGAATCCGGAGAAGTTGATGTGCTTGGTTAAACGCATCGGATGGTGAATCCGGAGACTTGGTTAAACGCATCGGATGGTGAATCCGGAGAAGTTGATGTGCTTGGTTAAACGCATCGGATGGTGAATCCGGAGACTTGGTTAAACGCATCGGATGGTGAATCCGGAGAAGTTGATGTGCTTGGTTAAACGCATCGGATGGTGAATCCGGAGACTTGGTTAAACGCATCGGATGGTGAATCCGGAGAAGTTGATGTGCTTGGTTAAACGCATCGGATGGTGAATCCGGAGAAGTTGATGTGCTTGGTTAAACGCATCGGATGGTGAATCCGGAGACTTGGTTAAACGCATCGGATGGTGAATCCGGAGAAGTTGATGTGCTTGGTTAAACGCATCGGATGGTGAATCCGGAGACTTGGTTAAACGCATCGGATGGTGAATCCGGAGAAGTTGATGTGCTTGGTTAAACGCATCGGATGGTGAATCCGGAGACTTGGTTAAACGCATCGGATGGTGAATCCGGAGAAGTTGATGTGCTTGGTTAAACGCATCGGATGGTGAATCCGGAGACTTGGTTAAACGCATCGGATGGTGAATCCGGAGAAGTTGATGTGCTTGGTTAAACGCATCGGATGGTGAATCCGGAGACTTGGTTAAACGCATCGGATGGTGAATCCGGAGAAGTTGATGTGCTTGGTTAAACGCATCGGATGGTGAATCCGGAGACTTGGTTAAACGCATCGGATGGTGAATCCGGAGAAGTTGATGTGCTTGGTTAAACGCATCGGATGGTGAATCCGGAGACTTGGTTAAACGCATCGGATGGTGAATCCGGAGAAGTTGATGTGCTTGGTTAAACGCATCGGATGGTGAATCCGGAGACTTGGTTAAACGCATCGGATGGTGAATCCGGAGAAGTTGATGTGCTTGGTTAAACGCATCGGATGGTGAATCCGGAGACTTGGTTAAACGCATCGGATGGTGAATCCGGAGAAGTTGATGTGCTTGGTTAAACGCATCGGATGGTGAATCCGGAGACTTGGTTAAACGCATCGGATGGTGAATCCGGAGAAGTTGATGTGCTTGGTTAAACGCATCGGATGGTGAATCCGGAGACTTGGTTAAACGCATCGGATGGTGAATCCGGAGAAGTTGATGTGCTTGGTTAAACGCATCGGATGGTGAATCCGGAGACTTGGTTAAACGCATCGGATGGTGAATCCGGAGAAGTTGATGTGCTTGGTTAAACGCATCGGATGGTGAATCCGGAGACTTGGTTAAACGCATCGGATGGTGAATCCGGAGAAGTTGATGTGCTTGGTTAAACGCATCGGATGGTGAATCCGGAGACTTGGTTAAACGCATCGGATGGTGAATCCGGAGAAGTTGATGTGCTTGGTTAAACGCATCGGATGGTGAATCCGGAGACTTGGTTAAACGCATCGGATGGTGAATCCGGAGACTTGGTTAAACGCATCGGATGGTGAATCCGGAGAAGTTGATGTGCTTGGTTAAACGCATCGGATGGTGAATCCGGAGACTTGGTTAAACGCATCGGATGGTGAATCCGGAGAAGTTGATGTGCTTGGTTAAACGCATCGGATGGTGAATCCGGAGACTTGGTTAAACGCATCGGATGGTGAATCCGGAGAAGTTGATGTGCTTGGTTAAACGCATCGGATGGTGAATCCGGAGACTTGGTTAAACGCATCGGATGGTGAATCCGGAGAAGTTGATGTGCTTGGTTAAACGCATCGGATGGTGAATCCGGAGACTTGGTTAAACGCATCGGATGGTGAATCCGGAGAAGTTGATGTGCTTGGTTAAACGCATCGGATGGTGAATCCGGAGACTTGGTTAAACGCATCGGATGGTGAATCCGGAGAAGTTGATGTGCTTGGTTAAACGCATCGGATGGTGAATCCGGAGACTTGGTTAAACGCATCGGATGGTGAATCCGGAGAAGTTGATGTGCTTGGTTAAACGCATCGGATGGTGAATCCGGAGACTTGGTTAAACGCATCGGATGGTGAATCCGGAGAAGTTGATGTGCTTGGTTAAACGCATCGGATGGTGAATCCGGAGAAGTTGATGTGCTTGGTTAAACGCATCGGATGGTGAATCCGGAGACTTGGTTAAACGCATCGGATGGTGAATCCGGAGAAGTTGATGTGCTTGGTTAAACGCATCGGATGGTGAATCCGGAGAAGTTGATGTGCTTGGTTAAACGCATCGGATGGTGAATCCGGAGAAGTTGATGTGCTTGGTTAAACGCATCGGATGGTGAATCCGGAGACTTGGTTAAACGCATCGGATGGTGAATCCGGAGAAGTTGATGTGCTTGGTTAAACGCATCGGATGGTGAATCCGGAGAAGTTGATGTGCTTGGTTAAACGCATCGGATGGTGAATCCGGAGACTTGGTTAAACGCATCGGATGGTGAATCCGGAGAAGTTGATGTGCTTGGTTAAACGCATCGGATGGTGAATCCGGAGACTTGGTTAAACGCATCGGATGGTGAATCCGGAGACTTGGTTAAACGCATCGGATGGTGAATCCGGAGAAGTTGATGTGCTTGGTTAAACGCATCGGATGGTGAATCCGGAGACTTGGTTAAACGCATCGGATGGTGAATCCGGAGAAGTTGATGTGCTTGGTTAAACGCATCGGATGGTGAATCCGGAGACTTGGTTAAACGCATCGGATGGTGAATCCGGAGAAGTTGATGTGCTTGGTTAAACGCATCGGATGGTGAATCCGGAGACTTGGTTAAACGCATCGGATGGTGAATCCGGAGAAGTTGATGTGCTTGGTTAAACGCATCGGATGGTGAATCCGGAGACTTGGTTAAACGCATCGGATGGTGAATCCGGAGAAGTTGATGTGCTTGGTTAAACGCATCGGATGGTGAATCCGGAGACTTGGTTAAACGCATCGGATGGTGAATCCGGAGAAGTTGATGTGCTTGGTTAAACGCATCGGATGGTGAATCCGGAGACTTGGTTAAACGCATCGGATGGTGAATCCGGAGAAGTTGATGTGCTTGGTTAAACGCATCGGATGGTGAATCCGGAGACTTGGTTAAACGCATCGGATGGTGAATCCGGAGACTTGGTTAAACGCATCGGATGGTGAATCCGGAGAAGTTGATGTGCTTGGTTAAACGCATCGGATGGTGAATCCGGAGACTTGGTTAAACGCATCGGATGGTGAATCCGGAGAAGTTGATGTGCTTGGTTAAACGCATCGGATGGTGAATCCGGAGACTTGGTTAAACGCATCGGATGGTGAATCCGGAGAAGTTGATGTGCTTGGTTAAACGCATCGGATGGTGAATCCGGAGACTTGGTTAAACGCATCGGATGGTGAATCCGGAGAAGTTGATGTGCTTGGTTAAACGCATCGGATGGTGAATCCGGAGACTTGGTTAAACGCATCGGATGGTGAATCCGGAGAAGTTGATGTGCTTGGTTAAACGCATCGGATGGTGAATCCGGAGACTTGGTTAAACGCATCGGATGGTGAATCCGGAGAAGTTGATGTGCTTGGTTAAACGCATCGGATGGTGAATCCGGAGACTTGGTTAAACGCATCGGATGGTGAATCCGGAGAAGTTGATGTGCTTGGTTAAACGCATCGGATGGTGAATCCGGAGACTTGGTTAAACGCATCGGATGGTGAATCCGGAGAAGTTGATGTGCTTGGTTAAACGCATCGGATGGTGAATCCGGAGAAGTTGATGTGCTTGGTTAAACGCATCGGATGGTGAATCCGGAGACTTGGTTAAACGCATCGGATGGTGAATCCGGAGAAGTTGATGTGCTTGGTTAAACGCATCGGATGGTGAATCCGGAGAAGTTGATGTGCTTGGTTAAACGCATCGGATGGTGAATCCGGAGAAGTTGATGTGCTTGGTTAAACGCATCGGATGGTGAATCCGGAGACTTGGTTAAACGCATCGGATGGTGAATCCGGAGAAGTTGATGTGCTTGGTTAAACGCATCGGATGGTGAATCCGGAGAAGTTGATGTGCTTGGTTAAACGCATCGGATGGTGAATCCGGAGACTTGGTTAAACGCATCGGATGGTGAATCCGGAGAAGTTGATGTGCTTGGTTAAACGCATCGGATGGTGAATCCGGAGACTTGGTTAAACGCATCGGATGGTGAATCCGGAGACTTGGTTAAACGCATCGGATGGTGAATCCGGAGAAGTTGATGTGCTTGGTTAAACGCATCGGATGGTGAATCCGGAGACTTGGTTAAACGCATCGGATGGTGAATCCGGAGAAGTTGATGTGCTTGGTTAAACGCATCGGATGGTGAATCCGGAGACTTGGTTAAACGCATCGGATGGTGAATCCGGAGAAGTTGATGTGCTTGGTTAAACGCATCGGATGGTGAATCCGGAGACTTGGTTAAACGCATCGGATGGTGAATCCGGAGAAGTTGATGTGCTTGGTTAAACGCATCGGATGGTGAATCCGGAGACTTGGTTAAACGCATCGGATGGTGAATCCGGAGAAGTTGATGTGCTTGGTTAAACGCATCGGATGGTGAATCCGGAGACTTGGTTAAACGCATCGGATGGTGAATCCGGAGAAGTTGATGTGCTTGGTTAAACGCATCGGATGGTGAATCCGGAGACTTGGTTAAACGCATCGGATGGTGAATCCGGAGAAGTTGATGTGCTTGGTTAAACGCATCGGATGGTGAATCCGGAGAAGTTGATGTGCTTGGTTAAACGCATCGGATGGTGAATCCGGAGACTTGGTTAAACGCATCGGATGGTGAATCCGGAGAAGTTGATGTGCTTGGTTAAACGCATCGGATGGTGAATCCGGAGAAGTTGATGTGCTTGGTTAAACGCATCGGATGGTGAATCCGGAGAAGTTGATGTGCTTGGTTAAACGCATCGGATGGTGAATCCGGAGACTTGGTTAAACGCATCGGATGGTGAATCCGGAGAAGTTGATGTGCTTGGTTAAACGCATCGGATGGTGAATCCGGAGAAGTTGATGTGCTTGGTTAAACGCATCGGATGGTGAATCCGGAGACTTGGTTAAACGCATCGGATGGTGAATCCGGAGAAGTTGATGTGCTTGGTTAAACGCATCGGATGGTGAATCCGGAGACTTGGTTAAACGCATCGGATGGTGAATCCGGAGACTTGGTTAAACGCATCGGATGGTGAATCCGGAGAAGTTGATGTGCTTGGTTAAACGCATCGGATGGTGAATCCGGAGACTTGGTTAAACGCATCGGATGGTGAATCCGGAGAAGTTGATGTGCTTGGTTAAACGCATCGGATGGTGAATCCGGAGACTTGGTTAAACGCATCGGATGGTGAATCCGGAGAAGTTGATGTGCTTGGTTAAACGCATCGGATGGTGAATCCGGAGACTTGGTTAAACGCATCGGATGGTGAATCCGGAGAAGTTGATGTGCTTGGTTAAACGCATCGGATGGTGAATCCGGAGACTTGGTTAAACGCATCGGATGGTGAATCCGGAGAAGTTGATGTGCTTGGTTAAACGCATCGGATGGTGAATCCGGAGACTTGGTTAAACGCATCGGATGGTGAATCCGGAGAAGTTGATGTGCTTGGTTAAACGCATCGGATGGTGAATCCGGAGAAGTTGATGTGCTTGGTTAAACGCATCGGATGGTGAATCCGGAGACTTGGTTAAACGCATCGGATGGTGAATCCGGAGAAGTTGATGTGCTTGGTTAAACGCATCGGATGGTGAATCCGGAGAAGTTGATGTGCTTGGTTAAACGCATCGGATGGTGAATCCGGAGAAGTTGATGTGCTTGGTTAAACGCATCGGATGGTGAATCCGGAGACTTGGTTAAACGCATCGGATGGTGAATCCGGAGAAGTTGATGTGCTTGGTTAAACGCATCGGATGGTGAATCCGGAGAAGTTGATGTGCTTGGTTAAACGCATCGGATGGTGAATCCGGAGAAGTTGATGTGCTTGGTTAAACGCATCGGATGGTGAATCCGGAGAAGTTGATGTGCTTGGTTAAACGCATCGGATGGTGAATCCGGAGACTTGGTTAAACGCATCGGATGGTGAATCCGGAGAAGTTGATGTGCTTGGTTAAACGCATCGGATGGTGAATCCGGAGAAGTTGATGTGCTTGGTTAAACGCATCGGATGGTGAATCCGGAGAAGTTGATGTGCTTGGTTAAACGCATCGGATGGTGAATCCGGAGACTTGGTTAAACGCATCGGATGGTGAATCCGGAGAAGTTGATGTGCTTGGTTAAACGCATCGGATGGTGAATCCGGAGAAGTTGATGTGCTTGGTTAAACGCATCGGATGGTGAATCCGGAGACTTGGTTAAACGCATCGGATGGTGAATCCGGAGACTTGGTTAAACGCATCGGATGGTGAATCCGGAGACTTGGTTAAACGCATCGGATGGTGAATCCGGAGACAATACACTTATGTTCTGTGTCTTGCCTAGTTATGCGTTGGAGGAAACAGGAGAAGAATCGGACGTTTCGCTTTATCAAAGCATCATCAGCGATCAAATAGAACCTTAAAAACCAATGGTGAGCACGGCAACAATAATAATTGTCGAAAAGAAAAAATTAATTACAATAAAGAACTAACCAAGAAAAGATGAGGATAATATGAGTGGAGAAGAGGTGGCTGTGAAGTATGGGAGGTCACAGATCAAAAGGCCACATTCAATATACAAAAAGAAAAAGATTGTTGAGCAAAAGGCCTGAGATGAGCGAGAGTAGATCATATCTTAAGGAAGAGGAAGAAGGGATAGATGTGCAAGCTCTTTGGCTAGTTCCGTTTTGTTGTTAAGTTCGGGTTTGTTAGTCCGATTCTTCTCCTGTTTCCTCCAACGCATAACTAGGCAAGACACAGAACATAAGTGAAGAAAAAGTTTAAAGAAAAAAGTTGACTGGTTTTTCGTTGATTGAATCAATATTAAATTTGACAAATGATTGAACTATCGCACAGAAAAAGATAAAAAGGGTAATGGTAACACGTGCTCCCGGTTTGAGTCGAGATGGTTGGGTTCGATCCCGCCCGGTGGACTAGCTTTTTTCTGTACGATAGTTCAATCATTTCTCATCTTAACCAGGCGTCACTGCTTTTTTAAAACTTAGCATTTGAAGAATATTAAATTTGTTTCAAGAAAGACTCTGGAACAATGTTTTTTCTTTCTTTTCAGTCCTGTTCAATTCTAAAGCTCTATCTTAGTCTCAAACCTCAAAAATCAAACATCTTTTGGCGTTAGTAATGAGTATTCCACAATGAATTTTGTATCAAATTTCGATTATTGTTACTATTCTGGTGATATAGTAGTTAGTGTAATAACTAATAGTAAGTTGAAGTTATAAGGTCAGAATCGGAGGAAGAGAGAGCGCGAAAAAGAATGAAATGAATTATATCAGAAGAGATTGTGACGAGATCATAGAAACATAATGGGAAAGAGAAGAGATTGTGACGAGATCATAGAAACATAATGGGAAAGAGAAGAGATTGTGACGAGATCATAGAAACATAATGGGAAAGAGAAGAGATTGTGACGAGATCATAGAAACATAATGGGAAAGAGAAGAGATTGTGACGAGATCATAGAAACATAATGGGAAAGAGAAGAGATTGTGACGAGATCATAGAAACATAATGGGAAAGAGAAGAGATTGTGACGAGATCATAGAAACATAATGGGAAAGAGAAGAGATTGTGACGAGATCATAGAAACATAATGGGAAAGAGAAGAGATTGTGACGAGATCATAGAAACATAATGGGAAAGAGAAGAGATTGTGACGAGATCATAGAAACATAATGGGAAAGAGAAGAGATTGTGACGAGATCATAGAAACATAATGGGAAAGAGAAGAGATTGTGACGAGATCATAGAAACATAATGGGAAAGAGAAGAGATTGTGACGAGATCATAGAAACATAATGGGAAAGAGAAGAGATTGTGACGAGATCATAGAAACATAATGGGAAAGAGAAGAGATTGTGACGAGATCATAGAAACATAATGGGAAAGAGAAGAGATTGTGACGAGATCATAGAAACATAATGGGAAAGAGAAGAGATTGTGACGAGATCATAGAAACATAATGGGAAAGAGAAGAGATTGTGACGAGATCATAGAAACATAATGGGAAAGAGAAGAGATTGTGACGAGATCATAGAAACATAATGGGAAAGAGAAGAGATTGTGACGAGATCATAGAAACATAATGGGAAATAAGAGATTGTGACGAGATCATAGAAACATAATGGGAAAGAGAAGAGATTGTGACGAGATCATAGAAACATAATGGGAAAGAGAAGAGATTGTGACGAGATCATAGAAACATAATGGGAAAGAGAAGAGATTGTGACGAGATCATAGAAACATAATGGGAAAGAGAAGAGATTGTGACGAGATCATAGAAACATAATGGGAAAGAGAAGAGATTGTGACGAGATCATAGAAACATAATGGGAAAGAGAAGAGATTGTGACGAGATCATAGAAACATAATGGGAAAGAGAAGAGATTGTGACGAGATCATAGAAACATAATGGGAAAGAGAAGAGATTGTGACGAGATCATAGAAACATAATGGGAAAGAAGAGATTGTGACGAGATCATAGAAACATAATGGGAAAGAGAAGAGATTGTGACGAGATCATAGAAACATAATGGGAAAGAGAAGAGATTGTGACGAGATCATAGAAACATAATGGGAAAGAGAAGAGATTGTGACGAGATCATAGAAACATAATGGGAAAGAGAAGAGATTGTGACGAGATCATAGAAACATAATGGGAAAGAGAAGAGATTGTGACGAGATCATAGAAACATAATGGGAAAGAGAAGAGATTGTGACGAGATCATAGAAACATAATGGGAAAGAAGAGATTGTGACGAGATCATAGAAACATAATGGGAAAGAGAAGAGATTGTGACGAGATCATAGAAACATAATGGGAAAGAGAAGAGATTGTGACGAGATCATAGAAACATAATGGGAAAGAGAAGAGATTGTGACGAGATCATAGAAACATAATGGGAAAGAGAAGAGATTGTGACGAGATCATAGAAACATAATGGGAAAGAGAAGAGATTGTGACGAGATCATAGAAACATAATGGGAAAGAGAAGAGATTGTGACGAGATCATAGAAACATAATGGGAAAGAGAAGAGATTGTGACGAGATCATAGAAACATAATGGGAAAGAGAAGAGATTGTGACGAGATCATAGAAACATAATGGGAAAGAGAAGAGATTGTGACGAGATCATAGAAACATAATGGGAAAGAGAAGAGATTGTGACGAGATCATAGAAACATAATGGGAAAGAAGAGATTGTGACGAGATCATAGAAACATAATGGGAAAGAGAAGAGATTGTGACGAGATCATAGAAACATAATGGGAAAGAGAAGAGATTGTGACGAGATCATAGAAACATAATGGGAAAGAGAAGAGATTGTGACGAGATCATAGAAACATAATGGGAAAGAGAAGAGATTGTGACGAGATCATAGAAACATAATGGGAAAGAAGAGATTGTGACGAGATCATAGAAACATAATGGGAAAGAGAAGAGATTGTGACGAGATCATAGAAACATAATGGGAAAGAGAAGAGATTGTGACGAGATCATAGAAACATAATGGGAAAGAGAAGAGATTGTGACGAGATCATAGAAACATAATGGGAAAGAAGAGATTGTGACGAGATCATAGAAACATAATGGGAAAGAGAAGAGATTGTGACGAGATCATAGAAACATAATGGGAAAGAGAAGAGATTGTGACGAGATCATAGAAACATAATGGGAAAGAAGAGATTGTGACGAGATCATAGAAACATAATGGGAAAGAGAAGAGATTGTGACGAGATCATAGAAACATAATGGGAAAGAGAAGAGATTGTGACGAGATCATAGAAACATAATGGGAAAGAGAAGAGATTGTGACGAGATCATAGAAACATAATGGGAAAGAAGAGATTGTGATGAGATCATAGAAACATAATGGGAAAGATTCAACAGTAATTCCTGACGAGCTCCGATCAGTACAGCTGCCCTTAGGCAAATGAGAAGAATGGACATATTTAGCTCATTTCTCACACCTTTATCGTTTTCTCTTTCACTCTGCTTCTCTCCTCTTCTTTCTCTATTTCGCTCTCTCTTTCTCTCTCACCCTGCTTCTATCTCGCTTTCTCTTTCTCTCTCACCCTGCTTCTATCTCTCTCTCTCTCTCTCTCTCTCTCGTTTTGTTTCTTTGTCTGTAGTGACTCACTCGCGGCTCAACATTTCTTGGTTGTCTCTCGATTCTATTCAGTTTTATATCTACAGCTCCAACCATCCTTCGCATCGTATCAACGCTTTTGCATATATTTCAAACTAAATCGTAATGTGTTCATGGTAAGTCTTGTGTGAAACGTTCTGTGAGGCAAGGCAAGCCAAAGATCCCTTCTTCGACTTTTCTTTCTTTCCTTTTTTCAGTTCTTTCAACCCCTTTTATAAGTTTATCTGTGTAAGTTATTTCATTTCGGTGACTCCGGTGTCTTCGGGTTAAACTTCTGAGCAATCTATCGAAGTTTCTCGATGAAACGCCACAGTCGCTCGTTTTTATTATTATTATTATTATTATTGTTTTTATTTTTATTTTTTCACCCAAGTTGGAACTCATTTTGTCAACCATGTAAACAATGAAACTGAACTAGTTATCCGTAAGCGATGAAAGTACATATTCCTGTTAGTAAATCTTGGATTGGAAAAAGAACCTCTAGCTTTCAAGTCTCGTTCAACTGTAGAGTCAATGGCATGCAAGTATTCAGCGTTAACAAGGATGAAAAAAGAGAGTTAGCTTTTAGGACATGGAAATTTAGATGATCTTTCCATTGATAAAAAGAGGAGCTAATATCTTTGTCTTGATTCAATAATAGATGATTTGGCGAAAATCATAAGCTAACATGTGAAGTATTCGAATAGGATATCGTTTGAGTCAATATGGGTTAAAGTTTTCTTGATTTCTTTTTAAGTCAGTTGCCTTATAAAGTTGGAAAGCTCGAAATCAGACTTCAAAAAACTCATATGAGGGAGGTTTGGCTGATGAAACGTTTCATCGAAACGAATAGAGGTATTTTTCTCAATTTTTATATTTAAAACATTGTTTAGAAAAGAATGCAGGTCATGGTCGGTAAGTCGGTGGCTTTGAAAAAAATTTTGCCTGATGGTAGTTTACCTATTTCTCTATTGTCTATACCTCATTGAGGTATCGTAGATCAGTATGAAGCTCATTTGAAAGGAGATTGAATCAGTTGGTGAAGTCGGAGGGCATGGAAAAGTTTTTACTTGGAGGGGAAGGGGCAGAACGTAATATCTATTCAATACTAACATGAATAAAGTGTTTGACTAAGAGTGTCAAAACCTTCCTGAAGTACAGTAAGTAGAGTTGTCGAGTTGAATTTTGGGGTACTGGGTACTCCAAAGGTGGAGGAGTATTATCACGGTAAATGATGACATTAGTATTAAGCTGATCTATCTTACTCTCATTTTGGGGTACTGGGTACTCCAAAGGTAGAGTATTATCACGGTAAGTGATGACATTAGTATTAAGCTGATCTATCTTACTCTCATTTTTGGGTACTGGGTACTCCAAAGGTGGAGTATTATCACGGTAAATGATGACATTAGTATTAAGCTGATCTATCTTACTCTCATTTTGGGGTACTGGGTACTCCAAAGGTGGAGTATTATGACGGTAAATGATGACATTAGGATTAAGCTGATCTCTCTTACTCTCTGTCTCTTTCTCTTTCTCAAACAATTATTATAGTTTACCTCTTCAAAAGTGTACTCAACTCGAATGAACGCGGAATGAATTTTGGTGTTCTTGTTGAACAGTTTGTTTGCCTCGCTTTGTTTGTAAGCATTTTGAAGTACCCTTTTCCCTATTTGTATGCTCATGAGAGTTACGCATCAAGGAAATATACGATGCTTGACAAAGTCTAGTACAGAATAAGAGAGTAGGAGATGGTGTGAAGAGAGAGAGAGAGAGAAAGAGAGAGAGAGAAATGGAGGTTGAAATTTAGAGCAAATATGTTAGAGATTGAGGCAAAAAGCATCAGGAAGTGTGGGTACTTAAGGGAATAATAGAAGATAAGGTATTATATTAGGGGCAATAAAGTTTAAAGAACAGAGTTTTCGAAACAGCCAAGAAAGGGAGTGTGCGAGGGCAATACGCAATAAAGGAGGTAAATAGACAAAAGAGGGGTTTAGAAATGTATTAGGGGATTGTTGTGATCAATGTGAGGGGGAGCTCACAGGAGTGGAAATGAGGAAAAGTGTTGTTTGTGAGGAAAGGGCGAGATAGAGAGATAGAGAAAAAAGGTTTTAGAGAATCGAGAGAATGAGGGAGAGTCATAAGCTCATGAGGAGAGAAATAGAAGAGGGAGAGAGAGAGGAATAGAAGAAAAGAGAGAAAAAAGGTTGGTAGAAAACTGACAGAATGAGAGAGAGTCATCAGCTTATGAGGAGGAAAACATAAGAGAGAGAGAGAGAGAGAGAGAGAGAGAGAGATAGAAGCTGGTATTAGTAATATGTAGCGACGATACACATTTTGTGGTCTCCCTCATTCCATTCAACAACGTGTCAATACATGTCATTCGATCGAAGTGGTTGACGATTTCAGCTATATCAGGCGTATTGCATGGGCTGAAATTGCCTCATATTCAATCAATAATTGAATGAGATTCTTTAGATCAGTCCTAGTAGAAAGAGTCCTGGTTGAGTCAGGCTCGCACTTGAATGGCCACGTCTTACAGTTACTTTTCTGGTCTTCGGCAAGCCTTTGTTCTATGATAGGAAAGGGAAAGAATCCTTTTTGATTTTTTTAAAAAATTAAATATTAATAAAATAAAATGTTTATGCCATAGGCGGGTCACTATGGCCAAAATAGATCGCTTTCAGCAAGTCTGTCTCTTTCAGAATAACTAAAAACATCGTGCTCAGGCTATAAATAAAAAATAGGCCTCTTCTCTAACGTGTGTTCCTAGTTCGAAAATTTCTAAAACTGGTTTTTTAAGGTATCGTAGTCTTCCTTTTATTATTTTTGAAGTCATTTGTGCTAAGCACAGAGTTTCGATTTGATGATGTACTTCAATATGTTACTTACTCAACATTATTTTACTGTAAATGCCTAAATTTGTCTTTTCCATCCGAGTTATGCTTCATATTTTAGACCGTTCAATATGTAATTCTGCATTCAAGAAACATATGTGTCCATCGGGACTTTAAATGATAATTGGCTGTCTAAGAAATGGTTTTTGCGGTTTTTGATATTTTTCCATTTGATGTTCTAACTATGGAAGTTAATTGGTAGGATGTTCTAACTGGGTACCAAATCCTACTTGAACGGAAAATTCTCAAAACTAATTTACAGATGTCAGAGAAATCCTTCTGATGTTAAGACCTCTTGTTTTTTGAGTTTGTCTACAGGAAGAAAGAAGATTATTACAGTAAGACATGATATCGTTGTAGGGCCCGGTGTTCGTCCCTCCGCCTCCGCCTCCAGTTGACGACGAGCCAGTGATGCGTTCGAGTAAACCCCGACCGACATTATGCCGATTGGTTCGTCCAACCCTTCACTTTTGATTCAGTGATCATAGGCAGGCGGTCGTTAAATGAGACCGGTTCAAATGATAGTTGTACGCGCGTAGCGATGTGAAAAATGGAAGCATGAGTCTTCACAGCCTTAAGTTATCTCATCTGCCGCAAATTTTCCTTCCTCTGTCCTCACTCGCTTCTCATTTTCTAGGCGCCCGCTCAAATGAGTGGTCGTATTTTCATTCTCTGGTAGTGCAGGTGACCTATGTCAGGGTTTTATGAGAGAGTTCTGGTTATGGAAGAGTAAAGTAAAATAATTTTTTCACGAGTGGAAAAGAAAGTTGGATTCGGATAAACGAAAGTCTAAAGCTTCAAAAACGAAGAGATAAAACTAGAAAAAAAGGAATTGAGGTTTTTGGAGCGAATATGATATGTAAAAAAAGAGGTTGTAGAGAATAAACACGAATGAAAGGAAGAGCGACGATTAGAGTCAAAAAAGGAGAAGAAAGAGAAAATCAAAAAAAACTACTCAAAATCCGTGTTTTTAGGAGAAGAAGCATGCTACAGACGAATTCGGTTTCAACCTACATGCTGAAAAGAATCGAGGCCATTTTATCGGTATGCACTTTTGAGTCAAAATTTTTTCGATGTTCAAAATTCGAAAAAAAACAAGAAGAAAACTGAGAGCATGTTTGAATAAATGATTGATGCGCAGGTGCTGTGGATGCTGACGGTATTGGCGACCGAGCGGGACTTCGAATGGCGCAAAGAATCGTCGGAGTAAACGGGCATTTGGTTTATCCAAGCACGCCGCATAAGGTATTTTTAAAAAACCGTCGTTAATCTTTTTTTTGCTATTTGCGCTACATATTTTGTCGAAGCCGGGTACCAATCTGGAGTACAGGAATACCCACCTGTTATACTGACCGAACCGGTGGCTGATCTCTGGGATCATCACTGGTATTTGTAGCAGGAAGAACATAAAAAGGCTCTCGACATGACTTAACCGAATCGGTTTGATGTGAATCGGATCCAGGAAAAGGAGGGGTTGAACTCAAAAAGGGTATGCTTATTGGCTACAGTAGCCCAGGTTGCTGACCGTCGTTCTGAAGAAGATGATAGAATATCTTGATAAAAGAATGAATCAGAGAACTTTTCTTATTGTTTGATCCCCTAATATTATGAAAAACTAACCTGGTTTGATGGTTCTAAGCGGAAAATTATGTTTCTAAGCGGATATTTTTTCCCTTTTGAGGAAGTAGTAGCGCTGATCAAACGGTCTGCCCTGTCTACCACACTGCTTGTGGCATCCGAAGAGGTTCGCCTTTAACAAATAAGGGTTAATTAAGAGATGGGGAAAAGCGAAGGTAGCTTTGTGGTTAGAAGTGCGGCTGGATAATAAGAAGCTTGCGGGTTCAATCCTTGTTCAGCAGAAAGTTTGATTTGAAATAATAAGAAGAGTATATCGAAACTTGAGTTGAAGAAATTGTACATATTAGCCGTTCAACCAAAAAATTTTATTCGAGTTTCAAAAAATAATAAATTTCCAATTTGGTTAATTGAAATTTCAAAAAAATATATAGTATAATAGTTAAAATAAAGTTGGTATTTACTAAGAGCAGGGGTTAGCTTAGAAGTGTTAGAAGAGCACTTTTTGCATTTTTTTTTGCTCTTTTCTTTCCCCCGGAACGGCTGCAATGTAACGTCGATAAATAAACCCTACCGTAATGTTTTCCTTCTTCGTCCTACTCGGATGGCCGCTTTGTAACGACGCCCAACAGAACTCAGTTTTTAAAAAATAATATCTTTTATTGTGGCCTGAAGCCTCTGCAACCCTCACTCCTCATAAGATTTCATCTTCTCAAAAACCCTATTATGATCTATCATACATTGTGTGATAAAACAATTCAAAGTTAGCTGAGTTGAGGACGGTTTTCAGAGAAAACTTACAGGTTGATGCTTGGTATAAAGAGCATGGGGAGTTGTACTCCTTCGACTACGCTATGGATGGCAGAATTGGGGCGGAGCCATCTCAGGTATGTCAAATTCTCTTTCGCTCTCTCTTCTCTCTCTCTCTCTCTCTCTCTCTCTCTCTCTCTCTCTCTCTCTCTCTCTCTCTCTCTCTCTCTCTCTCTCGCTATCTCTCTTCCTCTTCCACTCTCTTTTTCTTTTACTCTCTATCTCTGTTTCTATCCTCTAATTTTCTCTTCTCTTCAGTTTCTCTCCCTCTTTCTTTCTCTCGACCTCAGTCTTTTTCTTTTTCTCGCTCCCTATCTTTTCGCTTTTTTTCTTCTCTTCTTCACTGCTTTAATCCTCCCACTCTCGCCAGAGGTCAAATGTCTTTTTCTCAAAGTTCAATGCTTTTTGATTGTTCCCTCCGTGACAAATTAGGTTTTTTTCCTCAAAAATTAGTGTTTTTCAATTAATTATCTCGGTTATGATGAAAGTCTTCCGTATGTGCTTTCTTAATAAGCTTTCAGTATATGTATTTAAAAAAATGAATCTTAAAAACTGAAAACGATCAATAATAAATGCCATTCCTTTTGCGTAAAGGCAGTAAATAGTTACAGGAATTTTTTAATGAGTGGCGAATCCTTACAATGGCAAAATCTATAACTCAGTTACGCTCAAACAATATTGGTTTCTTGTGTCTTATTCACTCAGTGAGTTTGAAATATCTTTAAGTTTTTTTGAGTAGTTTTGAGTGCTCCAGCACGAGGATAGGCTCAAAAATACCGAAATATCAAATTTCTAGAAACCTGTCTTAACATCAGGATGCGAGCTTAAGTCCAAGGAAAAAAACTAGTTTCTCTCTAATGGCCACTATTAAGAACAATGCCCCTGATATTTTCTTAGAGATTAGGGCGTTGTTGAAGCATAAATTCATGTTATGTGGTTTAGAGTGCGCCGCTTCTTTTATGAGTACTGTATAAACTGATTTCTAGGCAAAATGTGACAGTAGCACGCGAATTTCAAACGAAAAAATAACAATACCTGTGGTCTACCGTAATCCTGTTAGAGTGACTCGTCCACAGTAACCTTGTCCATGGCTAACGTCTCTGTTTCAGAACAACAGTGTCTACGTTACGGATTCCTACGATTATTTTGGATATGAGAAGGTTTTTAGTTAAGCTTCTCACAAAAATAACAACCATTTTAAAATGATGTGAAATCTGTGTGAATTGCTGTTTTATGTGCGTCTAGTGTTATCCCCAAAGTGTGAAATACATTCAAACTTGTGAAATTCACCCCGCACTTCCTCAGTTGCTTGTTTCCGTCCTTTTGAGCTCGACCTATTCCGTCCAAAACCTTTCTTTTATCTTGTTTTCTCAGACTTACTTTTTAGACCTACACACAAACACACACACCTCTAAATTGTATCTTTTTGCACCCAGGAGGATGAAGCGGCGGCAGCGCTTTCTGTCCGTTCCGGATCCCGGAGTCGCGCTCCGACTGTGGGCGAGCTCGCTCAGGCCGTCATCGAAGAGAAGCCAGTGGAGGAGCTGCTTTCGGAGACCGTGGAGCAATCAGAACTCGATGAATCGGAGCATTCTGAGGAGCACAGACAAGACCTACGCTTGGAGTCCATCAAGGAGCAAACTTCGGAGCCGTCAATGGACGAAGTGGTCCAATCGGAGCCAGTTCCAGAGCCCTATGAATTTGTGCCGCAAAATCCGAACCATGGGATTGATGAAAACCAGGATATTGAAAAGGAGACGGCTCAAGGCGCGGATTGGTCGACCCCGGCTCCAGTAGAACTTGAAGACCGCGCTTTATTGGATGCCGTCTTCGCGGCCTTGCCCGCACAGGAGAGAGTCGTAGAGAAGCAAGACGAGGACATCGGTAGCCCCGACTTATCCCAACGAACTTCCTCTGCTAACCAGCACGATAATGTTAGCGATGAGGAATATATGTGTAATCAGTTTGACACTTATATGTTCATCATGCGGTAAGAGAGATCACGTGTGGCATAATGGAAATGTGCGCGACTATAGAGCGAAGAGTCCCAAGTTCGATCCCACCCTTGGCAGATTCTTTGAAACTCAAAAGTTTAGCAGTGTTGATAAATCTGGCACGAATTTGACTCTTTTACTTATTTTAAGACTGAGGGAACAGCCATTGGTTCTAGGGAGTATCCGGCCGCGAGGCAGAGAACCAGAGAAATATCTGCTTGAAAGAATGAACATACCTCGAATGACATTCTGGTGGATAGTTCTGGACTTTCAACGCTTTTTGAAGACTTCCTTTCTCAAAAACAGACTCATCCTACGAAGCTCATGAAAAGAACAGAAAATTTGAGGAATATACATTGATAGCTCTCAAATAAAAAAAATTTCAGATGTTGCAGAAGGTGATGTATGAAAAAGATTTCATCAAAGAAATGGGTTTTTAAAAACAAATGATGACCCCCATTGTCAAAAAGAGCGAAGCACAGCTTGACATTATACATGTTTTGGAGTTTTATTGACTTACCACGTCTTATTTTAATGCATGCTATGTGTTGTATTGTTTATAAGAGAGTTGGCTCGAGTGAGTTGAGCGCAGCATTATTTAGAGCTCCTCGCACGGATTTCGGTGTCTAGCGAGGTAATCTAGTACTGTAACTGAATTGCAATTGTGTGGTCATAATTTTTTTACTGTTCTATGCTATTTTGTTCTTTGAAGTGCAAGCACTCGATAGCGTTAGGTCGAAGGTGTTTTTCTTTCTTTTTATTTACTAAGTTCGCAAAGCGGAAGAAGAGAGAACAAATAAATAGGGCAATGCTGCGAAAGCTGAGTGGTGTGATTTTTTGTTACAAGCGTTCCAATTCGCTTTCGATTAAGGGGGGCTGACAAGTAGTTCAGTTGGGCGGAACAAACGAAAATCATTCTTCGTTTGAAATATTACGAAAACCAATAACAATCATTTTCTCAGATGCCCACGAATGATGACAAAATCGAGACCCCGATCTATACTCCGGAACCCCATATCAGGTACTTATCAATAGATTTGAGGTCCTCGGTGCGTGCGTCATTTTGTTCCGGCTAAGGTTCATGAGAATTGCCAGGAGTTTCACTGATCAAACGATCATAATCTAGAATGTGTGTCTCGGAATTCGCTCTCATTTGATTCGGAAAAATATAGCCACTCACACTTTTGTAGGAAACTTGACATTGATTGTCAGTTCGAACTTTGGGATTGTCAGTTCGAACTTTGGGATGGTCAGTTCGAACTTTGAGACGGTTCGGCGTATTTTATTTATAATTCACCTGTTTGCAGAACCTTTTGAAAGTTTTGCAGTGTTAGCTGTGGATTTCGCTGTTTTAAATCTTTATAATGAGGTTCTTCGCCACTTATAATGTTTAAAATGCAAATTATATGAAAGAGAAGTCTATACCGAATTAGAAATTAGTTAAATTTGTGTTCATAAGATTTTTGATTCGCATTACAAATTCATAATTTTTTGCAGAAGCACGGCTCCTTCTAGCCACCTAGAAGATGACAAAGCAAGAGTACTGTATCGGAGTAGTACAGAGATCAAGGAGACGTTTCAAAATGGTAGGCTACATAGAACCGTCAACAATCATTTTTAATGCTACCGTAGACAATCACAGTGACTCAGAGAAATTTTATGGTCTTATAAGTGTTAAATGTATAACGAGGTGTTCTTAGTATACTGTATCACTATAAGACGGAGAACTATTTATTAATGGTTAGAAAATGTCTGTAGACTCTATCCTTAACAGAAATCCAGGCAGCAGACGGTAGTTTGTAGTTTGTACCCAGGTTTTGTTTGTACCTAAAAACAAAGAATCCCTTACCCTGCCTCGAGTTGGGAACAAGCAGAAAAACAAAAAATACTATAAAAAAGTTATCCGTAAACATATGCGCTTACAGGTAAATTCTCGCCTGCTACCGTATCCCCGGTTTCACACTCTACAGTATCCCCAGTCTCTTCGAAGTCCGGCTACAATCACAACAATAATAACAATAAGGAAACTCTCCCACCCGGAGATATCTTCACCCTCTCAGCGAAAGAAGCGCGGGATCGAATTCGGCAGAACAAGAGGAGAGACAAACGAGCGGCTGACATGAGTCTAGAGGAAAAGTACCGTATCGTATCGAATATGTAAGAGTACTGTATCGGAGTAGTACGGTGTTCAGGGAGGTATTATGGTCATAGACCATGAAGAGGAATTGTATCAACATAGAATTGTGATGTCATCCATAACGAACCGTGTGCAATACGCCGAACAAGTTTTAACTCGTGTTTTTTTCGTTTGAGTAGTTCGACGTTACATTGTTCTTTAGCTTGAAGTTGTGACTTGGAGACCAAGTATCGAAAGATAGTCATAGCATTATTTAACGTCAAGTACCGTAATAAGTAGTTCTGTCCATCGATGAAGAATACGGTAGCCATGGAAGTAAAAGATAAATAGTCGTTTGAATTTTTCATCAAAATAAGATAGAACACTTCGCTTTCTGTCTGAGTTCGTGATTTTGAAGGACCTTCACCCTATGAGTTTTGACCAAAATCTTTTCTCCAGAAACTTTTGAAGCCGCTAAACTTGCCAAGGATCAGAAACCTAAAGAGTTCTTAAATCTTGTTATGTACCATGAGATATTATCTTTTAAATTTTGTTTTTCTGTCAGTGTTTATTAAAAATTTAAAAATTAGATATGAAAAAAACACTTGTTGACGTTTAATTCCTTCTTTTGATTACATATCATTACTCAAATCGTTGTCAATCCTTGAACATTTGTAGCCATTCCGTTTCATTGAGGTAGTGCTGTGTCCTTCAGTCAGAGACTGTATGAGGAGTCACTGATAACTCAGGACTTAGGACTCTCGGTGGACGAGGAAAAATCGAGGGTTCGACCCCATGAGGCGGCACTTTTGCGTATAGTTCCGAAAGCAGGCAATTCGTTTATTCCATGACATTGTAGTCGCATAGCAAGTTCGTCGTTTTTTTTAATGGGATGTGGATGGATCACTATTGGTATAGGGGTAATTCAATAATTTCATCCGTTAATAGATTTTTTTGTGTTGAATAGAATCTATTGAAACTATGTAAGCATTGGATGATTAATAGAATGCTAACTTGAGCTCTTTCTATGTTCCCGAGCTGTATTTGTTCTCTTTCTATGAGAATCTTTCACTTAACCTCAAGGTATGTTGTGTTTACTCGAATGTGATACTATGATAATAGTAGGGATTTATACGGTCGATGCAACAATTTGCCAAACTTTTAGTTAAATGGTTCAGTTGTTCTTCATCTACTGTTATTGTTGACGGATTGGTTTTGAATCGTGCCAGAGTTCAAAAATAACAATGAAATATTCGGATATGCTCAGACTTGTGACCTAACTTAGAGTTTAAAAGAGGTACAAACGTATCTTTGAATGTTGTCTTGTGATATAATACCTCTCCATGTAGAAGAATTTGCGATGTAAATCATTTAAGACTATGACTTCTAAGAACCGTATAATTAAATTCCGAGTGCAATATTATTTTGAGGAAAAATAAAGATTGAGTATATTATTTATATGTCTCGAAATTTTCGTCAAAACACTAAAGTTCGGTTTTTGAAACCAGGGTAAATTAATGAAATAAATAAATAAATGAAATAAATAAATTAATGAAATAAATAAATTAATGAAATAAATCTTCAAATTCTAAGTTACACAGTTTAAAGGCAGTGACGCCTGGTTAAGATCACAGATGATTGAACTATCGCAGATAAAAAGCTAGTCCTTTTAGTCCTCGCTTTTAGCCGAACCAGTTCTCGACTATTCAAGAACTGAC
The DNA here is from genome assembly GCA_964056735.1 of Allodiplogaster pararmata. Taxonomy (NCBI): domain Eukaryota; kingdom Metazoa; phylum Nematoda; class Chromadorea; order Rhabditida; family Diplogasteridae; genus Allodiplogaster; species Allodiplogaster pararmata. The sequence continues at coordinate 13,384,021 of OZ057405.1, forward strand.
TACGATGAACTTAATAAATACTTCAATTCAGTTAACTGGGAAGCCGAATTTGATAACTTCCTCTCGATTGACGATCTGTACGGCCGTTTCCTCGCCGTTAATGAATACGCTATTTCTGAATTCGTTCCTATACGTAGACCTCGAACCCTCACGGCCACTTATCCTCGACATATTCAGAAAATAATTAAATATCTTAACTCTCTGTTTCACAATATTGACGATCCTAATACCCGTTCTCTTTACGACAAAGCTAGTAAAGATCTACTGAAGCAGATAATGAAATGGACTAGGCATTGTGAGAAGAAGAAATTGTCTCGCTCTCGGGACTTGTTCCGACATATCTCATCCCTCACTCGGCCTAAACCTGTGCCTCCTCGATATCTATTGAATACTACAGGGGACATACAGTATTGAAAAATATTGAAAAATTTTTTAAAAAAAAGTAGTATTGAAAAATAAACTTAAATGTTCTCTGCTCTCTACCGAATTCGCTTCTCATTATACTAAGGATGATAACCAACGTATCGCATTGCAAACTGAAGCGGCCCCTACTATGAGCCCCTTTCCTATTTTTCTCCCCTCTTCTGTTCTTAAAAGCCTCTCGAAGCTTAAACCAATGGGTAGCAAAGGTTCAGATGATATCCCTCAGATTGTCCTCAAGAAATGTGCTAAGTCTCTTGCACTTCCTCTTTCCCATATTTTCAACTATTGTATTATCTGTGGTCAAATACCGTCTTACTGGAAACATTCTCTGGTGACCCCTATTCTGAAACTAGGCAAGGAACCTCACTTGGTGTCCTCCTATCGTCCGATTTCCATCCTTTCTCCCTGTTCTAAAACGATGAAGCGACTTGTTAGAGCTTTCATAATCAATCATCTATCCGAGCACTCTATTATACCTATCAATCAACATGGGTTTAGGCGTGGAGCGTCCACAGTAACCAATTTATTAATATGTGAAGATGATTGGACCTCTTCGTTAGCCAAAGGTCTTTCAACGGATGTCATCTACCTTGACTTCTCTCGTGCATTTGACACCATTAGTATAAGTAAGCTTTTGTCTAAATGCACACATTATGGAATTACTGACCCACTCCTTTCTTGGCTTGAGTCTTTTTTAACTAATAGATCTTTCTCTGTGCGTATGAGTGATGTCACTTCTGATCCAATGAATGCCATATCGGGTGTGCCCCAAGGGTCTGTCCTGGGGCCACTTCTTTTTACTCTGTATATATCCGATATAAATGAGGTACTAGAAAACTTTCCTAATATTCGTTATCAAGCATACACAGACGATCTCAAGATTTATGTTTCTTATGATAAGAACTCATACGGCGAACGAACTCGAGAGCTGCAATCAGCATTAGATTCCGTATTCGATTGGTGTTTAATTAACCAACTATCTCTTTCTCCATCCAAGTCTCTCCATATTCACATTGGAGGTCGATCTTTATATTCCTCATACAGTATAAATGATGTCTCCATTTCATGTGTATCTCAGATACTTACCTGGGCATACAAATAGTTTCTTCTTTGCGTAGGAAAGAGGCTGTAGCAGACCGAGTTAAAAAGGCATCCAAAGCAATGTATGCTATGCTCCGTGCGGTAACTGTTAATGATCCTGGTATACTGGTCAAGTGCTTTAAAACTTATGTAATGCCGCACTTGGACTATGCTTCGAATATATGGAATCCATACTATGGAAGAGATTGTGATGATATAGAGAAAGTTTTGAGGAAATTCACTCGCATAGTTTATCATCGATGTTTCGCAAATGAAGTTAATACGAGGTCTCTTCCTTCTTACCCCAATCGACTTGCCCGCCTTGGATTCGTTTCTCTTTCCAAGAGGAGGATATTTTCTGACTTAGTTATGGGTTTCAAGATCTTCCATGGACTGTCTATAAAAGATAAAAAGCGATTTTTCAAAGAGACTATTCCAACGCGAACTAATATAAATGGCTTATTAGTTCAGGGTAGCAAGAATACAGCTAGAAACAACTCTTAAGGAATGCGAATATCCCGCCTTTTCAGCAAACTATCTCGAAACTTGATTAATAGTATGAACCTCAAATATTTTAAATCCCAATTAAAAAGTGGTGTTCTATCTACTCTTCTCTCGTCATGAATTCAGAACTAAATTTCTTTTTTTTTGTCGTTCAAATTGTTCTACATATATAGGTTTGTTTGTTTGTTTGTTTTTTTTTCCGTTCAATTCGCTATATTAAAGTCAAATTATGTATCGCTTTTGTTATCGTATTTGACAATTGTTTAGCTGATCTATTCATTCCTCATTTTCAATTGTTATTAAATTTGTGTGTTATTGCATCGAAAGATGTAGATAAAATATATATATATATATATATAGTCCACCCGGCGGGATCGCACCCAGCCATCTCGACTCAAACCAAGAGTGCGCGTTACCATTACTCTACGGGAACACATTGCTCTTCCGTGCGAATAAAATAAAGGGTTGTGGCTACGGAAGAAAAAGGATACAACACTAAAAAAGGCGATAAGAAAGGGGGAGAATTCGCCTAGCTTAACAGTTTTTACGTTTTTGAAGAGAGAAGCCAAATTTCAGGACCTCAGAAGTTTACAATTGATTTCTAGTAATAAGACGAAAAACCAATGATTTTCACTTATTGTACGGATATATACAATGAATATGGCTAAAAAAAAGTACATATAATGAATGAATAAGGACTTGTGTTTCTAAAGGGACCTTGACTAAGGAGTTGTTTAAGGAATGACTATGACTAAGGATATTTCCAGTGAACGGATAGAATTTTTATAATGAATAACCATAGCTAGCGAAATTGAAAGTATAACTAAGATGTACAACGAGTGAGTATAAAAACGTTAGTTGGCCTCTAGTCTTGGAATAGATGAATTCGTCGGCATCGAACTCGAATGATTGAGGATTTGTGACAAGACAGCAAAAAATGGGCGTTTGCAAGCTGCTCTTAAATGGCCCCCATACCGAGAATTAGCAAGTCCATAGAAAAGCTGAAAAGAATCGACCACTTGAACTGGGAAACGACAGAAGGATGGTGAGGAAACGACAGAACCAAACTGGTGAGGACTGAGGTCGCTGCCTGTAACACAACTGATGAGGACTGAGGTCGTTGCCTGAAACCAAACTGGTGAGGACTGAGGTGCTAACTTAATAATAAAAATAAAACTTAATAATAATAAACGCTCGAGGCTATTAATGGGTTCAATGTGTTTGGAACCATTAATCATCTTTTCTATTTCTTATTTCGTCTATGAATGCACAAAAAGGCTTTTTTCAATTTGTATATTTTCCGAGTTTTTCTCATCGCACTTTGACTCAGTTTCCTATTAGCTCTTCTTCGCATTGTCAACAGGTTAGTTGACTCTTTTTCTTCCTCTCTCCTCTTTCTGTCTACCGTTTTCTTTCCATTTCTCTCTCTCTCTCTTCTTTCTCTTCTCTCTTTCTTTCCACTATTCCCTCAAATAAATTCAAAGTCTATGTACATATTCTCTCAATTCGATTCTCAAAATTCTCACCCTCCCTTCCTTTATATCTCTTCTCAAAAAAATTTTTCTGACTCTCATTCAATTCTGCTCTTCTTTACTGTTTGCTTTACACATGAGCTTTCGCAATTTCCTCTCATTCATCTATTCAACTATTCAACTCTTTTTGGAATCTTGAGATTGCTCTTTCTGTCTCTCTCCCCCTTTCTCTCTATCTTTTTCTTTCTTTTTCTTCCCTCAATTTTCCTCTTTCCCTACTTTTTTCTCTTTTCATTTCTTGCTTTCTTCCGATCACTGTGACAACCTTTTGTATTTAATCCCATTTTCCTCTTCCTGTCTCGACCAAGGCTTCCTTTCTCTTTTCCGTTTCTTCGCTCTATAATATTACTGGAAAAGGTTGTTTCCTGTTTCCAAATTACCTTTTTTTCGAAATGTGTTCACTTTTCTACTTACCAAATACAAGGGCCTGAGAAAGAGTGGAGTTTTCGAGGTATCAAGCCCAGCTTTCTCTTAGAAGAACTCTTTTTCACCTTAATTTTCTGTCAAAACAAAGTGAAGCATTGTGTGCTTGGGTCTGTAATGGGAACCAGTCAGTGGGTTCTTATCATTTATTGGTTCTGCTTGGGTCTGTAATGGGAACCAGTCAGTGGGTTCTTATCATTTCTTGGTTCTGCTTGGGTCTGTAACGGCAACCAGTCAGTGGGTTCTTATCATTTCTTGGTTCTGCTTGGGTCTGTAATGGGAACCAGTCAGTGGGTTCTTATCATTTTTGGTTCTGCTTGGGTCTGTAATGGGAACCAGTCAGTGGGTTCTTATCATTTCTTGGTTCTGCTTGGGTCTGTAATGGAAACCAGTCAGTGGGTTCTTATCATTTCTTGGTTCTGCTTGGGTCTGTAATGGGAACCAGTCAGTGGGTTCTTATCATTTCTTGGTTCTGCTTGGGTCTTTAATGGGAACCAGTCAGTGGGTTCTTATCATTTCTTGGTTCTGCTTGGGTCTGTAATGGGAACCAGTCAGTGGGTTCTTATCATTTCTTGGTTCTGCTTGGGTCTGTAATGGGAACCAGTCAGTGGGTTCTTATCATTTTTTGGTTCGGCTTGGGTCTGTAATGGGAACCAGTCAGTGGGTTCTTATCATTTTTGGTTCTGCTTGGGTCTGTAATGGGAACCAGTCAGTGGGTTCTTATCATTTCTTGGTTCTGTTTGGGTCTGTAATGGGAACCAGTCAGTGGGTTCTTATCATTTCTTGGTTCTGCTTGGTTCTGTAATGGGAACCAGTCAGTGGGTTCTTATCATTTCTTGGTTCTCGAAAATTACGTTGTACGATGACACTTCAAAAAAATTCTTATACAATTTAGTATTGAAGAAAAAATTTGAGAAACGGTTGAAGATTTTACGATAATTTTTCGAAGATTGACAGCTTATAAAAAAACAAACATTGAGATCTTAAAATTTCTTGAACGCTACTCTTTATCTCTTTATCACTCTCTCTCTCTCTTCTAATCAGTTTCTCTCTCTTTCTGACTCTCTCCCTCTCTGTCTCTTTTTTGAAACTCACTCAATGTTTTTCTGAGCATGTTCAGCGTACGGTTACCGGAAAATACAATGCTAATTGAATTAATACGAGTGTGTAAGTCTTTATTATAAGTACGGAGACCTGGCCTACCACGCGGGTGACCGAGAGCATTCTTTATACGAATTAGATGAGCATGCTACGCTGGACACTCGGGATTGTGTGCGTAACATGATTATCAGAAGATCTCGGTGTGGCTCCTGTACAAGACAAGATGCGAGAAGGTAAAATTTGATGGTATGGGCATATGATGCCAAGAGATGCGTCGGACATCGCAAGAGGGGCAAGTCTGGGACATGCCCTTCCTCCCATTCCGAGCAAAGGCGATACCATAATACAACCGAAGAGACATTACCAGTAGATGTAAGAATACCTGTCTCAGAACTGTTAAAGTTTACTGAAATTAGAATATTTTCAACGAAATATTTCGAAAACTGTTGTTGTCTTTGTTTAAAAGTTGTCTTGCGCGTCAAATTGCAGTGAGTGCTTCACTTTCTGCACAGGTTAACCCACAGTTTCTCTCGTTCATTTTTATCGTTTAAGTTTGTCTCTCTCTATACTCTTCTTTTCTATTCATGTCTTTTTCGCATTCTCTCTCTATATCTCTCTCTTCTCTCTCTTCTCTTCCTCTTCTCTCAATTTCTCTCTCTTCTCTCTCTCTTCTCTCAATTTCTGTCTCTCTTCTTCTCTTTATCTCTCTCTTCTCTCCTTCTCTCTCTCTCAATTTCTCTCTCTTTCTTCTTCTCTCTCTCTCTCCCTATTTCTCTCTTTTATTCTCTCTCCTCTTCCTCCGCTCGCTACGCTAAACTTGTTAGATCGATTTTTCCTGTTCAATACTTTTTCAAAGTTTACTGAGAACTCCTCGCATGTTCGTAGTTACCTAGTTCTTATACCAGAAATGAGTTTTAAAAGTTATAACATATGAATACCTCGAATTGAATTATGAGTTAAGGTTTTTTCGAATCAGTTGGGTTTTTTCGAATCAGTTGGGTTTTTGAATGTCGTCCGCAATTGAGAAAATTCATCGTCATTAATACATTAGCTCAATGTTAAGCGTTGAAAAATTACTCGTTAATATCAAAATCGAAGGGATAAACCGGTCATTGTTGGTCAGTAGTTCAAATATATTAATGCAATACCATGTTCAGTGATTTAAATTGAGCTCTGAGTAGCGTGTTGAGTGTGTTCTTTTGAAAGCTTTGTGAGTTATCGAGCAGAAGCAGAAAGATCCTCAAGGGTTGAGATATTGAACATGAATACGAAATACTAAAAATATTCTTTTTGGTTTTTTAAAAGACAATATTCTAACTGACCATTACGAACTGAACGAATACACGACTCCAAAACGATATCACGGAAAAAAGCTCTTTTTTGAAGTACATATGTGACAGACTTCTAACAGCCATGCGAAATAATAGTCTTTATTATTCCGTTTCTTCATTTCTCATGATAAGTTAGTTTCAGAGTAAAAATCTGTGTTTTGTTCAATGTTATTTGTTCATTAACACTCTATTGTCTTTGTTAATGACTTTTCAAAAAAGAACAAAAGTATTCATCAATCAATTTCTTCACTATTTCTCTTCCTTTTTCTCTCTCCTTCTCTCTCTCTCCTCTCTCTCTCTCTCTCTCTCTCTCTCTCTCTCTCTCTCTCTCTCTCTCTCTCTCTCTCTCTCTCTCTCTCTCTCTCTCTCGTTTACTTTATATAACGCTCTGACTTTCGGTATTACTTTTCTTCCTTTTATCTCTTCTCTCTCTTCCTTTTTCTCTCTCCTTCTCTCTCTCTCTATCTCTCTCTCTCCTTTTCTCTCTCTCTTTTACTTTATATAACGCTCTGACTTTCTGTATTATTTTTCTCCTCTTAATAGCAATATTTAAACCTGCATGAACAACAAGAGCTATTGTAATAGAATTTTTTTATTCAGTCTGAAAACAGTAATGAAAAACTCAATAACTTAGAAAAAGGTAGACATAGGCAACTACTAAATTATCTTTGTCTTTTCATATCGAAGTTTGTTTTCAAATGATGGTGTGAATTGTACTACATATTGCAGCTCATCGTGACAACACAACACGGGGCTCTTTCGACCGACTCGAAAGTTCCCTTAGGGTCATGTCACAAGACATTCAAGCGATGCCGCGTAAGCGACACGCCAAACATCGTCCGATTGGTAAGTTCGAGTTTGTAGAATTACGAAAAGCAAGAGAAATCAAGACTATTGTGTCATCAGTTCAAGAAAAATGCATCAGTTCAAGACACACAGAGGACGAGTTTTTACCTGTCAACACTTTGTTTCATCAAATTTGTTTTAGTCTCTTTCAAGTTCTAATTGTAGTATCAAATTGTGGAAATTCGTTTTAACCGTTTTCGAGTCTTTTGAGAACCATGAACAAGAAAGTTAGGTACTAGGGCCCAGACTCGTTATAGTAGAACCATGAACAAGAAAGTTAGGTACTAGGGCCCAGACTCGTTATAGTAGAACCATGAACAAGAAAGTTAGGTACTAGGGCCCAGACTCGTTATAGTAGAACCATGAACAAGAAAGTTAGGTACTAGGGCCCAGACTCGTTATAGTAGAACCATGAACAAGAAAGTTAGGTACTAGGGCCCAGACTCGTTATAGTAGAACCATGAACAAGAAAGTTAGGTACTAGGGCCCAGACTCGTTATAGTAGAACCATGAACAAGAAAGTTAGGTACTAGGGCCCAGACTCGTTATAGTAGAACCATGAACAAGAAAGTTAGGTACTAGGGCCCAGACTCGTTATAGTAGAACCATGAACAAGAAAGTTAGGTACTAGGGCCCAGACTCGTTATAGTAGAACCATGAACAAGAAAGTTAGGTACTAGGGCCCAGACTCGTTATAGTAGAACCATGAACAAGAAAGTTAGGTACTAGGGCCCAGACTCGTTATAGTAGAACCATGAACAAGAAAGTTAGGTACTAGGGCCCAGACTCGTTATAGTAGAACCATGAACAAGAAAGTTAGGTACTAGGGCCCAGACTCGTTATAGTAGAACCATGAACAAGAAAGTTAGGTACTAGGGCCCAGACTCGTTATAGTAGAACCATGAACAAGAAAGTTAGGTACTAGGGCCCAGACTCGTTATAGTAGAACCATGAACAAGAAAGTTAGGTACTAGGGCCCAGACTCGTTATAGTAGAACCATGAACAAGAAAGTTAGGTACTAGGGCCCAGACTCGTTATAGTAGAACCATGAACAAGAAAGTTAGGTACTAGGGCTCAGACTCGTTATAGTAGAACCATGAACAAGAAAGTTAGGTACTAGGGCCCAGACTCGTTATAGTAGAACCATGAACAAGAAAGTTAGGTACTAGGGCCCAGACTCGTTATAGTAGAACCATGAACAAGAAAGTTAGGTACTAGGGCCCAGACTCGTTATAGTAGAACCATGAACAAGAAAGTTAGGTACTAGGGCCCAGACTCGTTATAGTAGAACCATGAACAAGAAAGTTAGGTACTAGAGCCCAGACTCGTTATAGTAGAACCAAGAACAAGAAAGTTAGGTACTAGAGCCCAGACTCGTTATAGTAGAACCATGAACAAGAAAGTTAGGTACTAGGGCCCAGACTCGTTATAGTAGAACCATGAACAAGAAAGTTAGGTACTAGGGCCCAGACTCGTTATAGTAGAACCATGAACAAGAAAGTTAGGTACTAGGGCCCAGACTCGTTATAGTAGAACCATGAACAAGAAAGTTAGGTACTAGGGCTCAGACTCGTTATAGTAGAACCATGAACAAGAAAGTTAGGTACTAGGGCCCAGACTCGTTATAGTAGAACCATGAACAAGAAAGTTAGGTACTAGGGCCCAGACTCGTTATAGTAGAACCATGAACAAGAAAGTTAGGTACTAGGGCCCAGACTCGTTATAGTAGAACCATGAACAAGAAAGTTAGGTACTAGGGCCCAGACTCGTTATAGTAGAACCATGAACAAGAAAGTTAGGTACTAGGGCCCAGACTCGTTATAGTAGAACCATGAACAAGAAAGTTAGGTACTAGGGCCCAGACTCGTTATAGTAGAACCATGAACAAGAAAGTTAGGTACTAGGGCCCAGACTCGTTATAGTAGAACCATGAACAAGAAAGTTAGGTACTAGGGCCCAGACTCGTTATAGTAGAACCATGAACAAGAAAGTTAGGTACTAGGGCCCAGACTCGTTATAGTAGAACCATGAACAAGAAAGTTAGGTACTAGGGCCCAGACTCGTTATAGTAGAACCATGAACAAGAAAGTTAGGTACTAGGGCCCAGACTCGTTATAGTAGAACCATGAACAAGAAAGTTAGGTACTAGGGCCCAGACTCGTTATAGTAGAACCATGAACAAGAAAGTTAGGTACTAGGGCCCAGACTCGTTATAGTAGAACCATGAACAAGAAAGTTAGGTACTAGGGCCCAGACTCGTTATAGTAGAACCATGAACAAGAAAGTTAGGTACTAGGGCCCAGACTCGTTATAGTAGAACCATGAACAAGAAAGTTAGGTACTAGGGCCCAGACTCGTTATAGTAGAACCATGAACAAGAAAATTAGGTACTAAGGCCCAGACTCGTTATAGTAGAACCATGAACAAGAAAATTAGGTACTAGGGCCCAGACTCGTTATAGTAGAACCATGAGCAAGAAAATTAGGTACTAGGGCCCAGACTCGTTATAATGCTTCCCAAGTGAAGTAAGGAGTAAGACAAACATTAATTTTTGAAGCATAAATGTTGTTCAAGTTTTCAAAAAAATATGAAAAATTAGGTTAAAACGCTTCATGACAAACAATTTTCCGAGAGTAACGCTTCTGAACTATAATAACCAAGGCCATAAAAATTCTAATCAGAGGTGTTTCCACGATAGTGTTGAGATAACGCACCCGCTTTTTGGTAATAGAAAGACAGCAGGCTCAATGACGCCCTCTGGAATAGTTTTTGTCCGTGTGATAAGTCTTTCGACAGAAATAGGGCATGAATGAGATGCTATACATTGTTGTTACGCGACACCAACGCTTTCCGTTGCAGAATCCGCATGGCGTCAGCAGCGTCTGCCTTCATACCGGCCGGTTCTAAACGCGGCCTGCGCCTGGCCCCTCACGTTGCTTATTGGCTTGGCCTTCTCTGGAATCGGAGCACTTCTCTACGTCTCCGCTCTTTCTTGTCAGCTTCTCTCTCTATGTCTCTCTCTCTCTCTCTCTCTCTCTCTCTCTCTCTGTGTATTTTTCCCTTTCTCCCTATGTATTTCTTTCTCCAATTTATCTCTATTTCTTTTTATCCTCTCACTCTCTCATGGAATTACCCTCTCTCTCATTCTCTCTCTTCCTCTATCACTTTCTCTATTTCCTCTTTCTTCCTTCATCTCTCCTTTTTCCTTTCTCTGTATAATTATCTTTTTTTCTCTCTATCTCTCTTTCTGTCAATGAATATTTTGCCGATCAGTGACCGGTTACAAGAACATCTTCAGTACGAACTAAAAAGTTATCTCGACTAAAGTTTTTGATTCTTCGGTTTTTTTCGTTTGAAGAAACTTTAGTTTTTCAAACCTTGGTTTTCTTGACCTACCTTTTTTGTTATCCTGGGTCATTCCAGGATAACAGTCCGGAAAACAGTTTTCCCGAGCGTTTTTCACACTTTGTTCTCTTTTTACTGACATTTAAACAAAAACATGACTGTACATAAATTTTTTAGCGTTTTTGTATAAAAAAACATGATTTTTTGTTGGTTTCTTTAATTTTTTTTCTTCTAATTTTCTTTATGTTTTTTTCTAATTTTCTGTACAAATTTTTGACTTCTGGATCGAAATAGGTGTTCACCGTATTTACGATGAAGACATAACCAGTAAACGTTTCTCAGACTTTTTAGGGTAAGATAAAATGAACTTAATGTTAGCATTAGAGTTAGATAATATGCTCGTCTCTTTACTTCTGGTCCACAACCTAGTACCCGGCTTGTAAATAAGAGCATTCCCTACTCCTCGTTGATCTCAAGCAACGGATTTTTATACCGAGCAGAGGAGCGGATTATTCGCAGAAACTTGTGCAAAAATCGTGTGGTGTGACGGGAACCGAACCCGTGACCTTTCGCGTTCCGGGCGAATGCTCTCCCCACTGAGCTACACACGCACACGTGATAATGCACATTTAAGGCCCATACAACAGGCTTCTAGCAGGATTTGGTCACCTAAGAGCGGTATCTTCCAAATCGAATCAACCTTTTCAAATCCAACTACCTAGATGTTTTATTTGTAGTGCATTGTTTTTTTATGACTTGAAGCGTGCAAACTGAATTTCAAAAACGAACTAGAGATGATAATACAGCTTTCAAGACGTAAACAGTAAGTTTGAAGCAGCTTGGAAGCGTTGATTTGGCCTGCTCTGGAATCGGAGTATTTCTCTACATCTCCACTCTTTCTTTTCAGCTTCTCTCTCTCTCTATCTATCTCTCTCTCTCTTTCTCTGTGCGTATGGGTGATGTCACTTCTGATCCAATGAATGCCACATCGGGTGTGCCCCAAGGGTCTGTCCTGGGGCCACTTCTTTTTACTCTGTATATATCCGATATAAATGAGGTACTAGAGAACTTTCCTAATATTCGTTATCAAGCATACGCAGACGATCTCAAGATTTATGTTTCTTATGATAAGAACTCATACGGCGAACGAACTCGAGAGCTGCAATCAGCATTAGATTCCGTATTCGATTGGTGTTTAGTTAACCAACTATCTCTTTCTCCATCCAAGTCTCTCTATATTCACATTGGAGGTCGATCTTTATATTCCTCATACAGTATAAATAATGTTTCCATTTCATGTGTATCTCAGATACGTGACCTGGGCATACAAATAGTTTCTTCTTGGGGGGGGGGAAAGAGGGAAAGAGGCTGTAGCAGACAGAGTTAAAAAGGCATCCAAAGCAATGTATGCTATGCTCCGTGCGGTAACTGTTAATGATCCTGGTATACTGGTCAAGTGCTTTAAAACTTACGTAATGCCGCACTTGGACTATGCTTCGAATATATGGAATCCATACTATGGAAGAGATTGTGATGATATAGAGAAAGTTTTAAGGAAATTCACTCGCATAGTTTATCATCGATGTTTCGCAAATGAAGTTAATACGAGGTCTCTTCCTTCTTACCCCAATCGACTTGCCCGCCTTGGATTCGTTTCTCTCTCCAAGAGGAGGATATTTTCTGACTTAGTTATGGGTTTCAAGATCTTCCATGGACTGTCGATAATAGATAAAAAGCGATTTTTCAAAGAGACTATTCCAACGCGAACTAATATAAATGGCTTATTAGTTCAGGGTAGCAAGAATACAGCTAGAAACAACTCTTATGGAATGCGAATATCCCGACTTTTCAGCAAACTACCTCGAAACTTGATTAATAGTATGAACCTGAAATATTTTAAATCCCAATTAAAAAGTGGTGTTCTATCTACTCTTCTCTCGTCATGAATTCAGAACTAATTTATTTTATTTATTTTTTTGTCGTTCAAATTGTTCTACTTATATAGTTTTGTTTGTTTGTTTGTTTTTTTTTTCCCGTTTAATTCGCTATATTAAAGTCAAATTGATGTATCGCTTTTGTTATCGTATTTGACAATTGTTTAGCTGATCTATTCATTACTCATTTTCAATTGTAATTAAATTTGTGCCTTATTGCATCGAAAGATGTAGATAAAAAATATATATATATCTATTGTTCAGCTGTAACCCCACTACGTTGAGACATATTGATCTATTGTTCAGACCACTCGAAGTCGTGAAAATCCTTGCATTATAATGAAAACGATGGCTTAAGCTTAAAAATAGAAGCTTGAGCCTGAGCGAGACAAATTAAGGGAACTTTATAGGTATGTGTAAATGAAACAGTTTCATTGTAACAAAGCGTCCCTGTAATATGTTTGAAGTACATTTGTAGAATTAAAAACCATAAAACAGTAGAAAAACACTGAGATATATGCAAATTACCTAAACTTTAACAAAAGTGCGTCAGTGTTTTCGCGTCAAAAGTGTTTCAGATAAAAATATTCCGGGATAAAGTTTTCCTTACAAACTTTTTTCGAATAAAAGATTGTTCTTGGAACGGGATAGCTCGTTTTCCGAGCCAATGTTTTCCCGGATAACGAATTCAGGAAAACTAACGTCTTAAAATCGGCAACAGCTTAGGAAACGAACATACGACTTGAGAGTCATGTGAATGATGTTGTAGTGATATACCCAGTAAGCCCTATTGAGTATGTATTGATTATAGGTCATGAAGAAATCATTGACTATACGGAATGCTACATCGCGGCGGGGGTAACTCCGGACCGCCCCCTGGACACACGAGTCGGGGCCCCCCAGGTGACGTGCAACTACAACATTGAGCTGAAAACACACTTCAACGCCAGTACGAATGGTTGGGTTGGTCCCTTCTATTTATTTATTTATTATTATCGTGGCAGAGGAAGATCAGGATAGGAATTGTGGTATAAGAGTTGGCGTTTGTATAGTCCATTTGCACACGAGATGAGAGGCTGCTATAGAAAACAGCCAATGTCGCGTGAAAGTTCATCTACTAGCTCCGTGGAGTAGATCCGTGTAGACTCTTCCGGAAAAAATACTCGCATATCTGAGTCGGTACATTATATGTTTTGGATCAAATTTTTGAAGTGGTTATATGAGCAATTGAAGAATGACTCGGGTAAAGCATTCCATACTGCTTCCACTCGGAATGGTAGAAAATTCCTTCAATGAATTTACCCTCACCAATGTAAGAAGGTTCGAGATAGAAAAATTTCTAGGTTCGGTCCCATCCTGTGAACTATCTCTTGAAAACTTAGTAGTTCAGTCATATTTTAATAAATGGTTTCAAGCTTCTGTTGTTATTAATGACCGGAGAAAGAATATTCAGAAAATTTTCAGTTACTTAGTTTCAAAGCAAAGATTCTCGTTTGAGATTGTAATTCATAAAACATTCTTACGGAAAAAAAGCTTATCGACTCGGATGGTTCGAACCCACTCTTCTTCTTCTTAGCGTTGTCCCGCACCGGCAGAGGTCGGAGTAGGGTCCGCTGCGTGGTTCGAACCCACTCATTTCTCGATATCTGACCGGTAGTGCAAGCGCATTATCCACAAAAAAGGCTTCACACATCATCGCTTGCTCAAGAATAAATTAGACTTCTGAAATTACGTCGACACATTATGAATCGCCCTTTACGAAAGTAATCTGAAATCACCCTCAAATAGTGTACGAAGCGTTCCTACTCAGGATGGAAATGTTCAGAGAAAGGTGAAGTTCTACTACGGACTCGAAGGCTTCTACCAGAACGCGAGGCTGTACGCAAAAAGTCGGAACGATGAACAATTGTTTGTTACCTTTGCCTGAACTAAAAATGTAGACTTTTTGTCCTAAAGTAACAAGCACAATTTCATTGTAGGTTTAAAATACTATATACCTCTAACATATATTGAAATTCTTGTCTTTAAATATATGTATGTTTTTAAAAATTGAATATAGTAAGACTTTGCTACCGAATTTTACTTAATTAGGTAAACATGTTCTTTTAAATGATGGCTTCTATAAATTTGGCTGCAGTAAGAACTTTAAAAGTTTGTCAAAAATTAAAAGTTATTTAGTCATTGTCTTGACTACTGCAGGGTTCATGGCAAACACAATTGTTTTCACGCAATTTTTTATTTAGAAATGGTATTTTCTAGATTCGGCGAAATCAACAAAACCGAAGACTGTGAGCCTTTGGACACTCGTTTGGTCGATGGCATTCGAAAGCCTATTGTGCCCTGTGGACATGTGGCTGATTCCATGTTCAATGGTTGGTTTATTTAATTTCGCTTCTTTGTCCCCATTTCCGCAATTAAAATTGCGAAAGCAACAAAGAACAACATCAAACAAAGAACAATATATGTATGTATGTTTGTTCTTTTAATTTGATTGGCGGGGTAGCGTTGGGTCAAAATCGTTAGAGTTCATGAAAACTAATGACAATAAGCTTAGTCATTAACAAGCGATTAAGGCGGTTCTCATTCTTTGTTAGATAATTCAACTGTTTTCTAGTAACAACTTAAATACATGTTATCAACTTTCTCTTTTTCCTCCCTTCCTCACTCTTTCTCTTTATTACCATCTTCCTCTGTTTCCATGTTTCTCTCTCTCCATCTCTCTTCCTATGCACTATTTCCATGTTTCTCTCTCTCCATCTCTCTTCCTATGCACTATTTCCAGGCTGTTTACTACTAACACCCCTCAAATAAGCTTCTTTTTTTCGGAAACTTTTTTCGGAGCCGCATACACAAAGAAAATCATTTCCTTCAAAATAGTGGCACAACTTTACATGAAGGGTTTTTCCAAAGCTTAAGCGTTTTTTAATGTGAAAATAATATTTTAAAAAGTTTTTTTTAACCCCCCCCCCCAAAGTAAAGCGCTCCCCACAAGTACAGCGCTCTCCCCCCATTTAAAAAAGAACCAAAATAGTTTTAGGGAAGATGCAATTTATCACCATCTCTGTGTAGGTAAACTGTTTACTGGACAAAAACTGTTCTCCTCGAAAACGGAGTGAAAGTCCATACCAATAAAAACACGCGGATTCCTTTAAGAATTTTCTATGGTACGTGCATACGGAACTTGAATAGCCTAACCCACAGAGTATGTTTTGAAAAAAAGCTATTTGACTAGTTATTCACTGTAACCCTCTATCTAAACCATTTTGAGCATTCGTGTTCATTCTCATCCCCTTGACTATTCCCTCCGGCGTCAGACACCTTCGCTCTCTACACGCAGACCAATCGCCTCGTTCCCTTCACTGCTCGTGACCTCATCCAGAACAGGACAAGAACTCGCAAATTCCGCAACCCTCCGCGGTCGATAAACCAGACGCTTTGTGATGTTTTTCAGGTGAACCTCAAGTTCATTCCATCAGTTTCTTTCCGAGTTTCCCGAGCTTATCTTGCTTCTTTCTTAGATTTTTTATGGTTTTACTAGTTCTCAGTCAGTTATTCCTGATCTAAGGCAAGAATTTAGGGCGATAATTCAGTATAGATAATGTTTAAATGTTTTCCCTGAATAAACGCTGGGAAAGTAAACAATTCATTCCAGTTCTTCGTTCTTGTTGAACATGAAACTCATTTATGTGCATGACAACGGATACCTTAAGCATGCATGACAACGGGTACCTTAAGCATGCATGACAACGGGTACCTTAAGCATGCATGACAACGGGTACCTTAAGCATGCATGACAACGGGTACCTTAAGCAACTGGGTAATGTCAGTATATGAAACAATTATTCAAATAGACCACACAAAAATGATGTTTGAAAGATTTAAACAATCGATGGTTAAGGGAACAGAGAGACCGCCGTCATGGAGGAAAGACATCTGCCAGTTGGGAAATCCTTCTTCCAAGGATGAGGTATGTATTTCAGGTACTTTCCCAGTTCGACGTAGGCTCCGCCCTCTCCCCAAAATACAACATAACGCGCCGCAAGGAGGGGAAGGGGGAGCCTAAGTGGAACTGGAGAAGTGCTGTTTTTCAGTTTTAAATATGATCTGTTATTCAACTCATAGATTTATCTTCAAGTTCGGATTATCGATTTCATTTCACATAAAACGTCATTTTTCATGATCTGGCAAGTGATTTACCGATTAGAAAATTAATGCTTAAATTGAAAGTGACCGACCACTTAGGTCTTCAATGTTGCATTTACTATGATAAAATGCTCTCGCCACCAACCCTTGTATCTGAATATTGCCGACCTAATTTTGATTCTATCAATCAGCACTTCTCAGCCACAAACTGGGACGAAGCTTTTGCTCTTTATCACTTTGTAGATGTTTCCTTTACTCTCGTTTCCTTTACTTTGTAAGAAACACTATTGCCATACATGTTTCTAGTCATTTGTCTCGTTGTTCGATAGTGATATTTTCACCACATATCCGTAAGATTATCAATTATCGTGATGCTCTTTTCCGTGATATACGCATTCCTAATGTTCGCCTTCGCTATAAGAAAGCTTTTTTGTGACCTCTTGAAACAATTGAATAAGTGGAATAGAAACTGTCAGAAAGTCAAACTGTCTCGTTCGAAGAATCTCTATCAATATTTGCCTCCGTGAATAAACCTAAACCGCCCCGACCTCATCAATTATTCAGATCAATCAGGTTGTGTCGTGAATCACTCTGATAAGAAATGTGACCTACTTGCATCCGAACTCGCATCATCGTCAACACACGAAAACGGACTGTATCCACCTATTCATGCCCGTAGATATGTCCTTCTTTGTTTCTTTCATCCACAGTCGATCGTTCATTTTCTAGACTCAGATACTCTGGTAGCACTGGAGCAGATATTATTCCGCAACTTATCTTTAAGAAATGTGATTCATCACTAGCTCATTCATTAGCTCACATTTCTAATATGGGCATGGATATCAACGCCTACTATTTGTTCAACGCCTACTATTTGGAAGCATGTGCTTGTGACCGCCATTCCCGAACAAGGCAAAACTCCGTCAATTCCCTCATTTTATCGACTCATTTCCCTCTTCTCAGCCGATTCGAAGACAATTAAAGGATTGGTTAGATCCACCATAGTTGAGCATCTTAATCGGAATGACATTTTACCTGTCACCAACACGGTTACCGTGAGAATGCATCTGTAGTCAGCAATTTGCTATCATGTGAAAATTATTGGAGTCGTGCTCTTAGTGAAAGTTGCGCTGTTGATATAATTTATGTAGACTTTTCACGAGCACACTGTTAGCATTTCCAAACTTCCCTACAAATGTTATCATTATGGCATATCTGATATTTCGGTTTCTTCACTCGAATCGTTCTTCAGAAATCGTACATTTGACAGGATATCTGCTAGCCTTCCAGTCCTCTGAGGCGTCCCCAAAGCCCTAATCTTGAACCTTTTTTATCCTTTGTATAGCTGATCTAAGAAATGTCCTCGAACCTTTTCATAATGTTCATCATCAAGCTTATGCGGACGACATTAAGTTAGTCAGATGTTTTGAAACATGTCTTGCCTCATTTAGAAAATGTTTATTGCTTTTGAAATGCGTATTTTGCGAAAGACATTAATTTGATCGAACGTGTACTTAGGTCATTTACTCGAATTGTCTACCCTATATTTTTTCCAAGACTGCACTCTCTCTGCCTCCCTACAAAGATCGATTAGCGAACCTGCATCTCTCTTCTCTTTATATTAGAAGAGTTCAAGCTGATGGCGAAATAGGTTGGAAAATTTACAACAGCATTAGATCAAGCAAAAACAAGTATTGAACGAACAAGTATTGAAGAACTAGTATTTAGAAGTGTATCATCAAGAGAGAACAAGTATTTAGAAGTGTATCATCAAGAGAGAAAAAGTATTTAGAAGTGTATCATCAAGAGAGAACAAGTATTTAGAAGTGTATTTCCTACTCGAGCGAACAACAACGGCATTTTCGTTGAATCTATGTATAGAGAACACTGTACGTTTTAATTCGTTTGTGGTTAGAATCACTCGGATGCTCCACCAATTGTTGAGAGTTGTGCTACAGAATCCATCATTCGCAGTGTTTAGACATCACTTAGCGACTTCCTTATTTGTAGAATCTCTTGCTAATAACATTATGAGCAATGTTATTTTTGTTTGAAAGCGTTGAATTGGTTTTTTTCGACTAAGGCTGCTTTTTTGTGTTGTGTTTTGTATTCTCGAATCGTTTTTTGCATTTTGATAATTTGATTAGAGTATGCGTGAATAGCTTTAATAGAAGAGCAATGAAACAAAAACGGGGGAATTGGAGCATCTCTGATGCTACAGTACCGTTCAACAGTAATTTTGGTTTTTTAGGCGTAACTTTTTGCAAACTCGACCAATCTTGATGAACTTTCAATGGGGAATTTCGCACTCAATTTACACTAATAACATGTTCATAAGTTTCAACATTCGCAATAAGTGAAGTAATATGTATTTACATATTCATCGCAATTTGCAAAAATGCAGGATTTTTACTGCAACAACTAAATAACTAGAAACTCACCAGAACAGACAAATTTCAACTACACTTAGCCTATTATATTATTTTGTGGTACATCCCTTGGCATCTACATATTACTGAATGACAGTGATCGGGTGAAATGGCGTGGTGCAGTCTACAAAGCGGACCCTGCCCGGCGGCGGGATAAACGCTAGGAAGAAGAAGAAGAAGTGATCAATTAGGTTGTATATGAGGAACATCGGTATGCTCTTCCAACCAGTCTCAATCCGCTGAAACTTGACGGATAGATTCGATGCGTTCACCGCCCTGAGAAACTTATCGACCTCATATTAGAGGTCTTCGAGTATGTTGAAGTCAGGGCTCTGACTGGGCCAGTCAATGACCTCGACTCGATGTCGAGCGAACCACTCCGAGACGAGGCGAGACGAGTGTTTCGGGTCGTTGTACTGTTGGAGAATGAATGAACAACACATCGACTGAAGCGCATAGGGTCTCGTTCTCAAGAATTTCTCGGTTTGCGGCTGCGTCCTTCCGACTTTGAATATGTACCAGAGGTCCAGGACCAGCCGGACTAACCCATTCCCAGATAAACACGGAGTCACCGCGATGTTTCGTCGTTGGAAGCTGGTACTGGAGATCAAACGAACGACGCATGAACTGTATCACGGAAGTACCGAACAGATAAAAACGAGACTCATCATTCCACAGTACTCTAAGCCACTGCTTAGGGGTCCAGGTGAGATGAGACGTAGCACAAGCTACACGCACCTTTCTATTTCTCGCCGAAATGAATGGCTTCTACGCCGGTCGCCTTTCATTCAACACAGCTTTCCGTATATGATGTTTACGCTGATCTGCGACGGCATGGACGCTCCTGAAGATGTTAAGACCGTCCTGGAGATGTTGCGACGTTGACAACAGTCCGTCTTGGGTCCTAATAATGTTCAAGTCCAGAACGCGCGTTGTACAGCGAGAATGGCTCGTCCTTGTCGGCCTCGAACAAGAGGCTCGAATAATGTTCAAGTCCACAACGCGCGTTGTACAGCGAGAGTGGCTCATCCTTGCCGGCCTCGAACAAGAGGCCCGAATAATGTTTAAGTTCACAACGCGCGTTGTACAGCGAGAGTGGCTCGTCCTTGCCGGCCTCGAACAAGAGGCCCGAATAATGTTCAAGTCTACAACGCGCGTTGTACAGCGAGAGTGGCTCGTCTACAGCGAGAGTGGCTCGTCCTTGCCGGACTCGAAGTGCCTTAAAATGCACAAAAGACACCTTGAAAACAATCATAAAAGTTTTTCTAACTTCCTCGAAAACGTATACGCTTGAATAGCTGCGCAACGGCCGATATACACTTCAAGAGCTTCGCGAATACTGACTGGCGAGCTGTACTTGTATCAAGACCTGCTGGCGCCCCTACAGGATGGCATCCTGGATTAGCAACGGCATGTAGCGTGCCCCATGGTACCTTTGATTCTGCAACATCATTTGACACTAGAATCAAAAACTAACAGATTGAGTAATGAAAAACAAAAAAGTTTAAAAATGCTATTTACGGCAAAAGATGGATATTGTGGTATGCCATTGGAAAAAAGGAACTTAACTGCAAAATGCATTTGTACACCACGTAGTTTTTAGAAACTCAAAGTTTCATTAAGATTGCTTGAATTTGAAAGTTGTGTTTTAAATAACCCAAAATATGGTATACTTTTGAAAGGTACTGTATATTATTCTTCCTCCCTTTTATTTCCGCTTTGTGGCAGAGTTCGCGCTCCTCTAAGATTAAACACATACCCATTCGAGTAGAATCAGTGGCTGATCCTAGGGACATTGCTAATGTGTGAAACGTCAGTGAGGGCAGTAAGATTCGTGCGCAAACTACCTCTTTGTATACCAAGTCCGGACTGGGTCATCTGTTATACTGTGTAGTGATTAAGGAATATGAACTTTTTTGAGAGTGAGTAAAGTTTGTGATATTGTAAGTTTTATATACTTGAAAGCACATATCTATAGCAGCTTTGACTTTTTGTTTAAAAATTTATTTTTAGTCTTCTTCGCTTTTGCTTAAGTAACTAAGTACATCATCAATCGTTTGGCTCGGTTTTTTTCGGCTGTTCGTGCCCTAAAAAACCTTCCATGCAATCATTCATTCATTCATTCATTCATTCATTCATTCATTCATTCATTCATTCATTCATTCTTTATTCCAAGCATGTAGGTATTTAAGACAAAAGCAAATTACATACATATAAACAGAGGTATGCATGGACTACATTACACATAAAGCTTGCATGGACTACATTAATCAAAAATTATTAGGATTTTTCAATGCAGGAAGACGCTGGCTACGTGTTGGAAGGACTGGAAAACATTGACTTTATTGTGTGGATGACACCTGCTGCCTTGCCAAAGTTGGTCAACGTTTGAAGGTAGCAGTAGACGAACATGAGAAGATTGTTTCAGCAGTAATTATTCAGAGGGTTGAAGAGTTCAGGGGTGTGTTATAACGATTGCAAACCTTGATAGGGTTAGATCATCATCTTAAAATCATTATAAATGTGGATCATACAGAGAAAAGATATTTTCGAAATTCTTTATTACCATAGGATAGCTTGTAAGGCCATCGCGTATATGGAAATATGAAATAGGAGGGAGAAAAGGTGGGAATAAAATAATAATTTTTCGTTGGTGTCTACTCTTTTTTTGGTGTCTACTCTCTCTACTCTTTTGTACTTTGAACTTTTGAACTTTTTATTACGCGAAAAGAATCACGTGGTGGATACATATATTATACATAATGTTATAGAGAATACTTAGATAATATATGGGTAAACACAAATGAAATTAAACAATGAATCCGAGCGTCTATAAATACAATCGAGCGGATCTTATAGCGAAACTAAACTTCCTCCAATTAGTACGAGTAGTTTTATATTGAATTTTTAATTTTGAGCCTCGAGTCGTGGAAACATTTAATTTATAAAAATTTCGTCTTTTTTGAGAAAGAATTACTCTACCAGATATAAGCTTGTTTAAAAGATGAAAATCATTTGTTTCCCTCCTACTACTTAAAGTCTGAAGTCTAAGCTTAGAGTTTCTTATTTTATTAGAAGGCATGTGACTGTAGGGGGTATTGAAGCAACGATTGTATACTCGGCGAGTATAATAGTTCTGTACCTTTTCTAATGCCTTAATATCTTTCTTGAGATATGGGGAGAAAACTGGTGTACAGTTCTCAAGAATCGATCGTATGTATATAGAATAAACTCTAATTAAAACCTCAGCGTTTTTTGATTTCAAAACTTCACGTGTGAGATATGCTTTAGTAAGAGCTTTTTTAGCTATAGAAGAACAATGCTTGCTAAAAGATAGCTTTGGATCAATTAAGAAACCGAGATCGCGAACGCTATAAACGTAAGGTATTGGGATACAATTGAGGGAGTACGGATAGTGAGGGCTTCTGATGTAACCAATTCTTAAGCATGAACATTTCTTAGGGGCTAAACTGAGCTGCCAAGTGTTCGACCATTCGTTCACAAGGTCTATGGCGAGCTGTAAGGACTGATGATTGTCTAATTTCTTGAAAGATCTAAAGATTTTCATATCATCTGCGTACAACATTATTTGACAATCTAAGTCAATAATTGGTTTTACTATATCAGCGGTGTATATTATAAACAAAAGTAGACCTAATACACTACCTTGGGGTACTCCGCTAATGACAGGAAGGGACTCAGATAAAGAATCATTTACTTTAAATTGAAAGGTTCTGTTACTCAGGTATGCTTCAATCCACTTTACTATTTTTATCGGAAAATTATACCCCTTTAGTTTTTGTATTAACTTAGTATGAGAGACCTTATCGAAAGTCTTGGCAAAATCAAAGTAAATAACATCAATAAAACGTTTTCTGTCTATTTCATTACTACATTAACCTTTTTAAAAACATCAATTGCTCTATTGAACGTTTTCTTCTAAAACCATATTGTTCATCAGGTATTATCTCATTCGATTCACAATGAAAACAAATGTAACTGGCAAGAATATTCTCAAATACTCTACAGAAGAATGAAGTTATGGACTGGCAGAAAGGTGGTTTCTTTTTAACAGGAGTCATTAGGGAATGACGCCATTTGTCAGGAACTTGACTTCGCCTGAATGACTCATTGAATATTATCTCTAGAGGTATAGCTAAAGGAACAGCTAGTTTTTTGATGAAAAATATATAGAGATTTTCTGGAGTTTTGGAAGAAGAATCCTTCCATTTTTCAATCAAAGAGCAAATGAGATGTCTAGAAAACAGCATTTCATCATTTTCAAGAGTAAAATTCGGAAAAGAAGGAATGAAAAAAGGAGTTAAATTATCATTAATAATAAAAGAAGATTGAAATGATTTAGCGAGCGAATTTGCCTTTTCTTCGTCTAAATATAACATCGTATTTTGATCATCACAGAGGGTATCAACACCCATTGGTTTCTTAGAAAGAGACGAACGAATATAATTGAAAAATAGCTTCTTGTCTTTGCTTTCTATTATTTTCTTCTACACTCAAATTAAATTTTCTTATGTAATCTTTACATATTTTACTAGATCGGGAATACTTTATTTAGTCAGCTTCTTTTTTACTAACGACATAGGAATTCCGTAGATTGAATCGCCTCTGCATAGCTCGTTTTATGTGTTCGGGTAGAATTGAATTAGTGGAAATGCTAACTTTCTCCCAAGGAGCTAAGCAGTTCGAGGCTTCTGTCAGAATTTCTATTAACTAATCAAACATCGTTGAAATTACTAAGAGGTGAGAGAATTGAATGCCAATCCATATTGCATAGCTCGCATGCTAAGAAATCATAATCAATTTTAGTGAAGTTCTGACGATATGTATATATAGGGAGTTGATGATGAACTGAGAGAGTAAATGTGAACGAGTTATGATCAGATGTAGAAAAGGGAACCGTCACATCTGATGAAGATATCATGTCGGGACAGTTACTCAGAAGAATATCTAAGATTTCGTCTCGCATGGTTGGTTGTCTAATGAATTGAGAAAGAGTAGCGAGAGAACAAAATTCTTCGAATGGATGAACAGAGTTGGTGGAAGTTGGAACATTTGTTTTCCAATCAATATCAGGATAATTGAAGTCTCCTAATACGCGGAGATTGGTGAATACCTACAAAGCAGGTTAGAATAATCATCATGCTGATAACTTGTCGAGATTGGTGAATACCTACAAAGCAGGTTAGAATAATCATCATGCTGATAACTTGTCGAGATTGGTGAATAACTACAAAGCAGGTTAGAATAATCATCATGCTGATAACTTGTCGAGATTGGTGAATACCTACAAAGCAGGTTAGAATAATCATCATGCTGATAACTTGTCGAGATTGGTGAATACCTACAAAGCAGGTTAGAATAATCATCATGCTGATAACTTGTCGAGATTGGTGAATACCTACAAAGCAGGTTAGAATAATCATCATGCTGATAACTTGTCTCTTCAAAAGTTGAGTTTTTTTTCTCGGAAAACGGTACTTTTGTTCTTAATTTAGATTTCGCAAGATCTACCGTATTCTTGACACAGAAGTTGATGACTTCCGCAATGGTCTCCCAGCTGGGAACTACACTCTAGTCATCAACTACAGTATGTAAAGTTTTTCACGTTTTTTCATGAAATTAAAGAAGGTATAAAATTTTCAAGACATCGTGTGACTCTTGAGCTGTCTCGTGGGCTCTGGAATATTTAGCTCGGCGTAAGGTATTTGAGATATAATACATCGGATTTCTCAGCTGATCTGTGATCTCCATTTGATAGCTTATATTGAAAGAGCCACAAAAGTAGGAATTTTGAAAGGAAAGCGCATGAAATACGAAACCATTCTGATTTAGAGCTACATAGTATGACGAGTAAGGTAGAATTATAAAACTGGCCACAACAGATAATGGAGCTCCAAGCAGGTACTTAGCTAGTTCTAAATAAGAGTATACCCTACTCCTCACTGTTTATAAGCAACGAATGACTGTTCGCAGAAATAGTGGCAAAACCCGTGTGGTGTGGTGGGAACAGATAAAGCGACGTTCGCTTTCCGGTCTATGCTCTTACCCACTGAGCTAAAGACAATGCATTTTGACAATACAACATGATGCACATTTTAAGGCTCATATAACATAGTGCTCACTAGCTAATTGCTTGCAGACTACCCGGTGAAGGCGTGGTCTGGCCGGAAGCAATTCATCATCTCGACCGAGTCTTGGCCATGGATGAGCGGTCGGGGAATGTTCCTTGCGATCGCCTTCCTTGCCGTCGGCGGCTTTCTGCTGCTAGTAACCGTGCTATATGTCGTTCTCTGCCTCAGAGAGCGATTTCTTGTCCATAAACGGGATTAGAGAGATCTTCTTCTCTCTTTATCGATCGACGACAAAAGAGGAAATGCCCAGACTCACGGCTGCTGAAGAAAACTGGTGTTTCTTGATGCCGGAGGTTTCCAACGTTGTGGCCCGGCGATAGCTATTTGGATGATAGAAAGATGAATAGGAAAAAAGAAGCCTCGAAGCAAATACTTCCTAGCTGCATGCCTGGAGCCATCTTGTGAAAGAGTCAAACGGAGATTATTGGAAGCCTCCGGTTTTTTTTGAAGAAAAATGCTGAACCGTAAGGTATGGATATATTTTCAACCCTTTTTTATCACTTAGATCAGATTTCTATTTGAAATTCTTAAGCTCGCACATTGTGCGGGAACTGAACCACTGTCTTTTTTTAATATTTTCTATCCAGCTTTCAGTACATTCGAGCGCAAGGCATGTGATTTACTCCGTAACAACTGGTCGGGACACGGGCAACTGATTGATAGTTTACCGAACGCACAGTGGATATATCACGATTGATCCTTTCTATTGATTCTCCAACAATTATCCTTTCTCCGCCTGTGATCATATAATATAACGTTTGATATTGAAGTTTCCTATCGTCGAATCTCTTATTTGGCGCTGATATCTCATCACATGCGTGTAACCTATGTGTTCTGACCAAAACCATTGAGCTTCTCGTTTTGGTTCAGCACTATCGCAGGGATTAGCCACGTGTCTGGCGTTGTGCAGCCATAGTGCACTTGCGCCCGGTAAGAATAACACGGTTTGGTTCGATTCCGCCCCGCGGTGTTGCTTTTGTCTCTGTAATATTTAAATCCGATTTCATATTGAACTGGGGATTGTTACAACAAGAACCAATCATTCGATTACCTCAATACCATGAATCGATAAACAATACTTGAGAGCAATTTTCTTTAATTGTATATTATTTTTTTACACACATGCGTAATTTGTATATTTGTTCTGAACGAGTTGGGATCATAATTCTTCCTTTCAAGTTTTTATCACATGTTACTCAATTAATAATTAATATAATTTCCGTTATAATCGTATTGGAATGACTTCGGAAACCAAAATCCGATGAATAACTGCAGGCGAACGAATCTCTACCATTTTTTCATCATTCAGTAAAACCAGTAAAAACCCCGTTTTCAAACTTCTAATTATTCCAAAATTCGAATAGCTTCATTATGCTCACTTTCAAGCTAACAGTTAGATCATATCCAGGCTAACGAATCGGTTAATCAAACCTTTTTACTACTGTTACTACTACAGTAACTTATCGTTCCTTATTTTTCTCTTTTTAGTGAGAAATCAAACGAAGCTCTCAGCAAAAATATCACTTATAACACGAGATCATCACAGTCTATGGGAATTTCTCGCATTCGATGAAGACCAACAACAGAGCGAACATAAAAATGTACAGATAATTTCACCCCGCAACGGGCTCGAGTAGTCATGGGGGCTTCAATCTTTAATCAGCTTTCAAACGCTAATTATTGTCATTATGTAATACAATAATCGGTATTCACTGTTCCTTACACGAATGAATATCAACAAAACATCTCCTACAGTAACCACAACAATCGCTATAAGATCCTCTATCCCGTCCTCAAATGTGCTACTTTAGTAGGTAAACCCACATATCCAGATCAAGCAGCGAAAAACTCCTGCGAGCACTGCAAACATCACAGCCAAATCCAGGAATTCACTAGGTTGCATCGGAGAAGCAGCTCCGCCCCCTCTCTGGTCCTTTCTTCTTATATCGCATCGACAGTTCGGGCGAAATACCACGCATCGCTTTCTTACCGCGCCGCTGAACACATTATCCTCTTTCATCAATATATACACAACACAAAAAATTCTGAGCCTGTAAAACTAAGTCTCTTCAAAGGTCACAACACAAAGGCGCCGATAGATGGTCGCACACAACAATTCAACCCCTAGCTACGTTGAGCGAAAACAGCTGAAAGATGGGAAGAAAACCAAACTCGCACCTAAGAAAATCAAACTCGCACTTAATAAAACCAAACTCGCACCTAAGAAAACCAAACTCGCTCTCAAGAAAACCAAACTCGCACTTAAGAAAACCAAACTCGCACCTGAGAAAACCAAACTCGCACCTAAGAAAAGCAAAATCGCACCTCTTCGGGATCCTCTCCACTCTCCCGTGCACCCTGCATCCTTGACAGTATCCCATCGAGTTCTTGAACAAGTTCAACTGCCTCCGCAACTTGCTTACTGACGACTTGGCGGGTGATACTTTAGCGGAGTGACCTGCGATTTTATAGTTTATAGCGCTATAAGAGTATTCCCTTCTCCTCGTTGATCTCAAGCAACGGATTTTTATACCGAGTAGAGGAGCGGATTGTTCGCAGAAACTTGTGAAAAAATCGTCTGGTGTGACGGGAACCGAACCCGCGACTTTCGCTTTCCGGGCGATGCTCTTACCCACTGAGCTATACACGCACACAATATAATGCAAAATTCAAGGCCCATACAACAGCTATCATGAAAAATATTTTTTTCAGAAGCATTGTTCACCATAGATCTAGTGTAACTGTTGAATATCCGAGAAGAAAGACCGCTCTTTGAGCGGGAAGGTCTGCAATAATGATAAGCGAGCTAAAAGTAAAGAACGAAGAAGGGGTAGCTAGTCATTATTCCACACTCCATGGCTCAAAGAACTGTCGTTTTTCAAAATTCTTCAACATTGCTGGTGAATACAGCGAATATGACACAAAAAAGACAACTCGTCCACTTCATCGACTGTATAAGACCTACTTCTTTTTGGGGGGAATCTACTTCTTTTTGGGGGGAATCTACTTCTTTTTGGGGGAACCTACTTCTTTTTGGGGGGAACCTACTTCTTTTTGGGGGGAACCTACTTCTTTTTGGGGGGAATCTACTTCTTTTTGGGGGAACCTACTTCTTTTTGGGGGGAACCTACTTCTTTTTGGGGGGAACCTACTTCTTTTTGGGGGGGAACTTACTTCTTTTTGGGGGGAACCTACTTCTTTTTGGTCGTTCTTCTCTCTTTTTTTCTCACAAAGTGACACGCTTGTACAGATAATATTCATCACTTATGCGATATAACTTGTAAAATTTTGCAGTCCGACACTGGTCCCTACAATCATATCGTACTTTTCCTGTCCAAATATGTCCTACATTTGTCTTTTTTTCTAAATTATCTTAATTGTTGAACTTTTCGTCTTTATTTAAAAAAAATATCTTTATAGATTTTGTCAAAAAAAATTTTGTTTGATACGGCCTCGTTAGCCTAAGCCGTACAGCCTCGTTAGCGTAAACTATTCCTAAGCCTAATCGTTTTTTAATGCAAAAAAAATTTCATGTAAAAAATAATACTAAGGAGAAGTACGTGAGCGTGATGAAAGATTTGAAAAAAAAAATTCGAAAAACATGAATTGAACAACATATGAAATGTTGCAAAACTAATCAACATTGAGGGTTCCGAACCCCTGCCAAACTATTGACACTCTAGCTCCTTCACCCCTACACTACAATGCCTGTTGGAAATGATGAACAAAAATTAAACATATCCCAACGCGAAGCCAATTCCAAAAGAAGACAAGTGTATGACACACTTGGACACTTGAAAAAGTACGGTACGATTGTAGGGACCAGTGTCGGACTGCGAAATTTCACAAGTTGCGATATGTTTAGTTTCATTATTTATCGTTCCATTCTTGAATATCTTATGCTGCTTTACTAACACATCATACAACTGCGATCAAGAGAGCGCTACCGCCCTTTTTTACACAACACGAATTTCCTTCCGATCTCCCAACGCATCTGTTCAAAACACTAATTCCTTCTCGTTCCCATATAAATTATCTATCAATCATTATTACCTCAACAACAGGGGTTTTTTACTGTGAAAGAAAAAGGGACAGACGCCCGCCGAAGGTGGAAAAATTTTTTCACATAAGGGTCCCCCCTTATGATATTTCAAACAGAAACCCGCCGAAAAAAAATTCACATAAGGTTCCCCCCTTACGATTTTTCAAATAAAAAATAAGGGGTCCCCCCATAAGGGTCCCCCTTATGAAAAAAAACAGAGGCCCGCCAAAGGCGAAAATTTTTTTCACATAAGGGTCCCCCCTTACGATTTGGAAAAACAGAGGCCCGCCAACGGCGGAAAATTTTTTTTTCACATAATGGTCACATAATGGTCCCCTTAAGAGTGAAAAAAAATTTTCTTTTTTTTTCACATAAGGGTCCCCCTTACCTTTTTTTCACATAAGGGTCCCCCCCTAAAGATTTGGAACACAGAGGCCCGCCGACAGAAGATCTGTCATGACTAAATAACCCCTGCTCAACAACCCCTCTTTAGACTTTCAAACATAACAATCAAGACCGAAATTAAGATGAAACTAGAACTTAGATCAAAACACAAGGACACTTAAGGTGAGCGTGTCGCAGGGAGGGATTTACTTGGACCAGGACACTTCTAAGTATGACCTACTCAACATAATCCCATGAAATTTCAAAACTACAAGACCTTGCTGTGAATTACGGTCAGCAAGATTACTGTAAGCAAGCTTACCGTAGTTCGAGAAGCTGCTCGGGGGTGGGCAGAGCGTCCTGGCGGGCGAGTGCCCATGGGAGTAGCCGGGCGGGGCGAGTCTTTCCCGCCGAGTCAGCAGATGCTCACGATGGGGCGGCCACAGGGCTGCAGAAGATGTCCAGGGAAGCAGCGACGCCCTGAAGATTCTTTAATAGCACATATGAACTACAGTAACCTTTTTCGTTTTAAGACCTAGTAAAACCCAGTTTTTGAGTCAGCCTAGATATACACGTTTGGTTCTTTTTTTGGTTACAATGACTAGAACTGTCAAATTTTATGTCGCCTTCTGTTCTGGAAATCAAGCATTTGTATTGTATCTTGATGTGCATGATTAATGATACATTCACAACAATAGCAGGACAACAACGAATTATCCAACAAATCATAGATTAAATTTGTAAAACTTGCTATATAATTCGGGATATGTGATACAAGACAATCTTCTATACTATAAACGGTATCTTTTGGACTTTCTCACTACTTCAAATTCTTACAAAGTTCGCTGACCACTTTTTTCTGATTTTAAATAAAAGGCTCGAACTCATGGAAAAATTACATGGACCTTTTTAGCCTACTAAAAATGAAGTTAATCCTACAAATGGATCCGTTTCGAATAAGAAAACCACCTAAACGAGTCTTTCACTGTGTACAAAAGCCCGCCGACTCGTGACTTCACAAGGCTAGGTAACCCGTGCTCACCTCTCGTCTGGTTCTCTAATCTCCTTCCTCGGTCTGATCATGGACCTCTCCAGTGTCTGGGAACACACTTCTCGGTGAGGAAGGCGACCTTCTGCCAGGCATTCTCCGCTTCTGAAATTTTTTTAACTTAAAATGATAAGAAACCTTGAAAAGGGTGTTTTTACAACGCGCACTGCGCGTAAAATCTGTGCACAAATCTATGCCTAACTCACTTTTTTTAACAGTAAAATGGGGCAAAACTCGGTTAATGAAAAGTAATCAAACACAAGCCCTCGGCTTACCGAAGAATGCCCTTCTTAATAAGCTCTCCATCTCCTTCGCTTTTAGGAGCACTTGGGCAAAAAAGCATTACCGAAGCCCACTCACCCTTCTGCTCCGTCATGGTCATGACCCATCATCCATGACTCATGCATGCTCTCGAATCCTCTAACACTCTTCCTCATCTTTCTGTGGTTCACGGACGCGATCAGAGGCCGTGGAATACGCGTTGGCCGGGGAGAACTCTGTCGCGGCGAGCAAATAAGGGAGCGGAGAAAGAGAGAAGAGAAGATCCATTCAGAGTCACTTCTTAACCAATCAATAGTCAATACTAGTCTTGAACAATCACTGCAAACTTTGAGAAGTAAATTGAATTTTTGTCAATCGACTGATAAAAAATCAATTAATTTAATTAGCTTCTCCTCGGCTCCCTTAAATGTCATCAATAATGACAATAAAAGTATGACTGACAATTCGCACTGACTACGGTCATCGTATTGACTTCTTTCATCTTCTGTCGTACAATAATCTGCCACAATGCCTTCGCTCGACTCCGAGCTGGCAGATATTGACTCCGGCGGGACGACAACTGTTAGAAAGAGAATTGGAGAAACAAAATAAAAAAACTAAGAAAGATAGAGAAATAAAGAGAGACCAATGGCCAAATGTCCAACTCTACAACTGGTAAACCCTAGAAGAAACAGTAGGTTTGGCGAAGAAACAAAGCACGGCCCACGTAATTGTCCGAGCTCGCTTACTCATCTTCCTCAAAGATCGCGACTCACCTGATTGAGATGAAACGACTGAAGGCGCAGTTTGAGATGAAACAACTGAAGGCGCAGTTTGAGATGAAACAACTGAAGGCGCAGTTTGAGATGAAACTACTGAAGGCGCAGACTGTGTGAAAAGGCTCTTGGCCGCATCTCTTTCCACTGCTTCCTTTTTCAGTTTCGGAATGTAGTAGAGAGGGAATCTTATTGCGATATGACATGTTTTATGTATGAAAGACGATTCGGTGACGTTTTGATTTGACAAGTTTCCTGGACAGATTGTAGCTGGTACGGTGGAAACGGGAGCACCGCTCATTTCTTGCGACTGACAAGACCTCGAGCGGTTGGATAAACGGCGGTGGATGAGGGAATTGAGGAAACGGAACCTGAAAAAACAATCAATCAATGTCATACAAAAATTATCAAAGGTACATGAACACGTCCAATTATACAAGGTATCAAGAGTTACATCAATCCGTCTAAACCAATTCAAATGGATAAGTTTCTGAGGTTGACACATTGGAAGTTTGTTAGTACATATTACGATGAGTCTTAAGTTCTACCCAACCGTGATTTATCCCAAAGTATACAACTTCACATCGATTTTCCCAGCACTTCCCTCTTCTCATTTTTTTTCTAGCTTGAGCTTTCTTCAATGTATTTCCAACTCCTCATTCCCAAATTTCTCGTCTCTCATATTGAGTTTGAGTTTATTACGCATGGAAAATGCGTGGTAAGGTATAAGGAAGGGGGTCTTCCATGTGAGGGGAAACATGAGGTCGAAGGAGTTGATAACATATGAGGTCGAAGGGGTCCACGTTGATAACGGAAAGAACTTGCGAGTGATTGGTCGGTCCTACTCCAGTGGTATCATTGTGTGCATTGTGGGTTGTAGCATTGTAGCATTGTGTGGGCTAGCATGTGGGCTACCCACAATTGTAGCATTGTCGGTAGCATATTAACAGTTTCCTTCGTTTCTCCATATTTTGACCATTTGACGAAGGAAGATCAGCCTTATGAGTGGTCCAAATAAGCAGGCTCATTCGCTTTTCATTTTTCAAGATCCTCTGCACGTCTCGAATATTTGAAAAGTGCGGATGACCTAGAAATTAACAAAATTCTACTGAAATCGCGGTCATACCTGGTACAATATTGAGCACGTTGCGGGGTAAAGCGTTTTTTGAACTCGAACGCGACGCGGAAGGCGTTCGCAGGCGGCTCCTACTCATCACACCTCAAACGAAACAGTTCTAAAATTTACTTGTTTCTTTACAAAACATTCATAAGGATGAGAAAAAAACTCAGTATTTATTCTTTCTTCACCATTCGGCCAGACCTCATCACTCTTAGCGAGGTGTTTCTCGCAGACACAATGCGATTCAAATCTACGCGCTTTTCAATTTAGGCTGGATTAAGACCCTTAAACATAAGAAGCTGGACAAAAGACCATAAAACCAAAGAAGCTGGATATAAAACTTTGAGGCCAATAAAGTTGAACAGAAGACCATGATACCAAGAGAGCTGGATACTAGACCTCAAAACCAACAAGCTGCGTAAAATAATATCAATAAGTTGGGTATAAGACTAAGAGACCGAAAAAAGCTGGGTATGAAACTATGAGACGAGAAGTTGATATAAGACTGTGGGGAGTTAAAAGAAACCTAATCAGCGTGATTTTCATTCATTTGACAGTTTTTTTTTTCATTTGACAGTACAGGAGACAAGTTCATTCATTTGACAGTTTTTTCCATCTGAATATTTGACCTGAGCCGGGCAAACCGACTCATTCACGTAGTAACTAACAGGCGTTAAATGAGACCTGTCTAAGGCATCTTTGTACGCGCCGAGCGAGTTGAAAAGGAAATGAAGGAAGGCAATGAAAAGAGAAGTAGAGGAAAGTAAAATAGAACGGAAGGAGAAGAGAATGTAGATCATTTTCGGCGCGAACATAGCTGGTCCGGTAACCATATGGTAACCCTGGTAACAAATTGTGAGAACATTCTCCAACCACGAGATTCCCAACAGCTGGAACCAAAAATTGAACTGAAATGAAGCGATCAGAGTGGAAAATGTCATTTTTGTGCACGAGGGTTGAGAAAACAGTAGCTGACAAGAGAAAACGCAAGTGTTTGATGAAAGAGACAATGTCAACTAAAACAAATAACGCTTTTTTTCATGAGCGCATGGATTTGCGCATGCGTTTTCCCACAGCGCGCTCGAGAGCGAGACCTCGCTCTTCAAACATAGTATTAATACTCATAAGCAAAGAGAACGCGGAGATCACAAAGAAAAGAAGAGCATATGACAAAAAAAGAAAGAATATGACAGGCATTCGAAAACTTTTTGTTTGCTTTTTCAATCTAGGGATGTGTTTTGTTTTTAGGAACCGTAGAAGTGTGTGGATCAAAAATTGCTCATCGAAGACATAGAGATATGGCGAGTGTATGCAATGAGCAAGAGAGGGAAAGAGAGAGAGAGAGAGAAACAAGGAACCGATATCTACATATTTTATTAAGAGCGCATAAATCTCGCGTCGGTATTTGCCGGCTGTTCCGTCGAGAAACAACTTTAAGTCGTATTCGGAAGGCCCCCTAAGAGGAGGTCAGCAACCGATCTTTGGTCAAAAGCGTTTGATCTCCAGCTACACTAAAGTCCCATTCAGCCTCCGGTCCCTAGAGCATAATCTCCTGCCCCACCAAAAACGCCAACCTGGCGCAGAATGAGCATGGATGCTCTGACTTGCGTCTACAACGAGACAAGTCGAATCCGCCGACTCCTTGGCTTCACTCGACAAAGAAGTTTGTTCAGACTGTAAAAGGGTTCCTTTGATATGCTTCCACTCACTGGTTCAATAAAATAAGAGCCCTCTAGCTCTAGTGCCTCTCTATACTGAACATGAACCTTTTTTAAACTGTTTTCCGACTGTGACAATTGTGTTTTCTGTACACATGGAATAGGAGCAGCCAAAATATACAAATATAGGAAAGACTAGTTTTGCGAGAAAGAAAATGTTTTGTTGCAGCTTTGCTCAAGTAAAAATCTACCCTTTCCCAACAAACATACCGTATCCAATACGCTGATTCTCTTGGGTGGTTTTTCCAATCCTGAGAAAATGATGACGTTCTCGCCACAGAATCGGAGTAAGTCTTCATTGAGAATTGGCTGTAAAAAAGGGGACAGTTCAAAAGTCTGGCTTTGTATCTTGAATTATAAGGATATGCAAGACGGCGGAACTCATAATTTGCTTTCGTCATAGGTAGACTACCCTTAACTCTCTTATCACAACATCATATTGTTTTCAGTAGGTCACGATTTCCCTTAGTTCACATAAAATTTCATGCTTTTTTGATTTGATAATTTTCTTTTCAGCTCCGGAGTCCCTTTCACCCAACCTGTGGCTCCAATTGAGAGGCGAGCGACGGTCTGGGTTGCGCGTGAATGAGGCGCTCTCGAGCGCTGCTCACCCGACTCCGTTCCCATGATGACATCGGGCGGCGGAGACCGGGCGTCGCCAACTCAACATATCAATCCTTTCAACTTTTCATTATCTCCCTGTCTTTCTATCTCTTCTTCTCTCTCCCTAAATCTATTTTTCATATCTCTCTCTCTCTCTATTTATAAGATCATATCCCGAAAAGAACTTTAAAATAGCAAAAAGGGTTCATCACTTTCGACAGACTATAGTATACACCTGACTGCTATCGCGGTTTGATCAGACACTGCCGCGGATTAAACCACTCATAGTGTTCATATTTATCTCAAGATGAGAGAGAGAGAGAAAAAGGGGAAAGGGAGGGAGAGAGAGAGAGAGAGAGAGAGAGAGAGAGAGGAAAAGGGCAAAGGGGGAGAGAGAGAGAGAGAGGAAAAGGGGAAAGGGAGCGAGAGAGAGAGAGAGAGAGAGAGAGAGAGAGAGAGAGAGAGAGAGAGAGAGAGAGAGAGAGAGAGAGAGAGAGAGGGGGGGAAAGGGGAGAAAGAGAGAGGGGGGAAAGGAGAGAGCGAGAGAGAGAGGAAAAGGGGAAAGGGAGAAAAAGAGAGAGAAAGGGTGAGCAAGAGATGGAGTGGGATAAACAGAGGGCGAGACACAAAAAGAGCGTGGCAAAATATTACACATTTTAATAAGAGAGAAAGGCAAAGAGTTTTTGTATGATAAAAAATACGACATGAAAGAAAATTCGCCCACAACTCGGCCCGTCTGATGCTTGGATGGGGGAACATTGCAGGTAGAGGGTTGGGAGAGGCGCCACTAGAAGGGTTCAGTCGGAAGAGAGAAAAGAAAAAAGGGCATGAGGTGGAGGAGGGGTGAAAGGGAAGAAAGTGGCCGCTCTGTCATAACCCATTTGCAAATAAAGGTAGATGCAATCATGGACTAAATGAGCAATTTGAGAGACAAACAGATAATTGAAAGGCAGGGGGGAAGAAAGAGCGGTAAAAGAGAAGAGATGAATAGCGAATAGATTAAAATGACAGAGATCAAGAGAAAAAAAGAGAGAGAGAGAGAGAGAGAGAGAGAGAGAGAGAGAGAGAGAGGGAGAGAGCATAGAGAGAGAGAGGGGGGGAGAGAGGGAGAGAGAAAGGAAGAGAGAATAGAGAGAGAGAGAATAGATAGAGAGAGAGAAAGAGAGCGAAATGGATCAGAAGAATTCAGAATTTAGACAAATTAGAGGTTGCAAAAGTAGCAACAACGGAAAAAAATCGAAACATTCCAAAACAACTAGAACTTTTCTTGATCCGCTTAAATTTCAGTAAGCCCATACTATTAATTCATCTTACGCTTATAATCCTCCACACATAGAACATTATCAAACTATAACTACTCGTTCGAGAATCGCTTAGCGACCAAAACAATTTTGAAGAAATTGTATTTTTCAATTCTACTTTACTCGACCACATGAGCCTCTTCTCATTCATTAGCTTATCATCGGGTTCAGGGTTTGAATGGTCATGTGAGACCGTATGTCGGCGGGCCTCTGTTTTTCAACTCCTAAGGAGGGACCCCCCCCCCGCTTCCTTGCACACTAAAAACCCCTGATCGGGATGTAGAGACTCTTCAACAACAAAAAAACAACCTAGTCACATTTAACAGATCATAGTCATAGTCAACATGATAAGGTCACTGATCCCCCCTCCGAGATCAGTGACTTATCTTCTCCTCACCGGTCGCTTGTAGTCTTCCTCCGTGCTTTTCCACTCGTTTATCTTTATCTCTGTGCCATTGGAATCTGAAAACTCAATTCATGATTTTAAAGCGTTATATTATCAGCAATCACAATTGCAACTCTTCAGATCACAAGCACAGCGAATATGCCACAAAACCTTTCCCCTTTCTGATAGCTAGCCGTAGCTCATATCGATAAGCGCGTCGTTCAAACCCATGAGCCTCACCATGAAAGCCCATAATATTCTGAGTTATGAAGGCCTATTCATGAGAATTATCAACACTGAAAAAAATAGAAGAAAAAACGGCCAAGATTAGAGAGGCAAATAATAAAAGGCCAATTTCCGGGAAGAGTGTTTTGAATGAATGTTCCATCGCGCGGAGCAACTGCTTTCCCGCCTGCTACCTTTATCCCCTTTGGAAGGACCTTTACCCTTCATATCCTCGCTTCTCTCTAACATAACACTGCCTGCACTTTATTTCTTCTCTTGCTCTTCTCTTTATCTTCTCTTCCTCTCTCTTTCTCTTCTCTTCCTCTCTCTTTCTCTTCCCTTCCTCTCTCTTTCACTTCTCTTCCTCTCTCTTTATCTTCTCTTCCTCTCTCTTTCTCTTCTCTTCCTCTCTTTCTCTTCCTAAGTCACCTCTCTCTATCGTCCTCTCACCCACTACACATTTCTTGCCTTCTCCCTTATAAGACTGCCTTTTCCGCTGCCCTCAATCAATGACAAAACGCGCCATCCCAGAAGCTTGTGGCAAAAGTCCTACACACAAAGGCGACACTTGCGTGTAGAATAAGGGAAGGGGCGTGGAAGCAATAATTATAGGGGAGGAGGGGCGAATGAAGGAGAGACACACAGAGAGAGAGAGAGAGAGAGAGAGAGAGAGAGAGACGGATGAAGAAGGAAAGAGATTTGGAGAGAAATAGTGAAAAAGAGTGAGATGGAGGAAGAACCCTGAGAAAGAAGTGTTAGTAAAGCGGAAAAACTATACGCAAAGGTTTCGCTTCCCCTTTGAAAAGAAAGAAGATGTTAGACTTCGTGCAACGTCTTCTTCATACTTCTTATCGTATTCAAATTTTTTTTGTCGCTTTCTCACACGCAAAAAAGATGAAGGAGATAGGAATTGAAAATAAAACAACGGAACAAGGTCATAGACAATAAAGGAAAGAAATTAGAGGAAGAGAAGAGAGAGAGAGAGAGAAAGAGAGAGAGAGAGAAAGAGAGAGAGAGAGAGAGAGAAGAGAGAGAGAGAGAGAAAGAGAGAGAGAGAGAAAGAGAGAGAGAGAGAGAAGGAGAGAGAGACCGAGGAAAACCTGGAGAGAGAGAGAGATAGAGATAAGCAAGACTGGAAGAAAATACCATCTGTAGACAATCAAAGAAAATGACAACAGATGACATGAGAAAGGCAATTAGACAACAATGTACATGAAGATTGAGAACCAAAGAAATAGAGTCGGCTAGAGACAGGAGAGCAAGCAGAAGAAAGAGAGAGAATTAGAGGAAACTTTTCAGCTAGAGATGATAGAGAAGAGCAAAGAATTGAAAGACAATCATCCACGCATATTTTCATCGTTTCTTCAATTGCAGCCGTCCTTATGTCTCAGTTCATTATTATCAGGAAGGAAAAGATTTTATTACCACTTACCGGTCTCTTTTTTCTCTCTTTCTTCCCCTTCTCTCTCGTTCTCTCTTTCTTCCCCTTCTCTCTTGTTCTCTCTTTCTTACCCTTCTCTCTCGTTCTCTCTTTCTTCACCCATAATACAACAATTCATTTCCCCCCCATGTCTCTCTGATCTATCTCGCTCTTCTTCACATTACCCTCTCGCTGTTTCTTGATATTAACTTTCATTCTCTCTTTTTCAATATAAACTCCGCCTTATAACTCCCCCTTATAAATTCCCATTGGTCTCTACGCTTCTTTATCATCTTTTATCACTTCATTGTGTTAACTCTTTTCATCCTTCCACTCTCTCTCTCTCTCTCTCTTTTCAATCTTCTTTCCCATTCCCTATCTCTCTTTCCAATTTTTCTCTCTATCTCTCCCTAGTTCCCCTCTTTCTCTACCTTTCTCTCTATCTCTCGTTCCTTTATTCCATGACACTTCTGCCACTCAATGTAGATCCTCCCCCTATCCCTCGTTCCCACATGGTAGCCTTACAATCTGGCCCATTCAGCATACTTCGAGTGCTCGCACTACTGCATTTGCATATAAATGCAACCTTTCGTAGCCATTGAATTTCCTATCAAATCGCTTGTGAGAGTTTTTCTGCTTTCCAAGCGTGACCAAGAGAACCTAGTGCATAATATAGACCTTGCAGACGTTTAAGCAATGAGTAAAACACAGTTTAATTAATGGTATCGCGATATTTAGGTAAGAAAAAAGAGACAGACTCGGTCCTGAATCAGGGCTAATATAAGGATGGGCCAAAACCTCACGGTGGATACTTACTAACAGTTGAGTGAGGGGGTTACCAAAATTGAAAAAAAATTGTTTTCAGCCTCGATTTTCACTAGATTTTACGAACGGAACTGGTAAAACTGTGATGAATTCCCGAAGCATCTAAGTTGCTACTTTATATCACCGTAAAAAAACAGTATTATGGCTAATCCGTATGGGATCACATTGCTTTTCAAGATTATAATTCAACGAATTTGTTTCAAAAAATTGTTGTTCTTTTTAAATTGGTTTTTTTTTCATGGCTGTTGGTAGATAAGTACATACATTCCTTTGTGATGATTCATCATAGCCCTGCCTATCATAAAGAATACGTCAATGGTAAAATTATCTTTTTTCTACGGTAAGCGTAAACTTTGTCCACAATAACCGGAATACAGTAAGCGCTAAGCGTAAACTTTGTCCACACTAACCAGAATACGGTAGCGGCAAGCGTAAACTCAGTCCACAATAACCGGAATAAAGTAAGCGGTAAGCGTAAACTTTGTCCAATAACCGGAATACAGTAAGCGCTAAGCGTAAACTTTGTCCACACTAACCGGAATACGGTAGCGGTAAGCGTAAACTCAGTCCACAATAACCGGAATACAGTAAGCGGTAAGCGTAAACTTTGTCCACAATAACCGGAATACAGTAAGCGGTAAGCGTAAACTTTGTCCACAATAACCGGAATACAGTAAGCGGTGAGCGTAAACTTTGTCCACAATAACTGGAATACAGTAAGCGGTTAGCATAAACTTTGTTCACAATAACCGGAATACATTAAGCGGTAAGCGTAAACTTTGTCCACAATAACCGGAATACAGTAAGCGGTAAGCGTAAACTTTGTCCACAATAACCGGAATACAGTAAGCGGTAAGCGTAAACTTTGTCCACAATAACCGGAATACAGTAAGCGGTAAGCGTAAACTTTGTCCACAATAACCGGAATACGGTAAGCGGTAAGCGCAAACTTTTTCCACAATAACCGGAATACAGTAAGCGGTAAGCGTAAACTTTGTCCACAATAACCGGAATACAGTAAGCGGTAAGCGTGAACTTTGTCGACAATAACCGGAATACGGTAAGCGGTAAGCGTAAAATTTGTCCACAATAACCGGAATGAGCCTTGTATTACCTAGTGCGTCACTCGGTACACTCCATACATCCTCATCCTCGTTCCACTTCACTTCTGATTCCACTCGCTCCCGCACCTCGAGAGGAATGAAGTTCTCCACAATTAGAAGCCTCCAAAAAATCAATTTCATTACAGGAACGGACTTTTTGAATACCCCTCAACCCCATTTTCTATCACACATTTCACACGATTCAATGATGCTTATACATATGGGTTACTGGACCCATATAGGCTTCTTTGTTTCCTTTACAAGTATATGAATTACAGTAATTACAAACACTTAATTAACAAAAAGTAATTATCTACTTCAGCCTTAGCTTGTTTGTTATTTTTGCCAGGATTTGAATAGTCATGTAAGACTCTGTCGGCGGGTCTCTGTTTTTTTAAAAAATCAACTGGGGTGAAAAGAAAAATGAAAAGAAAAAATTTCGCGGGTGTCTGTTTTTTTGTTTGAAAAACATAAGGGGGGAACCGAGAAACGAACCAGCAACAACAAAAAGTCATGTTAAATTTGCAACACTTTTCATTTCCAACCGCGGGTCTCTGTTTGAAAAATCGTTAGGGGGACCCTTATGTAGAAAATTTTTTCCGCCTTAGACGGGCGTCTGTACCCTTTTCTTGCACACCAAAAAAACCCTGGTTGTTGCTCGAACGGGACCGACATAACAGGTAGTCTGCGCTGATTATTGTCTAATGGCCACCAAGTTCATCCCAAACAGAGTCATCCATATCCCGGGGTTGGGAAATACTTGTGAACCTTGCAAGAATCAGACTCTACCCATCTCCGCTGCCCCCTAGCGGTCGCTGTGGCACAGTAGATTCTACTAGCTCAGGCCTGTATCTAGTAGATTCTACTAGCTCAGGCCTGTATCTAGTAGATTCTACTAGCTCAGGCCTGTATCTAGTAGATTCTACTAGCTCAGGCCTGTATCTAGTAGATTCTACTAGCTCAGGCCTGTATCTAGTAGATTCTACTAGCTCAGGCCTGTATCTCATTTCAGGGGAACGCGGACTTCTTAGCGAAAAGAATAAGCGTGCGGAAAATCACTTTTTACTCATTCATTAACTTACTTTCTATGTAGAAAGAGAGAAAGCAACGAAACGGAACTTTAAATCTTCTGTCGATAAGTAACATAGTAGCCACTATAATAAAACGTGTAGATGGTTAAAAAACGATGATGGTATTGACGGTAAGAGAGTTCGGCTTGTTCAATCCCAGCTGAAGTCTGATTACTACCAGGCGTTAAATGAGGCCGGTCTAAGTCATGTTTGTACGCGCCGATCGAGTCGAAAAAGGAATGGGGAAAGACAAAAAGAGTAAAAAAAAGAAAGAGAGAAAAAATGAAACAGAACGGAAGAAAGAGAGGAAGTAGATCGTTCTTGGCGCGAACACGTATGCGCCAACATAGCTGGTCCGGTAACCATTTAACTCCTGATTACTACGTTTGAGTAACGAAATTATAAGCAATGAAGGTAATTTTGATTTCTGCTTTTTTTCCTAACAAGGACAAATTTTCCCTATTTTTGTAAGAATCGCATGTTGATTTACGAACACAATGGTTGTTAACAGTTGAAACAAAACATTCAAAACCGAAAAGAGAGACATTAATTGTGAAACATTAATAAGCAAGAAAATTCAGTAGGCGAAGAAAGAAGTTTTGAAAAACCAGGAAATGCGAAGAATGGGAAACCCTTTTCTATTGTAAGAAACAGAGAAACTTCCAGAATGGGAGACTTTCCGAATACCCAAAAAATACCCAAGAATTCCCGAATACCCAAAAAACAAACAATGTTCGCTTGAAGAGCTAGAACAGACATAACTAAAAAATTCTTTGCTGATGTTTCTATTCATCAAACTAGCAACAGAAAGCGAAAGTTGAGCAACAACCGCTTTTTTGCAAGTCAGCGTTGGAACGGAACCAGGGGTCAAATGGTTACAAGAGCTATGTTGCTATGTTGGCGCACACATGTTACCGTACCAGCTATGTTAGCGCATACATGTTCGCTCCGAGAATGATCTACATTCTCTTCTCCCTCCGTTCTGTTTAACTTTTTCTCTACTTCTCTTTTCACTCTTTTTGCCATTCCCCATTTCTTTTCCCACTCGC
The DNA here is from genome assembly GCA_964056735.1 of Allodiplogaster pararmata. Classification (NCBI taxonomy): domain Eukaryota; kingdom Metazoa; phylum Nematoda; class Chromadorea; order Rhabditida; family Diplogasteridae; genus Allodiplogaster; species Allodiplogaster pararmata. Next base: position 13,426,595 of record OZ057405.1, read on the forward strand.
TCGGCGCGTACAAACATGCTTAGATCGGACTCATTTAACGCCTGAACGGAACCCAAAACTCGAGAGATGCCAGACTACTCACCCATTGCTTTACCCATTGAGCCACTGCTCACCCATTGCTTTACCCATTGAGCCACTGCTCACCCATTGCTTCACCCATTGAGCCACTGCTCACCCATTGCTTTACCCATTGAGCCACTGCTCACCCATTGAGCCATTTTACGTTCCGCAATTTTTGTTCTTGTTATAGCTGACAGCTCAGAATCACTGAGAACTTCTTCATCATCGTGAATTTTAACACAACCCTTCATTCTAAAAACTCCACGCGATAATTTAACGGATGTTCTGATTGTTCTTGAAAATCCTCAAAACAACATTTTTGATTTTCAAGGAGAATACGCTTCAAATTCTGCGCCATCATTCTCGAAAAGCTGTTTCAAACTAAAGCTCACCCCATGTGTTACATGAGAAATATCGGAATAAAAAATAACGTGACAAAGTCGTCCACCTGGACTTTTACCGCACACTTCAAGAGATTGAAAACGTGGAAAGACACGCGCTGCTCATTATTACAGCTCCCTTATCTTCACAGATCGTTTGTTTTCTATATTTGAACAGCGCAGCTGAACTGTGCCTCGATATACTCACAGGAAATTGATTTCAACCAAAGTACTACATTCGCGGCAAACTAAGGAGAGATTCAATTCAATTCTTTATTCCAGTCAAACATTTACAAAGAAGTATGCATGACAAGGATACTGCCACGGATGTGAGTTCAGTGTTTAGATAGATAAGTTGAGTATTCACAGAAGAAACAAAAAAAACTATTCAAGGAGAAAGATAAGTCTAAATACGTAGACGTGTTTTAGGGACTATGATATCAACTGTTAAATTCTGTATAGATTTCTTGAAAGCAATGGAGGATTTTAATGTTACTACATTTTCAGGCAAATTATTCCAGATATCAATAACACGAGAGGCACAAGTGTTATTCGAGTGTGAGTTTCTGAAGGGAAGTACTAATCGTAGTGAGTGCGATGACCTATTAGGATAAGGTGAGGGTAAGATCGTAAATAGAGAAGAGTAATCCATCACAAAGTTGCCATGAATACATTTGTGCACGAAACAAAGATCAGCAATAGTTCTTCTGTATTCAAGGGTGTTGAGGTTAAGTAAATGAATACGAGAACTGTAACTCAAATTAGTTTGGCCAGTTCTATATAGTATTCTACGTGTGAAGGTTCTCTGAACCCTTTCCAGATCATTAACTAGGCCAATAGACACAGGGGACCAGATTTCCGTCCCATACTCGAGTATAGGCAGAATATAGGACTTGTATGCTCGTATTAAGACCGAAATAGAAGATGTTTTAAAAGCCCTTAAGATTAGATTTATGCACTTGAGAGCCTTATTTACGGTTACATTAATATGGTTAGTAAAACTGAGCTTCTCATTGAAAAGTATGCCCAGGTCTTTGATTGTACTAGATGAAGGTAGTATATTGCCGTTAATGAAGTATATTGACTTTGGATTACGAGGGCCACAGTTGGTAACGAAGCATTTAGGTATGGAGATGGTAAGGCTCCAATTAAGAGCGTAGTCAACAATCGAGTTAATAGCTGCTTGCATTAAAATTGGGCATTCAGAAAAAAGTTTTATGTCATCAGCATACAAAAAACAATGTACACCATGAGGTATAACATCGACAATATCATTAATAAAGATTGAGAAGAATAATGGCCCCAAGGAACTGCCTTGGGGTACACCATTAGGATAAGTTCTACTGTTAGATAGTGAGGAAGCGATTAGAACTCGAGAACTACGGTTAGTGAGAAACGATTCAATTAGTCTGAGAAAGGAAGAATTAATTCCTAGTGATGCTATTTTGTGAATTAGTAGTCTATGGTTAATTGAATCAAAAGCCTTAGAAAAGTCTATAAGACAAATATCAAAGGACTTATTCTGTGCAATGAGAGAGAGATAAAGGGAATGCGAATGAACTAAAGAAGTAACAGTTGAACGTTTGTGTCTGAAGCCAGATTGACAGGGATTCAAAAGACTATTCGATTCGAGATGATTGTAAACAGTGTCATGTATGAACTTTTCAAACAACTTCGAAAGCGAACAAACGAGTGTTATTGGTCGAAAATTGTTAATATCAGAATTACTGCCTTTTTTGTGAATTGGAATGATGATGCCTTCTTTCCATTTGGAAGGGTAATATCCTGCGTTGATACTATTAGAGAAAATGATTGATAGTGGAATTGTTAACGAATGGTGACAATTCTTGACTAACAAATTAGGAACAGAGTCAGGTGAGCTGTTAATTCTAGGGCGAATCTTGCTAATTAATTTATTTATGTCAAACGGTGAAACAGGATGAGTACACTCGAGAACATGCAAAGGGCGAGATTTTGGAAGGGGAAAATTAGTAGTTACAGAATCGAGTGAATTGAAAAAATCAGAGAAAGCATTTGCTACTTCCAGAGGATCCGTCAAAGTTTGATTTTGTACTTTGAGAGCGGATGGGCTAGTTTTAGTTTTGATACGGTTAGATAGAGAACGAAAGAATAGCTTATAATTCTTAGGCATCGCTAGAGATTCTTCTCTCTTGCACTCAAATTTGAAAATTTCTCTATGCAACTTGTTACAATAGCGTTTGGTTAAGGACGATTGTGATGAACGCTTTTTTGATCTCTGAAGAAAACTATATATCTGACGGATTTTACGCGGGTATCGGAAATGGGGTTTTAGAGGCTTTTTGTGAGGAACGTGGAGCAAGATAAGGTTAGTGATAGTATCAGTGAGTGCTTCAACACATTCATCAACAGTGAGACATGAAAACATGAGCGTCCAATCAATGCTCGAGATATGGATCACTATTTGCAAAAGGAGGTATGGTCTTGCAATCAATGATGATATCTCTATTACAAAGTACATAGTCGAGTATATTGTGAGCACGTGTCGCGGAAACTACATGCTGGGTGAAATGATTATCACATGTTAATTGTAAAAAAGATTGAGAGATAAAACAGTTAGTGGGTGCTGATAGAGAGGGCCAGTGAATATGAGGGAGATTGAGATCTCCACATAGTAAAGTAGGATATGACAAAGAGCAGTGATGAGAGATATAGGATATGAAACTATCGACAGAATTTCGAGAAGTGTTAGGTGAACGATAGGACGAAATAAGCCTTATGGCAGGGAAAGAGAGATGAAGAGAAGAGTTAGGATATATATCAACGATTACGCATTCAATACAGTTATGTGAGTAATGGTCAATCAAAACGGAAGAAATGGAGTTATGCACTAATATTGCAGTGCCTCCACCGCGATCTTGGTTCCGATCGCTTCTAAATACATTAAAGGGAAGATTGTCAGTGAGAATAGAGTTAGGATCTGAGTTAGAGAGCCAGGTTTCCGATAAAAACAAAATGAAAGCACCAGATTGACGAAGTAAATGATACAAATCATACAGCTTGTTCTTAACGGATCTACAGTTAAATGCTAGACAATGTAAATGCTTCGATGAACTCACACCCTTCCCGGCCTATGGTGAAAAACGCTTGGGTGCGTTAATTCTCCGACGGCATTTTCTGACATTAGACTGCGGAGGAGCGGCAGGATTAGTGGAGATCACGGGGGAAGTACTAGCAGATATAGTAGTAGAGCGGGGAGGGCTGTGAGATCTGTCGATGGGGAAGCGAAGAGGACGAGACGTCGTAGTAGAGATTGCTTTAGTCGAGGGGCCTAGTAGAGAGACGTCAGACAGTTTCATGACCTGTTGAGTGGAGAAAACATGACGAGGGGTGCGAGACGGTCTATCGAAGACAGGAGGAATATGGACGAGATGTGCATCGACCACTTTGACGGGAGGATGTGTGGGGTCATTGTGAATGCGATGACATTCTCTTTCAGCAATCAATTCGATGGGAGATAAGTCTGCCCTTGCGTAGCAACCAGAAGGAAGAGGTTTTTTTGTTTTCCTATAGAGTTGCAGGAAGACGTTGCGCTTGTCGGAAGAGGAAAACTCAATCTTCAGAGGTCGACCATTAACGAAGCCAAGGCGAGGTTTGCTGGCGGGGTGACGATGAAATGTTATCAGTCCCCTTTCGAAATCGTCTTGAAGAACGTCAGATCCAAGTTTCTCGAGAAGTCTAGAGATCGTGTCGAGATCTCTAGCTGTAGTTTCGTCCTCCGATTTACCCTCTTTCAGTTTGAGAATGACTGCTCTTCTAGACTTGCAGTCGAGCATGGTCTTGTCACGAACAGTAGACTCAACCACTGCTGAGTAGAGATGGGGCCAAAGCGTTGCTGGAGACATCCGGTACTTAAGTTCAGCCATTTGACTACTAATTAGTTGAAGTTGACTTGCCTGATCCGCAATCATTTTGTGGAGAGGTAAGACAGCTTTAGTGACGATCTCTTGCAGAATAGAGCTGATGTATGGAAGTGGCACCATGGGAATGTCGATTTCCATGAGTTTGGGTTTATTTTTTATATTTGATAAGAGAGGGTGAAGGAGGTCACCACTCATCATGAGACACAAAAGATATTGCAATCGCTTGCATGGAAGACGAGAATCAAATAAATTTTGAGTGATTTTATCCCCAGTTTTTTCCAAGAGCGCATTGGGTTGCGTATAGATTTCATCCGCAGTGCGGCTAAGAAAATTACTCTGTTCTTTACATCTTTATGCATTCCAAATTAAACGGTTGTTTCATGCAATTCTCTTGAAAATTTCTCTCCACGGGGGTGAACCCGAAGCAGTGCGATTCAAGTTTTTAAAGAAAAGTCCCAATGACATGGCATAATCAACAAATTCTGGTCATTGATTTCTGACAGTTCTGTTTTACTGACAGGTCTGTTTTACTGACAGTTCTGTTTTACTGACAGTTCTGTTTTACTGACAGTTCTGTTTTACTGACAGGTCTGTTTTACTGACAGTTCTGTTTTACTGACAGTTCTGTTTTACTGACAGTTCTGTTTTACTGACAGTTCTGTTTTACTGACAGTTCTGTTTTACTGACAGTTCTGTTTTACTGACATTTATGTTTTACTGACAGTTCTGTTTTACTGACAGGTCTATTTTACTGACAGTTCTGTTTTACTGACAGGTCTGTTTTACTGACAGTTCTGTTTTACTGACCTTTCTGTTTTACTGACAGTTCTGTTTTACTGACAGTTCTGTTTTACTGACATTTATGTTTTACTGACAGTTTTTTTTCACTGACAGGTCTATTTTACTGACAGTTCTGTTTTACTGACAGGTCTGTTTCACTCACAGTTCTGTTTTACTCACAGTTCTGTTTTACTCACAGTTCTGTTTTACTGACAGCTCTGTTTTACTGACAGTTCTGTTTTACTGACATTTCTGTTTTACTGACATTTATGTTTTACTGACAGTTCTGTTTTACTGACAGGTCTGTTTTACTGACAGGTCTGTTTTACTGACAGTTCTGTTTTACTGACAGGTCTGTTTTACTCACAGTTCTTGGCCTCTTCACCACCCACTCACAAGGCCTATAGCATGAACAGGTTGCTACAACGATGTCCGCCTTCATGTAGTAGTAGTAGATTGCCCGCCGTAGGTCTCCGGCTGGGTAGACGAGGTCTTCTTTGACATGGTTCAGAAAACAATAACCTTACTTACATCATTTATCTAATTACATTTATTTCTCTTTCTCTCTCGGGGTTTATTTGTTTTTTTTCTTCATTTTTTTTGTTTGTTTTTTTTTTGAGAGAGAGAAAGGAATCACTGGTATAAGAACTTAACAACAGACGTCGGGCTATTCCACAAATCTATACTTCTTAAAAGTGTGTGGTCACAGCGACACGAGAATAAATGACTAGTTGTATGTGGCTCTTCTAAACATTTTGGGCAGAGAGGGGATTGGGCAGCTCCTATTCTGTGTAGGTAGCTGTTAGGGAACTTGCATAGCCGCTACGTAGTTGCGATAATGTTATTTGTTGTTCCCTGGGAAGTTGATTCGTTGATTTATGGATTCTGGGAGGTTTCTTACCTAGAACAGGGTTAGGGGAGCAGGAGCTAATGAAATTTCTCACAGTCTCAGTATGTATTCTTTTGAGTGCGGCTTTCTGATCACTGTCCACTAACATCAGTTCTAAGTCCTTGGCATGTTTACGAATAGTTCTAGGTGGTTTGGGTTCCATGCATCGACGATGGGAGGGGTGGTTTGGGAGGAGTCTTGCTCTTGCGACGAATTGTTTGGTAAGCATCGTGTTGTGCTCCTTTAGGGGTAACATTTCGCTTTCTAGAGCTAAGTGCTCTGTGCCGGCCATTGCTAGGTTTCCTGTTGCTATCCGAATTGCTTTATTTTGGTTTGCCTGTAGTTTTTTCCAGTTCGTCTCGGCCAATTGAGGGGAGTAAATTGGTGCGGCGTAGTTGAAAACGGATCTGGTCATTGTTTTGTAGGTTGCAAGAAGGGTGTTTTTCTGTTGGCCCCATGTTCTTCCTCCGAGGGCACGTAGTATATTGAGTCTTTTGGTCGTTCTCTGTTTAAGGTATTCTGCGTGTTTTCGAAAGGTACCGAGTTGGTCTAAGACGACACCGAGTATTTTGGGTGTTTTAGTTGTCGGCAAAAGGGTTCCATGGATTTCTACCTTGGGTTCTTTTTTACATTTGCCTGTATGGGTTGTGAAAAGAGTGACCGTTGTCTTTTCCTTGGATATAATCATTTTTCGTTGTTCCAATTCTTCTACGAGTTTGGGTAGGAAGTGGTTGATCTGATCTTCACAGGTTTCAATACAGGGGCTTGAGGAGAGAATTGAGATGTCGTCGGCGTAGGCTGTCATCTGCGTGTTTCCTGTGGGTTGCGGGAGATTGTTTATGTAGAGATTGAATAAGAGGGGACTGAGCACTGCTCCTTGTGGGACACCAGATCTGCATGTGAGACGTCGACTGCTATTTCCTTGGAAATCTACCTTGATTGTACGGCCTCTTAGGTAGCTGGACATCCATCGGACGATGGCTCTTGGCATATTCGTTTCAGTGAGTTGCTTGCAGAGAAGGGATATGTTCACTAAGTCATATGCTGCAGTGAGGTCAAGGGCGACCATGAGAGTGCGGTCCGGGGGTGGTTTCCGATTGAAGCCGTTTGTTATTTTCCCGGTTATTTCCAGGAGTGCGGTAGTGGTCGAGTGCTCTTTGCGGAATCCATGTTGCCAGTCAGCGATTTGAAAGCCTTCCGCCAGGAATGGTAATAAGACCCGTTCGAATGTCTTGGCTATAGGTGATAATATTGATATTGGTCTATAGCCGTTCAGGTTGCTCGAGTCCTTTCCTGGTTTAGGTAACATTATCACTCTTGCATCTTTCCATCTGGACGGGATAATACCGGTTTGCAGCGTGTCATTGAAGAGGATGCAGAGACACTTTCTGAAGTTTTCACCGGCCATTTTGAGTAGTAGAGGGCAGATGCCTTCACTGTCTGGGCATTTGGAACCTTTGGTTTTCTTGATGGCTTCTTCGATCTGTGCCAGGGAAATTTGGGGAGCGTCTGTCCGTTTGAGGCCTTTTATTAGTCGCGTTGTGCTTCTTGCTGATTTGTCGACCTCTTTAGGGGCTTGTTTGGCTAATTTTCTAGCAAAAGCGTTTGAGGCTGATGTTGGGCATAGACTTTTCCCTTCGTGGATGATGGTCAAGTGCGTTGGTTTTATTGATTTGCCGTCGATAGCCTTTATCGTTTTCCAGAGTTTGTTGCCCGGTTCGTTGTGGCTTATTTCAGATATGTACTTTTCCCAAGCCTTCCTCTTTTCGAGGTTGATGCGGAAGGAGATTTCGGCCATTATTGAGGGGAGTGAGGGGTCCGTAGGATTGTCCCTGCTCATTTGGTCCCGTTCTGTAATCAGTTTCTTCACATCTTCGCTCAAGTGAGGCGTGTATCTTGGCACCTTTCCACGGGGAATGTTGTTTTTCGCCGCTTTGGTCAAGGTGGTGGTCAGGAACTTGTGCATCTGAATTGAGTTGCCGGTGAATGGGAAATCCATGAGAATCTTGTTGATATCCCTTTCGAAGCCCTTCCAGTTGATGATGATGATTGTTGCCCGTGCGGTTCCTTTGACGTTGAAAGGGGGGTCCACGAGCTCTCGGTAAAGGCTCAAGCACACAGTCACACTCACTCACTTCTCTCTTTCTCTCTCTTTCTCTCTCTCATTCACTTTTTTTTTGCCTCTTTTCTTTTCGCCTTTTTTTTGGTTTCGGGCTCTGGCTTTTTTAAAAAATTTTTTTTAAATAACTGATTCCATCCTTCCATCCATATTATTCAACAATCCAACCTACACAGACAACAACAAGAACAGCAAATAACTATTTAGACTGGCAATGAAAACAACATTCATTGGGCTAGGAAATCTGCAACATCGACAGGTCTATACCATAGGTCTAGAGGTTTAAGTCTAGTGGGGTTACAACGGCAGTTAAACAAGTGAACACTAGTATGATCTACCTCTCTACATGAAGGACAGAGAGGAGAATCAGTGGCACCAATTCTATGAAGGTAACTATTTAACGTGCTAGAGTAACCACTTCTAAGTTGCGATAGGGTAACCTGTTGTTCCCTGTCAAGTAACCTAGTAGACTTGGACCATGGGTGGTTTGAATCCTAGGACTGTGTTTGGTTCACAGTTTCTAAGAAATTTCCTAACGGCTTCTGTGTGCAGATTTCTAAGAGTTGTTTTACAGTCACTATCCCCCAGACTGAGGTCCATGTTTATCACGTGTCTGCGGATGGCTCTTGGTGGTCGTTGTCGGAGGGTGAGGTTATGGGATGGGTGATCGTCTTGCATTCTGGCCTTGGCTAGGTATTGGCTGGTCAGCAGCTCATTGTGCTCCTTTACTGGTAGGAGTTTGGATTCGAGAGCGAGGTGCTGTGTTCCGGCCATTTGAAGGTTACCCGTGGCTGCCCTTATTGCTTTGTTTTGGCAGGCCTGTAGTCTTGTCCAGTGGGTGTTTGCGAGTGGTGGAGTGTATACGGGTGCTGCGTAGTTAATGATCGATCTCGTCGTTGCTTTATATGTCGCGATGAGTGTAGTGGGACTCTGACCCCATCTTCTGCCTGCTAATGCTCTGATGATGTTGAGACGTTTGGAGGCCTTCGTTCTGATGGCTTCTGCGTGGTGTCGGAAGGTTCCTAATTGGTCCAAAACCACACCCAAGATCTTTGGTGTTTTGGTGATTGGGAGAAGATCGCCACCGAGTTTGATTTCAGGTTTTTTTGTTGCATTCCGCAGTGCATGTTGTGAAGAGGGTCACCGAAGATTTTTCTTTGGAGATCTGCATCTTTAGGTTGTCCAGTTCATTAACTAATGTGGGGAGGTACTCATTCATTTTGTCCTCGCATTCGTTGATCTTTGCACTCGATGACATTATTGAGATGTCGTCCGCATATGCAACAATGTTGGTGCTTCCCGTGGGTACTGGGAGCTTGTTTAGGTAGACATTGAAGAGAATGGGGCTTAGCACACCGCCCTGTGGAACGCCAGCCCGACTGGTGAAATAGCTGCTAGTCGTGTTTTGGAAGGTCACACTCACGGATCTTCCCCGAAGATAGTTAGACAACCATCTCACGACGCCTCTGGGAATATTGGTCTCTGCCAATTTTCTGCAAAGTGTAGGGATGTGGACTAGATCGTACGCCGAGGTCATGTCCAAAGCAACCATTATCGTTCTCTTAGGGGGAGCCTTTTGGTTGAAACCTTCAGTGATCTGGCCAGTTATTTCCAGGAGAGCTGATGTTGTGGACTTGCCTTTTGTAAATCCGTGTTGCCATTTGGCCAGTTCGATCCCATCTGCGATGAGAGGGAGTAGGCTTCTTTCGAAAAGTTTGGCAATGGGAGATAGGATTGAGATTGGGCGATATCCTTTAATCGTCGACGGGTCCTTTCCTATCTTTGGCAGCATAATAACTCTGGCTGTTTTCCAAGCATGTGGTATGATACCGGATCGGAGAGTGCTGTTGTAGAGAAAGGCCAAGCATCTTTTGAATGAGCTTCCTGCGTTTTTGATCATGAGAGGGCAGATACCTTCGCTGTCGATTGCCTTCGAGCCTCTGGTTGCTTTGCAAGCTTTTTCAACGTCATCAATCGAAAAGACGGGAATGTCTTCTCTGGAAAACCCTTTTATCCATCGGGTTGTCTGTCGATTTGTTTTGTCCGGTGTTTTAGGGGCTTGTTTGGCCAGGTTTTTGGCAAAGGCGTTTGCAGCTTCCAGGGAGGATAGTTGTTTTCCGTTTTGAATGATGACATTGTGGGATCGGTTGTGTCCTCTACCATCAATTGCTTTGATAGTTTTCCATAGCCGATTGGTTGGTTCATTATGTCGAAGTCCATTTACGTATTCCTCCCAGGCTTTTTGCTTATCCTTGCGAATTTGAGTTGTGATTTCGGCCATGATTGTAGGGAGATCAGGATTCAGAGGATCATTGGTCCTCATGTAGTCTCTTTGTTTAATCAGGGCTTTCGCTTTTTCGCTAAGGTTGGGAGTGTAGTTGAGCTTTCTGCCTTTAGGGATGTTGTTCTTCGACGCTGCAAGAATGACTCGTACCAGGAAATCGTGCATTTCATTGGTTTTTCCTGTGAAGGGAAAATCACCAATTCTTTTGTTTATCTCCTTCTCGAAACCGCTCCAATTTGCTTTGTTGTAGTTCATGAAGCACTTTTCATTCGATATGTTAGACGGTTGAAGATCTACTTCGATGATGATGGGGAGGTGGTCGGAGTTGAGTCTGTTGATCGGAGTCCATCTGCATTCTGTTGACACGTCGGAGGAGATGAGTGTTATGTCAGGCGAGGCGTCCTTTCTTGTGTGTTGGCGGGCGTTGTTAAGGCAGACCAGGTTTCTTTCTTCTATGGCTTCGCAAAGATCGTCTCCTCTTTTGTCTTCGACTCCATCACTCCAGAGCGCGTTGTGTGCGTTGAAATCTCCCGCAATGATACATGGGCCCTGTCTGTCTAACAGTCTTTCAAAGTTAGTACTATAACCGAGTGAGCATGAGGACCGGGGAGGTATGTATACATTGGAGATGGAGAAGTTGCCTCGTTTGGTGGGGACATTTATGCACATAGTTTCCGCGACCTTATCCGTTGAGGGAAGGGTTATATTAGTGAACTGAGTGTCTTCCCTTATTAGTATGGCCACACCACCGCCAGAGTTGTTACGATCTTTTCTGAGCATGGTGTAGCCGGGGACAGTAACTCTAGCGTCTCCTTCCATCTTGGTCTCTTGAATGAGAGCTATGTGGATGTTCAGTTCATGTAGGAGGCCCTCTAGTTCTGACGCTCTAGCCCTTAAACCATTCGCGTTCCATTGAAGGATTTTTAGGTTCTCTGAGGGCTTAGTGGGCTTGGTTCTCGTGACATGTGGTCTACTACAAACGAGACATCTCCAATTCGGGGACCATTCATTGAACGATGACAAATTCGAGCACTTGAGGTGTACCCATGAGGAGCATCTACCACATCTTATACTGTTTGATGCAGCACTTTTAGAGCAAACGGGACACGGCCATCTTGGCGGGCCGGGGTTGGATTCAATACCAGCTCTAAGTAAGAGAGTTCGGACCAGGGAGGCTGGTAACGCCTGGTCCTCTAATGAAAAAACAAAGAGAGTGGGTTGTGACTGAGTACGAGCAATGCTCGTGTAGGCCCTTTGAAGGGTTTCTTTCCTTTGGGATAGTATGTTTGGAGGTCCATTGGGGCCGATGCTGGAAGGCAGCATCGTCCACAGTCGCACCGCGTGTAGGTGACCTCCTTCGCGACCTGTCCCCTTCCAGTTCGCTTTGTTATATGTAGTTTGTATAACAACGTGCGTTTGAGATGTTGGATGGCTGTGTTTCGACGTCAATCAGGCATGGGAGGTGGTCAGAGTTCATTCTGTTGATTGTTGACCAGTTGCAGTCGATGGCTATGTCGTTCGAGGCGAAAGTGATGCCTGGTGATGCTTTTTGTCTTGTGGGCATCTTTGAGTTATTGAGACATACAAGATCGCTGTCGTCAATGAAGTCGCATAGTTCATCTCCTCTGTTATCCTCCGTACCTTCACTCTAAACTTTATTGTGTGCGTTGAAGTCTCCACCGACAATGAATGGTTTCTTCTGTGTTAGGAGTCGGTTGAAGTTCGGCGCATATGTGTTGGGGCAGGACGATCGAGGTGGGATGTAAATGTTGCAGATTCTTATGGTTCCTTGGTCAGTTGGCATCCACGCTGAGTGTTTCGGCTGTCTGGTCCGTCGTTGGGGAAGTCACGTTAGCATAGCGAATATTCTCTTTGACTAGTATCGCAAGTCCGCCTCCAAAGTTGGAGCGGTCTTTTCTTATGATCGTGTAACCTACGATATTGGGAGATGGAGTATTAGCATCCATTTTGGTTTCTTGGATGAGTGCTACGTGAACATTCAACTCATGTAAAAGGTCCTCTAGCTCGGTTAATCGGGCTCTAAGTCCATTAGCGTTCCATTGGATTATCCTCAGGTTCGCTACTGTCTGGGAGGCAGTCGGCTGGATCGGGGCTCTCTTACAAATTCTGCATCTCCATTAGGGGTTCCAATTAAGATTGTTAAGGTTGGAACAGCGGAAATGTACCCATTTCTTACATTTACTACATTGAACACAATTCGAAGGCGCGTTAAGAGAGCATACAGAACAAGGCCATCTTGGGCCTGGGTTAGTCTCGATACCAGCGATTTGGAGGAGTATTCGGATCAGAGACGCTGGGTCTTTCTGATCCGTGTTAGAAAAAAATGAGGGTTCGGGGGAAGCCGTTCTCGTTGCCCCTTGCGGGAGATTTCATTGGGAAGATTTGTTTTGGAGGTCCATTGGGTCCTACGCCTTGCAGCGTCGTCCACAGTCGCACCACGTGTAGGTGACCTCCATCGTGACCTCCGCCTTCATAAGGTGCAGCATGACAGTCTCACGACTGCAAAGGACATCAAAACCCTTCTCCGGACGCATCTTGTCCGAAGAACACGAGAACTTCTCTCATTAAAGAGAGTGTTCATAACCAAGTCTTCGATGCGGGATGCTTACCGGCCACAACAACAACAACAACTCACAGTTCTGTTTTACTCACAGTTCTGTTTTACTCACAGTTCTGTTTTACTGACAGATCTGTTTTACTGACAGTTCTGTTTTACTGACAGTTCTGTTTTACTCACAGTTCTGTTTTAGTGACAGGTCTGTTTTACTGTTCGATGCATTCTTATAGCTTCCACCATTAAGAACTCGAGAACAGAAGAAGCCGATGTATCGAATCAAATAAATTTCCAATGCGGACCCTTTTTTACAGTCCACGATGTTCCCCTGACAGAGTATGAAATATTCGTATGAAAAGCCGTGAAATCGTCAACCTTACAATCTTTCTACTATTCAGCCCTTCCGAAATGTGGAAAAAAGATCAGCTTGCTCTGTCTGATATCTGATAAAATGTCTGATATCTGATAAAATGAAATGAGTAAGCACGAGGCTTGCTGCAACAGACACTGGAAGAAAATGATATTATGACAAATGAGAGAAAGAGAGAGAGAGAGGAGAGAGAAGAGAGGAGAGAGAGAAGTAGAGAAAGAGAGAGAGAGAGAAGGAGAGAAAGAGAGGAGAGAGAGAGAAAGAAGGAGAGAAAGAGAAAGAGAAGGAGAAAGAGAGAGAAATAGGAATGATGGCCAAGGAGAAAAAGAGAAAGAGATTTAAACCACTCGAAAGAGAGAGAGAAATAGAGGTAAAAATTAAGGAAAGGATCAAAGAGAAAAGAGAGAGAGGAAGAGAGTGTGAGAAAGATATATATATATATATATATATATATATAGAGATAGAGAGAGAGAGGGAGAGAGAGAGAGAGAGAGAGAGGGAAAGAGAGAGAGAGAGATATAGAGATAGAGAGAGATCGAGATAGAGATAGAGATAGAGATAGAGAAAGAGAGAGTGAGAAAGAGAGAGAGAGAGATAGGAAGATCGTGAGTATCTTTCTGCCTCGTAGTACTGAAAACAAATCATGGACGCCAAGAGACGAAAAAATGCACGTGAACAACAGATTTGTTGTGCCGTTGTTAACAAAAAAGTTACGACAGAGAAAAAACTAGAGAATGAGTTGTAACTGCGGAGTGGTGAGAATAAAAAAGAGAATAGCGGTTGAATAAGTGGGAATCAGAAAAACCTGGAGTTTCTGGAGGTGAAAAAAGTAGAGGGAATGATTGAGGGGAAGAAAGAGAGAGAAAGAGAGAGAGAGAGAGAGAGAGAGAGAGAGAGAGAGAGAGAGGGACAGAGAGAGAGAGGGACAGAGAGAGAGAGAGAGAGAGAGAGAGAGAGAGAGAGAGAGAGAGAGAGAGAGAGAGAGAGATAACAAGAACGAGTTCGAATCGAAAGAAAAAAAACAAATGTCATCAATCTCTATGGGGCTCCAAGCCAAGATTTAATGCCAGGGAAGTTATTTTAATGAACCTTACAAACCAATTACACTCACACAAAAAACCTCCGATTCTTCTATCACTAAACCGATCTTCTGTTTCTGAATGAACTCATGGACAAAGAGTTCACAAGGCAGAAAAAAACAAAACTCCTCTTCCAAGCCTCGAAAGCCCTTTGACAAAAAATTCGCCAGAATACGTGCTTCTTTCTCTTGAGAAGCGGTGGTTCTCGCGACTGTTCAAAAACTTTCGCTATTTTTAAATGACTTTTTCCGAGCGAACTATTTTTCCACAAAAGGCCGAACGCATGCGATTTATTATCGGGAACCATGCTCAAGATCCAAGTGGGGTCGAGGATCAACTTTGCTTCTGTGGTATAACCAATGGATTAATCCATCGGTTAGAAATCAGAAGTTTAATAGTAATTCCCATTAGAGGTTGAATAACCAGCTATAAATCTTCAAATGAAGATTTATCCCCCATCTTCCATTTCTCTTCTGTCGTAATCGTGAATTCTGGAGTTACGCTCCATTCATGACGCAATCGCTTGATAAGCATGCGTGAATAAGAGAACAAGGCATATGAGCCTTTCATACAACACTATCGCACCGAATAGCAATGTGTCCCCCTGGTGGAAGGGTAAATCGCGCTCCCGGTTTGAGTCGAAATGGTTTGGGTTCGATTCCGCCCGGTGGACTAGCTTTTTTCTGTGCGATAATTCAATCATTTGTCATCTTAACCAGCTATAGTTGAGCATGAAACTCCGTGCCGGAAATTACCCACTTTTTCTTCCCTTCTCTCTTCTTCTTACTTCTCTTTCAGGGGTTTTTTAGGTAAAGACACCCACCAAAGCGGTTTTTTTACATAAGGGTCTTCCCTTATAAAACAGAGGCCAGCCGACAGAATGTCTGACATGACTATTTAACCCCTGTCTTTACTTCCCTCTCAAGTTTTTCTTCGCCTTACACATCTAATTTGCAGCTCGTACGGCTCGTACAAAAATACCTTTTGACCGGTCACACTTAACTTCTAATTCAGATTGAGAACTTTAAGCTTTCACTTCTTTAAAATGTAAGTGAACCCTGACTTCAGCTTAAGCTCCTTGTTGAGCTCGCTGACATTCTCTGCCGTCTCTGCCCGCTCACTCGAATGCGCCAGGCGGGCGTCGTCGATGGCATTCCGCTCCTGCATATTCACATTTTCCAAGTCCATATTCGAGTCTTTAATCGGACCATGAAAATTCCCGCACAGATCAAGAGAAACTCGACTAATATTCACCAAATTATATTCTCCAACTCGCACTGTGGGTATAATTTGGATCTACATACTATTCAACTATATACTATTCAACAAAAAAAGGTCTTGATACCTACATATTCTTCATTTTTATACCATACCCTTTTTTCCATCGCAAGCTTTCACTATCTCTTCGAAGCGTGACATTCCTCCATTAAATACTTTTCTGATCGTTTTGGAGAAGACCCCTTTGATTTGTAATAAAAAACCTGGTCAAGAGCGAAAGTTTTCAATCCCACTTTGAACCCGCCGAGAACCTTTCTCGCCTACATTTCACGAACTCGAATTGTTCGATTATTCCAACACAGCCTTATCGTGACCAACTATACCGTAAAACCGTACTCTATCCTACCGTATCCTCACAATCTGAAAAGTACAAACTTTTCTCAATTTGAGCATCAACTTCTGCAGCTTCTTAGTCTTCGCCTCCAGTTCCTGTTTCAGGGAGGAGAAAGTGCTCTGGATCTCCAAATGACCTTCCTCCTGCTGCTCCAGCTCACGACGCATTTCACGCTCGCGTTTCTACGAATCATCCTTTTAGATTACGGTAATTTACGCTGCAAAACCCTGTCATTACGCTGTAGGTAGGTATTTTTTCGCGGTGAGGAACAGTCATTTCGACGTACTACGGTACTTTTCGCGGCAAGATCTCGTCACCTTTCGCTCAGCTATCTCTCTTCGACTTGTCTCCAGCTCTTCATGCTGTCGACGAGTGTGTCCGAGGAGCTCTTCTTCTCCTCCTCCACCTGTAACATTGTCTTTTTCTCTCGAACATACAGTAACCTCAGGTTTTTTGCTTTGGTCACCTGCACAGTCAAATATTTTTACAACTGCTTCCTTTCCGAGGTTGTCTAAGACACTTCTTCTTCTTCTTCCTCGCGCTTGTTCCCGCCTCGCGGCAGGGTACGCGCTCTCCCGAGATGCAGGACAAACCTATCCTGGTAGAACCAGTGGCTGCCTGCTAGATCACTGCTAGTGTGATTAGCAGCAGTGAGGAGAGTCAGATTCGTGCATGAGCACTACCAACATTTCTTAACCCCCTTGGTTTGGGTGGATCTGTCCGGGGTGGGAGTCGTTTCTTTCCTTTAAACATTTTGGCGCCCCTAAACACTTCCTTTCGTGCCCCCTAAAGTGCCACACACCTAGCAACTTGCTCTCCATCTGTTGTATGCGAGCTGCGACGGCGGCCTGTCCTTCTCGCTCTCTCTCCAGAGCCGCTGCTCTCTCCGAAAGCTCATTCAACAGACGACTCTTCTCCTGAGAATAAAGGCTTTTAATCACGGTTCAAATGGTCGATTCCAACCCTCTGAGACGAATTCTGGCTGATATGTGCTTCTATGATGAGCTCAAAACCCCCTATGTGAAAGCTCATTCTCTTTAAATAAATATAAAAAACACACTTTTTCTTGTCACCGTCAGGCCTCTGTTCAGCTGATCATATTAAGGCTTAAACTTGAACTCTGTTTTTTCGGACGCATTTGAAAAGCCCTGTTGTTGTTTCTTGCCCGCGTGGGTTCCTTGGAAGGTGATGGTGGGGGACGGGAATTCACGAGCTTCTTGTGGTAAAAACTCATATACTTAAAGCACTGCTTGAAACATTCTTTCAAAAAGTTTCCATGTTGACCGGAAAAAGCGGTTGTTACTACGTCTTCAATCTTTATTCATTCACTCAACATGGTTGAAATCGGTCCTGTTAGAAACCTTGAGACCATACCGTCCCAACCAGGGGTTAAATAGTTATGTCAGACCTTCTGCCGGCGGGCCTCTGTTTTTCCAAATCATGAGGGGGACCCTTATGTAAAACAAAACAAAAAAAATTTCGCGGCCTCTGTTTTTTATCATAAGGGGGGGTTTATAATCCCGCTTTTGGCGGGCGTCTGTACCTTTTTCTTGCACACTAAAAAACCCCTCGTCCCAACCATACATTTCCATGTCCACTATCAACTTTTCTGCTAGCACTTCATTTGAAACAGGACTAAAAGTGTAATTGCATGGAATCATCGGGATTATCGTTAATCTTCTTCTTCTTCTTCTCCAAAACCAGAAGGACTTATCGCTCAATAACACTGAGAGATCTCCGATTCATCTGAGAGATTATTCCCTCAACAACAAAAAAACGTTTACCGCTCTCCCGTTTGAATCTCCCGGTAGCTTCATTCATTGAATACCGTAGTTCTCAACGCCAGACGCGCACTCTTAATAAATGTGTAAGGACAGCAGAATAAAAATAACTTCTTCAAGTAGAGAAGCGTCGTTTTCCACCGCTTTCCTCTGTGATTCAAGACGAGCAAATTCGTCATCGACTCCTTGAAAGATTAATTTTATAATGATTTTCTTCGTGTTGCCTTCGGGAAGCTATGCGTTACCCTAAGATAAGATGGAGGTCGCGATGGAGGTCACCTACTCGTGGTGCGACTGTGGACGATGCTGCAAGGCGTCGGACCCAATGAACCTCCAAACAAATCTTCCTTCTTCCCTTCCCTAAGATTCTAACCTATTCTAACCTGTTAGAATTAGGGTTTGCTCTTTGGGAGTTTACTAGAGCTGCGGCAAAAGTGAATAGTGTAAAAATCGTGCAGGCACTAACATTTCCCAAAAATTTTTTTTAATTAAAAACCATTTTCGCTATCTTTCAGATAAGAGGGTAGATCTTGAGAACAAAACGAACAAAACGACCGATGCAGTCATGGTTCAATCAAATATTTTGTTTTTTTCTGGAAGGCTTTCGGTCTCTTTTCGATATTTATCGTTCCCTCCTGATCAGAGTTTTTTTATCAACACGCTTTTTTTGCCGGTGGTAAAAAAAGCCCACTTGAAAGGAAATATGATACATTGGTTTTTTTTGGTTTTTTTTGTGCAACGAACCCTCATTGGTATTGGTCGAGTGAGTGGAGCGAGAGTGATTAAGCTTTCCGAAATATTGCAAGTTCGATTTGTCCCTTTAATCTCTTGAAAATTTGTCCTGTCAATAGCCTTGTGTTGCAGTGAGTGCGATAGTGCTACCATAGCCTAATGATATCCGAGCTTTCCTTTATTTTGCTCCTTGAATTGTCGTGTGTCTTCTTTTTAATGTGCTTTCAGTGAAAGTCGCAATTCAGCTACTAATGTACCGTTTGATTGAATTTTACTTTACTTAAGTCCTCCCAGTGATACAATAGCCCCTCACATAACTGAAATTTGTTTTGGGGCGAAAGTAAAATATATACATTTCAGAAGTGGGGGAGAACTACTTTCAAAAATTCTCTTCTCTCACTTCCTGTGGATTGCATTGTCCCTCAAACTAGAATTAGACTATTATAAACTTTCGCTGAAAATTATTTCTCGTTTTTTTTCTTGCCTCCACACTGCTTTTTGCTTTTAAATTAACTGAATTCACACCCGTGACAGTTATCCGTTCTGTGCATTACAACTGTGAATGTCCATTACCGGAATAAAGAATGAATGAATGAATGAATGAATGATACTTATTCCTGCAACAGACCCTTAAACCCTTATTCCTGCAACAGACCCTTAAACCCTTATTCCTGCGACAGACCCTTAAACCCTTATTCCTGCGACAGACCCTTAAACCCTTATTCCTGCAACAGACCCTTAAACCCTTATTCCTGCGACAGACCCTTAAACCCTTATTCCTGCGACAGACCCTTAAACCCTTATTCCTGCAACAGACCCTTAAACCCTTATTCCTGCGACAGACCCTTAAACCCTTATTCCTGCAACAGACCCTTAAACCCTTATTCCTGCGACAGACCCTTAAACCCTTATTCCTGCGACAGACCCTTAAACCCTTATTCCTGCAACAGACCCTTAAACCCTTATTCCTGCGACAGACCCTTAAACCCTTATTCCTGCAACAGACCCTTAAACCCTTATTCCTGCAACAGACCCTTAAACCCTTATTCCTGCGACAGACCCTTAAACCCTTATTCCTGCAACAGACCCTTAAACCCATAGCTCCTCACCAGCGCCCGTCGTAAGATTTGAAGCAACCGCTCATAAGATCGGGGGCTCAGTATTATAAGTTTTGGTCTGTCGCTGCTTTGCCTTTCATCTTTCGCTCGCTTCTCATTATTTTAAACCCACCCCCCCCCCCGAAAGAGTGGCAGTTTTATAAAGTCTTCGAAAAGTGCGGGTAATTCATGTTTTCACTTTTCCTTATTCCCGTTTCTCTCCCGTCAAACCTGTTCTTCCGCTGACTGCGGGGCTACTTCCTCTCGTGCTACCCGCACTTGATCCCCCGCCACTCTTCTTTTTTTGCTGCAGCATTTCCCGGAGTCGACGAATCTCATCCTGGAACAATTCCCATGGATTACTAGAGTTGAATTAGGAACCTGACCAGCTATGTAGGAGCCAGGGGTTAAATGGAGCCGCCCAATTTGGGTTTACATGTATCCGCCGCTTAAAGTTTGAAGGAAAAAGAAGAGGTATGAAGGAAAAGGGTAAGAAGAGAGGGAGTTTTTTGTCAATAGTGTGTGTACATATATCCGCCGACGGGACCGATCCGGTCACTAGTTCTCCACGCCTGGTCCGTCTTCGCCGGGAGAACACCCACTTTCGAGTGGCCAAAGACAGGCAACCATCCGAATGGAATTTCGATCAAATCACCATCGTTTTTTTGATCGTGGAGCGGCCTTCACCGGCGTCGCTGCTCCAGATTCTACTCATCATAGCCGGCGTGGAACTAAATCCTGGTCCCCCAAAGATCTGGTACTGTTCCGTGTGCACAAAAAGAATGGCGAAGTCTAAAGGCATGGTGAGATGTACCAACTGCAATGGTTGGCTTCATCTACACATGGACTGCTCAACACTGGTCAGCTTGAACGACTGGAAGTCGAACTACATTGGAAAATGCTGTGCTGTGAGTACATCAACGTTGACTACAGTGACAGCAAGTGAAACAACAGCAGTGTCAACTAGAGCCCCCGCCGCAATAAACGATTCGACTACCTTCACTAACACCTTCAACATCTTACAATGGAATGCAAATGGACTTCGAGGAAAGATAGAAGAAGTGATCAACTACATGCAGAAACATGATGTCGCAGCTGCAGCCATACAGGAGACGAAATTTACTGATCGAACAAAACTCCCGAAGAACGACGACTTCATCGTCATCAGATCGGACAGAACACGTAACAAAGGAGGAGGTCTTGCGTTCATACTCCATAAGTCAGTGGCCTTTCGTGTCACAGATCTCTCTAACATCATAAACGACGAACACCTGGAGACGCTGGCAATCAATGTCAGAGCATCGAGCTCTGCTGAAGAGGAAGTAACACTGGTCAACGTATACCTTCCCCCCACCAGCAGCTGCCCGCCGAACCACCATCCCAACTGGGATGGACTACTTCAACTCAAAGACTGCCTGATTCTCGGCGACTTAAATGCACATTATGAAGACTGGGATGCGCTTATCGACGAAGATCAGCGTGGAGTAGAACTGGCCTCGGCAATTGACAACTCAGACCTGGTGGTGATGAATGACTTCAGTCCAACTCGCGTTACTCCAACATGCAGCAGCTCACCCGATGTTACACTCGCTTCCTCCTCTCTAGCCTGCAACATAACTTGGACGGCTTCTACAGGCTTGAACAGCGACCACCTTCCAATAGTAGTGCGACTCCAGAGACAAATCGTCCGAGAAGAGACTAAACGTAGATGCTACACGAATTTCTCGAAAGCTGACTGGAAAGGTTTCCGAGACAGATGCGAAATGGAGCTTAGAGAAAACTCCTTCTCTAATATCTTCGAAGCTGAGCGAAAATTCCGCGAAGCGATACTCTCCGCAGACCGCCGCTACGTGCCCAAAGGACGTATTCCAAACATTCGCCCCGGCTTCCCTACTGACGCCGCCTTGCTAGCAGATGAGAGAGATAGACTCCGCGAAGAAAACGCCGCTGACCCCAAAATCCGAGAACTGAACAAGATGATCCAGCAAAAAGTTGACGAATACAGAAAAAACAAATGGCAACGCTACCTTCAGACGATGAATCTACAAGAAGGAGCCAAACGACTTTGGATCACTGTCCGATCTATTGTAAATCCCACTCAAAAGGAGAACAACCGCGCTATCAATTTTTCGGGAATCCCAGTCTACAATCGAAAAGAGGCTTCCAACGCTTTCAATAAACAGTTCACCCCAGCAAGCAAAGTCCATCCAACCAAATCTGCTAGACGCGCAAGAAGAGACCTACGGCGACCCAAGATGATCACTCAGCCCTTTTTTTCAGAATCTGAAGTTTCAAAGGCAATAAAAGGAAGCAAGTCTAGTAAAGCCGCTGGCCCTGACGGAATTACTATGATTCACCTCAAACATCTTGGTCCCAATGCCCACCGTTTCCTGACATCGATATACAACAACAGCCTAAGAACCAGCCAAATCCCATCTGTTTGGAAACTGGCCAAAGTAATACCTCTTCTGAAAGCAGGGAAACCAGAAGAAATGTCGTCATCTTACCGTCCAGTCTCCCTCCTCTCACCAGTCGCAAAAGTTCTTGAACGTCTGCTTCTTCCATACATACAACAAGCGATGCCTCCAGCAAAACATCAACACGGGTTCACCAAAGATAGATCCACTACGACTGCTCTTCACACGTTCAACGACTACATTGCCAGAGGACTCAACGAGAAGAAACCGGCTAGTCGTACAGTAGCAGTTGCCTTAGACCTCAGCCGAGCTTTCGACTGCGTGGACCACAACATCTTGATCGAAGATATTGCAAATGCATCGCTACCAGACAAAATAGGAAGATGGATATGTGGCTACTTGAGAGGACGACAAACCTACGTCGAATTTCGTGGAATCCAAAGCAAGAAACGTAAACTCCGTGCTGGAGTTCCACAAGGTGGTGTACTGTCACCAACTCTCTTCAACCACTACCTGTCACATATCCCTTTACCTCCGGAACAGATCGAACTCGTCTCATATGCCGATGACTGCACTATTTTTGCCAAAGGGTCCGACATCGCTCCAATATGCAACAAAATCAACAGCTACCTCGACGAACTAGCACAGTGGTTCGACTCCAGACGACTGAAATTAGCAGCAGAGAAAAGTGCGGCAATGCTATTCACGCTGAATAGCAGGGAGGTCAATCAGCAGCTCGACATCCGTATAGACAACATCACTGTTCCAACTGTCCGCTCCATCAAAATTCTAGGCGTCACATTCGACACGATGTACACTTTCGGATCTCATGCGAAGAAAACGAGGACGACACTCCGAAACCGGAATGCAGCATTACGTGCACTTGCTGGAGCTTCCTGGGGAAAGGAAAAAGAACTCTTGCTGACTACCTACAAAGTCGTCGGCCGACCAGTTATCAACTACGCCGCGCCAATATGGTCTCCGAATCTCTCCGAAAGCCATTGGAAAGAACTTCAAGCTGCCCAAAATGTTGCTCTGAGAGCGGCAACAGGATGCGTCAAGATGACACCGATAGATCATCTCCATATTGAATCCGAAGTCCTCCCGGTGAAGCCTCACAACGACATGCTGTGCGAGCAATTCCTCCTTCGGCTACATAAACGAGACCACATTGATCACGACACAACCAAGATGCCACCTCCTCCCAGACAGTTGAAGAGGGCGAGATCCCTTTTCAGTGAACACCAAAACTGCATCACTCCATTCCTTGACGAAGATAAAGAAGTGAAGACAGAAGAAGCGTACCGTGAAGACATAAAGAAGATACACACGGATACAGTCACAGCGGTGAAAAACAAATACTCACCGCCTGTGGTACTGGGAGGATACCCACCACCGCCTATCTCCAGAGAAGAGAGAAATCTTCCGAGATCTACAAGACGAACACTCGCCCAGCTACGGTCTGGATATAGCCCATTTCTGCGAAGCTATATGTCCAGAATTGACTCCACAACCGTGGACAGATGTCCGGACTGCGACGAACCCGGACACACAACGACTCACCTTTTCTCCTGTCCAGATAGGCCGACTAGTTTGACGGCTTGGTCTCTCTGGACCGACCCAGTAGAAGCTGCAAGGTTTCTAAAACTACCGATCACCGAAGACGATGCCGAATAGAAGATCTATCGGCTACAACAACAACAACAATCCGGTCACTATTTAACCCCTGGTAGGAACATACATGTTTGGGCCCAGAACGATCTACATTCTCTTCTTCCGTTTTATTTTACTTTTCCTCTACATACTTTTACTTCAACTCTTCCTGCCTTTTTATTCACTTTTTTCAATTAATGGGGATCGTTGAAACATCCTAAAAGACCGGTCTCATTTAACGCCTGATTGGTACATACCATCATTATTGTTGTTACATGCTCATGTTTTCAATTATTGTAACACAATCTTTTTTTTCACCGTTCAAATACCATTTTTAAAACAATATAAGCATCCTTACACATAAATAAAAATAACACACACATCAGAAGACCTATACGGTGAGGTACCATGGCGACATAGATGAGAGGTACAGGAAATCTCGTGTATTCGAAATAAGATGAAAAAGATCACTGTCTCGACGAACATACCGTAGTTTGACTACCGTAATCCAAAAACAAACCTGAAACTCTCTGAGCAATGCGTCTTTAGGATCTTCGTTGATTTTCGGCTTGTTCTTGATATTCTTTGCCCGATTGGCATACCGCAGAGTTCCCAACGTTTCCTGAAGATCAATGTTTTGTTTGATCTACCGAACAACCTTTAATATCTACTATTGTAAATGAGGTTTTGCAATTTTCCAAATATTCTTATTCAAAATTAAGAGAATAAAATATTACGATCTCCCAACAAAAGAATGACTTATAACACGGTCGCGATTGAACGGAATCGTTAACTTTTTCCCGTAATACTAAACATACAGTGCCGTCCAGAAATATACCAAAGAGTATATTTAAGTATATTTTGTCGTATAACTTTTCTGTTTTTGCGCCCACTGGCGCAATTTTTTATATGTTGTGTAGCTCGTGACTCACATCATACATTTACAAAATGGAGCCATTTCTGAAAAAGCAGAACAGCTCAGCAATTTTTTTCTGAAAACAGTATTTTTCGAGATTTCTGAAATATATTCTTGTTTATTTGTTTCTGTTTATTGCAATCATAGTGATGGCCTCTATACCACAAAGATGCAAGACAGTCACTCACTAATGATGATCACAAAGATGCAAGAAACACTATAAAATGTACTTTTTGGTATACTTCTGGACGGTACTGTACATGGGGCTTCTATTTCTAAACTACAAACTACATAACTATATCTTCAACCAACTACTTATATATACTCTCGCTTCAAGTGATTGAACTGCAAACTCATTTTAATCGAACTTTAGTTGTTTTTTATCGATTAGATATTTCCGGCAAAGCCTAAAGATCAGGGGTTAAATAGTCATGTCAGACCTTCTGTCGGTGGGCCTCTGTTTCTCCAAATCATAAGTCGGGACCTTTATGTGAAACAAAAAAAATTTTTTTTGCGAGGCTTCCGTTTCTATTCCATCATAATGAGGGACCCTTAGGTGAAAATTTTTTTACGCTTTCGGCGGGTGTCTGTACCTTTTTCTTGCCCACTGAAAAAAACCCTGCTTACGATACCTCGAAGTTATAGGAAGCTGGTCCGATATTTGCCACCATTACCGTTTTTGAATTACCACCGAGCGAATCTGAAATTCTTCTATATTTTTCACAACAACTCTCAAACAAAAAATCGCGTATTCGCAGTTTCTCGTCGCGTACTTAAATTGGTTTCTCGTTTGTAACCATATGGACTTTCGGAATAATTATTTCGTTCTAGGACTAAGTCGATGAACTTCATGTCAGTTTCTCTCACGAATTGCAGGTGGAATCTAAGAGATTTTGAGAGCAAAAAAATCTGGTTAAGAATATCATGTCTTTTCCAGTACAAAGGTACGGGCAGAAACCAGAAGATAGCTGTTAACAACTGAAGCCGTTTCTTAGTCTTTTCTAGATGAATATATTCTACTGTCTAATTCAGAATACCGTACCTTGTAGAATGCGCGTCAATTTGCTGTCTCTGTAGGGCACATGAGTGCTTTTGCCATCTACGAGAGCGGAGATGACATTTCCCAAAGCGGAGAGGGATAAGTTTATTTTCGTGGCTTCCTGAAAGGAAAATTACCGTAATAGAACCAATGCAAGAGAAAGAGAAAGAAAAAGAGAAAGAGAAAGAGAAAGAGAAAGAGAAAGAGAAAGAGAAAGAGAGAGAGAGAGAAAAGAGAAAGTGTTCCTATTACACAAAAAAATGTAGCAGCGAACCTTGAACCTGTCTCCAGTGGCCCCAGTCTTGGCTTGCCGTTCACTCCCTGCCAAGTCAACTAGATTCAATCTGCCTACCCTTCAAACAGCAAACATTTTTTATTGCAACGCTCAAAGAAGTTTTTGTTGTTAACAGGAGGATATTGCTTTTTTCATAGACATTTTAAGGTAAAGAGATTCGATCGTATTGCTTTGTGTAATATATAATACATGTATAATATATATGTATATTTATAATATAATGTTTAATATATAATACATGTTAAATATACTTCTCTATATGGCTTAAACTTTTTGTTCTCAAAAGAGTCAAGTATGTTTTACTTCAACAACTTTAGCTCTAAAGTGATACCTTGAAGCCAGATTTTGGCCAAAATAGATATTTTTACAGTACATTAATTTCCCGGCTTCTTTTTGCAGTACACTTATCGCACGCCTTCTCACCTAATATGGTCCTCTCCGTCCTCCCCCCGCTCACCTCACCTAATATGGTCCTCTCCGTCCTCCCCCCGCTCACCTCACCTAATATGGTCCTCTCCGTCCTCCCCCCGCTCACCTCACCTAATATGGTCCTCTCCGTCCTCCCCCCGCTCACCTCACCTAATATGGTCCTCTCCGTCCTCCCCCCGCTCACTGCACTCCACTGTGATCATAAAGATGGCATGAGACCGCGAGCTGTGCTCATTCATATTCGTTCTTCTGAAAGAATTTTTTTTCAATTTCTACAACTTCACCTGATCGATAAGATCTCACCAATCAACTGGAAAGGTCACGGTCCAAATTAGGTATGAAACCGATGAAATAACAATTTACTGAAGTCAAAAATTAATAAGATCGCCTATTGATAAGGTTCTGAATAAATAAGGTGGTCGACACCTAATCCTAATAGAACCAAACTTTAAACATCAATATATTTTTCGCTTTTTTAAAAACAAAACTCTGCTCATTTACCTTAGGGCGCTGTCGGCAATCTAAGGCTGGTGAACAGAGTAGGAAATTTTCTACTTTACCTGTTGCATTCTGGATAAGCAATTAATCCGCCCATGCGCAATTCTTTGCACTCTCCGAACAAATTGATGCTCAACTATCCCGAACAGTCTAGAAAGGGATTCCCTCCATCTCTCTTCCCAAGCGAAACTGACCCTACTGATCTACCCTCCCCCATAAAAACTGACCCTACTGATCTATTGGAGTTTCCAACGCTCATCACATGCCTGATTTCTTCGATGGACTTAGTCACGAAAGAAGACAAGTCCTGGAAAGAATAGATTGCAGGGAGAAAGTCAGGATACATATCTTTAGTGTTCTGAAATTGAGGAATTTATATTTCAACCCATTTCGAGACTTTACCAACAATGCACTTTGATATTTCTGTCGGCCCCTGTTGTAATCAGGTGAAAATACCCTTTTCTAATAGGCCGCGTCAAACACTGCAATATCTTGGAACTACAGTACTTCAAGAGTTACAGTAACCTTGACGTATACTCCGACATCCGGACGCTCTTTCAATTCAAGTCGCTGGCGCGTGTTAGCATTGAGAAGGTCGCGTATTTCCTCCTGTCACATTTCCGAGTTATTGAGTACTCGGAATCTCTTACTTACCTCTTTTCCTTCTCTGTGCTCTGACCTAGGGAAACGCCCCGGCTAGGTCAGGCTTGTTGATCAAAACCAGGTTTATAGAAACAAACTGGGGAAGAGAAGAAAATTGGAGGGAGGCTTAAGATTTCGTTTTTAGCACGAATTACTCATAAGTTTTTGACATACGAGCTACCGAAACACATATCATATCGGTGACGTGATCTATTGCAATGGTGAACAACTTCAGCCAGAAGGTTCGAGTCAACGTCATCCATGTGAATTTAGTCTTGATTTTTCAAGAGGTCGAGCGCCCGAATGAGTGGAAATTTTTCAATGTAGAATCAATAAATCAATAAACCCTTTTGAGCTGTATTAACGCTGTAAAAAAACTTTAATGTTCAAAGAAGAGTTATTTTTCTCGTCAATTAAAAAAAATTCAAAATTTTTTCAACGAGATCAGTTGTTGAAGTCGGTGGTAGGTCGGTAATAAACTTGACAGTTTGTAGTTTACCTCAAGTGGATAATAAATACCGATAGCAATAACACGAAACGTTTTAAGTAAGGCATGCGATGCGGAAGAGAGAAATCAATATAATGCAATAATCCTGATCCCCCGGGTAGGCCGAATCTTCGTACGGATTACACCTGATAGAAGCCCACCAGCTCTTCCTATCGCTTCAAAAACATTTTTACTTCAAGGCCCTCCTCCACTTCAAGCCCCCCCCTACTTTAAGGCCCCCACTTCAAGGCCCTCCTCCACTTCAAGCCCACCCCCCTTTAAGCCCCCCCCCGACTTCAAGCCCCCCCCCCCCGACTTCAAGCCCCCCCCCCCCCGACTTCAAGCCCCTCTGCAGCTCAACCGCACCTGGTATATCTCGAGATAGCTGGCTCGCACTAGATACTGCTGATTGCGGGAGGCGGCGATGTGCTCGAAGATATGCGCGAAGGAGTTGTGGATAACTCCCCGCTCCTCCGGAATATCCGCCTTACCTGAAGAGCGACTACACTAAACTTATTGAACTTTTACGCATTACATGGAGCAGGGGTAGTACGATTCGTCTCAGTTGAACATTCAACAAAGTTGTCCATTTGGAAAAAAAAACCTCAAAGATTAATAGTTCCTATTCACTTAATTATAGAAGTGAGCACAAAATTTAGCTGCGTATCCCAGTTTCTCATATCAAGGGTATCCCAGTTTCTCATATCAAGGGTATCCCAGTTTCTCATATCAAGGGTCAACCTGGGCTTTTTTACCTTTCAACTCGCAGGTTTGTATCACCGGAGTGTTTCAGAACGAAGAACCAATCAACCAATTTTTTTCTGATGGAAAAGGAAAAAGAGGCCAGGAAGTGAATGATCCGATTTGCTCATGCAACCCTTCACTCGATACATTTCAAGGCTACAACTCAGTTGCTAATTTCCCTTTTTCAGCTTTTTCATCACCGAACCCATCCAGGGGTTAAATAGTGACCGGATCGGTCCCGTCGGCGGATACATATACACACACTATTGACAAAAAACTCCCTCTCTTTTCTTACCCTTTTCCTTCATCCCCTCTTCTTTTTCCTCCAAATTTTGAGCGACGGATACATGTAAACCCAAATTGGGCGGCTCCATTTAACCCCTGAACCCATCTCTGTTCTCATGTTCGAAATGACTCTGATCAGGTTCTGCTTTCGCAATGAATTAAAAGCGAGCGCTTGCTTTTAAATCGAACCAGTAAAATTTTTCTTTTTATTCTTTTTGGAGAGTACATAGTGCATAGTGCATAGATTCGCAAATAAGTTTCTCTCTCAGTTAGACGGTGCCAGCCAATGTCACCTTATCTCGATTATGCTGTAATTTACCGGTTTTGCTGTGTTTTAAGTTGATTATGCTGTAATTTACCGGTTTTGCTGTGTTTTAAGTTGATTATGCTGTATTTTACCGGTTTTGCTGTGTTTTGAATTGATTATGCTTTAGTTTACCGGTTAAGAAACTGTTAATTATTCACCTTCCATGGTGTACGTCTTTCCAGTCCCCGTCTGTCCGTAGGCGAAGATCGTTCCATTGAAGCCGTTCAAAACGGAGTCCACCAGTTCTCGGAATGTCTCGTCATAGAGATCTTGCTGCTTCGAGCTGAGAGCGGGGGTTAAATAGTCATGTCAGACCTTCTGTCGGCGGGCCTTTGTTTTTTCCAAATCCAAAGTAGGGACACTTATGTGCATTTTTTCTCGCTTTCGGCGGGTGTCTGTAATTTTTTCTTGCGCACTAAAAAAACCCCGTATCTGAGAAGATCAGCACTAGTATTTCGGCTATAAGGAGCCTTTTTTTTATAACGAAATTGGTTTATACGAAATTTAATTGATCAGCGACTACCGTTTGAAGTTTTTAAAAAACCTTAGGAGGAAAAAAGGTCGTCTACTTCCCTCTCTCTAGCGATCTTTTCTTCATCATCAACGCTTTTGAAAAAGAGAAACAAAGAATTGTAAAAGCGCACTCTTCGTCATAAATAGCATCAAAAGTGAAGTCCTTGGTGGGCTCGTCGGTCGTCTTCGGATTCCTCAACTCAATGAGTCCCCGATCCGGATGCATCTTCACAATCCTGCAAACCAATAAAGTTTAAATGAGAGCGGTCTAAGGCACGTTTGTAGCGAGTTGAAGAATGGATGGGAAAGGTAAAAAGTGAAGAGAGAAGTAGAGGAAAAGTTAAATAGAACGGAAGAAGAAGATAATGTAGATCATTTTTGGCTCGTACATGTATGCGCCAACATAGCTGGTACGGTAACATGTATGCGCCAACATAGCTGGTACGGTAAATATTTGATCCCTGAATTTCAATAGTCTCTTCTTTTATCACTCTTTTATCTTCATCTCGGATTTGAAATAATGCTCTGTTCAAAAAGCATCCGCTTAGACAGCACGGTTTACTGTAAGAAACAAAGACATTTTGAGCCCCTTAGAAAATATTATCGCAAAAGCTAGCATTATGCTTTTGTTAGTGTTGTAGTAAAGCGTTAGCTAGGAGTTAAAAAGAGACAACTAGGTTCGATCCCGCGTTGTGGAGAAGCTTTTGTATAAGTGGTAGTTTGATAAGAACATCATGTATCCGTTATAATCTCTTCTTGCTTAGAACGATGCTTAGAACCAATAATCGATTTAATCAACTTTTACAAAACGATTCAACAAGGGATGGGATTTTATCAATGGAAAGACTCATTGTTTTGACGAGAGGTCTTTCATGAGTCCTCGCCAACGAAAGATGAACATCAGTGAATAGAAGAATGTGAAAGGTTACAGGCTGTTTCTTTTGTGTTTACCAAGATGACTAATCATGAAGGAACAGCTGGCCTTTGATAGAGCCCGGAAGCGTGTGATGTGAAAGAGAGGATTCAGACGATCAGATAACTTTTACCACTAGCTTGAATGGCGCATAGATTCAACACACACTATGGGTTAGAGAAACACACTGGTTTGGACAATATAAGAGGTCAGAATTTAAAAAAGACTCGCTTTTGATTCCGTCATTTTCGCCTCACTTCGTCAAATATGCGTGTTTTTTAAACCAATATTAGATGACCTATGCT
Organism: Allodiplogaster pararmata; assembly: GCA_964056735.1. Classification (NCBI taxonomy): domain Eukaryota; kingdom Metazoa; phylum Nematoda; class Chromadorea; order Rhabditida; family Diplogasteridae; genus Allodiplogaster; species Allodiplogaster pararmata. The sequence goes on from OZ057405.1 coordinate 13,457,698, forward strand.
TCGACCTTGATCACCGTGGGATTAAAGCTTACAAGGAAAAAAACCTTTCATGCCCTTGGGAGATCTCCGCTTGGGATATTGGTCGGCACCTGACGACAACCCGTACCGTCTCTTCTGACAAGCGACCCACACGGGAAGGCAGTCGCTCTCCAGTCATATTATTCACTACAATCAGTGCGTGGATCGCATCGTATTACGGGTAAAACGTACCGTATACGCATTAGCAGTACCGTATTTCACAAAAATTACTTTATCTGCGATACAATTTGTTTGCGACCCATTGCTTGTCATTTGAAAGTAACTCTTTATTTGAGAGGAAAACAGTATGAGAAAAAATACAAAGTTTTTTATTTCAATTGGAATCAAAAATGAGTTAATCGGCTTTACCCGAAATAAACTAAAAAGCTCATAACAGTTTCTGGAGATGAAAATCTGCAATAATACATTGGTTTGAATGCAAGCATATCTGAACCAGTGAGGTAAGTTGGGCCATTATTTAGTCTTTAATGCTCAAGTTACCATAGAAACCCGGAAGCCGTAGTTCTGGACGTATCGAGTGAATAGGATTAAAACCTCGTTTAAAATGATGAATGGTTATTTTCTTTGCGAAATATACATAAGATATTAACTATTCTTCTCAATTGATGATAAATTTTCTTTAGTTAATGAAGTAGAATGTCAAAGAAACAAGAAAGAAAACAACAAAAAAAAACTTACATAACTCACTTGGAAAGAAATGAACGAAAGCATGTAAAAATTAGCAAAAAAGTATGAAAATTGAAATGACATACTTCTTACATTTTTGAACCAATTTAATTTAAAACTCAGATTATTTTAAGTGTTAAACACACTTCGATAAAATGCGGCCTGAAAAAACAAACTTTTTTCTCACAATAAGCTGTTAAAGCCCTTCATGTATAAAACTGATTCCATTTTATAACGTGTCTTATTTTTAGCTTAAAAAATGTTCAATAAGAGAAGTAGGAAAGGATATAGTCATCAGTGCCGCTCAACCCGTTTAACCCAATAGCTGGACTCAACCGTGCTCACTCATTTTCATCTCTAGTTTTAAAAAAAAAAGCTCTAAAGAATTCCATGACTCATTTTAAATTTCTGATCTTTATGTTCTCAAAATCTGTGATGACGATCTCGAAAAGATAGAAGTTCTAAAAACTAGAAAAAAATGAACCTAATTTACAAATGATTAAAGAATAAAATGAGAGAGTATGTCGGTAGTTATTATGATACTATGTATGTATAAAACTAGTCATACATAAAGGTATCACATCAAAGTCATCGTTTTTGTGAACGGTTATTTCCTGAATAGACTTCTTTGTTTTTCCTTTTACTTTCTGGGTGAAGAAAGTAATGGCCAACAACTTCGTGAACAATGATTGAGACCGCTTTAACTATTCACTTTGAAGGACTACATTTCGAATATAAAACATATTGTTTGTTCAAGAATATGAACATAATAAGGGCTTTCAGAGGGGTTCTAGAGTAGAAAATTCCACTGTTTGATCTGTTCCACTTCTTTCTCCGAGCATTCTATCAGAGACCTTGAAATCAAGTCCTCAGAACCAATTCGACCCCATCATTTCGATATCTGAGGCTGACAATTGAGATCGACAACTAGAGTTTTTGTATTCTATCAGCGGATGATTGATCGAATTTAGTGGTAACGCGTTGGCTCCCGGTAAAAGAGCAAGAAATAGGCGGCTGGGTTCGATCTCGATACTTGGACTAGCTAATGTCAGTGAGATAGTTTGTTACGTCTTAAGCAGACTTCACTGCCTATGAATTATGTGACTCGGACGTTGTTTATCGGCTGAGCTTTGCAGACGTAAGTGAAACCAGGCACGATCGCCATTCTGACACCTCAAGTAGTAGTAGTTTCTTTTTTTCAACCCCAACTAGAAAGAAGCTGATTTCCGGAAGCATTTGACCACCTTGAGCACGTTTCTTTCCAAAGCATGTCCCGCCTTTCCTATTCACTGACGCTACTTTATTGGGTCAGAAATTTGAAGTTTGGTCACAAAACAGTTCAGTTCGCGATTTGGTAGTTTGAATTGGCGGGTTATTTGAATAATGTGTACGAAGGTGAGTTACGGTATTTGAAAAATTTTTTAAAGAGAAGGGTCATTGTGTACGTGGTGGCCGTTTGCCCACCCAACCCTGATTATTGCAGGGAAGCGAGGAGAGAAGATAGGGAAAGTGGTGGAGCTACTAAAGAATCTTGGCATGAATCATCTAGCGGAGAAGTTCATCAGCGCAGTCAATGGAGCTGTGGCCCTTTTTACTTTATCGGAATGCTTGGAAGAATATCAAAGACTTTGTGTGCCCACTGAGACTCGATCCAGCGGCCCCCGATGCTCTCATCATATAAGCTCTGCAGAGAAGAGAAGAAATCACTTTCGACGTGGAAGATCACAGCGGCGGCAGCCCGTCACTTCCGGGGAGGTTCGGACAACGGAGAGCATGAGTTTTTTGGGCCGGATACACGAGTGCACGAAGAGAGATCGAAAAGTGAAGCATCGCGGGAAGGTTGGAAGGTCCACTGTAGATCAGCTTCTGTGTCAAGCACTCTACATGGGTGATGCAGAAAATTTACGAACGACTAGCCCTCGCTTTCTCCGCCTTGCTGTGGTTCGGATAGCTAGTCAAACTGGACTGGGCGGATATAGTGGAGAGAGAAGGGAGAGTAGAAGTGACCGTGGCTAAAAAGGCTAAGAACGACGTGTATGGAAAAGGCATAACAAAGTTTGTGGCGTTGGATGAAGGTTCACTCGGAGGAGCGGTGTGGCAAGCATCAGGAGAAACCCTTGGCCCTGTGATGCAACTTCTGAAGAGCGGGCGACGGATGTCGGAAGACCGTTTTAGAAAGGATCTGAAACAGCTCTCGCAATCAGTGGGGGTAGAGGATAGAGTGACTCCACATGGACTCGGAGGAGGAGCGACACATTCTATAATGGAAGGAGCATCATTGAATGAGGTTCAAGGTTCGAAGACGGGGAAGGTGGAAAAGTATCGAAGAAGCCCAATATCGACAACTCCGTGGAGGGGGTTGTTTACGTCTGTGAATTCTGTTGTTTTTTTGTTGTTTATTTTTAGGATTTGCTTAGTGTGTTAACTCTACAACAAGCGTTTCTGTGTTTAGGCTGTTTTTTGGTTCCTCAATTTATTCTTGTTCAGTTCCTCTGTAATTCGTCCCGTTCCCTTTTACACTATAATTAGTTTAATTTGTTGTTGTTCGCTTTCTTTGTTGATTGTTTTCTGCTTTCTGATTCACTTACATCGATAAAGCATGCCAAATTCAATTGTTTTGGGACCAAACTACAGTTTTACCGGAGTTGAAGTGAAACGGAAACGGAGGAAAAACATGTTATTTCAGCTAACAAGGCCTTCTCAAAATCTGAGCCTCTGAAGTCTAACACTTCTCTGTTTCAGTCTAGTTAGGGCAATTGACAAAAGAAGGTGATGGTATTACAAAATTCAGGCAACTTTTGTGTAGTGCAATTTACATTCCAGTTTTTACTGTTTTTTATACTTTTAAACTTTTACTGTACGGCTGGCTCGACATAATCGGCATAATCGGCTGGCTCGGCATGATCGGCTGGCTGTTACGTTCATCTTTACTTTTTGTTCATCACTACGATTAAGCACCGTTTTGTAGGGGTTAAAATGCTTGACTGTGAGTAGTTCGGCGAGAGTTCGGATTCGCTGTGATGAATTATTAATGCAACATTTTAATTTTTTCAACAGAAAATTATTTTTACATTAAAAAATGCTTAGGCTTAGGAAAAAGTTTACGCTAAGGAGGCCTTCTGCTTAGGCGAACGAGACCGCATAAGAAAATTTCTCATATTATTAATTTTTGTCAATTCAATGACTTTAATTTAATGAGCCATGCCGTTTTTTAGGCCAGTCGATTATGCCGAGCCAGCCGATTATTTCGAACCAGCCGGACTGCAAAATTTCGCAATTTTTTTCAAGGAGGTTGCACTAACAAGGTCGTACGGCTTAGGAACGAGACCGATTAATCTTAATTATGTGGTGCACTAAACAATTCATAAAGAAGTTGTCTGAATTTTGTAATGCCCTCACCTTCTATTGTCAATTGCCTCTAGTTTGCGTGCAAAACTGATTTTTTCTTGTAGGTAAGGTCACAGTTGCTATAACTACTGTCTACGACTTCTGTTCTATTGTTCTATACAGCAGGGGAGAGTTCACGAGAAAATGTTTCGAAAAGGACAACAAATACTCAGTTACATAGTCTGAAAACCGTGATCGCTTGCACTATGTATGTCCTCGGTTGTGTAGTGTTAACGCACTTGTATACGGTTGATCCCATCCCGCGAACTACCTTTAACCTCGTGAGAATCTTTTTGATTCTTCCGTTTCATATTCTTGAAAATGATTTGTCTTCTTTCCTTGCAGAAACATTCCGTTTTTTTACTTATATTTAATAGAAACACGCAGAGCGTTAAAATTTTTAAAAAATGGGTTGTTTTCACGAAGAAAATTAGGATGGCAATACTTTGAACCGTCATTCGTCTCTTATCGAATCACGATGAATTTCGAATAATACGGTTGTTTTTTATTATTACTTTTCTGCTTTCCTAACCTGACACTAAAAAATTACTTTTTTAAAATTTGAACACAATTAGTCCACGATTCAATCAAAAACTCTATTGTAACAAGAGTGAATAATTAACCATAAAGCCCATGTCAATCGATATAGCTTTCATGATAAAGCCCATGTCAATCGATATAGCTTTCATGATAAAGCCCATGTCAATCGATATAGCTTTCATGATAAAGCCCATGTCAATCGATATAGCTTTCATGATAAAGCCCATGTCAATCGACATAGCTTTCATGATAAAGCCCATGTCAATCGATATAGCTTTCATGATAAAGCCCATGTCAATCGATATAGCTTTCATGACAGGTAAATTGATCTCTTTTCTATCTATCTGTTCAACCAATTTCTTCTTCATGTTTCTCTACAATTTCTTCCGCCCTTTTCTCTTGTCACTCTTCTATCTTTTCTCTTCTCTCTCTCCCCCTCTCTTAATCTCTCTCTCTTACTCTCTCTCTCTCTTTTTCTCTCGACTCTTGTCTTGTCTTATTACTTCAAATTCGTTCCACACTAGACAGCTCATCGGCTTAAGCTATAGGCTAAGTTTAGTCTTCTTCGAGCATAATCCTTCCTCGAAACAAAGGATGCGCTTTCTGAATTGGAGCTCTCTGGTCTGGTATAACAAGTTTGTCCATGGGTATTTGCTAGTGCTCAACAGGGCGATGAGTTAGACCCGTACAAGCAATACCAACATTTCTTAACCGTCTTGGTTGAGTGTTTTGTCCGGAGTAAGGCTTGGATCCATTGCACAATATTCGGTGATAAGGGAACAATTCCAACCGCTCTTCTTCTTAAACTCAGTCAGCCTGAAAGCTTTTTTTCAAATTTTCAGAGCACTATCGTACTCTGAAACTTGGAGTTTTTGCCTGATAATAACTTTTTTCTCATTCGTTTCGGATATGTATGCAATTGCATTGATATTTGTACATCTTGCTGAACTTGTTGACTTGTTTGGCACGTATGTACATATACAATATGTTATTATTTTTTATTGATTGTATTATATTCTTTTTTTTTAACTAAAAACATATGTATTAAATAAACTATTGCGAGAAAAAAACTAGTCCACCGGGCGAGATCGAACCCAGCCATCTCTCGTATGTACATATCAACCCAAGAGCTCGAGCGCATAACCATTATTTATGTTTTTTTCTGTTTTCGCTGACCGTAACATTTTTCTTTCTTAAACTCTCTCTCTCACAAACTCTAATCGAGTTTTTATTATTATTATTATTATTATGATTATTATTATTATTATTATTATTATTATTATTATTATTATTATTATTATTATTATTATTATTATTATTATTATTATTATTATTATTATTATTGTTATTATTATTATCATTATTATTTTCTGTTTTTCCCCCTTTTCCTCTTTCTCTCTCTGTCTCTCTTTCTGTCTGTCAGTTTCTCTCAGCATCTCGCACTGTTTCTCTCTTTTTCCCTTTCTCTGGCCCGACTCGCCTTTTGTATATTTCTGGTAACAACTTATTTCCCTTTTTTCAAGCAATGTCGCAAGTGCAAAGCACTATGTATGTCGCTGTAAGTGGAACGAACTCATACAGCGAATTGAAATTTGCTTTTTGCCTGTTTCACCAATTTCCTTTCAAGAGTTTAAAAAAAAGCTAAATAAAAAGGCTACCTTTTGACGATAAGCAAAACGTGAATTTATCTGAATACGGAGATTTTCCAGAAGTATAAAAGCCACTAAAACATAAAGTTTTCAAAGTCTGCTGCGCTTTTTAACTCAGACAGAATTTAGATACATATTATAAATGCGGCAAGGACGAATTATGCTGCGTCCATACACAAAAAAAAACCTTTTTTCATTCGAGTCGACAGAGTTTTCACAAGATTGCAGCAGGAAAAAAATTGAACAGGTTCAAGCCTAACCAAGCCAACGGGTCAAACCTTGCACACACGATGGACCGTCGGTCATACCTATATGTCAAGCCTTACACACACGATTGACCGTCGGTCATACCTAAATGTTGCTCTTACGCAAGATAATCCATTAGCTTTTGATGCGAGGGGTGAGTAACCTCAGCTACTTTTAGCGCTATATGTAGAACGAGACCAATAAAAGTGCACCGAACTCATTCTGAACGAGTTATTTCTCTCGCCTACAATGAAGTTGAACGTATCTTATGAGGTTGAACGTATTTCTATCGTTCTCTCTCTTCCTCTCTCTATCTCTTTCTCTCTCTCTCTCGTCGCACGCGCCCTCTTTCTTTTCCCTCAACCTTGAACGTATTTCTATCGTTCTCTCTCTTCCTCTCTCTATCTCTTTCTCTCTCTCTCTCGTCGCACGCGCCCTCTTTCTTTTCCCTCAACCTTGAACGTATTTCTATCGTTCTCTCTCTTCCTCTCTCTATCTCTTTCTCTCTCTCTCTCGTCGCACGCGCCCTCTTTCTTTTCCCTCAACCTTGAACGTATTTCTATCGTTCTCTCTCTTCCTCTCTCTATCTCTTTCTCTCTCTCTCTCGTCGCACGCGCCCTCTTTCTTTTCCCTCAACCTTCAGCATAAGTGTTTTCTCTCCACCTATTGTCTAATGAGAACTTTTACGAGCCCCGCTGGCTCCAAAGCATGAACACAGGCCTTTAGGTTTCAAAAACTAATTTGTAAAAGCCAACACAGCATTTTCTATTTCATATGAAATTCTTATACTTTGCTTATAAACATTTGATTAATGAGAGTATGATTTTTTGTGAAATTATCAAGATATATCTATTCAGATGACAAATGACGCTGGTTAAGATTATTTGTCATCTTAAGGCAGTGACAGTGACGCCTGGTTAAGATCATTCGTCATCTTAAGGCAGTGACAGTGACGCCTTGTTAAGATCATTTGTCATCTTAAGGTAGTGACAGTGATGCCTGGTTAAGATCATTCGTCATCTTAACCAGTCGTCACTGCCCCTTAAACTTTGTAGAATTTGAAGATATCTATTCAGACGTTTATATCGACGAATGATCGGGTAAATGTTGCTTTAGCCCCCCGCATGGAACAAAATGCACTGCAAAGTTTTATTATACTTAAGCCCCTCCCTCCTTTTCCACTTTTTCTAACCCGGGCGTTATAGGATGCTGCATCACCAAAAAAGGGGGTTGTATTATGCAACTAGGTTTTATTATGCAACCATGGATGATTTTTTGTTATATGTGTTTGAATTATATGTACTATTTCTCTATGAAATGGTTGCTTAGGCTTAGGACAAGGGGGCTAAAATTTCAGGACTTTTTTATTGGAGAAGTGGCGCTGTGAGGGGGCCAAAATTAAAAAAAATATTCGGTGATGTAATTTATCTCTCCATTTTGTATGGTGGGGAACTGAAGTTAAATGGTTAACATTTTTCTTTAGAGCCCTCCATATCTGCTCTTCACCTTTAGCTCCACTCCATTTTGGTAGGGTTTACTATGGAATAAGGGGTTCTTGTACCACGAGGGGTGCTAAACTTTAGTGGGGGAGGCTGAAGTAAAAGTTTCCGGGATTATATAATTTTTTGAAGTCACTAAGAACATTTTACAAATCTTCACTTTTACTCGCTGCGACATGGTCGCTTCTTCCCTCGTGTCTCTCTTCAGGCCTTCAGACTTCAAGCCTTCAACGAATTAGATCCTTATCCCAATATTCACTACAATACCTGAGAGAAAAACTCGATAAATCTTATGAATTGACATCCAGGAATGACTACTGACTATGGAATGACTATGAAGACATTTCAACCAACTCTTTCCCTCGCTCCTCGCTTCTTCTCTATAAAAACTCGACGAGGCCCATATGATGTACATCACATAATACACAGTTAACAATTAACTGCACACTTCCTTTTGTTTAATTTCGCTTTGTAGTATTTTTACTATGCTTATTCATACAATAAATGTATATCATGATCCAGAGTAAACCTGATAATAAGAATAGTTTTACTAAGAATTGATTTCGTGAATTCGAGAAACGATAATCAGTGTAACTATAGTCCCAACTCTATTTCAGCAAAATCCGGAGACAAATCGAAGAAAAGCGTGTTTTTTTTTGAAACTACAGAAGCAGTGATGCATCAAGTGCACAGGGTGAGATAAACAAATAATTTCTTGACGCTCACATTAGTCAAAACGGGGTTCTTCGAGGCAGTGTAAGCGCTTCGCTGAAGTGAGACAGACGAGCCAATGTCATAAGATTATCTCAGAGCAAAGAAAAGCGGTAAAAATGACTTTACCGTATTTTCCTGAGAGCGATCTAAATTTAGAGTTTTTTAATAAGTGTTTTTTTTTTGTGAATCACTATACAAAAAATCAAAGATATTGAATGTATACTTTCTCAGGCAATTACGGGGCGTTACACCTTGCTGGATAACAACAGAAGCTCAGAAGAGCGTTCAAAAGACGTCAGAAATGATTCGAAGCAAAAGAAGTTGCTAATTGCATTTCCGTCGAGAATTGATCGTACAACTGTTTCTTTCTACGATTCGGTAAGTCGTATTGTCCGGGCGTGGCATAGTGGTAGTGTGATAGACCATTGTGCGAAGAGTCCCGAGTTCGACTCCCACCCCGGACAGATCCACCCTAACCAAGGGAGTTAAGAAATGTTGGTAGTGCTCATGCACGAATCTGACTCTCCCCACTGCTGCTAATCACACTAACAGTGATCTAGCAGGCAGCCACTGCTTCTACCAGGATAGGTCTGACCTGCATCTCAGGGGAGCGCGTACCCTGCCGCGAGGCGGGAACAAGCGCGAGGAAGAAGAAGAAGGTAAGTCGTATGAAACCGGGACAACCACTGTTTTTTTAAACCACTATTCATTTTGCCTGAGGTACAATTACTCGTATAAATAAGGCTAACATGCCGGAGGGCCTTCAAAAGATTTTGGGCCTTGGTAGCTCAGTAAAAAAAGAGACTTGTTCGAGTAGCAAAGACACAAACTAGGTTGCCACCCAATCAACGGTTTCTGCGGTTTCCATTGGCTCACAAACGCTCCCTTCAGGTTGAGGCATAGACGTAGGATCCATTACATATCGATAATTTTATGCGCCATGTTCTATTCGTATTACAACGGAGTTTTAAAAAAACGATGAGAAAATCGAAAAGGTTCCGAGGAAAAGATATGCCTCAAACAATGCAAAAAAATACTTGTGATTGAAACCTTAAGTTTTTATGAGATGCATAGAATGCAAAAGGAGCACCGTGATAACTCATGCCTAAACTAGAATAAGGAATTCATTCATTCGATAATAAGGTGATTTGATGTCTGAGAAGGAGCAAATACTTGATTTTCTATGAGTTTAAATGAGGCCTTGCGCCATATGAGGAGGACCTTTTAATTTTTTCGAAGCTTTGCAAATGCTTTTTCTTCTCCTTAAGTCGATAATTATTCGATTTTTATGAGGTTTTCTTTCGGAGAAAAATTGATCTTTCTCTTCAGGTTTGCTTGATGCTGACCTCGTTCGAGTTCTTCTCTATGCTAATGCTAACCATTCAAATGGCCACTCTTCCCCTTCTCGTTCGCTTGGCTAGCAAACCGGAACCGGCATCATTGATCCCCAAGTCCGTTGACACACTTGCGTTCCTAGTTATTTTTGTCATGTTAGACCACTACAGGCGTAAAGCCTCAGGGATTTTTGTGTTCACCGAGCAGGAGAAGCATGGCGATTTAAATGGTTAAATTCATCATTGAAGGACAACTCATTCACAGTTATCACTCACGAAAGCAAAAAAAAAGAACAATTTCTTGATGGTTCAACAGATCTTATTTTACTCTTCGTTTGATAGTTTGTTTTTCTTCAATGTTCGCTATGAACCAGTTAATGAGGCAAGTTTATCGATATAATGAATAGGAAGTTCAAAACTTGCTCATAATTCAAAAAAAAATTCAAACTCTTTTTTTCCAGTACAATATTTTTTCATTGCCTCTTCCAGTTAAGCTTAATAAGTCTTTTTTTTTACTGCTTTTCGTTGTCGTGGGCTAATGCTAGTGTTTTCGACTGTTGTGTGAAGAGTCCAAAGTTCGACTCCCACCCTGGACAGATCAACTCAAACCTAGGGGGTTGAGAAATGTTGGTAGTGCTCATACACGAATCTCACCGTTGCTGCTATACACAATAGTAGTGATCTAGCGGGCAGCCACTGGTTCTTTCAGGATAGGTCTTTCCTGTATCTCAGGGGAGTGCGTACCCTGCCACGAGGCGGGAACAAACGCGAGGAAGATTATTATACTTTCGTTTACTGCATTCGTCTGTTAACTAGGTGATAGCTATGTACATCGAAAACCGCCTTCCAAAGCATGGACTTGGTGTTACGAGAAAGAATTATAGGTTATCGAGTCTTGGTGCTAGTGAAGTTTGGTTTCTCAAGTTCAGTCTATCAAACTTTAAAAAAAAACTAAGATAATTATAAGACAACTATAACTACATATTATAAGAGTTTCGTCCCAAAAAGGGGTTATGATCTGACTTAGTACAATATTTTCGTTCTTAACAAGTCAGGCATGAAGTTCCAGACTCTTTCAAACTATTGTAAAATTATATCAGTGAAAGGTTTAATGCACTATATAGCATGCCAGAAAAAAGAAGCTAAATTAGACTATAAAATTATATTGAGCCAAAAGTTGCTAGGATGCCCATATTCGCTAGTAAGCTGGTTTTAATTTTTGACGAAAACCGCCTCTTTATTTTCTCTTCTAGATCAGAGATGTTAGCACGATCATGCGAAGTCATTGAGAAGAGAACACAAAATCTAAAGACTTGTTTAACGAAGAGAAAAGCTCAAATGGTTAGGGAGAAATGGCTCTCCAAAGGGATAACCTTTAAAACCTTTAAAACCATAGCTTTCTTCTTTAAAACCATAGCTTTCTTCTTGGAAGAAGTTGAAATTGTTGGGACAATACAGATTGAAAGTGTCCTATCATACCAAAATCCTTTTTTCTTGTTAGTAACTCCCGGAGACTTTTGATTTTTGGCGCGGCTCATTCATTGCCTTCGAAATGCTTGTATTGACATGTCATGGACTTACATTCACCTAGACATTGTTATATGAACACTCAAATTACTCTAACTAGATTTCCCTTTGAATTCTCTTCGAGATATGGAAACAAATGGAAACTTAAAAAAGAGTTTCAGAAGAAACGTATTCTTCTTTTCGGCGACCTCTACACCCTCTCCCCATCGACCTCACTTCCTCTCGACAACAAGCGTCTTCATAGCAGAGCTCATCAAACTGATCTTCTCCACTCTAAAAATCGCTTGCTATCTTGAAAAACCTTTTGAGTAAGTTTTCAAATAAGGTGAACGTGCATGCATTGCCTAGTGATCTTCATTAGTGCAAGAATTTTTGCGCATTGGTAGCTGACCGGGAATGGGCAAGCATCCCCCTTAAAGCGAAGGTCTCGTGTTCGGTTCTTGCCGAACCACGATTTTTATTCGTAAACTTGGTTTATTTCTATAATCACAATAAATAGGAGAAAGATCGGCTTTGTCGATGCTCAGGAAAGAATGAAATTGATTCTCTTATGAGATTGATCCTCTGGTCACGTTTCTCATCTATCTTCAGAGTGCTTTGTATGAATATGTTTATATATATATATATATAATCAGTCCGGGCGTGGCATAATGGTAGTGTGTTCGACTATTGTGCGAAGAGTCCCAAGTTCGACTCCCACCCCGGACAGATCCACCCGAACCAAGGGGGTTAAGAAATGTTGGTAGTGCTCATGCACGAATCTGACTCTCCCCACTGCTGCTATTCACACTAGCAGTGATTTAGCAGGCAGCCACTGGTCATACCAGGATAGGTCTGTCCTTTATCTCAGGGGAGCGCGTACCCTGCCACGAGGCGGGAACAAGCGCGAGGAAGAGTATTATTATAATATATATATATATATATATAATTAGTGAGCTGAAGACCAACCAAAATTTGCCGAGTTTTAAAGTGTCTTCCGCAAGGTCCTGCATGCCCTTTTGCACAACAAGAAGGAGACTCTAATGGTTAGTGATGCACAACCATATTCTGTTTTGAAAAACGGTCTTTTTCGAGAGTTAGTCTGTCATTAAGATGGTTTTCTTGGAAAACTAGAAAGGAACGGTACTTATCTGAAACAGCGAAGTCAGATCGATATTAAAGAAAGTTTTGAGGTGTGTCTGCCCGCGCTGCTGTATGCGCTGCAGAACAATCTCTACTACGTTGCATTGGCAAACCTAGATGCGACCACTTTTGGAGTTGGTGAATCGGATTTGCATAACATCAAAGTTATATGAAACGAAAGAGAGAGAGTGTGTGTGTAAGATAGAGAGAGAGAGATAGAGTGTGAGAGAGAGATAAAGTGTGAGAGAGAGAGATAGAGTGTGTGAGAGAGAGATAGAGTGTGAGAGAGAAAGATAGAGTGTGAGAGAGAGATAGAGTGTGAGAGAGAGATAGAGTGTGAGAGAGAGATAGAGTGTGAGAGAGAGATAGAGTGTGTGAGAGAGATAGAGTGTGAGAGAGATAGAGTGTGAGAGAGAGATAGAGATATGAATAAAAAAATCAGCGAGATAAAGGTCTTCAAAGAAAATTATAAGGATGATAAGAGAGAAAGGAAAATTTTCATTTATTTAGTTAGTTTACTTCAAAGCGAAGTTTTTTAGGTGACATCTCAGCTACGAATTCTTACCACTGCGATGCTTTCCGTTTGCATTCTTGGCAAGGTTTTGCACTATTTTCTGAAGCTTCTGTTAAACGGTAACATATTAAAAACTTGCTCGTTCCATTTCTTTTATGATTATGAATAAGAGTATACCCTACTCCTCGCTGTTTATAAGCAACGGATTTTTATACCGAACAGAGGAGAGGACTTTTCGTATAAACATGTGCGAAAATCGTGTGGATGGGCTAGAACCAAACACGTGACCTTTGCCTTCTGGGCGATTCTCTTACTTCCTGAGCTACACACAAACCCAATAAACTGCACATTTTAAGGCCCATACAACATAAAAACTTTTAATTAGAAACTGGCATTCGATTGCTTTGGTTTTTTTACTAGCTCTGTTCAAACACTTTCGGTCTGTGTTTTCAAACACTTTAAGTCTATGTTATCAAACACTTTAAGTCTGTGTTTTCAAACACTTTAAGTCTGTGTTTTCTCTTGTTTCATGCATTTTCATGTAGAAAAACGTACGGATTGGATGTTTAGCTTCCTAAAATCATAATCGGCTAAGTTTTGTCCTTTCAAAACAATGGGGATAGCTTGTTAAAACATCCGATACTTCTGTTTTTTTAAATAAATAATAAGAATAATTTATAAATTTTTTATAAATTTTTTTTTATAAATCTATACTCATCAAACAAAGCAATACACAGATAGAATATGAATCGTTAAATGGATTCTTAATCCAATGCGTTTAAATCAGCACAAACTCTTCAGCTCTTTTAAAAAGAATTCGAGTTTTTAGTCAATGGCGATTTCTCATCTCTCTTATTTTTGTGTCGAAAAAATTGCATTCTTTAATCGTTGAGTGGCGAAACCTACAACATTTGAGGGTTTTCTTGTACAGAGTGCGGCACAAACTTGACAAATAAAAGTTAAGATCGAAAACGGCCAATTTAGAAACATATTTTATATGTGTCAAAGACATTTGCTGAATTTACATTGTTTTTGCGATCTCTATGAAAATTGTCATTATTATTGCTTGTATTGACTTGAAAGGTTGACTGTCAGTAAATTACGCAGTGCAGTCATCGCCATGTACGGTAAGAGATACCGTTCAATGAACATAGCGCGAACGCTTGGAATGACGGCGTCAGTTGTTTACCGAACTATCAAACAATTCGAGGAACCCAAGAGATTCAAGGACTGTGCTCTTTCTGGACGACCGCACACTTCAACATCAACAAATTTTGTCAACAAGGTCAAAAAGAGGATAAAACGGAACCCAAATAGAAGCATACCAAAATTTGGCAAGGACTTTAGCGTTTCGGAAAGTTCGATACGTCCAATTCTTCATAATAATCTTGGGTACAAATCGTATCAGAGTCGTGAGCTGGCGATGTTCACGGAAAAATTACAAAAGCGATAAAGAAGAAATATTGCCGTTCGTTATCACGTGCCCGCAACGGGGAGCTGCATTGCACAATCTTCAGTGACGAAAAGGTTTTCACACTCGTAGAGGCCTCCAACCTACAAGTCAAAATCAGCCACATAAGCAGACAATTGTTGATAGGACTATACATCCAGTCAGTGTTATGGTCTGTGTCTGCTAGTCTTCATCAATCGGAACATCGAGGTGGATCGGCACGTCTACCTCAAAACAGTGCTTCTAAAAGAGGCAATACTCACTTCAATTGATGTCATTATATCTTCCATCAAGACGGCGCCCCATCGCATACGGCATACGGTCGGTACAAGACTGGTGCGAAACGGCTCTGCGTGCCTTTTTTTCCAAAGAAGAATGGCCTGCTTCCTCGCCTGACTTGAATCCTCTGCACTTCCCAATTAGGGGTGAAATGGGGACCAAAGTATGTGCTACTAACCACCAACGTTTGAATTCGTTGTATAAAGGCCTTGTTTATACTGGAACGATTTTTCACCTCAATACCTGCGGTTTGTCGTCACTAAGTACCCTGAACGTCTCCTTGAGGTAATTCATGAATGAGGAGGCCGAGTCGATTGATATTCACACATGTCAATTATAACGATTTTATTAATGAATGTTAATGAGATTCTCTCAATTTCTCTTCTCATTCTCGATTAAAGAACTTCTTGCCAGTTTTGTGCTGCACCCTTAATAAGTTGTTCCTATGTTTTAGTACATTTCATTTTTTCATAAAAAGGATCGATAACATTGTGGGCAGAGCGGGTTTTAAGATACTTCGCGAAGAGGAATAAGCAACTGTGGCGTTGCGCTGAAGACTTCTAATAGTAGGACCGCTTAGCTTTTCAACCTCATATTTTCCAAGAGTCCTTTAAATCATAGAAGAAATGGAAGACCATTAGCTTCGTGAGTAGACAAAACTAGACGATTCCGAAGGATTTTGAGAAAAAGTCGTGAACGCGACCGACTTTCTTGCATCGAGAAGGAAAAAATGGAAAAAGGGAGAGTTTTTTTTTGAAAGATGTTTTTTCATATTGTTAAATCTGTAGACTCTCGTAACCGCCTTGACGTTGACACAAATTTTTACTCTATTTGAATCCCTACCACCACAGTTTTAATCTTAAGTGTGATGAAGTATTACAATATCATCGTTCCTTGCAGTACTCTACCGTATTGTAGGTATTGTCATTCGTGCAATGGGCGGCGTTAATGCTCTCCTTGGTAGGTGTCATCATTGTGCAAGTAGAGAAACACACTTCGACTCATGCTGCCATTCACGGTCAGACTCCAAACAATTTGACCTTATTTGGTTTTCTTGTCCAAATATCATTAGACAACGGTTGGTTTTTAATCTCTTCACGCCACGTGCTGCCTTGCTTTAGGCATAAGACGAAATTAAATCTTTAAAAAAATTATATCACGAGGTTCCAGAGTGGTATTTGTTTACGAGGGTTAATAGCAGCATTTGATCGTAAACTGCCTTTTCAAGCATGTGTTCGAGATTGAAGCGGGCTCATTGGATATTTTCCTATAAAACTGTTTTAAGCCTAACAAAAATGTTTTTATTTGCTTTTGAAAATTTCAGTTTTACTGCAAGTAAATGCATTATGAAGAGTTTTTTTTAAAGAAAAATTTTTTTTGGTTTTAAGAAATAAGCTCGAAGTAACTTCTCTTCAGAAACTTTCAAAATGACATATATGGATTTGGTGAATTCAATTCAGCTGGGAAATTATGCAAATACGATTTGCTTCAGTTTTGAATAATCTTTTGATGACTTTTCGAAAAGTTCATGACTTCTAAGCCAAAATTTGTAGGAATTATTGCTTGAGAATTTTTTCGGCTATTAAATTCAATTTATGCGAGCTTTCTTGACAGATGTCTCTGGTAACCCCATTCTCGGCCTTATCGCAACTCTTGCCATTGCATGGATGTCTGCTTTTGCCGGTTATTCTAACTCAACTTTATTCATCAGATTTTTATTGCTTGTTTTTAATATTCCATAAATCGAATGCAGTGCGAGTCCCCGCGTTGAATCAGAGAAAGATAGGTATACTAATTCGCATTATTCCACCAACAAATTAATACTTAAGCTTTTTATATAGCTTTTAGCGAACTTGTTTGCAATGTATCCTCGCAAGTTTGTGTTATGGTATGCATGCAATCGGTTCGATAAAGACGGCTGATTTCCAGTAATACCCGAAGACTACCTTCCGAAAACTTGATAGTTTATTCTTCATTTTACCTCAGGACGGCGCTAACTATTTGAATCAAAGTTAATATTCATTATAGTCTGATCATTCATAGATATGACGAAGAAAAAGCTATTTTATAGTACTGGCGAGATAGATGAGTTTTGACTGTCATCCAAGAAAAAAACATGATCGTGATGCAACAAATTATCATTCGAAAGTGATCAAGAGAACTTGTAAGCAGTTGATGATTAGTCACAAGCATCATGTTAATAATGAATAGTCATTCAGATAGACAGTAGTCATTATCTGAATGTTAATAATGAATATTCATTCAGATACCCAGTAGTCACTATCTGAAAAAGCTGGAATAATGATCTGTTCCCGTGCTTGTAGGAGTATACTTCGAGAAGATTCTGAAGCAGTCACCAACTGACGTCTGGATGCAGAATATCCGCCTCTCTCTCTTGAGCATTCCCTTTTCTGGCCTCACAATGATTGTGACTGATGGAAATAAGATTGCTCAAGGTGTTTAGAGTACTGTAGAGAATTATCATTTAAAAGGCAATTGACAAAAGAACGTGAGGTTTTTACCATTTTCAGGCAAGTTTTATGTGATTTGTATATTGCACCACACACTTAACACATATTGGTCTCGTCAATAAGCCGTACGACCTTGTCAGCGTAAACTTCACCAACGCCCGAGCTAGAAAATTTTTAAAAAAATACCTGAGAACCTAAGCCATAGCGAAAAAGCAGTTAAAAATGGAAGTGTCAAACACTTGTTCATTGTGTAGTGCAATTTACATAAAAGTTGCCTGAAAATGGTTTTCCTAACCTTCTTTTGTCAATTGACATGTAAAACCGAAAAGCACATTATAAAGAATTCATAAATTTACTGTGAATACGCTAAGGTATGTTGGAATAGTTTAATGGAAAGTATTCAGGAGAGGGACTTCCGGGTAAGGATGCAAAATGTTACTTATGCTACACACTAATTCATTAATTACACACTAATTCATTAATTACACACTAATTCATTAATTACACACTAATTCATTAATTGGCTGAAAATCAGTTTCATATGACATTGTCAAATACCTACAGGAGGTCTTCTGCAAGGTTGGACTCCTCTCGTGTGTCTCATAACATTCATGACTGCTATTGGCGGATTGCTAGTGTCGATTGTCATGAAGTATTGTGACAACGTGCGCAAGACGTACTGCCAGACTGTTTCGATCGGTGAGATGATTAATGACATATGGAGTTTCATTCTTTTGTTTTTAGAGGAAGGTCTGATCAAACAATTTTTTCAGTGCATCTCCCTTAATATGTCTTTACATGACTAAAGTAGGAATCAGTTATGACTGAGTAATTAAATAATTAATAATTTCTATATGTATAAATTTAAATGATTTTTTTAGAAATCGTCCTAAGAAGATTTTTAAAAATTGAAATCAAAAACTCTAAAAAACAAAAAAATTGAGCTTGTACTACAATTAAAAAAAAACTCATGTCAGTGATAATTTCAAATTTAAGCATTGTTTACGAATGACTATCAAAATTTTTTTCAAATTCCGTTTTGCAGTGGCCTTAAATTCGATTTACTATCAAAGATTTTCGCTGTTCGCTTCACTTGAGTTTTATCTTCTTATTTGATAAAAAGATAAATTTAACTAGTTCTTTAATGTCTAATAGTTGAATTGATTCTTAGATCATTAAAAGCTTCATCATGATAAGATACCTATTTGTTTTTTTAAATATAAAAATCTTTCTAGCCCTAATGGCTCTTATATCGTACCACCTCGGAGATCTCTCCCTCTCCGTCTCTCTTCTTACGGGCGTCGCCCTCACTCTCTTCTCTGTCGTTCTGTACGCGCTCTACCCTGAGCCACTCGTAGGAGTGAAACAGGCGGTTACGGAGGATGCAATGATAAAAATGCCTGAGTATAGGCTCTGTTCTCTCTGATAAATACGTATTTACTGACTGAGTTATTTTTCAACTACATATGTATACCTTTGAAAAACGATAAAGATCGCTTGAGATCGATAACTACATAGGGGTGACGCTGGTACTCTTGTTGGAACGGAGCTTTTCCGCGAATGGATCTATTTCCAATACCTATAAAAAGGTATTTTTTGTTTATTAATACTTTTTGAACGCTACATTGGAAATCCATAACGTTGAGGGGCTTTCAAATAAATCTTTCATGAAAATGACTCAATCATATCATATTTTTTCTTCGTTCGGTGGCACTCATATTTTCTTGAAAACTTATAATCGCAATTCAAAAAAACTTTGTACCCATTCTTTTTCTTCTTGTATTTCATCTTTTTAATGCTATGCTATGATAATCACGTTTTTTTATAGTCACTGGAAGAATGTGAGATAATATTTTAATACTACAGAATACAACGATTACACGTACATGATTACATAAATATGCATTGAGAAAAAATTTGAGGAAGCCAATATTAAACATATTTTATGAAACAGAGACATTTTTTTCGCTGAACACATAGGGCAGAGAAAAGGTGTAACTGGGTAAGCACTCGCATTTCTCATCAGAAAAGAATCTTATAAGAACCTTTTGTTGGTGACGTTGAGAGGCATTTGTATTCCTGATATTGTATAAGCATAGCCAATCGAAATAGTTTCGTAAGCTCAGTATTAATAAAAAAAGCTTACAGGTTTCCAAGACGTTCGATCTATTTGTTTTTTAACCGTTTAGTTTCTTAGGTTCAAATACGTGTTTTTGTTTGTTGTTCGAATTTTATAAACAGTGTATTATGTAGATAGAATTGTCACAGTAGAGTGAACGTTTTATTTTATCATTTTCGAGACACATCTTCCATGTTTAAAACGTTCTTATTTTCATTCCATTGCGTAGTAATTTCTTAATTCTGGGCTGATGAAGTTGTTATTGTACTCTCACTACATAATCGACCTCTCCCAAGATAGATCAGGTTGCTTCAGATTTTCTACTATTAGTTTTTTTATCCGCTATTGAACGAATTGTACCACTCTACAGGGATCTTTCTCCACAGGGTTTTTCGAATGTTTCTGTGATTCGAATCTGATAACTCAAATCAGAACTAATAGAACACCAGATACTCAACACGCACACAAAACAGTGCTAAAACCTCATATTCGACCTGTAAAAAACCATATTCATGTTTTTTGTTATCGATTCTCACGCGTTCAAGATTCAAAAAGTTTAATCTTGGACTGAGTTTATTGAAAGAAAAACTTCTATACCATTCAAAAAAGAAGTAAACCAACAGTGACACCAAAACGAAGATTTTCCCAGTAATTTGTAGAAAAAAAAGAGTTTGAACATGTAGAAACAGTCGTCATTTGGTTAGTGAGCATATTATTCAATTTTTTATATCGAATCGAAAAGGATTTTTCTCTAATTTTAAATTTTAATAGAACTGTTGAACTAGACCATCATAACATTATTTGATAATCTTCCATATTACACAATTAAGTGAATAAACATATTTTGGATGGCAACAAACAAGCCAAAAAATCTATGTATTGCATTCTAGTTGTCGAAGGAGAGTATAATATTACCCCTGTTCTCTTGACACACAAAACACGAGAATCGTAAAGATATGAATACTGTTTATATCGAAAACCCTAGCATACCCGCTCATGATAATTCTGACCAGCAGTGAATCCTTGTTCTAACAAACTTGGTATAGTAACAACAAGAAAATTACTCAGCCGTATGTTTAAACCGCATTCACTCCAACTCTCGCGTAATCATTCTTATTAGGATCAGTATCGGCGCTCTTGAAGTTGTAAAACACGACATACCAACCTATTTATTTATTTATAGATGTTTTAGATCGACGTTCTTTTAATAAAATATATCATTTTTCGGTAGAACTTAATTCTATCATTTCACCTGATATCCTTCATCGAATTTGGAACTGCCTTCATCAATTCTTCACACTTTAAAAAAGTTTTAGTCACAAAATAGAAAGTTTCAGCTACCATTCCAGTGATCTCATATTACCAAGTTATCATTTGGTGATAATGAAGAATTCAAGTTTGAGTTTAGAATGAAAGCTCTCATTTTCTGGAGAAGTGAAGAAAGAAGACCTCCAGGTCAAGGTGTAGTGATCATCAGACTTGAGAACTCTTCTGTAAATAAACTTATGAACTTTTCGGAAATGTTATCATTATCTTTCTTGTTTTATCCGTCTTTGGCAACGGAGAACTCATATTTTATGTCAACACTACTTGAATCAAACTACCAGAAACAGTTAACAACATACAACTTCCAATCCCACCCATACCATTAGAAGTTGAAAGTTTAAAATTTTTTGAAGAATAATACGTTCGGTGGCACTACCGAATCATATATTAGCACAAGCTTCGATGAAAATATGCAGTTACTTAAATCGAGTTCACTTTAATAAATCTTTCTCTTCAACTATAAGAACGCTCTCAATTTGAATCGCTCATCCCTTTGTTCTTTTTTTTATTATACACCTTTTCATTATGATAGACCTCTGCCGAAATCGCGGTCCTTTTTTGACTAGAGTTCTTGAACAGTTTTTATTTTCCAATTTTTACTTGTAATTCAAAGTAAAAATGGAAAATAAAAACTCACAAGAAAAAGAGGAGAAAGTTTATAATATTAAAAACTTACTGGACGTGCCATCCGGTTTGTTTGCAAGGACAGTGCAGGTTAATCTCAAGTCCGATGCCCTTCGGAATGACGAGTTGTGTTGCATTTCCTTCGGATGCGCACCACACGTCAACTTATGCAGGACGTCGGAGAACCGCCTGGAACTGGTAGATTTTCGATAATAGTTGTTGACTCGTACCCAAAGATGTCCGGGTTCGGCACAATGGTAGTGAGTGTGACTATTGCGTGAAAAGTTACAAGTACGACCGTTTACCACACACAGGTCTACCCAAACGAAAGAGGTTAAAAACATTGGTTGTGCTTGCAAGCACACTAGAAACCTTTTGAAAAAAGAAGTTAAAAACGTGACTATTTCCAGGATGGAAGCAAAGAGTGATATTTCTCACTGGAATATAATTTTCTCGATTTTTCCACGGCTTAGAAAGAAGCCGTGGATTTCGAAACTGTTACCGCGAATGTCTCAAGTCGATACTTTCGCTCATGATTTTACTTCAGTCTAAGCAACAAGAGAACTGTAAAAACAATTGAAAATTCGATACTTACTGAATAATTTTATAGTTCGATGTTTTTTCAACGAAAATTCCAAAAATTGTAGTGAAAAACCGTTTTTGAAGCAGAAAATTTCAGTACTTCTAGGACATTATCCTTAAGGAAATAAGCTTTAATCATTTTAAAAAAAAGTTAGCCCTCAAGTGTTGAAAAACTTCAGCTCTTCAAGAAACTTCCGCTTTAAATCTCTCGTACATATGTTGTTTCAAATAATTATGAGTTTAACCATCTGACAAAAGTATCCACCACTTTTCTTCTTCTCAACCCCTCTTCCCTTTCTACCCTATAATTCTTAACAGATGTTTCGATGAACAAGTAACATGTCTGCATGAATCCATTATGCTAATTACAACCAGTCTCAATGTTTTTTTCGTGAGTTAACTAGACTAATGATGAGTTTTCTGAGTTCTGATTACATGTAAGGTGTAAATATTCTAAAAGCGTAACCAGCAAAATGAGGTATTCGACGAAAAGGGGTTAGAAAGGGGTTATGATAAAGTTGTTTTATTTTCTCTCAGGAGGCCAGTTAGTTAGCGCAAACTTTTTAGAAAAACATATATGAAAATTACAAGGCTTTCAAGGACCTTTATTCAACTTCACGCATGCCATCACTAAACTGTAACAACTGCCCTTTTCAGTGTGATTAATGGAGCGTTAAAATATCAACAAAAAATGAAAAATAAGAGGAGCACCGATTTGGTACCTTCTTTAGTCTCACCACGAATTGCCGTGAAATGGCAATGGATTACGGTGTTTTTATGTCTCTACTTTTCGAACGGAGCAATAACACTTAAACAAGATTAAGCAATGAGAAAACACTATAATATATTGCCATTTCACGGCAATTAGTGTTGAGAATAAAGAAGGTTCGACATCGGCGCTCCACTTATCTTTCAAATTTTTCGAATTTTAACGCTCCTTAAGTGGAGTTTTTTTGCTTCAAACGTGAATACTTTTTTAAAATTACTTATGTTTTTTTTCCATTAGGTAATTCTTGACAATAATCACCTGCTAACAGCGGAATTATCACTACAGGGGCGGTAATTTAAATACTCTAGTATGAACAGAAGTCTGGGAGCTCATTAAACTCTGCTTGACGATTACGAAAATGATCTATCCAGTTGCATAGAAATTCACGAAGTCCAACCCGGAAACTAAATTTTATGGTAAAGAAGTAAAAGAACTCCTCTTGACCTCCTCTTGACTCATCG
Organism: Allodiplogaster pararmata; assembly: GCA_964056735.1. Lineage (NCBI taxonomy): Eukaryota > Metazoa > Nematoda > Chromadorea > Rhabditida > Diplogasteridae > Allodiplogaster > Allodiplogaster pararmata. The sequence goes on from OZ057405.1 coordinate 13,481,016, forward strand.
CTTTCTCATCCAGCGCCCCTCAGTCAATCCTCTCAGTTGCCTTCTCTGCTATCCATCTCACCACATATCCTCGCCTACGATGCCGCGGTAAGAGCTATGACAGTCGACAAGAACATGATAGAAACTAAGGCCGAGAACATAGTCTGCCTTGGTATCCCAGAACAAGACAACGATGAGGCAACAGATGCGGCTGATCAAGTATTTCTTTCAGCGCTTTCCCGGGATGTCGGAATACCGCAGATTGGAACTGCTCGTTTTAGACGGTTTGGTGACCCAGCAAAAAAGCGGCGCATTCTCAAAGTCTTCCTTGAGTCTGCTCCCCTTAGAAACGAAGCTCTGATGAAGATCAGAAAAAGCCGCCCTCCTTGCCTCTCCAAGTTCCCGCACAGTTACATTCGGGAATACCTAACTCGCGAAGGACTCCAAATTGAGCGTGAAGTCAAAAGAATCGCCAAGGAAAGAAATCAGACTCCCGATGGGCCGAAATGGAAAGTCGTCGGAACGTGTCTGCTGCCGGTCCGAACAACTTCGTATTCACAGCCAAGGCCATCCTCCACGCCTAGAAATGCGGAAACTCCCTGTCCGTCAGTTTTCAAGGTCCTTTCTCCGTCAGTAAATCGTCCTCTGGTGGTCTTGACTTCACCTGCGAATCCTGCGACTGTCTCTTCTTCGCCAAATAATCGCCGATCTTCTCGGAATGTAACGATGAGACGTTAGGTGAGTGGCGGTGTTCTTTCTTGTCCTGACCCTCCTAGTCCCCCACATTTTTCACAGAGTTTAAGTATCAACTGCATCTTTTTTAATGCTCGATCACTTCGTAATAAGCTGTATAATCTATCTTTTCTGCTGAGTTCTCTTTCATATGATGTAATAGCTATATGTGAGACCTGGCTTACGAGCCAAGATAATGATTCCTTGGTACTCAACAATGCTGATTATCATATTTTTCGTTGTGATAGAGATCGTTCAATGAAAGGAGGTGGCGCAGCTATCCTTGTATCGAATCGTATTCCTTGCTCATTCGTTTCTACTTGCTCTGATGACGGCTTCGAAGCTGTCACCATAGACCTTTTTCCGTCTGTGTCTTCCACAGTATCGACTCGACTGAGATATATTTGTGCGTATCGATCTCCTTCTTGCCCTGACTCTTCCCTCTCAAAGCTATTGCCTTATTTCTCAGAGCTAGTTTGTTGTGACACATTGAGTCCTAAGCCTGCAATAATCGTTGGTGACTTCAATTTCCCTTTCATAGATTGGGCCACTCTTATATCGCACAGAAGTGGACAGGATGAAATGTTTCTCGAATTCATGAGCGATAACTTCTTTACGCAGTATGTTGATACCCCCACTCGAAACGACAATACTCTTGACCTGTTATTCTCGAATGTACCTATTATTTCCGATTGTAAAGTTATAGGTCGTTTCCATAGTAGCGACCACAATGCAGTTACTTTTGAGCTGTCATTTACAGTCAATACCAGATCGGTTCCATCAGCTTTCAAACTGTTCACTAAAGCCAACTGGCTGTCTATAGAAAGTGAACTAGTCTTTCATGATTGGACTTTAATGCTTTCTTTGATGAATGTTGAGTCTGCAAACAATTATCTTGTTTCTTTCATAGGCTCGCTTATTGAGAGCTACGTTCCCTTGGTAGATCGTAAAGACCCATCATTTCGCTACCCAAAGGTTCTTCGTGAAATGTACTCTAAGCTGCAACGTATCTCTAAGAAATCCCCTTATTCTCATTTTTGTATAAGGAAATCTGCTGAATTCGATAAGATGTTGCATAGCTTTGAATATGATCAGGAAGCTAAACTTATACTGCGAGGAAATCAAAAGTCCTTTTTCGCTGCCTGTAGAAATCGTTTAAGTATGAATGTCAACCTAGCCATTCCTACTCTGTTAGATAATCAGAGGCAAGAGATAATATTGTCATCGGATAAGGCGAATGCCTTTTCTGAATACTTCGCTTCCGTGTTTTCCGAACCTATCCATGGTCCATTAAGAAATCCATCCTGCACTAGAGTAATTGAGAGGATGAGTGTTGATTGTATTACTGAGGAAATGGTTTTGAAAGCCCTTTCATCTCTTTCAGCCAAATGCAATACCTCTCCCGACGGGATACCAAATATCCTTTTGAAGAAATGTAGATTCGCTCTTGTGAAACCTTTATGCGTTTTATTCAATAACAGTCTGCTTTCTGGCTCAGTGCCTTCTATTTGGAAGCGATCAATTGTTAAACCAGTACACAAATCTGGTTCTCGCAATCTGTTAAATAATTACAGACCTATATCGTTATGTTGCTCGTTATCCAAGATTATGGAAAAAATCGTTTTCGCCTTAGTTTATTCGTATTTAGAAGAATCAAAGCTATTGTCTCCATATCAAGCAGGTTTTAGAGCGAGAAAGTCTACCGTAACATCTTTGGTAGAATCTCATTCTTTTGTTGTTGATTCTTTGGCTCAAGGGTTTTCAGTTGATGTTATTTTCCTCGATATTCGTAAAGCGTTCGATACTGTAGATCATAGGCTGCTTTTATATCAGGTTCATTCGTTCGGTATCTCCTCTAATATTGTCAATTGGCTTAGTAGCTATTTAAGTAATCGAACTCAATCAGTCTTAATCGAATATGTGCTATCTCAGCCCATGCCTGTTATTTCAGGTGTGCCTCAAGGCTCTTCCCTTGGTCCTTTACTATTCCTTATGTATATTGATTCAGTGAAGGAAGCGATACCTCCTAACCTTCGATTCGGTTTGTATGCAGACGATATAAAAATTATGGGTCGTGTTCCCTCTTCTAGCCATGATATCCAAGTCGCTCTTGATCTTGTTACCGCTTGGTGTTCGGAATGGAACTTGTCTTTGTCGACATCTAAGTGCAGTGTTTTGCATTTAGGACCCCGAAATCCTTCTGTTGTATACCGTATAAATGGTCTCCCCTTAACTGTTGACGAGATAGCTAAAGATCTTGGTGTCACTATTTCCGATGAATTCTCGTACAAACACCATATTGTCGATAAGTGTAAGAGAGCTTCCGCTGTTGTCAACATGTTATTTAAAGCTTTTAAATCCCCTTCCATTTCTCTGTTGACATCTGCTTTTAAAATCTATGTCCGACCCATTATCGAATACGCAAGTGAGTTGTGGAATCCATCTTCCTCGGGCCTTGTTAAGTTGGTTGAGAAAGTCCAACGCTCTTTCACGAGGAGAGTACTAGGAAGAGTCCGTCACCCTAAGCTTCCGTATTCCCAGAGGCTTTCAATGCTAGGCCTTCAGAGCCTCGAGTACCGTCGCGCTATCTCTGATCTACTTTTTATTCATAAATGTTTACATAACAGCTTAGACATAGACACTGATCATTTATACGAAATCTCGGCTGTTCAGCGTTTCACTCGGCATTCGCATCCTCTAAGACTTATTCCTCCTCACCGCATCAATAAGACCTCTTTATCGACATGTGTTTCCCGTCAAATGTCTGTTTGGAACTCTCTTCCATTTGATGTTATCAACGAAGCTAGTAGCCTTAAATTTAGAAAGCAACTTCTTTCGTTGCCTGTGAATGTGATTGTGCCAGTTAGTCTTGTTTCTGATACTTAATTAAGACTTGTTATTTTTCATCATTATCACAGCCCCCCTTTTTTTCCCTTTACACACCGCCACTAAGCTTTATGTGTAATGTAGTCCATGCATACCTCTGTTTATATGTATGTAATTTGCTTTTGTCTTAAATACCTACATGCTTGGAATAAAGAATGAATGAATGAATGAACGAAGTTCTTGTCCACAGCATATGCTCGGGCTTATGCTTCACAGCTCGGGCTTATGATTCAAATCTATACTGACCATAAGTGTAAAAGAACGAGAACGATAGGCACACTAAGAATGTAGATTTCAGGGCTCGTTAAATTTCACTTTCGAACTGATTCAGGCGATTTTGATTTGTAGTAATTTAGAAAAAGACTTTACAAACGAAAATTCCAAAATAAAGACGCAAATTTGGCTAGAAGTCCAACAAGGAAGTTCTGAGAAGCAATGTAACGCACACACGGAGCATTCTTCGGAACCGCGGTGAGAACAGGACGTAGACGTAAAAGGAGAAGCTCATATTGGCCAGTCCTGCAATGCAAAAGTGTCAGACATCAAACCTAGTTTTGCTTGCAACACATCCTTCAAAGAGGAATTGAGCTCATACTTCTTAACTCGGCTCCAATCGGGAATCCTAAAAAAACCTGGTCGGGAACCCTCAAACACTTCTTTTAACGACAGAACAGTTATTGAATTTTTGCAGATTTTGCACAACTCATTCCAGCCAGAACTTTCAGGGAGACAAAAAAGAAAACATGGTTCTGGAAATAATACCTCTGGTAATAATCGCGCCAGATATACGGTTTCCCAAGAACGGCATGATAAGGCCAACGGAGAAGACGAGTCATATAGCAATGACTGACCGAATAAATAAGTCATTGAGTATGACTAACCTAAGAAAAGTAAAAAAATTTCACGACTAAAGTCGAAAATGGTAGCTTGAAAAAGGAATAAATGAATAATAGAAGAATGATTAACCAAGAAAAAGCGATGTCGTATGCAGGGAGCATATGGACTCAACTGCGGTTGGCCCTTTGATGGCTACGTACAGAAATACGAAAACATATGGAAAGTCATTCAGCTGAAAAGTCAATTGTTTTCAGAACTTACGCTTTCAAAAATTGGAAAAAGCTCAGAAATGAAGTTTTATATTACAGCTTGTTGCAAAAATTTCTTCTTATACAGCATGATTTTTAATCTTCCATATAGTATGTACTATGTATATCACGGACGAACGATATGTCCTCGCTGGCGTAACTTTTAACCCGCTCGCTTTTTCGATGTGATATATGAGAGAAAACTGGGTTGCTTCGCACCCCATCGATTAGCTTTTCCCATGTGATACAGTAGTTGCAATAATGTATGTAGTACAATCCGTCATCCTTTTTTCACGGTGAAATAGTGCCATGATTCAAAACCAAAAAAATTAAACTGATCATAAAGAATACAATGTCTAGGCTGTGATGCTGTTTTACACAGCGAACTTTGGCTACTTATCTTTCAGAATTGAGTCGAACCTAATTTCACTGCATTGGTTAAATGAGTAAATGAGTATCTCAACAATGCACCGATTAAGTTTTTTTTAAAATTAAAACTTTACTTGCAATATCGTCGTAATAAGAGCGAGACGAGTGACGCATCGCTTCTCTTTACTGGAAATAAGTTTGCGCTTTAAAAGTAATGAAATGAATTAAAAATTAAAGAATATTCAAATAAAATTGCGGCAAAAATAAAGGATAAAGCTAAAAATGGTAGAATCTCAGAAAAGCGAAATGAAAATATTTGGGGAAACGGATGAGGGAGGAGAAGGCCGGTAAATAACTCATTTCAATTTTCAATTCAATTTAAACGCTTTATCAAGATCAACAAGCCACATCGGGGATATAACATCATCGATTATGGGATCTCCACTCCTCAGCATTCTCTGCCTTCCTTAGGAATTGGGGACCAACGGCTTTGACAAAGTCGTCCCTCCATCTCATAGCAGGGCGACCTTTCGTTCGCTTTGGCCCACGCGGGTGCCACTCTAGAACAGCCCGCGCCCACCGACTGGGGTCGAGCCTCGCAATTCGGCCTACCCAACGCCACCTCCTTTCACGGCAGATTCTGACCACGTCCATTATGCCCGTCTGACCGCGCACCCACTCGTTAGTCCGCCTGTCGAGTAACGAGCACCCCAGCATAGAGCGCTCCCATCTACGCTGCGCCACAGCCAATTTGTTCTCAAGTCTTTTTGAAAGGGTCCAGGTCTCCGAGGCATAGATTAGAGCGGGCAAGACAGCACCTTCGAAAAGGCGCCTCTTGAGAGACATTGGGACCATTCTTGCCGCGAACAGGCTACGGTATCTATTGAAAGTGAAGTTTGCGGACCGGATTCTCCTATCAACTTCAACCGTGAAACGGCTGTCATCGAGGGAGACATCCTGCCCTAAATACACGAATTTGTTCACCACACGAACCTTGGTACCCCTGATGGTTAGTACATGTCTACACATAGGGTTGGTCGAGATTGCCACAGTTTTTGAAGGATTGAGTGACAAACCGACTTTCCCCAGTGCGACAATAAGCTGATCAACCATAGATTGAATCGTGACTGATGAGAACTGCATCATCAGCGTACAGCAAGTGGTTTAAGTACCTCCCATTAACATTGATCCCTATCCCGCACCAGTTGAGAGACTTGAAAGCTTCTTCAAGAGCAGCAGTGAAAAGACGCGGAGACAGACAGTCCCCTTGTCTAACTCCCCTGCCAATCTCTATCGGAACCTCCTTGTCATTGACCACTAGAGAGTTGAAGCTCTCTTTTCCCAACCGATACAGGCAGTTCACAAGTTTAGGATGCACCCTTTGTGCTTGCAGGGACTCGTAAACCACCCTGGAGTGCACACTATCAAACGCTTTTTGAATGTCCAAAAACAATAAGCACAGCGGTAGCCGATACTCCTTGCAGTTGGAAATGATGAGATTTAGCGTGAAGATGCCATCCAGAGCTGAATACTGAGAACGAAAACCCATCTGGTTCGTGCTTCTTTCTGGGTCAATAATTTGAGCCACTCTCCGGTTAAGAACCCCCGTGAAGGTTTTTTTGAACCACGGGCAAAAGAGTGATAGGCCTATAGTTTTTTTGTGAGAGTGGCATCTCCTCCTTTTGGCAGAAGTATGATGCGGCCATTCCCAAATCCTGATGGAATTTGTCGCTCCAGACATCTATTAAAGATGTTGGTTAGGGCAGGGGTGAGAATGTCCGCACCACAGCGAAGCATTTCCCCAGTGATTCCGTTCTTCCCTGGCGATTTACCAGAAGTGAGAAACCGGAGTGAAGCGAACACCTCATCGTTTTGGATGGGCATCCACTCCTCCTCAGTGTATAACTCGGTATACCCATCACCACTATCACAATAACTCATTAAACTGATCATAAAGAAGTCGAAATAGCTTACCTAAAGGGAATCTTTATTTCCCTCCTGCTGTTGGACTTGCCCAAATCATGCCTGAGGCGGAAACAGATTGCGATGGTCATGATAACCAGTAGACAGAGGGGAAGGAGAAGTGCGAAGACCAGGTTTCCCACCACGTGCACCAGTTCCCAAATCTTGATGAACTCGGCTGAACCGCTCTTCTTTGTTCATTATGCAGCGTTTGACTGTGAAATTATATATTGTGCACTGATAAGTGCGTTATGAGTCACAAGCTCGACCGCCACCCGAACGAATTCCCCCGTGTCGAGATGCTGGGTTGAACAATGTTAATAGGGCTTGCGCAAATCTCAACCCCCCCTAGAAGTGACCTAAAGAGTAAGTGCTATTGGTTTAGATCTGTATTTTATCTCAGGTCAACGCGTAACCTGCCTCGAGGTAGATATAATCGCGAAGAAGATCGTTGTGCACCCTTTATGCGTCCCTAATTTTATTTTTCTGAGTAGCTATTAACTTTTCCGTCTATGAAAACATGACTAATAAACTAGCATTTAGAGTGGGAAAACAATCTTTCAAACAAGTGTTGAAAAATAATTTCGTTTATGTAATTCCAAATTTCTCAGCTTGAAGTTCTCTCATTTTGACTCCAAAACAAAAGAGAACAAAGCGGTTTTTTTTTTTACGAATGCTTTTGAAAAAAAAGAAGAAACAAAAAAAAGAAGGACTTCGACAATGATTAATACATATAATCAAAATTGACTGACAATGCCGAAAGACGCTGACTATCCGAATGACATTTCTTCCGCAGTCATCCATGGTATACTCCGGCTTACGATTGATCGGATAAATGGCCGCGAGTACTGCACCTGCAAGTTCATTATTTTTATGCGTTTATTTCATTCATTCATTCATTATTTCATAATTTTATCCATTACAGTTACATATTTATTATATTTATGCATTCATTCAAAAATTCATTATTTCATCGATTCATCATATCTATGCACAATTACGTTCACAACAGCAACAATGACTGAAGGATAAATTTATGAAATTAAATGGGGAAATTAAATGAGCTACTGAGTATAAGATTTAAGGTTGATGAAAATTTTTTGTAAACATCTAAATGGAATCTGGTATTTATTAAAGTGAACCAACCTCACTTCTAGACTTAAGAGTGAATTCTCACAGTTCAAGGTTAGGTATTGTATTTAGTAAAGTGAACCAACCTTACTTCTAGACTTAAGAGTGAATTCTCTAAATGGAAGCTGGTATTTACTAAAGTGAACCAACCTAACTTCTAGACTTAAGAGTGAATTCTCACAGTTCAAGGTTAGGTATTGCTACTTATCCAGTCGGAGCTGTCTCATCTTACTCTAGTTTTACAGCTTTATGCTCAAATTGAAAATTATTCTTTTTTAATTCAACTCTCTGTCTCTCTCTGAATCCAAAATAACTAGTTTCTGAATCCAAAATAACTAGTTTCTTTCTCGACCTCTCTCTTCTTTTTCTTTATTTTTCTATTTTCTCTTTTTCTATACAATGTCCTCTCAAACTTACCAGCACTGACGATGACCACGTAGCATTTGTTGAGAAATGACTTGGTCCATAGCTGCTTGGACTTGGCCGGGAAAAATACATGGCACCAGCACTCGCCGATCATCAAAACCGTCAGCCTGAAAACAGTTAGTTGATGCTTATAAAACGAAAACTGCCTAAAGTGCCATGGGTCCTCGGGAATGAATAGGTAACGCGTGAAAAAGAGTAATTATCGCAGGCTCGATCCTACACCGCGGAATAGTTTTTGAGCAAGCATTTTCTTTAAAAGTTATTTCTCCCTCATCTGTTTCTTGGTGTTTGTATGGGACAATTAACAAACCTTTGATGAATGAAATGCACTGGAAGAAATTGTATTGTGTTTTTTCTCTAGAATATTGTTTAATCACGGAAATTTATAACAATTACGTTCAAATTGTGTAGTTTCTTGAACAATTTCATTTCTATACAAACGTATCTTTGTTGTTCCATTAACGCGACCTTGTACTTTTCTAACTACAACCTCCATATGAGAGTTTGTCATGCGAGGGTTAAATGTCGGATTGCCCATGTTGTGACAACAAATTGAAACGATTTAATTAAAGCAAGAGAAAAACGAGGACGAGTGTGAAAATCTAATTTTAGCAATTTTCTCATGTTTTGTGGCAATTTCGAAGGGAAATTCACTTGTTTACGAGTTAAAGACGGGATTTAGTAGAAATAAAGGTTCAGAAATAGTAATTATCGGGTACTAAGAAGACCTGTGGTTCTAACTGAGGTTCGAATGGGTCTAACTGAGGTTCGAATGGGTCTAACTGAGGTTCGAATGGGTCTAACCGAGGTTCGACAGTACCGAAGAGAATAATTTTTGAACTTTGCTCTTTTATTTGATCTTCAACTGTTCCTTGGACAAGATAACATGCATACGTAGAATAAAATGTATCGAGTTTTGCGTTGGGTTCAAACTAGTCATTTGGAGTAATCGGAGGTACATATAATGGCTAATAGAAAGCAGCGTAGCGTGACATAAATGAGAAAAAAACTTCAATTGTGGTAGATGTAAATATTTCTCTTGAGTGTTTAAAAGTATGAATATGTTTAAAAGTATGAATAGGTATATATTTTTGGTTTGAAAAAGGGAAACATAACTCCAAAAAGATGAATTAGAAGTTAAAGATTCCCTTCTCCAAGCAAGTAAGTCGGTCGCGTCCGCAACTTTCCCTCACGATTCCTTTGACCCAACTATTCTCGTCTACTAAAAAAATGTACTGGTCTTCTACTTCTACTCCGATTTAGAGGGCTCTTCGGAAAAATGAGGTTAAAAAGATGAACGGTCTCATTGGGACTCTTCAGTGCAACGCCACAGTTGCTAATACCTCTTCGCAAGTTTCCTCTAAACCCCTAAACCCTATCTAGCACCATGTTAGTGATAACACTGAACACGTTATCCTTTGGCAATAAAGATATGAATATGAATCAAAAAAAATTAAAGCAAGGAATGGGAAAAATTTACGGATAAAGTTCATACTTAGTTAAATCGTCCCGTCATATTTTTTGCTCGCTAACAATTATTTGATTATTAGTCAACAATCCTATTCTAATATGTCATTCAGCTTTTCTGAGTGATGTTTCACTTTACTCTTTTCTGCAAAAACCAATTGTTAAATATTTCTCATGATTTCATGCTTGTTGACATATGTGTACTATATGTATACAACATATTCATTGGCAAAAAAGAAGTTTTGAATTGTATCTGCTTAACTTTAAATCGGATCAGCGAACCAATGTGATATACTAAGTAAATTTATTTTATTTCAAACCAAAATGAGTCTTTCTTACGTTCGAAAAAATCTTGCCCTATCTAGACCCCAATTGGATTCTTTTGTTTTAATTGAACGTATCTGTTTTTTGTTCAAAAATGCTTTTGAAAATCTCTTAAGACCCCGCAGACTCCTTCATTAAAACAATGTTGTCTACTGCTTCAGCTGAAGATATAGATAGATTTTAGATAGATTTTATTCCTTGCAAATCAATCTTGAATATTTACAAAGGAGGACTGTCGCATGCGGGAGTTCAGTTATACCACATAAAAAGGACGGTGTTTTCTCTGACGAGCAGGAGTGAATTTAATGCGGGAGCTTGGGAGTCTACACGAGTTCTCTGACGAGCAGGAGTGAATTTAATGCGGGAGCTTGGGAGCCGACACGAGTTCTCTGACGAGCAGGAGTGAATTTAATGCGGGAGCTTGGGAGCCGACACGAGTTCTCTGACGAGCAGGAGTGAATTTAATGCGGGAGCTTGGGAGCCGACACGAGTTCTCTGACGAGCAGGAGTGAATTTAATGCGGGAGCTTGGGAGTCTACACGAGTTCTTAGGAAATTAGAGCAGAAGGACGAGGAGTCGTAAACTTGAGTAGAGTGAAGTGAAGTCATGATGTGGAGAGGAGGGGGGACGATGGTTTCATGGGAAAATGAAGAAAGAGAGGAAAGCAGATACGACCATCTCGAGGGCAGGGAAAGAGAAAGAATGCCTATACCTATGCGCTAAAAAAACTTCTTACTACATGTTGCGCTAACTCCTCTGCCATAAAAAAAACCTGTTTCCTAAGTTCTTACGCTAAAAAGACTCCTTTTATAAAATATTATTCACCTAACTCCTTTGCTGAAGAGATTTTGTTTTCAATTTTTTGTCTTTTAACGTTTTGAACCTCTCTTCAGAAAATACCTCGTTTAGCGCTTCCTGTTATTCTTATCATCTATCGTTACAAATTGTCTGTAAGAAAATTTAAATACTGTGACGCTTGTTTTTTTGAATATGAATCATATCTTGGACTAGGCATTGTGAGAAGAAGAAATTGTCTCGCTCTCGGGACTTGTTCCGACATATCTCATCCCTCACTCGGCCTAAACCTGTGCCTCCTCGATATCTATTGAATACTACAGGGGACATAGTATTGAAAAATAAACTTAAATGTTCTCTGCTCTCTACCGAATTCGCTTCTCATTATACTAAGGATGATAACCAACGTATCGCATTGCAAACTGAAGCGGCCCCTACTATGAGCCCATTTTCTATTTTTCTCCCCTCTTCTGTTCTTAAAAGCCTCTCGAAGCTTAAACCAACGGGTAGCAAAGGTTCAGATGGTATCCCTCAGATTGTCCTCAAGAAATGTGCTAAGTCTCTTGCACTTCCTCTTTCCCATATTTTCAACTATTGTATTATCTGTGGTCAAATACCGTCTTACTGGAAACATTCTCTGGTGACCACTATTCTGAAACCAGGCAAGGAACCTCACTTGGTGTCCTCCTATCGTCCGATTTCCATCCTTTCTCCCTGTTCTAAAATGATGGAGCGACTTGTTAGAGCTTTCATAATCAATCATCTATCCGAGCACTCTATTATACCTATCAATCAACATGGGTTTAGGCGTGGAGCGTCCACAGTAACCAATTTATTTATATGTGAAGATGATTGGACCTCTTCGTTAGCCAAAGGTCTTTCAACGGATGTCATCTACCTTGACTTCTCTCATGCATTTGACACCATTAGTATAAGTAAGCTTTTGTCTAAATGCACACATTATGGAATTACTGACCCACTCCTTTCTTAGCTTGAGTCTTTTTTAACTAATAGATCTCTTCTCTGTGTCTCTGTGCGTATGGGTGATGTCACTTCTGATCCAATGAATGCCACATCGGGTGTGCCCCAAGGGTCTGTCCTGGGGCCACTTCTTTTTACTCTGTATATATCCGATATAAATGAGGTACTAGAAAACTTTCCTAATATTCGTCATCAAGCATACGCAGACGATTTCAAGATTTATGTTTCTTATGATAAGAACTCATACGGCGAACGAACTCGAGAGCTGCAATCAGCATTAGATTCCGTATTCGATTGGTGTTTAGTTAACCAACTATCTCTTTCTCCATCCAAGTCTCTCCATATTCACATTGGAGGTCGATCTTTATATTCCTCATACAGTATAAATAATGTTTCCATTTCATGTGTATCTCAGATACGTGACCTGGGCATACAAATAGTTTCTTCTTTGCGTAGGAAAGAGGCTGTAGCAGACCGAGTTAAAAAGGCATCCAAAGCAATGTATGCTATGCTCCGTGCGGTAACTGTTAATGATCCTGGTATACTGGTCAAGTGCTTTAAAACTTACGTAATGCCGCACTTGGACTATGCTTCGAATATATGGAATCCATACTATGGAAGAGATTGTGATGATATAGAGAAAGTTTTAAGGAAATTCACTCGCATAGTTTATCATCGATGTTTCGCAAATGAAGTTAATACGAGGTCTCTTCCTTCTTACCCCAATCGACTTGCCCGCCTTGGATTCGTTTCTCTCTCCAAGAGGAGGATATTTTCTGACTTAGTTATGGGTTTCAAGATCTTCCATGGACTGTCGATAATAGATAAAAAACGATTCTTCAAAGAGACTATTCCAACGCGAACTAATATAAATGGCTTATTAGTTCAGGGTAGCAAGAATACAGCTAGAAACAACTCTTATGGAATGCGAATATCCCGCCTTTTCAGCAAACTACCTCGAAACTTGATTAATAGTATGAACCTGAAATATTTTAAATCCCAATTAAAAAGTGGTGTTCTATCTACTCTTCTCTCGTCATGAATTCAGAACTAAATTTTTTTTGTCGTTCAAATTGTTCTACTTATATAGTTTTGTTTGTTTGTTTTTTTCCCCGTTCAATTCGCTATATTAAAGTCAAATTGATGTACTGCTTTTGTTGTCGTATTTGACAATTGTTTAGCTGACATATTCATTCCTCATTTTCAATTGTAATCAAATTTGTGCGTTATTGCATCGAAAGATGTAGATAAAAAATATATATATATATATCATCTAACCACATCGAGAGGAATCCAAAGACGTTCCCGAAAAATGAAGTGTACGGCCAGATAAGCCAATAGTAGAAGTCGATTTCCGAGTACGGCCTCCACAATTCCAGCAACCGCAGAGCATTCGGCAGCAGACAGAGCATCGTCAGCGTGTTCATCAACTGCAACAATTTGAAAAAAGTTTCTATTAAAGTTTTTGTGATGATTAATTTGCTTCCGAAATTCAAAAAATCTTCTTTTTACGCATGGAATCTTTTCCCGTTGGATAACCTCAATGAAATACAAATATCGATTGGAACCGTGCTCAATGTTCATTTTTACGATGATTGTATTCTTAAAAATGAACTATGATCATAACTGATGAAAAAACGTTTGAGAATTGAAAAGGCTACAATTTGTTGAAATGAGAAAATTAAAAAATATATGTACTATAGCCGTTTTCCCATGATGCAAAGTAAGGTTTTTCTTATTCCTGGTTTTTTCATGATGCAAAGTAAGGACTCCTGGTTTTCCCACGATGCAAAGTAAGGTTTTTCTTATTCCTGGTTTTTCATGATGCAAAGTAAGGTTCTCATGATTCCTGGTTTACCCATGATGAAAAGTAAGGTTTTTCTTATTCCTGGTTTTTTGATGATGCAAAGTAAGGTTCTCTTGATTCCTGGTTTTCCCATGATGCAAAGTAAGATTTTTCTTATTCCTGATTTTTTTCATGATGCAAAGTAAGGTTCTCATGATTCCTGGTTTTCCCATGATGCAAAGTAAGGTTCTTCTTATTCCTGGTTTTTTCATGATGAAAAGTAAGGTTTTCATGATTCCTGGTTTTCCCATGATGCAAAGTAAGGTTTTTCTTATTCCTGGTTTTTTTTTCATGATGCAAAGTAAGGCTCTAATTCCACACAGAAAAAAAACTCACCAGCCGCGTGCAAAGCATTCTTATGGCGAGGAAGTATCGGATGTTGTCGGAGTTGTAGATGAGGAGGTTGATGCAGTTCCCGGTCATGGCTAGGAAAAAGACGATAACGAAACCGTACCCGAGGAGGTACCGGTAAATGCTGCTTGCTTCACATGCCTGCATTTGTATCTTATAGGTATAACATTATATATAACATGGGTCCTATAGTTATAATATTTCAACATGGGTCTTAATTATACTACATTATGCATAAAATAGCCTAAATAAGAGTACACCCTACTCCTAGCTGTTTTCAATGAAGGGATACCATACCAAACAGAGGAACGGACTGTTTCCAAAAAACATCGTGTGGTGGGCAGGAATCGAACTAGTGACTTTCGCGGCGATGCTCTTACCGACTGAGCTACAAACGCACACAATATAGTGCACATTTAAAGACCCAGACACCATAATATCATGCGGAAAATGGGTGTTAAATCTATAAACATAGTTCTTAGGCACAACATCATGAATAACATGGGTTTTCTAAGTATATCATTCACATGTTTCTCAAACGAGTAACATTGTGTATAAGTTAAGTTATGACAAAACTACCGATCGGCAAAAGCATGGCCGCAGGTTGGGATTGAACCCGGTCGTTTTATATCATTTGCAGCAAACGTGTTAACACTAAAACATCAAGGGCATGTTGCCATCCCGTCGGAAAGTGCTTCATTCAAGTCTCAATGGCCTTGCTCCTTGGCCAATACGTTGTTTCATTTAAATTTTTGTGATGGTTATGTCACTTTTTTTACGACGACATTAGGCCAATTCCGGCTTCGGTTTTTTTGTGTGTGTGTGTGAAAGTTTTTCATTGTGAGGCTCGTTTCTACAAATTGACATAGAAGTTGACAAATTGACAATTGACAAATGACAAATTGACAACATCTTATCAAAAAATTCCTCGTACACTCTTTGGTCCGATTTATATTTTTTTGAATAATATTTCAATCATTAAGAAAATTTATCAGAAGAATTCCTTGATGGATAAATACGAGAAAAAAATAGTAGAAGAAAGTGAGAAAAACAAAGAAAAAAAAACGTTGAATAGAGTGTTCGATGAAAAAAATAGTCTACAATATCCCGTTCCAATGTACGTATACATACATGTTTACATTTCCTTATTCGTATCAAATAAAGAAAACGGCCTCTGAGTTCTTGATGGAAGATACTTCTTCTGAAAAAAATGCACTTTGTGTAACAATTATCTATTTTTCGTTTTCCGGGTTTCTTGTTTTTTTTTTACTTTCACAATCTCTCTCTTCCTTTTGTCTTTTTGTTTTTTCTCTTCCTTTTGTCTCTAAGTACATGTTTTCACCCTCGGTAAAAAATTGCCAGTTTGATGCTTTCCATTTGAGGTTCCACATTAACAAAAATATTTATAATTATTAAAGGAGAAATTTCTTCACCAAACAGCAGTAGTGTTTATAATTACAAAGCCTGAACACTTTCTTCTGTGAATTTCAAAACCCTCATCAATAATTCACCTCTACTATTTGAAAGCATTGACGATCTTCTTCGACTCCGTTAAATTTTCCGAGAATTCCCGCTTCAAAAAAGGTTTTTTGAGGAACGATTAGTAACCGGTCCATGTAAAGTGAGGCAGGGTGCGTGACAACCTAATTTTGCGAATTCTAATAACACATTCGCATGAAATGGAGAAGAGAATGTAGATAAATTATTTACATTGAAAATATGAGACATTCAGGAAAAAGGGCATAAAGAACTATATTTGTTTTCTCTCAACGTTTATAACGACTATGTTTAATGTCTACAAGAATAAATTACAAGCAAACAGGGAAGAAAATAAGTTCCACAGATAGAACTTCGGCGAGAACAAAAGTATAGAAAAATAAAGGATAAATAAAGGTAAATATAAAAAAGTAGAGTAGAAATAGGGACATAGAGAGAGAAAGAGAGAGAGAGAGAGAGAGAGAGAGAGAGAGAGAGAGAGAGAGAGGGGGGGACATAGAGAGAGGAAAGAGGGACATAGAGAGAGGAAAGAGGGGAAAGCTATACATAGAAAAACGAAATTTAGGACTAGAAAAGAGACGAATAAAACTGATAATAATTGATGAACTATAAAAATAGAAAAGTCATGTTTCTAAATAAAAACATGATTATAAGAACTGGTTGGAAAAACGTGAACAATTCGGATGAAACACTGCTTGCTTACCTGTAAACAAGCCTCAATCCCGTTGTCAACAAATGACTCAAAAAGTCTCTTATTTATCATCCACTGTTACCATCCTTCAACTCAATTCATGAAAGTTTTGGTGCTAATCATTCATGTTGAAAACATGTCTAATGCTGACAGTTAAGACAAACTCATTCCTTTGCGTAAACGCAACTGAAATTCACGCCAGCTTAATCCTGGTTATTACTCCACTACTGATGTATAACTTTGGACTACCGATAGAAGTATCGTGAATGATTCACCATAACCCTGTAAGAGTTCGACCAAATTGGAATTTGTCTGTGTTATCGGTCATCAATCTTTGTCCTTAGTTTTTCAAGTCATTAATTATTTTATTCATCTATTTGTTATACCTCCAATTACTCCAAATGACTGAATGACAGTCAAACATCCACCAACGACTCTAAGACAGTCGAGCACCACAAATGACTTAATCACAGTCAAACACATACAAATGACTGACTGACAGTCAAAAACTCACCACTGTCAGCGCGCATTCTTCTTCATAGTCCAACAAAGCACTCATCCACTGCGTCGCGTTCCTTCTCCACTCATCAGAGAGCTGGAAGTCGTCCATGGAGAGGGATTGGTTGAGAACCGACCGGGGCGTCAGAGGCGCCTGGATTGAGAAGAGCACTTCATTGCCTGAACTAGCGAGGGAACTTCAGCGCCTGAATCAGGGAGGACACGAGAGGGAAAATCATTTAATGAGTATACATATGAACATCATCAGCCCTTGATTATAAGTTGAACTTGAGAAAAAGGCGAGTCGCAAGCGGGATAGCACGCTCAGAAAAAAAGAATAAATAAATAAAATCACAAAGAAAATTAGTTTTGCTCACCGAAAAAATTATTTTTGTAAATTTGCTTTTGTTCAATTTAATATGTATACATAAAGCGCCATGATTCATTGAAATACAGACAGCTCTAGTTTAATTTCACTTATATATATATATATATAATACAAAACTTCAAAAGAGAAAAATAAAGGAAAGTATCTGATTTTAGACAAAAAAAGAACTCAAATGAAATGATGAGAAATCAAGTAAGAAAGAAAGAGAAAATAAGCGAGAGAGATGAGAAGAGAAAGAAAGAGGAAGAAATAGAAAGAGAAAATGGAGAAGAGGCTATATGTGAAAAGGATAGCGAAATATGATCCGTTTTCGTCTTTTTTTCTCGACTTATTTTGACATGGCTGCCATCTTTTTGTGCAGCCCTTCTGAAAACCGTTCGTTCGTTAGAACGCTAGTGCCAAATTTTATGAAAATCCCGTTAATCTTTCGTCCTATCAAACTTTTCGCTGTATCAAAAACAAAGACAGAGTTTTGAACGAACAGTTTCAAGCATAAGCTGTGTAGGGCGCACGAAGACAAAGAAGAAGACATAGAGTCCAATAAAATCAGAGTTTAATTAAAGTAGAGAATCGACAATGGCCGGAAAAATCGGTTTCATCGAGCGGAGTATTTTCATATGCAAAACAGGCTCTGCCCTTGAAAAAAAACAGAGTCACGCCGAAATTCGGAACAGAGGGCACCCTCTGTTGGTCACAAAATTACTATTCAAACCCTGGTTTCGAAAAAATTGGCTAGAATCTACAAGTTGAAGGCCTAGAGATTCTTTTGCCTCTTATACATGGTTTACAAATATTACTAACAAAAAACAGAGAAAACACCTTTAAAAAGATTGAGACATTGCAGATGACAATTTTAAGATTTTTAGTAATTTAGTTTGAAGGCAGTGATGCCTGGTAGAGATGAAATTTTTTTAAAACCATTGCATGAAAAAATCTAGTCCACCGGGTGGGATCCAACCCAGAGATCTCTTCTCTAATCGAGAGCGGTTGCGTTACCATTCCACGTATTAATGATGGTTTATTCAATTGCAGAGGACATTTGTGGGTCAGAAAAACTAGGCAAAAACCAAAACCGTTATCGGCCGACTGATTGACTTTGAATGTGAATTCAGGCCCAATGCTATCTAAGAAAGAATACAAAAAGTTCCCAAATTTGAAGCCGAAGCCATAATTTTACAGCAGATAACTTGAACGACCACACAAAGAACCGCACGTTAGACACAAAGCACTCCAGGCATAACAGAAGTGACGAGATTCTACGAATTTTCATGCAAATTACGTAAACTACTTCTCTCTCTTACTCTCTCTCTCTTTTCTTCTCTCTCTATCTCTTCCTCTTCCTCTCTTTCTCTCTTTTTTTCTCTTACTTCTCTCTCTCTCTCTCTCTCTCTCTCTCTCTCTCTCTCTCTCTCTCTCTCTCTCTCTCTCTCTCTCTCTCTACCTCTCTAGCGTTTCTGAGAAAAAACAAATGACATGAATGAAAAGCATGAACGTAAACAGATAACAATGCGATTCCTACAATTACACGTTTCTGAAGACTTCCAAACATTACCTCCATTGAAAATTATTAGATTCAGTTCCTCGTTCAATTAGAACGTGTAAAATTCAAGTCGGTAAAAATGAAGTGTTAAAGAAACTGTTAGACTTTTATGTGCGGATATAAGAAACTGTTAGACTTCTATGAGCGGATAGAAGAAACTGTTAGACTTCTATGAGCGGATAGAAGAAAATGTTAGGCTTCTATGAGCGGAAAGAAGAAACTGTTAGACTTCTATGAGCGGATAGAAGAAACTGTTAGACTTCTATGAGCGGATAGAAGAAACTGTAAGACTTCTGTGAGCGGATAGAAGAAACTGTTAGGCTTCTATGAGCGGAAAGAAGAAACTGTTAGACTTCTATGAGCGGATAGAAGAAACTGTTAGACTTCTATGAGCGGATAGAAGAAACTGTTAGGCTTCTATGAGCGGAAAGAAGAAACTGTTAGACTTCTATGAGCGGATAGAAGAAACTGTTAGACTTCTATGAGCGGATAGAAGAAACTGTTAGGCTTCTATGAGCGGATAGAAGAAACTGTTAGACTTCTATGAGCGGATAGAAGAAAATGTTAGGCTTCTATGAGCGGAAAGAAGAAACTGTTAGACTTCTATGAGCGGATAGAAGAAACTGTTAGACTTCTATGAGCGGATAGAAGAAACTGTAAGACTTCTGTGAGCGGATAGAAGAAACTGTTAGGCTTCTATGAGCGGAAAGAAGAAACTGTTAGACTTCTATGAGCGGATAGAAGAAACTGTTAGACTTCTATGAGCGGATAGAAGAAACTGTTAGGCTTCTATGAGCGGAAAGAAGAAACTGTTAGACTTCTATGAGCGGATAGAAGAAACTGTTAGACTTCTATGAGCGGATAGAAGAAACTGTTAGACTTCTATGAGCGGATAGAAGAAACTGTTAGGCTTCTATGAGCGGACAGAAGAAACTGTTAGACTTCTATGAGCGGATAGAAGAAACTGTTAGACTTCTATGAGCGGATAGAAGAAACTGTTAGACTTCTATGAGCGGATAGAAGAAACTGTTAGACTTCTATGAGCGGATAGAAGAAACTGTTAGACTTCTATGAGCGGATAGAAGAAACTGTTAGGCTTCTATGAGCGGAAAGAAGAAACTGTTAGACTTCTATGAGCGGATAGAAGAAACTGTTAGACTTCTATGAGCGGATAGAAGAAACTGTTAGGCTTCTATGAGCGGAAAGAAGAAACTGTTAGGCTTCTATGAGCGGAAAGAAGAAACTGTTAGACTTCAATGAGCGGATAGAAGAAACTGTTAGGCTTCTATGAGCGGAAAGAAGAAACTGTTAGGCTTCTATGAGCGGATAGAAGAAACTGTTAGACTTCTATGAGCGGATAGAAGAAACTGTTAGGCTTCTATGAGCGGAAAGAAGAAACTGTTAGACTTCTATGAGCGGATAGAAGAAACTGTTAGACTTCTATGAGCGGATAGAAGAAACTGTCAGACTTCTATGAGCGGATAGAAGAAACTGTTAGGCTTCTATGAGCGGAAAGAAGAAACTGTTAGACTTCTACATATGAGCGGATAGAAGAAACTGTTAGACTTCTATGAGCGGATAGAAAGGGATGAGCCTATAGATTGATAAAACAGATAGCGTACTAAGACAAATCTTCTCGAGATAGAGAACACGACTTGTTTGCAAGATTACATGGAATTGACTCAGGGTCTAAAGTAAGCAATCGGCTCTTAAACTGCGATGAAGAAACAATTGAGTCTATGCCTGCTGGGAGAGAGTTCCACATGTTAATACAACGAGAAACACACGTGTTATAAGCCTTCGGCATGTTAAATGGTAGCTATAATCTAAAAGAGTGTGAGTTCCTGTGAGAATAAGGGGATGGTTGGATAAGGAAAAGATGTGAGTGGTCAAAAATAATGTTACGGTGAATGACTTTGTGAATGAAACAAATATCCTGAATGTTACGTCTATACTCCAGCGGAGAGATAATTTATTCAGGCGAGACTGATAGTTAGTAGATGGAAAGCCTGCTCTTGCAAAATACGCCGGGTATAACTTCTTTGAATCTTCTCGATTTCATTAACAAGCCCAATAGATGTTGGTGACCAAATTTCGCTACCATATTCGAGCAATGGGAGTACGTATGTCTTGTAAGCTTTGAGCAACACTTCAACAGGAGAAGTCTTAAAGTCTTATATTTAGTTCGTTGTCCCTCTCAGTTGCAATACATTTCAAAAGTAGAGGCCCATTTATTTCTATGTTTTCAAATCTTCCCTAAGTTCTAAACTTTCCACTTCTTGACAATCTCTGAATCCTAGGAATTACTATTTACTGTACTATAATGAATTCTAAGCAGAATTAAAGAAGAAGAAGAAAGAAAGATTTCAGTGCACTCACCAGGGCACTGAAATGTATGGTACTTCAGGAGAGAGAAAAAACAACAAACTTGCAGAGGACCATTGCAGAGAAATGCATTGGAAAAGAAGCCTCAAAAGCATTTTATGAAAAATAAACATAGGGAACTTGGAATTTCTTTTCAGACTCAGTCCTGGGAGGACCCATATGGTGTATGAGCGTCAAGAAAAATGAAAGAAGAGGGGTTGAAGGAATCTGATTGAACGATCAAAAAAAAAAGAGAGAGAGAGAGAGAGAGAGAGAGAGAGAGAGAGAGAGAGAGAGAGAGAGAGAGAGAGAGGAAGTGAGCAATAAAAAAGAAGAGAGAGACAAAGAGGTCGATAGAAAGAAAAAAGGTCGAGAGAGAGAGATAGCTGGAGAGAGAGAGAGAGAGAAAGAGAGAGAAAGAGAGAGAAATGAAGAGAAAGAAAGACAAAAGAGAGAAAGAGAAAGAGAGAGAAAAAGAGGCAGGAAGAGGGGAGAGGAGACGATAGATACATAGGTAGTAAAAGCTTAGTGAACAATAGCTTGAGATGAAAGGAAAAGGCATGTAAAATTTTAGACAGCATCAGCTGTTCAGAAGGAACGGAATTTTTTTCCTGCAAGTGCTCCTCTATTGCAAGATTAACGGTCGAGATCAAATCTATAGGTACATATAGTAGGCGAGAGAGAAAACGTTGCACATCTTTAGGCAAAATGAAATACTCTTCGAGCGAATACTAAAATAAAAATACTCTTCGAGCGAAAAGTGATCAAAACATCCTTTTTTATCCCAACACCTTTATCCTTCTTTATCCTCATCCTACAAGAGCATGTTGCAGATTGGATAACTATTGCGAAGGGCATCTAGCGTCACTGACTGTAATTAGTTTATCAAAGAAGTTCAACAAAAAGACAAAGGAAATATGTTAAGAAAGAAGCTCGGAACTAAAAAGTCGAAGTGCTGCTAAAACTCGGCTTCTTTTTCTTTTCGCTGAGCCAAGATGAGGCGAGCAGGGGCGATTTTCAAAGAGTGAACTGCTGTTACCCGTAATCAGCTAGGAATAGGGTGTCCCAAAGGAATCTGCCCATTTTCAGTTATTTGTCTGATTTTTGCGCTTCTTGGTATACTTGATAATTTCTGTCTTCATCTGAAGCAATTGCGTGGTGGGTCGGTTAGGTCTTCTTCCCCAGTTCATCTTCTTATCTACTTATCTTCCTCGTCTGGATTACTGAAGACCTACTCATGAAATGTAAGGGGAAACTTTTATCTGAACATGAAGACCTGTGAAAGCCATAGCCACGCCCATCAAGATAGGCCTGACGATCAGGGAAGTCGTGAATTTATGCGAGCCATTCAACTGAAAAGTATAAAGAGGTCCAAGACTTTATTACGCAAGAAAAGTATTTCGCGTAAAACCGTACTTGCGTTCAACTTCAAAAAATAGTCTTAATGCTTGTCATAAATCCGCCCACAACTTGCCAGTTCTCTTCATAGTAACTAGAATAGTCGGAAAACCCATAGTAAGAGAGGAGAACCAGAGAATATGTGTTGCAGTGAGAGAAAAAACATCAATCCCTTAATGGGCCTTGTTATACAAGAAGGAGAAGGAACATTCTTTATATACTTGACTAGGAGAAAAGAAAGGCAAAGAAAGAGGAAGTTGTTTGGAAAATTCCCGGATTCCTTGCCCGATATATCCCACCCTAAATAAATAATGTGAAACGAATCTTAAAATAGAGGATTTGCTCTCTGTAAACTTTATAAACTTTAGAAGAAAGAACTTTATAAACTTTAGAAGAAAGAACTTTATAAACTTTAGAAGAAAGAACTTTACAAACTTTAGAAGAAAGAACTTTATAAACTTTAGAAGATAGAACTTTAAAAACTTTAGAAGAAAGAATGGTTGAGATTCGGTAAGAAATAAAACTTTGTGAGAAGTAAGTTCTGGACCTTCTCTTTTCGATAAGCAAATAACCAGATTCAATTTTTTTTTTAAAGGAACACATTTGTGAAAATTTTTTTTTGAAATATTCAACAACTAAAAAAAAACACAAGAAGAAAACTTTTGGAATGTTTAAGATTGGGAACTCAAAAATAGTCTATATTTTCGAATGGAAGTAACAAACTATGATTGTGGGAAGTTTTTCCTTTCAAAACATTCTCCAGAAAGCGGGAATCTGATGTGAAAGGAGTTGCAATGAATGAATCAGAAATCAAAGTATTTGAACAAAGAATGTATTTTAATTTTCATTTCATAAATTTTTTGATGTTTAACAGAATGCAGCGTCAAATTTTTTTTGCATTTTACACACAGAAAAAATTTATCACCAATAATAAGGTTCAATGCATATTGATCACATTTTGATCATTTTTGGTTGCGCTGAGAGCGCAGGAACTGAAAATATATATTTATCAGTATGTTTTACCTAAGCCGTATTTTAATTTCAACAAGGAAGATTGCGTGTTTTCGCACCAAAAAAGTTTCATTACTGATTTTTTGAAGCATTTTTGTGAAACCTTCGCAAACTTCTATGTATACACAAACTTTTGAACTATAAATTTTAGACATGCTGCTTCCTTGCATATTTCCCAACTGTGAAGATAGCTTCTCGTCTACCACTTTGCTTCTCTATCATTTTCACTCAGGTCATCGAGGAGAAAAGGAAATAATCTGTCGCATATGCGCGACATTTCCAATCTTCCGTAACATTAAGAATTGGAAAATACACGCTCAACGCCACCATGGAGTCGACTGTTCGTTTTTTTATTATGTATTTGAAGTGTTTTAACATTTGTTTCCGATACGAAAGAATATTGAACAGTTGTTTAGACCTTGAATTGTGTTTAGACCTTTAAAATAATAGACCTCGACTTTTTCAAATTCTACTTTGAATCTTTTGTTTGTAAGCTTGTTGGAAAAAAAGTTTGTTGATTTGAAGTGTCAATGCATCATGCTTAATTTTTTTTAAACCAGTGTAATATAATTTTTCTAAACCAGTGTAACTAGTGGAAATAAGAAACCTTGAATTTTTTCAAATTCTACTTTGAATCTTTTGTTTGTATGCTTGTTGGAAAAAAAAAGTTTGTTGATTTGAAGTTTCATCGCATCATGCTTAATTTTTTTTAAACCAGTGTAATAGAATTTTTCTAAACGAGTGTAACTAGTGAAAATAATAGACCTTGAATTTTTTTCAAATTCTACTTTGAATCTTTTGTTTGTATGCTTGTTGGAAAAAAAGTTTGTTGGTTTGAAGTGTTCATTACATTCCAGAGAAACACGAAATTTTTGTTTTAATTTGGAAGAAAAAAAAATAAAAAGAAAAAACTCAAGAAAAAGAAAAAAAGGTAGAAAATCTCGCAATTTATGGGCGAGGTTTAATACAGCACACTTTTTTCCAAGTGAACAATATTATTGACCACAAGTGAACAGTTTCTCAGTTCGCGAATTAGCGCTAGGTGGGGCGAGTTTTACTACAGACTGAACAATATAAAGGGCACTAACCACATCTTCTCCTTTATATTGTTCAGAAAATGTATCAAAACTGATCAATTTTTCTCTTTGTGGAATCTATCGCAAACATAAAATCATGTGAGCTCCCCCAACGATCGCATAAGATTTTTTTTGTTAAATTTTACTTGAGCCTCCCCCCCCCCCCCGTATGGGACAAAATGCAATGGGAAAGTTTTGTGATACTTTAGCTCCCCACTCTCTTAAACCTGGGCGTTATAGGATGCCGTATCACTATATATTGGGTTGTTATATGTTTCCATGGACCACTTTTTTTTCTCGATTTGTGATTAAATTGTACTTTTTTTACGAATGTTGATTTTTCTATGAAATGATTGCTCAGACTTAGGAAAAAATCTTAAAACTGATTGTATTGTAGAGAGTGTGTTGTTAAAGTGAAATTCTGCGGGGGATTCAGAAATCGTACTTATGAAAAAGTTTACCGAGTGTAGACTTTAGCCACCCATTTATTTGTGGGGGGGGGGGGGCTATTGTAAAATTATGATATTATAATTTCTTCTCAAATTTATATATTTTACTTTCGCCCCCCCCCCCAAACCAAAATTTTTCAGCTGTGGGGGGCGGTTTCAGCTATTGTATCTTTGCGGGGACTAAAATTGCTGGGGGCTAAAGTAAAATTTAACCTTTTTTTGCAAAAGTGAAAACTCCATCGTCTCACTCTTAATTAGAAGTATAAATTATAGAGAAAATACGTCACGAATAGGTTCTTAATTTACGAAAATGTATTTTTAAACAAAGTTATCAAAAAAAAATTATTTTGTTCATAATTTTTTTTTCTATTCTTTGCGCATACATTTGTCTTTATAGTTGAATGTTTTTAAAGTTCGAATAGCATTACAGCAGCAAAGGCAATTTTGAGTCAAGTTTAATTCACAGAAAATAGTGCATTTTGTAATCACAGTGCTTGAACTTTAGTTTTCTATCTTTTAAATAATACAATGTTTTTATAAGCGAATACTTATTCACTAAAACTGCTGACCAACACACGTTATGTGATATAATAATTGATTTCGTAAAAAGGAGTATTTCCCTACTTCGTACATTTAAGCGGAACAAAAAAGAATGAGTAATGGAGCGTTAGAATTCAACTTTTCACTTTCTCAACGTAATCTCTGCAAAGTGATCTCGTTGAACCCTTCAATGTTTCACCACGAATTGCCGTGAGAAGGAAAATGGACTAAGGTGTTTTTATATTCATATAAAATTACGTCCAACAGTAAAACTCATTATATAAAAAAACCGTAGTCCATTTTCCTTCTCACGACAATTCGTGGTGAGACGTTGGAGTGTTCAACGAGATTGCTTTGCAGAGATTGTTTTTTTCTCATTGAGAATGTGAAAAGCGTAATTCTAACGCTCCATAACTTAGAAGAACACCACTAAGTATAGCTTTTTCTAAAACTTTGTTTTTCTATGAAACTTGATAATCTTGTGAGGAAATGCGTGTGAAACCGAACAAAACCATTAGACATTCATTCATTCATTAATCCATTCATTATTCATACCATTCATTCTTCATTGAAATTAAAACACTGTTAAGTTATTCATTATTAAATTGCTGTGAGCAAGGGAAAACAGGGGAACGTTGATTCTGAGAAATGAAGGCACGTTGAGGCAGTCTTTATTGTTCTATAGCAGGCCGTCTACAGCAGGCAGTTTTCAACCCGTCGGCTTTAGTCTATTCTACGAAGTCTTATGTTCTCATACCAATGCGTTAATCATCTTCTCTTTTCCTCGAACGGGAATACGGAGAAGAACCCAGTGCATCTGACCTCTCTCTTCATCCAATTGAAATATCGCTAGACATGCTCTCTGACGACATATACTGGCAAAATATTCCAACCTCGCAGTAATCCATGTAATTTCTTTTCATTTTTAGGGTTCAGGCCTATTTAGCTCACTCTAACAGGGTGAATTTCTCGGCAACTAGACTCTTTCAAAATTGTGAAATGTTTCTTGTCGCGCCTGGAAGTAATTGAGTCTCGGTTGGATGTTGTACGTATTAAATGAGAGGGAATATGATTAAACGTCGGTCTGGATAGAAAGTTGTTCACTGGACGGGGTGTCGAACCCCACTGACTCTCTCTCATACCGCGAGCGAGCGTGATGCCTTCAAACTACCAAAGAAGCATCACTATGCCTTGAATGGCTTCAACGCCGCTTGTTTGAGTAGATAACATCAATCGTTCTTCGTAATTCGATAACCATATTTCTTTCAGAAGTCAAGATAATTGTTGGAGTAACAAAAATAAAATAAAACGCGGACGATCGTGTGACGGAACAATATGCAAAAAAAGAAAAATTCCCGTCTAAAAACTTCTTCTGAGATTTAAACCGGCACCGGCGGATTAACCAGCTATCTTTAGAAAATAATCTCAGGTGTTATGTAAACGAAGCTCGTCTGAACTCAGACTTTTAACTTAGGGATTCTAATAACTCCCTCTCTCCCCCTTCCCTCTTTTTTTAGTTGCAGATAATAGGTTTGTTTATTTTCAGATCTCCCAAGCTCTATCTATTTCTTACTAACTGTTTTTCCGGTGTATCATCGCGTCTCATTCTTTTTTTTTTGGTCGAAAGAGGATAACGCTCATCGAAGTATAAGCAATTTTGGATGAAATTAAACAAACTGGACTTCTATTCAAAATACAAGCATATATATATATATATATATATATATATATATATATATATATATATATATATATATATATATATATATATATATATATATATATATATATAAACTTTTTGATCTTAGTAAATCGTTTTCAAGCAAAACAAAGATAGGTTGAGACTGTAATTAATGAAATCCGTCGCATATATGAAATCAATAATGAAATCCATCATATATAGTTGATAGAATGCACGGCATTTAAGCATTTGTTTGTGTAAAATTTCAATTAAAATAAAGTCTTGCTTTTTTTTCTTGCGGAAAGTGAAGTATCAAAACGACAAGGAGTATTATAAAAAAGAATCAAAATACATATTCATGCTATTCCTCAGAACTTCACGATAGTTTACATGGACATTTGGGAGATAATGAGAAAGATATCATTGAGAATCAATGTGCTTCTTCTAAACTTAATCACGCCGTGCCCTCTTTTTCCTCTAATTCGTCATCTCTCTTTCTTCTTTCTTTCCTCTTTTATAGCGGATTTTGGAGTTCCCTCATCGAAATTTGTCCTGTTTTCTCTTTCTCTCTTCCATTTTTGTTAGCTTTCATCCTCTCTCGACTCACTTCCGACTTCTGCTCTTTCTTAGTCATCCTTTTTGTCCGCTTTTTTCTCTTTCTGTCTTTTTTGCCAGTTCTCTCTCTCATCTTCCTTCTTCTTATCCGAGTGGTTCTTTCTCCAATCTGAACATCTTCACTGGAAGAAACTTCTAACTGAGAGTGGGCTTCACTTTCTCGAAAGAATATTTCTGGACGAGGGGCAGATCTGAAATCACCATGACAATTTATTCAATTATTCACTCATTTTAAATACAGAAACTTTCCACTGCTGTAGAGTTTCCAGGAATTTGCTTAACCTTTTCCGATGAATTCACTACTCCGTCTGGCTAAAAATATACCGTGTAACACTATGCTGCGTTGATAAAAATAGAGTCATTGATATAAGACGTTCTAGCTGGCTCAAAATTCAATCAGGCCAAACCTATGTAACTATTACGGGAAAATATTACTTTGATAAGAAATAATCTCTCGTTGGACTGAACTGAATATTGAAAACTTTAAAAGAAACAGTGGCATTGTGGGGTTGCAATAGACCGACTTGCTTGAATCCGGATAGCCGCATCTTAAACACACTATCTCTGAAATTTTTCTTCGCCAATCGTTTTCTCTCGTTATTCTTTTTTTTGTAGCTTTTTTAAACTTTCAGTCGGTTTTTATGTATTGTGTTAATAAAAACTTCTCTTCTTTTCTGTGACATTCCATATTTCACTATTTCTCTTTCCACAATCTGTTTGACTATAAATGATCCTCATAAATAAGAAATGTTATTTCCTGGGGAAAATGGATGTATATCTGTACGTATTTCTTGCATGAACATTAAACCTTTCTCAAAGAAACACATATTTTTTCACGAAAAAAAAAACTTTTGAAACAAATACAAAGTTTTCAGGAGTAAACTCAGACATGCGTTTGAAAATGTACAAAATCAAAATAAAAACCAAAAACACAATAAAAAAATTTCTTCTACAAAAACTTACCGGAGAGCTCTTTCTAAGCTAGAGAGAAAATCCACTGAACTTTCTGAGCTCTTTGTTTTCATGATTCACAAGTGGATCTTAATGAAGCTACTAAGGAAGTGTACTACATATTTATGTATATGACATACATCGAGCAGTCTATTAACGGTCCACTGAATGCCATCAAGAATGCGTATTTTCTCATCTTTTTTCGGAAGGTAGAAAAATCATCACAGCAAAAAAAAACTATATAAGAAACGAGATAGGGAAATCAGGAGGTAAATATAATGAAAATACAGAGAGAAGGACAGAGAAAGAGGCGAGAGAAATAGAATTAGAGAGACAAAAATAGGATGAGTGAGAGGTATAGGGAGAGAGAGGAAGAGAACAACAAAGAGAGAAAAAAGAGAAAAAGAGGAATAGCAAGAGCATGAAAAAAGAGAGAAAAAAGCGGGAGGAGGAAATTGAATAAATAAATAGCAATAGGTTCAAAATAGAGGAAGTAAGCGTCATAGAAACGAAAGCAAAACAGAAAACGAACTTCAACACTTTTTGATGCTGCTAAGAATGCTTCATGCAGACATCCGGAACTATAGGACAACTCAAACCAAAGTGTAAACTTTTGTCATAACTTATTCAGTGTCGTCTATCCTTGCTAATGAATAATTAATATTTCTTGTCAATCAAAGAAGGAACAAGTATTATATAGTAAATCTTCAAATATGCTAATGGTAACACACGCTCCCGGTTTGAGTCGAGATGGTCTGGGTTCGATCCCGTCCGGTGGACTAGCTTATTTCTCTGCGATAGTTCAATCATTTATTATATAGTAAATCGCAAGCGTCATTGAAAAACATGAACAAAACAACGCTTTGAGACGTGAACACAAAGAGCTAAAAAAACAACGCAGGTAAAATATTGGTAACCGGCCTAAGGTAAGAAAGAAATGACAGGATTCAATTTCGCTCCGTGAAATAACTTTTGTCAGTGCAATATTTCCATCATGTGATATTTCTTCTGAGTCAACGTAGCGAGTTTTATACAAATATAATACTCTCGATTATAGAGGTACGCGAAATTAAGAAAACATTTATTATAACCGAGCCTTTTTACACGTAACAACAATGAAACTATGTACATAAAATCATGTTTACAAAAACCATAGAAAATTTCGATATTTGCGGGAACTGAACCTGCGCTCTTTGGTTACCAAACGACCGTGGTTACCAAACGAAGCCACCAACGCACAAGATCCCTCGACTTCGAAAAAAAAAGATATATGTAGCTGTACGAAGAATTTAACTAAACGCAACTGAGGTGCCCCTGATGAATTCACATGTTGGATTGGACAAAATGGATTGAACGCAAAAATTCCAATTTTTGACCAAAGAGAAATATATGAAGTTTTCGGGAGAACCAACCAGTTTTAATGGAACACCTTTTGTCATTATTGACAGAAAGTACTTTTCATAGAAGTTTAACTAGCCTTGTGTATTTCTTTGTACCAGCAGCGACATGGTCCTCAATAACGCAAACTCTTGAACCATTGGGGTTGGCAAAAGCAAGTTCAATAGCTCGAGAGATCTCAATTTCATCTCATTACAGCAAGAAATTTCAGCAGAGTTCTCTGTTGAATCATTGACTTATTTGTCTTGAGATCTCCGGTTGATTGACAAAACTCTTGAGATCTCCGGTTGATTGACAAAACTCTTGAGATCTCCGGTTGATTGACAAAACTCTTGAGATCTCCGGTTGATTGACAAAACTCTTGAGATCTCCGGTTGATTGACAAAACTCTTGAGATCTCCGGTTGATTGACAAAACTCTTGAGATCTCCGGTTGATTGACAAAACTCTTGAGATCTCCGGTTGATTGACAAAACTTCAGATTCTCATCAAATCAAATCAAACTTTTGTTTCATGTATTCATTCTTGAAGTAATTTAAATCGAACTTTTTCTTCGTAACGTAGAGCTTTTGGTCGCAAAGATGTTTGAATTTTTTTTTTGAGAGATTAAACAGCTACAATATTTGCTAGTATGGTCAAACATGTTTCATTATTGCGCTACAAGCGTCTTTCAACCTTTCTATCTGTTTTAAAATCACCTTTTACAAATATTCCGTGTTTAAACGATTTTGTTCGAGTGCTTCATGTTTTGGAATGTTCTTACCACGATCGTTTTTTTAAACTAAAACTGTTACGGCTTCTTTTTACTGTACGTAACATATGTGTTCTGAATAGCGTATCGGAACAGTTTCGGAATTCTAAATTTCAAAAATATATATGCTGATTACTGTGAAGCTATAGAGTCATCGGTCATTTTCTGGATGTTAAATGATGTTATTTTAATAATCGACAATTATCGTTGATAGCTACTCAAGACATTCGGGTTTGTTCTGTCTACTATTCGAGCATCAACGTAGATCCCTGCTCGAATAGCTCATAGACTCAATTTTTCGCACGGCAATAAGCCAGTTCTCGAGTAGGAATCGAACCTACATCTCTTTCGCGTTACCACTCACTTCACGTAAGGCGCGATGTCCTTAGCTACCTGAGCGGAAAAGTTGAGTTGTTTCGCTCTCTCGATGATGGCCTCGCGATGAGGAGAAGCGAGGAATTCCGTGCGGATGACGGAGAAGAGAGTGCACACCGATACCAGATTCGCGAACTTTTGTCCTGACATGTTTAGAGGATGAGATCAACCTTCCATGTACTTAGCCTAGGACCAGATCCAGATCGAACTAACTTTTACCTTCTCTTCGAAACTGAGGGTGAAACAGTAACTGGACTAGACAGGTTGGCGCATACATGTTTGCACCTAAAACTATCTACATTCTCTTCTTCTTCCATACTTCTTTTCCTTCACTTCTTTTTCGAGTCTTTAGGCCTTCCCCATCCCTTTTCTGAATCGCTCGGCATGTGCGAAAATCCCTTTGACCGGTTTCATTCAACGCATGTTCCAGACATATCACCCCAAGCTACAAATTTAAGAAATCTTGGGAGTGTTGAAGAAGACAAAGGTCTTAACTGGACCTCTGATAGGGTGCCTAGCGAGGGCTTGGAGTCTAGAATTCGTGTAAGCACTACCCCTCGATACAAGTCAATTTGTTCAACAGTGGGGATCCAACGTGTCATCCATTGTACGATAGTCAGCGAACTCGGTCTATACATAGGCCGTACCCGAACCTGTCCTATGAAAGGGTGACTCCGGGAGAAAATTTGGTGAACCAGTCAAAAGCGCGATTCATGACGATGTATGAATGTTGATCAGCATGTGGCTCATAAATTTCTGTTACTGAGTTAAATTGAGCTTGTATAACAATTACACTTTTCACGTCTTCATCGAACAAGATATGTAAATCCAATTCATTTCGAGGAAAACTTAATCTAAATTAAGATCTTTTTGTTCATATAAAAAATTAAATGTCCGAATATTTAGACTACAAGACACCCAACCTGCAAGCCAGAGAAGGATAGCATCACACGCAGCCATTTCTCCATGTAGGTCTATGTCGCATCTTGAACAAGATAAAACTTCCTTGTGGAAAAATTAGTCCGTGCGACTTTTCACGAAAAATTATTCTGAACAGTAAAACTATGAACTTTAACTAAGCACTTGTTAACATCTCAAACAACATTATCACCGATAGCCAGACAAAGAAACGAAAACAGACGAATGACATTATCACCGAAAGCCAGACCTCCAAAAAAAAAGCATTTGTTTGGTGAGTTCAATGTTTTATGTTTTACATCGCACCCATAGGCCACATACACTGTCTTCCCCGCTGTTTGAAAGAGATTGGAATGATGGGTAGAAATGAAAGAGATTGGAATGATGGGTAGAAATGAAAGAGATTGGAATGATGGGTAGAAATGAATCTTAACAGCATCGACACTGTTTTGCACAATCTCTTTCATTTCTCTGCCGTTCTACTCTAGCTTTCTTCTCTGGTTCAACGTACAACAGTTCAACGTGTTGAGAATGTTGAAAAACGACCGTTCTTCGAGCTTGGGAGTCTAGCATAATGAGGTCTTCTTTCTCCCTTTCCCTTCTTGTTATTTCATACTCCCCCAGCAGTGGTCTTTTTTTTTTGAAATTTTCAACGATTGCAAGTGACTTTTGTTGAAATAGGGTTCAATTTTTTTAGATAGTCGTTCTTCTAGTTTCAGACCTGAGCAATTACCGATAATTCTTTTCTTTTTTTTGAACTATGCTCAGCTATGATTTCACGTCACAGACATCATTTTCCGTGGATATTTATCCGCGAAAAAATGACGCATTTTACGCTATAAACATGAATTTTATCTCTATGAATACCTACATTCTAGGAGAACACTCGAGTTCGAACCTCCCGAGTACGCTGACCATAACACCAAGCGGTATTCTCTGATAGTCTGGCAAGAGTGTGACGAGACTAGAGAGCCTCGTCGCCGCCTCGCCTAATATTCTCTCCTCGACTGCTTGTGTCACCGAGAGTATGTCTACGATCATCAGGCTCTGTATTGGGAAAAGTATTGACCATATTCAAAAGGTGTCACCAAAAAAATCCAGAAAAAACTTTATTTCAAAAAATCAAACAATTGCTAATTTGCTAAAACTCCCATTATTTAAAGATTGTACAGTTGTTTTTTTTTCAAAACTCGTGTAAGATGCTTATAACTCTTTGCGCGTTTCTCAGTCCTTGGGATGATGCAAAAACGGTTCAATCTCAAGCCAAAAAAATAACCTGAACCAATGCATGAGTTGAACTCAGAGCGAGAATATTCAAAAACTGAAAAATAGACTTTATTGAAGTTAAATTTCTTTTTTTAAAGTAACAAAAGTAAACTTTCGCTTGTTATCGTATGCCCACTCAAATTTTTTGTTCTAAAGTTCTGCAGAAAAAGGTTCTCAAGAAAAGTCGCTTCCTTTTTTCATGAGAAAAACGTAACCTTTTCTAAGTCCGCTTTTAGTCTCCTCATTTCATACTTAGCTGCGAGATCAAGAAGTTCGGCAAGTACGTAGAATGAAACGCTAGTACTCACCTGGGTACGCCAAGAATTATCGGTTATTTACACTTAAAAACGGGACGTTTTTTTTTGCATTCAAAGTGTATAAGAACTCATTGCGAGCTCTCAAATGTAGCTAAAAACTGAGTTCACAAAAAACTCGAACTTTTGATAAATTTTTTATTACTTAAAGAGTTTAAGAGAGTGGTTTTTAAGCAAGCGGCGAAGTTGTTTTCTTGATTAGTGATTCGAGAAAGTTTGGAGCATCTAGTTGAAAGAATTTTCAAAGACAACTAAGAACATGATACGCTGTGCCCGCTTGAAACTAAAGGGCACAAAATTATAAATTTGTGGAATGCTTTACCTATTCAAATAGTAACAATTTCTTCCTGCTCAGCTTTCAAGAAAATGCTTATCAATTTGCCTATCGATTTCATTGTACCATTGTCCCGCCTACGTTTGTGATACTTTTTTCTTTCTTGTAGAATTGAATCTCTCTATGAATATACTGTATTTTGCACTCGAACTGATCTCACATCGTGACAGTTATCCGTTTTATGTCTGAAACATAACAACTGCAATAAAGATTTATTGAGAAAAAAAATTGTTTTCATGACTTTACGAACAGTAGAGTCTCTGTACCAAAAAAATCATGTTGTTTATACCAATAAAGACAGAAAATGTTGTTATTAACAACTCAAACTTAATAAGTTTTCCAGATAAAAAAAGATTCAATACCATTATGATTGTTCTCAGTGCTATTAAACAATATTCTCTTACCAGGATATGTATTTTGAAAGTTTCTTTTCGAATCATGCAGTATTATCGGTAGAATTTCTAGGGGTTTTTCACAAAGATGTATCATCTCTCATCGCTGAATACAATTGTACCATATCACGGACCAATGCTAGTCTTCCGATAGGATTTGAACCCTTATTACCTTAACATAACCCAGTTTTATCAATTCATGAAAGTGGCGGAAACAACAAGGATGACTACAATTTTGCTTGACTTGTTGATAAGAACATTGTCTGTCTTTCTTGGTACAAACAACATCATCTTTTTTGCTACCCAAAACATTTTATTTCTTTCTTGCTTAAAGCAACATGGCTCATAAATGACCTTTTTGTGATTGATGTAGGCAGCAAAAGCGATGACTGTCTCTCGGTCGAAGGAGCACAGTGGAAATTCAGAGGGTGGCGTAGAGGACTCTCTCAGCTAAGAAATTCATTCGTCAATAGCTAAGGGCATTTAATTAATAGGTCATAAGAATTTGTGAAGAAAAGACAACTCTACCATCGATCGATATAAGCTAAAGGTCTAAAAAATAGAGAAAGCGTAAGTCCCCATACTCGTATTTTTTCATTACCTCTACAGGGTAGAGTGGATAATGAAAAATTTAATTTTGTTAAATGCAAAAATTATAAAAATTAGAACAATAGGGAAGCAAGTGAGAGAATGAAGAGCAGAAAGGGACCAGAGAGTAAAAATGAGGACAGGCCAAACAGAAAGAGGGGCTAAGGAATTGCAAAAAATTGGGAGCAACAGCTACAGTCAGAGCAATTTCTTTACCAACTTATTACTTGCGACTCAATTTTGACTGATGTCTTATTGCCTCATCTCGGATTATTTAATAACATGAAACTGGAGAATGTGATTTAATTTCAGCTCTCTACCTACTCTTTTCCTCCTTCTTTCTATTGTCTCTTTCTACATCTCACTTTCTCTCTTTTTTACCTTTTCTTCTCTCCCTCTTTCTCGTTTTCGTACCATCCGCACAAGCTTTGAAGCGTGAGTGAAACGCTTGGCGTTCACGGCGAATGTCTCTTTCCGCCATACTAGAAGAATAGTAGACGATTCATCGAAAGACGAGGAGCGCCCATCAAGACTGCTTTTCCCACTGCTGCCCTCCACTGATTGCGTGCAGGCGTATTCATGCTTTTTAGTTCCTTTCAAGTCTAGAATGGTCCCCCGAGTCTCTTTCTTCTTTCTGTTTATCCTTGAGCCTTGGACCGGCATGGTCTTCTTGTTCTCATGAAAGTCCTCCGGGGTATTCTCGGTCCTGATCTTGTCGTAGTTCTCGGCTGAATCATGATTCGTGCTTGGAGGTCTCATATTCTTTTTTGTGTTTACTGGGTTAACTCTGATACCCTCACTCCGATTATTTTTACTGCTCTTGCCTCGGTCATGCCTCGCTTTCAGATTGTGCGAGTCCTTTTCGTTCATTGTCGAGTCTTGTCTGTTGTTGATACTTTCATTCCGACTGCTTCTTTTCGAGTTCTTCGCCCAGTTAGAATTACCGTAATGCATGGTACCCTCTTTCACTTTTTCGTGAAATCGCTGGGTCCTTGTTTTACTATTGATTTTTTCGGAGCTTTTGAGTGATTTGCTTCTTGATGATTTTTTCACAGAGAAAGGTGTTTTTTTCTGAAAAAAATTATCCCATTCTATCAAAACAATCAAGTTTACTACAAAATGACTTTATTTTCTCAAGTTTTTGATGAATATATAACAAACCACATTCATCATGTTTTAGTTTTACATGAATTGAGCCATAGAATTCTGTTTAAAGTTTCATAAAATCTTCTGAAGGGAAGTCTTGCTAAGATCATTGCAAGATCTTGATTCATTTTTTGAAGTGAATTTTTTTTTAATTTAAACCTTTTAAAGTGTTTTAATTGAAAGCGGGATTTTAGAATGCCTTTTCAAGGTGTTCTAGTAGCTAAACGCAAAATTTTTTGTTTGCGTAGAATTCTCTATTCATGGTTTACTATTTTCTAATGAGCCCGTTTTCCTATCCAATGTTTACTCACTTCTTCAAGGCTGCTCGAATTTTTCCCTCCCTATTTAATTAAATTATTTTTCCAAGATCCTTTATACTTTATTAAATTTTCTTGAAATCAAACCGACTCTTGTTATTACTTTACAATCACACTTTTATCACTCGATTGCTTTTTTTTTATTCTCGCAAATCCTACTGATGCTCGGATATTGCTGACTCTTCAGTTTTATAAGGTAAAAACCAAGCGGTCTACAAAAGCTCTACAAAGACTTATTACTTTAACGCATAAGTCACATTCACTTGTCAAAAAACGAGTCTAGATCTCGTTTTACGCTCGATTACTTTTCTATTTTGAGCTATACGTATAGGTTGATTCTCATCATTCTGGACCGTCATTCATTAAACGAGCGGTCATCAAAAGAAAATGATGTCAGTGGAGGAGAACTACAGTGCAACGCCGCAGTTTCTGATAGCTCTGTCCAAGTTTACTTATAGCTATTCTACCTCCTGTGTGCGATTTAAGAGATCACGTAAATACATATATGTTACTCCTAGGCGATAGGAAAAAGTCAATGAAGTCAATAATCATGACTCAGTACGTGCCTCATTCTCTCTCCGCTCTTTAATGATGTCATGTTTGACCGGAGCTCTATCTGCATTGTCACTGCTAAGAGACTCATGATTACGCTCATTCGGTGGCTCGAAGACCATACTTGGAGTTCTGAAAGAATGATTTGAGAAGAAATATTGGCTTCAGACTGTTGACTTTTACATTTAATCTGTGCTTCGAGATTCTGATCAAATGCTCTTAAAAACTCCTAAAATTAATGCGTTTTTGATCAAAGAGTGTAATTACATTGTAAAATGACGTGAAGCTGTTTTCTTCAAAACAATTAGAGAATTTATTAATTAGAGAAATAGCAAAAGAAATAGAGCGGTACGGAGTTATCCCTCTATACCCAATCTTCTTTGCGTAAACTTTCAATAGGAAATCAAACTCAATCCTGATACAAATCTCTACTCTCTTTGTTGACGAAAAGCGTCTCAAACATCGAAAACAAACAATATAAAGGAAGTTAGGAACAAAGCTTATTGAGCAATGAAATTTGAAACAAACTGCTTCTGCTGGGCTGTTTTGTAGAAAATGATTCGAGTTGAGATAACTATATATAGGTGCCTCGGTTATTTTCAAGCGTGTAGATTTGACAGCTGATACGGGCGAGGTATAAGAAAATGAGTGAGCAACCGATAGAGTAATATTCAAAGAAGAATGAGATAGGGTAAAGTAAAAGACGTGGCGTTGAAAAAAGTAAAAACGTGCGCGCAAGGAACGTGATGTCTTGTAGAGATCTCCAGGAATTCTGATATACATCTTCTGGGTCTCTCTCTACTCATAGTCAGCTGGGTACCCTACCCGAGTGCGGTACCCGAGTATATATCCAGCCAATCTGGTTACGAACGGGTACAACAATTGCACATGAAGCAAGGTGAAAGCGGTGAAATCATTGAATGGCTTTTTCCTTCTAATTGGTTCAAGTCCTCGTCTCGGTCTTTGATGCTGGTCCTCCAAAAATTTGTGGGACCACGTTTTAGATTGAGGGTATGGCCAGCTTTGTTGGTGTTGTGGTAACATGTTTGCTTATCATCCCAAAATAGGTTTGAATTGAGGAATCGTTTCTCGGATTGCATGTGATTTGCTTCCTGAGTATATTCGTAAGTACATACGTCTCGAGAGTTAAAAAGACGACCTTGCTATTCAGGTCACTGATAACAAAGGTTCCCTTCTCGTTGTTCATCCCTTCAAAATTATTCAAACCTTTGCATTGGTTTTTTAAAAGTTACCAGCACAGTGTTTGTGACTTGTTTTCATGTACCCTTAATCATGTTGAAGAAGAAAAAAACTTTTCCAGTTTCATTCACAAATAAATAAAATATTTCAACTGGATTCTAAAGCTGCTTAGCTTTAAAATTTAGTCGACAAGATTCGGTTTCGACTACGTGCGCTACTGAAAAATCGAAATAAATAGTCATGCTTATCACAGAAGCGATCTATAATTCAAGCTTGAAACCCTTTATTGAAACGTGATTATCTTAGTTATCACACCTAGAACAAGAGTCTCCTCATATGTTTCACCTCCAAATCTTATATTCAACTCCATCCTCAGCCATTTGACAAAAGTTCTCATTCCGAATCATTTTGATTGATGCATTGATTGACTCTGCTTATTTAAAGCTTAGTGAAATTCCAATTACTTACCCACACTTAAAACTTTTCCACTGTATTGTTAAAAAACCTAGTAACAACCGGCAGACTGGTTGAAATTTTTCACTGTGTAGTTGGCTCAGTACTTTTATCAATAACTCTTAAGAATTATCCTTACAAAGCACAAACACAAACTTTCCATATTACACATTTGACTGCTTCATAAAACTGAAAACAACCGGTAGATCAATAAAATACACCAAGAACCTAGTCTTAATAAGTTTTAAAAACTTTGAAGTTTTTTTATCTCATGAGACAGTCGCAAACAAGAACAATAATCCCTTGGCGTAGTCGATTATCTCCTGACTTCCAAGCTTTGACTCTCCAAAGAATCGATCGACAAAACTAATCGGCACCTGCAATAAGGATCCGTGACTTCAAGTGCGTCAATCATACTTTTTGTGGGACACAATAAGTTCGCCTTCGTAAAGTAATGCAATATATACGTCAAGAACTACCTGAAACTACCTTCATAGCTATTGCGATGGAGGCTTCGATACCAAGACCGAGTCACATTAAAAGTCAAAAAAGAAAAAAAGAAGCTATCTCTATTTTCCCGCTTAAAAAATCGATTAGTCTCAAATTTCGATCCGGTTTTTGAAACAACGTACTTTGAAATCAATTAGTTGCTCAGTTCATTGATAAGTATCACGTCTCTTGGTTAATTCGAAGTTCTTTAAAACTACAAAACGTAATTCCTTTTTGCAATTTATAGATTTCGCTACATGATTAACATGTCTCACAACCTTTTTTCATGGCTCACCAAGCCAAGAAAAGTTCTATACAAATTCCCTAGTAGTTGTTGAATTTAATGATCAGGGATTTTACAATATATCTCCAACTTGTTCGAAGGTTCATCGAAGGCAACGTTTAGAAAAAATTTCTTATTGAACTAATAGATCTTCTTGTGTCTTGCATCTTCCAACCTCTTGCAAACCAGCTTTTACCATGGATACAACATTTATACTTTTATTGATTTTCCGCTCATTCATTAAAAAATTTTTTTAAGAGGATAGACTACGAATGAATGGCTCATGCTGGAGCCACAACACGGAATACTCGATTTCCGTTTTACAATTCAAGCAACAACAAAAAATCCACTCATAGAGTTTCAACTGAATAATAATAATCTTCCTCACGCTTGTTCCCGCCTCGCGGCAGGGTACGCGCTCCCCTGAGATGCAGGACAGACCTATCCTGGTAGAACCAGTACCTGCCTGCTAGATCACTGCTTGTGTGAATAGCAGCAGTGTGGAGAGTCATATTCGTGCATGAGCACTACCAACATTTCTTAACCCCCTTGGTTTGGGTGGATCTGTCCAGGGTGGGAGTCGAACTCGGGACTCTTCGCACAATAGTCGAACACACTACCATTATGCCACGCCCGGACAGAGTTTAAACTGAATAATGAATACAATTAACCTCTCCAATCGTATATCCTGCTTTGCGTGCTCGGAACATCATTTCCATCTGAAATGAATTTTTATCTAAATGATTAAGAACTAAAATTATATGCAACTATATTCTCTAACATCTTTTCTCTCCTGTTTTGTTACATTTGTAAAGAAGCTTTTTTGGTTTAATAATTGATCTATCTCAAATTATCAGGTATTTCCCTTGCAATATCTTTTCCCAAAATATTGGATTGCAAAACTTCTGTTTCAAAAAGAATTTAGAGATCAAATATATTGAACATGTTAAACATGTTTTTTTTTTAAATTTAAGATTTAACCACACAGTACCGATTTAATGACAAAACAAAGAAACAAAAACTTCTACTTCACAGAACATTATCTGTATAATGCTTTTCAGCTCGCTTTCCGCCTCGCGGAAACGTACCTACGCACACTCCTGAGATAACATGCAAACGTAACCCGGTGGAAAGTTGCTACCTGGGTCACTGATATTGTGTATACCTCGACGAAGGTGACAGTGTGATAATCATAGAAGCAAGAATTGATGATCTTTTTCGTTTAAGTGGATAAGCCAGGCTGGGGGTCGAACCTGAGACCTTGTGCGCTTTGATCAGCGCACACTTCCACTTTGCCACAGGCCCAATCACAGACTTTGCTAACCTGAAAAACATATCCCTTGGAGACGGAAACAGAGATGAGCTCTGCTAGAACTTCTTTGCGGTAGAGTCGGAAAGAGCCCGTCAGATCTGAGACGCCGGGCTCCAGAAGGAACTGCTCAGGGAAATTTTGTTTCTTTTTTGAAGTTTATTTTGTTTTCAAAAGCTATAATAATTGAACTATCGCCCGTAAGCAAGTCCACGGAAAAGAATCTGACCCATTTGTATCTTCCTTTAACCAGGCGTTAAATGAGACCGGTCTAAGGCATGTTTGTACGCGCCGAGCGAGTTGTAAAAGGGATGGGGAGAGGCAAAAAGAGTGGAATGAGAAGTAGAGGTAAATTAGAACATAACGGAAAAGAAAGAGAATGTAGATCATTTTCGGGGCGAACATGTATGCGTCAACATAGCTGGTCCGGTAACATGTATGCGCCAACATAGCTGGTACGGTAACATGTATGCGTCAACATAGCTGGTCCGATAACTATTTAACCCTTGCCTTTAACCATCAAAGAACGCGTTACCATTACCACTACACTGCTAAGAACAGATTGGTTGAAAGTTTCAAATCAATTTATAATCTGTTGATAAATCTTGCCCATTTTTCACTGTGTAGTTGGCTCATTTTTTTAAAGAACTTTTCTAAGTTCTGACCAAAACTTTTTTATTTTCAATCGCACCCCAGTCGGCAGAAAATTACTTTATTCCTTATCTGAAGCTTTCATTTTATAAGAAAACTAGGTCAATTAAAACCCAATTGTTTACCTTTCGATAATTCAAAGCTCCTCTCCCTTATAAATTTAGTCGACTTCTATTGTTGATACTTTGTTCTGATAAAAATAAGCTCATGAGTGAGGGTTGGTACTGATATCAGACGCTGCATATAAACTCATATTACAATCGTTTCCATAACGCGAAAACTCAAACTCCGAAAACCTGTGCCAGGAAGTTAGCTCCTTTGCTGATGACCTTCCGCTTAAGATTCCACCCGGACACTCCTCCATCCCCTGCGTATCTCGTCCCAGTCACAATATCATACTGTAAGCACGCATAAATTACTCGTACTGTAAGCATAGATCGATATCTCATACTGTAAACACATATCGAAACTACACATTGTAATGAATGAAATCCATCGGGAAAAAAATTGGCAGTCGGCCGGGACCGAACCTACGCTGCCTAACCGGGGCTTGCAGAGTGTTACCAATACACCAACCGAGCACACATTGTCCCATGCGATTTATTGCTATGTCTAAGGCACGACGTTCTTTCTAGTCACACATGCTCATAAAGCAATTGCGTCATGAAAGGAGTGTAACTCCACAATCCATGATAAAGACAGGAAGATTATGGTAGAGAGAAGATCATATTTTGATCTTTGTTAATCGTTTAAGCAACGATATGCTTAGACTATAATGAATGAAATCCATCGATGGAATTCATTCATTATATTCTCAACCCACCGTTGCTTAAACGATTAACAAAGATCGAAATTTTATACACATTGTAATCCTACCGTAATCCTACCGTCTGCTAGCAGGCCTACGTTTCTATTCTTGAGGCAGATCCTTCTTGCGTTCATCCTTTTCCGACTGCCACTCGCGGTTTTCTGTTCAATCCTACCGTAATCCTACCGCATTACGCAGTCCTAATTGCGGGCTTCATCATCTAACAACAGCAACAAAAGCGTGAGGATAAAAAAAATGAAAAGATAACGGCCTGCTTTGGAGAGAAAAGTAGTGTAAGGTTAAAAATAGAGGTTGCCATACAAACAGAAAATGCCTATTCATAGCTTTTTCTTGTCGAGCGCATAGGCTCCACAGTGCAGGTAAGACACATACTCTGCCTATGGGTTATTTTCTAACCTCTTGCCCTTCTCCGGTTAACGAATGGGTCTCGCGAAAAGGATCGCCGACTGCGGTGCGAGTGTAGACGGAGAAATGTTCTCCGGACTCAAATGGATCCTCACCAACCTATCCCAAAGGACTCCCCTCGACAGGACCTATGGGCAAGAAACAACAAAATGGGTGATTTTCTCCATTTTCATTGAACCCCTTAAAAGAAAACCAACATTGTACGTTTTCTGGAGTTCGATCATTTGGGGAATAAACTTCGGGTGATGAGACAGATCCGCGTCCATTAAGATCGCGAAGCTGAAGTAAAAACACTCAAAAACCTTTCCCTCCTCCAAGTCTCACTAACCAAATAATTAAAATACCAAACCTACAAAAGCTAGTCCACTGGGCGGAATCGAACCCTCTCCCTTACCAAGAGTGCTCCATTATCTCGGACACATTGCTGATTCACGCAGTTGTGCTATATAAAAGGCTCAATAGTCATCCATAAATGTTATCACCAAAAAATGAACCACAAAAAACTTTGTCGGTGGTTTTGGCTGATTAGAATTGAATTCGCGATCTTCTGCTTTCCACGCAATACCTACCTGTTCTCTCAACAAACCATTTGTGGACTCACTTGCC
Organism: Allodiplogaster pararmata; assembly: GCA_964056735.1. Taxonomy (NCBI): domain Eukaryota; kingdom Metazoa; phylum Nematoda; class Chromadorea; order Rhabditida; family Diplogasteridae; genus Allodiplogaster; species Allodiplogaster pararmata. Next base: position 13,524,624 of record OZ057405.1, read on the forward strand.
CCTCGCGTACTGTAGCCCATGAACGTAAGCCGTGCCGAGACCCAATTTTCCTGCTCTCGGCTTCAGGACTATCCTGTCTTCACCGAACTCCTTCTGAAGCTTCTTCGCCACTTCGATAGTTCCATCTGGCGAGTTGTCATCGATGATGATCACCTGAAATTTTCTTTTAACTTTTAAAATTACAAGATTAAATAAAATAATAAGCTTGTAGTTTAAGTTGTTTTTCTTTACTTAACTTCAAAAGAATGATTAAGCTCTCAAAAATGAAATCGAAAACAAAAGGGGACATTCATTTGACCAGTGAATTCGTAGGAGCCTTCGAGAAGCTTCTGAAAACTATGACCGAAGCAAATAAACTTTAAAATACTGTTTCATTGATGTATGTATCACTTCATAAATTTCTATTTTTTCCTGATTATTAGAGCAACTAGAAATCCTTACACATTCCCAAGACCATGGTTTAGTCCAGATAAAGGAACCTTACATGGTCATGACTGCCTATAACCTTTTACATGACTATGACTGACTCTATCTTATTACATGGCTATGAATAGATCATGAACAGGGGTTAAATGGAGCCGCCATATTTGGGTTTACATATATCCGCCGCTCAAAGTTTGAAGGAAAAAAAAGAAAAAAAAGAGGGATGAAGAAAAAGGGTGAGAAAAGAAAGGTAGTTTTTTTTCAATAGTGTGTGTACATGTATCCGCCGACGGGACCGATCCGGTCACTATTTAACCCCTGATCATGAATGACTTGATCCTACTCTTGATGACTCAAGCAGAATGACCCGCCTCATAGTCGATACCCGTGAGATACTTGTCCATGAGCCATATGCAGATGGGAAGATTCTCCCTCTCGTTGTAAGTTGGCAGCAGAATGGAGAAGTCGACGGGCATTTCTGTACTCTGCCCTAATTGATCAATGAACAAATGATTGAACTATCGCACAGAAAAAAGCTAGTCCACCGGGCGGGATCCGTATCACGACACTTTGTACCGCGTCACTTTGTATACGACACTTTGTACCCCGTCACTTTGTATCGCGACACTTTGTACCGCGACACTTTTTACCGCGACTTGAGTGAGGCCGCGCGTTTTATTTTTACATTAAAACATATTTTTACATTAAAAAACGCTTAGGCTTAGTAAAAGTTTACGATAACGAGGCCGTACGGCTTAGCTAACGAGGCCGTACGGCATAGCTAACGAGGCCGTACGCGGTACAAAGTGTCGCGGTACAAAGTGACGGGGTACAAAGTGTCGTATACAAAGTGACGCGGTACAAAGTGTCGGTAATTCGGCGGGATCGAACCCAGACCATCTCGACTCAAACCGGGAAGGCGTGTTACCATTACGCCCGGTAGACTAGCTTTTTTCTGTGCGATAGTTCAATCATTTGTCATCTTAACCAGGCGCCACTGCCTTTAAACTGTGTAATTTAGAATTTGAAGATTGATCAATGAACAGTTTAGACCTCGAGCCAAGAAAGAGAGACATGCCATAGATAACGGTCAACGTTGAAGTGTACGTATCACGACACTTTGTACCGCGTCACTTTGTATACGACACTTTGTACCCCGTCACTTTGTACCGCGACACTTTGTACCGCGACACTTTGTACCGCGACTTGAAAGAGGCCGCGCGTTTTATTTTTACATTAAAACATATTTTTACATTAAAAAACGTTTAGGCTTAGTAAAAGTTTACGATAACGAGGCCGTACGGCTTAGCTAACGAGGCCGTACGCGGTACAAAGTGTCGCGGTACAAAGTGACGGGGTACAAAGTGTCGGGTACAAAGTGTCGTATACAAAGTGACGCGGTACAAAGTGTCGGTAATTCTGAAGTGTATGCAGAGGAACATTCGCGTTCAAAGTTCATAGAAAACTTTCTTAACCGGCTCCCATCAACTCTCCAACAAGTCTCAAAGTGTCAATTTGGAAGGTTCTCTGCTCTCAAGTACATCACTTAGTAAGCGAATTAACGCTGTTCCACTTTTTCTGAAAAAATTTTTGACTTTTTATCAGCGATATTGCCAGTTCAAAATGTTTAATTTATTCAATAAAATTTTCACACAAGAATCGCCATATGAAAGCATTTGTTTTAATGAAACCATGCTAACGATCGTATCACGACACTTTGTACCGCGTCACTTTGTATACGACACTTTGTACCCCGTCACTTTGTACCGCGACTTGAGTGAGGCCGCGCGTTTTATTTTTACATTAAAACATATTTTTACATTAAAAAACACTTAGGCTTAGTAAAAGTTTACGATAACGAGGCCGTACGGCTTAGCTAACGAGGCCGTACGAGGTACAAAGTGTCGCGGTTCAAAGTGTCGGGTACAAAGTGTCGTATACAAAGTGACGCGGTACAAAGTGTCGGTAATTCGCTAACGATTGGTTTGATAACAAAACTAAACAACGTTCAGCTGAGTTTTTCGACAGCACATGAGAATGCGAGCGATTTCAAATTTTGGTTGACGAAAACTCTTTTTTTTTAAACTCTCATTTCCTCGCTCTCTCTGTCTCTTTTTTCTGTTGTTGTTGGCCTGATGGTGTTCTCCGGGCAAGATAACGAGGCTTCCTTTTGCAGGCTCAGAAGACGATAAGCCCTCACTCACGAATTCTCTCTTTTTAGGCTCGCGACGAGGATTGTCTACACGCGGTGCGACTGTGGACGGGAAGTCCGAGAGGACTTCACGGACCCAAAGGATCCTCACACACACATTCCCACTGGAATTTCTCTTTTTCTCTCCATAGCTCACCAAACTTGGGAAATTTCTCCCGGTCGCCCGCCCGGTCCCCTATAAATTTCTTTTCTTTCATTTTACTGATTCACATAGATCTATGGTCTTCATGAAGAAAACTCAGAGGAATAAAAATGGATACTTTTTCGCTTCATCGGGTACTCGCGTCGCGGCCCCCTTCGCGCCGTACGGCCTCGTTAGCTAAGCCGTACGGCCTCGTTATCGTAAACTTTTCCTAAGCCAAACCTTGTTTTAATGTAAAAATAACTTTTTGATGTAAAAATAAAACGCGGAGGAAACCGCGACGCGAGTACCCGATGAAGCGAAAAAGTGCCTAAAAATGCACCACTAAAAAATTTATTTTCTTGGATGGGTAGACTTGGGTAGAACAAAGAAAACATTTTTTGCCTTGATCACCCCCGTTCCTCTAACCCGGTCTTCGAGGGTCAGTACCCCCAAAAAATCAGCTTATTCTGGTGAGCTATGAGCTCGCCGTTGTTTCTTCTTAATTATATGCATCAACAAAATATGATCAAGAACGTTGATAATCGAAACTAGTCTCTAGAAAACACAAGTTATGATCAAGAACGTTGATAATCGAAACTAGTCTCTAGAAAACACAAGTTATGATCAAGAACGTTGATAATCGAAACTAGTCTCTAGAAAACACAAGTTATGATCAAGAACGTTGATAATCGAAACTAGTCTCTAGAAAACACAAGTTAAAGCACCGGAAACACCCAAATAATAAACAAATTTACAAGTTTCGAATGAAGAATAACATGATGCATAACAATAACGAATGATCAACTGAAAAACCAGTCGAGGACGTAAACCACCAAACAATCGAGGACGTTCTTCAGGTAAAGCCGTGACTTACAACGAACATCAACAAGTATACTATCAACTCTAACCGAAGCTTTATGACACTTTATTGAACAGTTCTGGGACACATATCTCAATCAGATAAAAAATATCAGTAACAAACAAATATTTTTGAATAATATAACCTATACTCTCTAATAGTCTAAACTTTTGATCACACATGTAACGCGCAAGACCTGACCCCTATAAGCACTGGCCAGAGAACTCTAGTTACCCCGTTTTGTCTACTTCTACCAAGAAAAACACATTTTATTTTTTAAAAGAATTTTATTAGTGTTTTATACGTACATTTTTCAATGGGACTTGATTTCCAATCTAAACTTCTAGCAAATTAAAAAAAACTAATTAGAAAACTTTTTCATATCTAATGCTGGAGTTCAATGAACGTCCACTAAAACTGCTTTCTCAAATCTATTTCTTTTTGAATTTTTCTCTTTCTTCTCTTTAGTTTTTCTTGTCTGCTTCATTCTTTGTTTTCACAGCGTCCTTTTCATTCTTCACTTCCGGTGTGCTTCCCACCGTACTATTTCCGACATCCCACATCATCATATACTCGGCTGGATTGAAGTTGTCGTCGATTTTCTCCTTAATCAAATCCAATTCTTTTTCGAGCGTCTCATAAAATAAAAAAAGTTACTAAAATAAAAAATTTCACCTGAAGTGTTGAAAAAAGCGACCACTCGTCTAAAGGGGCTGCTAGATACTTCAGAAGCAAGCAAGTCTAAAGGGGCTGCCAGTCTAAACGGGCTGCTAGATACTTCAGAAGCAAGCAACTCTAAAGGGGCTGCCAGTCTAAAGGGGCTGCTATATACTTCAGAAGCAAGCAACTCTAAAGGGGCTGCCAGTCTAAAGGGGCTGCTAGATACTTCAGAAGCAAGCAAGTAATTATTCACAGTCTTGATCTTTTATACTTTCCAGTCTTTCTTACTGCTAAATCCTTAATCTCTAGCTTCCTTCTTATTGATCTATTATAGATATTTTCTGCTGGAAGATCGAAATAGTTTTTTAAATGCTTTCATACATGTACATTTAACCTATACATGTGAAATAAACCCTTCTACACTTCGATGTTCATTGTTCATTGTTAACTACATGGCATTTCTCTCACCCTTCTCCCACTAAAATTCAAAAGCGAGTAAGATTGATGCGTTTTCATGAGTATATCCGACAAGAGAAGGTTATTCTAAAAATCCCCATATTCTACCCCGATCACCCTTCTTAATCGCATGAACTTCTCGAAAACCTAGGTATAGGCCCCACAAGCTAACAAATTCCCTTTGGCCCAACTCGTACTTCCCGTTTATGCTAGCGAACCCTTTTTATCGCTTCGTCTACTTCCGATACCCGGTGCTCTCGGTTCTCTCTACTTCTCACTTTCGGGCCATTTTTGTAGGAGCAGGACTGGAAAATGAGAACGGAAGAAAAAAAACCAATCGATATCTCACTTGGACAATCTTCTTGACTTTCGGCTTTCTGGCGGCAAGCAGTTGGCGTCTTTCTTCTTCGCTGAGCTGCTTCAAGTCGACTGGAAGGGCGAACATCTACAGCCAGGGGTTAAATAGTCATGTCAGACCTTCTGTCGGTGGGCCTATGTTTTTCCAAATCATAAGGGGAACCTTATGTTAAACAAAAATAAATTTTTCAGCGGGTCTCTGTATTTTTTTAATTTAAGGGGGGCCCTTACGTCTAAAAATTTTTTCCGCTTTTTGCGGGTGACGGTACCTTTTTTCTTGCCCAACTAAAAAAAACCCTGTCTACAGCTACTGTTATTGACAATAAAAAAAACACGCCTAGTGGACCAGCTTTTTCCGTGCGACAATAAGATCAGTTTTCGTATTATTGACAATCATTTATAACTATATCCGAGACACATAGTTCACTATGATCAAAGTAATAATAATCTTCCTCGCGCATGTTCCCGCCTCGCGGCAGGGTACGTGCTCCCCTGAGATGCAGGACAGGCCTATCCTGGTAGAACCAGTGGCTGCTCGCTAGTTCACTGCTAGTGTGAATAGCAGCAGTAGGGAGACTTAGATTCGTGCATGAGCACTACCAACATTTCTTAACCCCCTTTGGTTTGGGTGGATCTGTCCGGGTGGGAGTCGAACACTGATCAAAGTGAATGATCAAATGAATGATAACTATGATCAAAGTACGAACTCAAAATTCACGAAATTTCAGCGACGAAAGGTGTAGAATAATGAGAAGCGAGCTAAAAAAAAAACAGGAGGGAGAATGATTGGGCACTATTCTTCTTCTTCTTCTTAGCGTTGTCCCGCGCCGGCCGAGGTCGGAGTAGGGTCCGCTGTACGGCTTCTAGCTCTCCAGAAACATCTGTCCGTTGCGTCTTCCGAGTGGAGTCTTGCAAGGCGCAGGTCTTGGTTGAGCGTATCCATATATCTTGTCTTCGGTTTGCCTCGAGGGCGTTTGCCTGGTACTTCCATGTCAAGGGCGTGTCTTGCGATGTTGGTCGCGTCTCTTCGCATCACGTGTCCATACCATCTAATTCTCGCATCTTGTCTTGTATTGGGGCAACGCCGAGTCTCCCTCTCACAATCGTGTTACGCACACAATCTAGGCGAGTCAGTCCTAGTGTCCAGCGTAACATTTTCATCTCATTCGTGTGGATAATGTTCTCGGTTATACGCGTTGTAGGCCAGGTCTCCGTCGAATAGAGAAGCACGGGACGGATTGCTGTTTTATACATCTTTCCGCGTATGCCAGCTGTGATATTCCTATCACAGAGGACACCTGCAGCTTCTCTCCATTTCATCCAAGCTGCATTTACTCTTTGGCGTGCCGCTGCATTTGTTGACGTGTCTGAGGAGATGACAGAACCAAGGTACTTGAATTCGGAGGTCTTCGGGAGCGGTTCACCGCTGATGTGAACAGTTCCCGTCGTTTGCACTCCGATTTCCTGGTACTCGGTCTTCTTGATGTTGAGGCGTAAGCCATGCCTACTAAGAGCGTCATTCCATTCTTGGGTGCGTTTCTCGATTTCGGCACGTGTAGGAGCAGCAAGGAGAATGTCGTCGGCGTATGCGATGGTTGACGGAGCCGGAGTCAGTAGAGGACGCGTGACGGTATCCATAACCAAAATGAAGAGAAGGGGAGACAAAGCACTCCCTTGGTGCACTCCAACGTTTACTGCGAATGGCTCTGTGATGCCGACCGGAGTTCTGACAGTACTCTTTGAATCATCGTACATCGCCATTGTCCATCGAATGTACTCTTCAGGAACCTGATGATCGCGCAATGCATATGAAATAAGATCATGGGGGACTCTGACGAACGCCTTTTCCAAATCGAGGTAGGTCAGATGGAGAGGTGATCTTTTCTCTGCGTGCTTCTCGACGAGTAAACGGAGTGCAAATATTGCATCTGTTGTGCCTCTTCCGTTCATAAACCCGCATTGCTGAGCTGGAATATCGACGATATCTCGTATGCGTGAATCCAGTATCCTCTCAAATATCTTCATAGTGTGGTTGAGAAGGCGTATTGGACGGTAGTTGCTGCACACTCTGGCATCGCCTTTTCCTTTGAAGACTGGAACGGTCGTGGAGTAGCGCCAGATATGTGGAATTTGGCCTTGCTTTACGATGGTGTTGAACAGGTGCACGAGATGTGCTAGTCCAACATCACCCGCAAGTTTCCAGGCTTCGGTGGCTATGTCGTCCGGTCCAGCCGCTTTCCCAGTCTTCATCTTAGAGAGTGCCTTCTTCACTTCCTCGGCCGTGATGGTTGGCACGGGTCCTTGTATGGCGTGGGAAGTAGGGATGGGAGGGTGCTCAAACTCTTGGCCGCTCATTTCTTCGAAATGTTCCTGCCACCTGTTTCTGACTTTTAAAGGGTCAGTGACGAGCTTCCCTTGTTTGTCCCTTATCGTGGCTGCTCTCTGTATGTCCAAGGTGCTGCGGTGTCGAGCCTTGGCAAGCCGATAGATGGCTTTATCGCCTCCTGGTTGGTTCATCTTCTCATAGAGATCGCGGAAGTAGGAGGCTTTTGAAACTGCGACAGCTCTTTTGGCGGCTTTCTTGGCTGAGCTGTATGCAGCGCGGTCGTCAGCCTCATTTGACGTCCTCCATCTCTTGTAGGCATTCTTTTTCGCCTTGATCGCATCCTGAACTTCGGAGGTGAAAAACCAGGTGTCTTTCTCGATTCTTGGCTTTCCGGGTTTCGTCTTTCCGAGGATGCTTGCGGCGGGTGCTCTGATGCTGTCTTCAAGAAGCTTCCAATGTTCATTTATGTCCTCTGGAAACTGCTTGTAGAGTGCAGGAGGAAGTAGATTGCGATGGATGATGTGATTGGGCACTATTAAAGGGAGAATGATTGGGCACTATTAAAGGGAGAATGATTGGGCACTATTAAAGGGAGAATGATTGGGCACTATTAAAGGCCAAGACTGTAAGACTTGCTCGCTTCTGATTATTTAGGTCCCTACGCTCCCAAAACGGTCCCCATTCAATTTCCAACAGTCTGGACTTCACCCTCATAGATTTTTTTCAATTCAATTTAAACGCTTTATCAAGATCAGCAAGCCACATCGGTAACATGTGACGACTCCACTCCTCAGCGTTCTCTGCCTTCCTTAGGAATTGGGGACTAACGGCTTTGAAAAAGGAGTCCCTCCATCTCATTCTTCTGTCGCTCATAGATATTTGCTTCAAATTTTTGAGAAAACTCTTACATTAAAACTCGCTTTTCTCTCCTTTCTTACTTCCTTTTCTCTTCTAGAAAACAAGTAGTTCAACTTGTGACGGGCAGGTCTATCTCTTCTCAGTCATATTCATAGAAAAACTGCCAACTGGCAAAAAAGTTTCTTTGGCGACCGACTTACCGACCCTCTTCCTCACTCGAATAAAATGTTTTAGACTTTTCACAGCTAGAAGTGAAAGAAAAAACTTCTTTCCTCTAAATATATAGAACGTTTCATTCGCCATAACTCAGCCTCAACCGGTTCCGAAAAGTTGAAAGTGAAACTTTAACCTACTTTAGCGATAGACCTATTGAAAAATCAAAACATATTTACATATGTCATATTTTGGCTTTCAGGTGAAACCTGTCTCTTTTCAGACGCGAAAAACCCCTGGTAGCGACGCGAAAACCAGACTAATCTATTACAGAGATTCGTTCTGGCACACTGCCAAAACTAGCTTTTTCAGAACTGACTCAGAAAACCTGTGTAGCGCTTAAATCTGCTGAACCTGGACGGGCTCTGTTGCTCTCACGGGGATTGTCGAACCATCCGGCTTTACTAAAAGTGCAGCATATCGTCGCAGATATTGTGCCCGCGAAATTGCACCAATTGAAGCTCGATGTGCGTTACCACACGCTGATACTGAAATGAAAAGGACTTCTAGGAAAGCTCATTTTTACATCTTTTCAAAAACTTATTTTTTTGAAGGAAGTGCGTGCGACTTTCTTCGGTGCATCGGAAACAAAATATTTAGAGAAAAATGGCCATACCGTAGACAGCTCGAGTAGATCGCAATAAACTCCGAAGAGCATAAGCCATGACTTCTTCAATACTGGAAATTTGTAGAGACACATGATGTTGTATATAAACACTCATGATCCCTGGCCATAATAGTCGAGTCATGACTGTTTTTCAACACTTCGAGTCATCAAACAATATGCGCTAAATCAGTCAGCTAGGTTAGATCACGCATAGTGGATTAACTTTTGTGCCGAGCAGTAGTTCGATACAAAAAATCGTTGCCCATGTTATAGAAAAATTACTTGACAGACATAATAGCGAGACTAGCTACGAGCAGCCTTCGATCTATTTCACCCAATTACTTGAATGAAATGGGAAAATCCATGACTGAATTGAAATGAGAGATTTCGCAATTCCCGAAAACCATACTAGAATCACTGATTCTCTCATCTTCCTAAACGCCTTAAATGGAAGAGCCAGCGGAAAGTGGACACGTGAAAATGATTATTCTATCTCAGAACAATTCTAACACTCTTCTGACCAAAGATAAGTGCACACCAAAGATAAGCTCAACAAAATTATGCACAAGAGGCTGTTTCTTGAGCTTCTACCTCATGATCGAATTCTATTCGACGATCTGAACCACAACCAGAAAGCACTGAATAACCCGAGAACTCCTCTAGTCTATTGACTTACCGCTTGATTACCCTGGTTTCTGGTAAAGTTCAACTTCGGTCGTCTCTTATAAAAATACATATATGCTGTTCTCGGTGTTGTAACACTTGTGATGCGCTTTAATGATGCAGTTCTCAGGAGAATTCTTCTGATTGCATCTTTTATTACAAAAGGTCATGAAATGTTTTCTTTATCAGCATGATTTTCTTCATTGTTACAGCAATATTATACTACAGAAATATAATACAATATAATCCATTGACATACGGAAGCGTTTGTGTAACGAAATATACGGTGAAGTTTTCAAATTGAATCAAGTTCAGTTTTCAGACAGCCTGAATCGCATTTCTATTCAAATCAAACCAAAAAACATTCACACCTGAACACATTCGAACATTCCTGCTTTCTTTCAAGAAGCGAAACTAAGTTCAACAACACAATATGTATATAGAGAGAGATGAGGAGACTACCATAATGATCGCTTGGTAAAATTTGAAGGCACATCTTCTTCTAGGACCAATCATTTAGTCGACTTTGGAAAACAGTTTCACAACTTAACAAAGTCCACGACATGCAGGCATGAATGAATGTTCTCTCAAGTACCAACAGACGTACCAAGTACCAACTGAATTAAAGTAAGTACAAAGTACCAAAAAAGATTATCAGATACATTTTTCAAAAGTTTTTTAGACTCAATAATCTTCTTCATCAGAATTAGACCTCAAAATCAAGGACTTTTTTTAAAAAAACGTTATTTTCTATGCTGATGTTCCGTGCGATGATGGTAACCTGGGGCCGTATTCAGAGACAAAACTTTATACTAAAATTTATAGTAAACTTTATACTAAGTTGTAGTTTCGTCAAAATGGAATTCAAAGAGTAGACTTTAGGGTAAACTTTATACTAAAGTTTAGTAGGAAAGCTGAGACGCTCTCACCGGTCTTGTCTCTGAATACAGAACTGAGTTGAACTTAGGTTTACAATATACTAGGGAAAAATTTACTCATGAGTTCATCTTAAATCTCTGAATACGGCCCCTCAACTTTTAAAAAATTGCCTCACAAAATAACAAAGCTCTTCTTACTGATCCCGCCCGTCCGTAAAAAATTCATTTCACACACAAAAAGTAAGAACGAAACGTGTTGTGGAACAGAAGATAAGAAACAAAGAAAAAACAGCTTGGTGAACAAAACAGGATGTTTCTCTGACCCGCTCTGCGGGTTCATAAAATCTATGCACTCTCCAAAAACACCGAAAATTATTGAAATCTATGCGCTTGGAGAAATTTTTCTCTCGGGTTTTTCGTAGAGAAAGTCTAAATCATTGGAAAATTGGATGTTTTACTCTGAAATTTAGAAAACCTATGCGCTCGAGAAAAGTTGTGCGGGTGCTAAGAAACACCCTGGAACAAAAGAACACTAAGATATGCCGTTTTAGAGTTCTAGGAAAAGCTCATTATATTATAGAAATCTTAAAAGGGCATTTCACGATACTTCTTTATAGTGAGTTACAAAAGAGTCGCTTCTACTGTATCCTCCTGACCGTACGACCCAAATTCTCCTCAAAACACTAAAAAGTTCTTCTGTCCATACTATACACTTAAGAAATCAACTGAGTCCCTTGTTTTTAGTGTGCAAGAAAAAAGTACAGATGCACGCCAAAAGCGGAAAAAATTTTCTACTTAAGCGTCCCCCCCTTATGATACAAAAACAAAGGGCCGCGAAAAAATTTTTTGTTTCACATAAGGGTCCCCCCCTTATGGTTCGCAAAAACAGAGGCCCACCGAGAGAAGGTCTGACATGACTATTTAACCCTTGCCTGTATCTAGTTCATAAGAAAATTCCGGAACAAAAAAGCTCATTCAGATAACTTCAAACCGCGGAAAAAACCACAAGTAACAAAGCTCTTCTCGGAGATGAATATATCCCTTCGCCCAAAAAAACTCAACACTGCGGAAAAACTCTTATGCTAGCTGTCCGTATCTCACCAAACAAAAAAGCCATAAAATCCTATCTCGGCTTAAAAAATCAAATAAACCACTCATTAGAAAATTCAAAAGTTTATTTGTCCGAATATTTGTCTCATTTGCCCATGGATTCTCTGTATTTCAACAAAGACAAACTATTCCGATAGCCCGTGAAATAAGAGAGAGAGAGAGAGAACTTCACAAGAAACGAGTAAATGAGTGCGATAGAATATGGTTAATCAAGTACCGTAAAACTTACGGTGGTGATAGAAATTATTCCCTCAGATTACTGTTTCACATGATAACACAACAGCATTTCCTCGAGCCAGAAGAGCGTTTCCCTGATTCAGGGTAACGGCGATTGATCTGTCGGACTAGATCATAGAATACCTGCAAAATGCCTTTTTCAACCGACGCTTTCCTAATTTGAACGCAGGGGTTAAATGGAGCCGCCCAATTTGGGTTTACATGTATCCGCCGCTCAAAGTTTGCAGGAAAAAAGAAGAGGGGATGAAGGAAAAGGGTAAGAAAAGATAGGTAGTTTTTTGTCAATAGAGTGTGTACATGTATCCGCCGACGGGACCGATCCGGTCACTATTTAACCCCTGGAAGGGACCGATCCGGTCACTTTTTAACCCCTGGAAGGGACCGATCCGGTCACTATTTAACCCCTGGAAGGGACCGATCCGGTCACTATTTAACCCCTGGAAGGGACCGATCCGGTCACTATTTAACCCCTGGAAGGGACCGATCCGGTCACTATTTAACCCCTGGAAGGGACCGATCCGGTCACTATTTAACCCCTGGAAGGGACCGATCCGGTCACTATTTAACCCCTGGAAGGGACCGATCCGGTCACTATTTAACCCCTGTTTGAACGACGAAAAAAATCTCTACGAAAACCTCCAGAAAGAACGAAAAAACCTCTGAGATATTTACGTTTCATGTGATAAAAACTCGAAAATGACCGCTTATCTAAGCCTACTTTGATGTCCCGAATCGCCATAATTTCACTGACTTTCAAATAAAAACACACATTTTACTCAAGCTTACTCACCTCATTTACGTTGATCTTCGCTTTCGCCGACGTTTCCAGAAAAGCAGACCCGAATTGACGGGCGAGAGACTGGCCCTGGAACCAGTTGGGATTCGTCTTACTTGGTCTGCTTTCAGTTGATCATACAGTGCGTCCCAAAACTTTAGCCCACCATATGTAGGTTCAATGCAATAAGATGTTGGAACACCCTCTAACACATAATTATTGACAACGAGGTTGGTTTCCTGAGACCCGTGAAAAAAGCGTTCAATCAAAACAGTATTCATGAGGAAACGGCTCGCTTCAAAAGAGACCACGTACATACATACGTGCGATGAAATAAGAGAATGACATACAATCAGAGGAAGGCAATTACCAAAGCGAGGCATGAGGACGCCGATGACGTGAGGCCGTTTGTTGTTTTTACCAACACTAAAAGTTTGTACTTGTTTGTACCAACACTAAAAGAAGTGTTTGTACTAAAAGTGTGTTATGAGTGTGTCGCTTGTTGGTACAAACAACAAACGGCCTCACGTCCTCGGCGTCCTCATGCCTCACTTTGGTAATTGCCTCAGAGGAATCGTGTCGCTGGTTTATTTCAAAGAGCACAGATTCATCTCGCAAAGCGGGTTTTTACAAAAAAAACCAACAACAAAAGTGGAAATCCTAATAAAAGTATGTTAGCTGACTTGATCTTTGCCAACGACTCTTTCGTCCTCCAAATCACATTTGTTTCCAACCAAAATCATAGGAACCTGAAATTAAATTTTCACTGCTATTTTGAGTCATCATATTATTTATTCAGTTTGTTAAAAAATATCATTCCATTGGGCTCAAAAATCTATTACTTTCAATTTTTTGATAAATCTTTAAATGCTTAGTTATAAAGTTTTGAGGCAGTGACGCCTGTATACATAACAGACGAAAAAACCTTTTTCCCGGGACGAGATCAATTTTAGCCATTTCTCATATCTATAAATGAGTGCGACCAAAACCTTTTTTTCCGTGTGATTGTTACATCATTTATAATTTCAATTGCCATAGAGGGTGAAAAAAGTCATCTCGCTTTTTTCGGTATCAAAAACATACTCAATAAATTCAAAATGATGCAAAATTTCATAATTACTATCGAGCATTAATGTTCAAATGAGAGAAATTATCAAGATTGGAAGTAACAGATGCCTATCATAAGGTTAACTAACGACTATCAGGATTTTTGTCTTGACCTTAGCTTATTTCTTCAATCTAGCTCCTTTTTTTTAAAATTCTAACATTGTTACCAGGCCGTTCATTAAGAAAGAAGCGTATATACAGGGTGCGGGAAAAGTCCAGGTGGACAACTTTGTCACTTTGTATCTTTTACTTTGTATGTATCAGGATAACTAATCATGAAGAATCGGCAGACTCGGGACAAACACGGGTTAAACAGTCAAGACAGACTTTCTTTCGGCGGGTTTCTGTTTATCCAAATAATAAGGGGACCCTTATGTGAAACAAAAAAAATTTCCGCGAGCCTTAGTTTTTTTCTATCTTAAGGGGGGGACCCTTATGTGAAAAACTTTTCATCCTTAGTCGGGAGTCTGTACCTTTTTCTTGCACACTAAAAACTCCCTGGGGACAAAGACTAAGAGCGTGTGTAAATAATAGAGAAGGAATAAAAACAGAGAATTTGTATCACTAGCCTTTTTTACACAGCGCATAGATTTGCGCATAGATTTAACCCGTAGAAAGGGATAGAGAAATTTTTATGGTTACTTATCGTAATGCCAAGTATAGTACCTGAGGGCAGACCTATTTCCAAAGTGCGTTACCCGAAATGCATTTCCAAAGTGCATTACTTCGACATTACCCGAAATGGAGATCAGACCTCACCAAGATAATACCTACATTGTTTTTGAGAAAACTGTGCACAGAAATAAGACTCTGCGACTCGTATCTTTACTTTGAAGTATTGCGAGACAAGTGGTCCTATACATAGAGTGAACAAAAACAACAAAAAATTGCTTCTGCAAGGGTAATTCTGACATCTTCGGCGTCTTTGACACGCAGGATCTGATCTCGTAAGTCCATGAGGTCATTGAAAGTGGACTGGGCTGTGATGGAGTATACGAGGACGAATCCCTGCCCGTTCTTCATGTACAAATCTCGCATCGCCGTGAATTGCTCCTACAACGATCAACCAGTTACAGTATCATGTTACGACATTTAGTAAAAGCTTTTGCTAACTTGTCGAATCTTTTGAGCGTTATACTATAACTCGCACTAACCACGGTGTTTCTCTAACCCGCACTGCGGGTCAAATCTATGCGCTATCTAAGAAAACTAGTGATACAAATTCTATGTTCGTCTGCATCCTCTCTTTCACATCACATTCACTGTAGAACTTTCTCGAAGGCCTGTCGTTTTCTCATCATTAGTAAACCTGATCTACAAGATTTTTCTTCGGGTAGTAAGAAAAAGCGTGGATTTTTTTAGTGTGCAATAAAAACGTACAGGCACCCGCAAAAGGCGGAAAATTTTCTTTTCACATAAGGGTTTTCCATCATGAAAAAGAACATGAGCCCAGGAAAAAAAAATTTTTTTACATATGGGTCCCCCTTATGATTTGGAAAAACAGAGGCCCGTCGACAGAAGGTCTGACATGACTATTTAACCCCTGCTTAGGTCTGACATGACTATTTAACCCCTGCTTAGGTCTGACATGACTATTTAACCCCTGCTTATGTAGAATAATCAAGTCATGACTATTTAACCCCTGCTTAGGTCTGACATGACTATTTAACCCCTGCTTATGTAGAATAATCAAGTCATGACTATTTAACCCCTGCTTATGTAGAATAATCAAGTCATGACTATTTAACCCCTGCTTAGGTCTGACATGACTATTTAACCCCTGCTTATGTAGAATAATCAAGTCATGACTATTTAACCCCTGCTTATGTAGAATAATCAAGTCATGACTATTTAACCCCTGCTTATGTAGAATAATCAAGTCATGACTATTTAACCCCTGCTTAGGTCTGACATGACTATTTAACCCCTGCTTATGTAGAATAATCAAGTCATGACTATTTAACCCCTGCTTATGTAGAATAATCAAGTAATGACTATTTAACCCCTGCTTAGGTCTGACATGACTATTTAACCCCTGCTTATGTAGAATAATCAAGTCATGACTATTTAACCCCTGCTTATGTAGAATAATCAAGTCATGACTATTTAACCCCTGCTTATGTAGAATAATCAAGTCATGACTATTTAACCCCTGCTTAGGTCTGACATGACTATTTAACCCCTGCTTATGTAGAATAATCAAGTCATGACTATTTAACCCCTGCTTATGAAGAATAATCAAGTCATGACTATTTAACCCCTGCTTATGTAGAATAATCAAGTCATGACTATTTAACCCCTGCTTATGTAGAATAATCAAGTCATGACTATTTAACCCCTGCTTATGTAGAATAATCAAGTCATGACTATTTAACCCCTGCTTATGTAGAATAATCAAGTCATGACTATTTAACCCCTGCTTATGTAGAATAATCAAGTCATGACTATTTAACCCCTGCTTATGTAGAATAATCAAGTCATGACTATTTAACCCCTGCTTAGGTCTGACATGACTATTTAACCCCTGCTTATGTAGAATAATCAAGTCATGACTATTTAACCCCTGCTTATGTAGAATAATCAAGTCATGACTATTTAACCCCTGCTTATGTAGAATAATCAAGTCATGACTATTTAACCCCTGCTTATGTAGAATAATCAAGTCATGACTATTTAACCCCTGCTTATGTAGAATAATCAAGTCATGACTATTTAACCCCTGCTTATGTAGAATAATCAAGTCATGACTATTTAACCCCTGCTTATGTAGAATAATCAAGTCATGACTATTTAACCCCTGCTTATGTAGAATAATCAAGTCATGACTATTTAACCCTTGCTTATGTAGAATAATCAAGTCATGACTATTTAACCCCTGCTTATGTAGAATAATCAAGTCATGACTATTTAACCCCTGCTTATGTAGAATAATCAAGTCATGACTATTTAACCCATGCTTATGTAGAATAATCAAGTCATGATTATTTAACCCCTGCTTAGGTCTGACATGACTATTTAACCCCTGCTTATGTAGAATAATCAAGTCATGACTATTTAACCCCTGCTTATGTAGAATAATCAAGTCATGACTATTTAACCCCTGCTTATGTAGAATAATCAAGTCATGACTATTTAACCCCTGCTTATGTAGAATAATCAAGTCATGACTATTTAACCCCTGCTTATGTAGAATAATCAAGTCATGACTATTTAACCCCTGCTTATGTAGAATAATCAAGTCATGACTATTTAACCCCTGCTTATGTAGAATAATCAAGTCATGACTATTTAACCCCTGCTTATGTAGAATAATCAAGTCATGACTATTTAACCCCTGCTTATGTAGAATAATCAAGTCATGACTATTTAACCCCTGCTTATGTAGAATAATCAAGTCATGACTGTTTAACCCATGCTTATGTAGAATAATCAAGTCATGATTATTTAACCCCTGCTTAGGTCTGACATGACTATTTAACCCCTGCTTATGTAGAATAATCAAGTCATGACTATTTAACCCCTGCTTATGTAGAATAATCAAGTCATGACTATTTAACCCCTGCTTATGTAAAATAATCAAGTCATGACTATTTAACCCCTGCTTATGTAGAATAATCAAGTCATGACTATTTAACCCCTGCTTATGTAGAATAATCAAGTCATGACTATTTAACCCCTGCTTATGTAGAATAATCAAGTCATGACTATTTAACCCCTGCTTATGTAGAATAATCAAGTCATGACTATTTAACCCCTGCTTATGTAGAATAATCAAGTCATGACTATTTAACCCCTGCTTATGTAGAATAATCAAGTCATGACTATTTAACCCCTGCTTATGTAGAATAATCAAGTCATGACTATTTAACCCCTGCTTATGTAGAATAATCAAGTCATGACTGTTTAACCCATGCTTATGTAGAATAATCAAGTCATGATTACTTAACCCCTGCTTAGGTCTGACATGACTATTTAACCCCTGCTTATGTAGAATAATCAAGTCATGACTATTTAACCCCTGCTTATGTAGAATAATCAAGTCATGACTATTTAACCCATGCTTATGTAGAATAATCAAGTCATGATTATTTAACCCCTGCTTAGGTCTGACATGACTATTTAACCCCTGCTTATGTAGAATAATCAAGTCATGACTATTTAACCCCTGCTTATGTAGAATAATCAAGTCATGACTATTTAACCCCTGCTTATGTAGAATAATCAAGTCATGACTATTTAACCCCTGCTTATGTAGAATAATCAAGTCATGACTATTTAACCCCTGCTTATGTAGAATAATCAAGTCATGACTATTTAACCCCTGCTTATGTAGAATAATCAAGTCATGACTATTTAACCCCTGCTTATGTAGAATAATCAAGTCATGACTATTTAACCCCTGCTTATGTAGAATAATCAAGTCATGACTATTTAACCCCTGCTTATGTAGAATAATCAAGTCATGACTATTTAACCCCTGCTTATGTAGAATAATCAAGTCATGACTGTTTAACCCATGCTTATGTAGAATAATCAAGTCATGATTATTTAACCCCTGCTTAGGTCTGACATGACTATTTAACCCCTGCTTATGTAGAATAATCAAGTCATGACTATTTAACCCCTGCTTATGTAGAATAATCAAGTCATGACTATTTAACCCCTGCTTATGTAAAATAATCAAGTCATGACTATTTAACCCCTGCTTATGTAGAATAATCAAGTCATGACTATTTAACCCCTGCTTATGTAGAATAATCAAGTCATGACTATTTAACCCCTGCTTATGTAGAATAATCAAGTCATGACTATTTAACCCCTGCTTATGTAGAATAATCAAGTCATGACTATTTAACCCCTGCTTATGTAGAATAATCAAGTCATGACTATTTAACCCCTGCTTATGTAGAATAATCAAGTCATGACTATTTAACCCCTGCTTATGTAGAATAATCAAGTCATGACTATTTAACCCCTGCTTATGTAGAATAATCAAGTCATGACTGTTTAACCCATGCTTATGTAGAATAATCAAGTCATGATTACTTAACCCCTGCTTAGGTCTGACATGACTATTTAACCCCTGCTTATGTAGAATAATCAAGTCATGACTATTTAACCCCTGCTTATGTAGAATAATCAAGTCATGACTATTTAACCCCTGCTTATGTTAAATAATCAAGTCATGACTATTTAACCCCTGCTTATGTAGAATAATCAAGTCATGACTATTTAACCCCTGCTTATGTAGAATAATCAAGTCATGACTATTTAACCCCTGCTTATGTAGAATAATCAAGTCATGACTATTTAACCCCTGCTTATGTAGAATAATCAAGTCATGACTATTTAACCCCTGCTTATGTAGAATAATCAAGTCATGACTATTTAACCCCTGCTTATGTAGAATAATCAAGTCATGACTATTTAACCCCTGCTTATGTAGAATAATCAAGTCAAGATTTGTGCGAGTCGTTGAACAGTGAATTTTTTTAACTGCACTTTTTTTTTTGGAAAAGAAAGACTGACCTTTTCACAACTTCAACAAAGTGTTAAGTAATCTAAGGGCGCCTCTAAGAGATATGGAAGTAACCTAACCAGAAAAGTTTTTGAGCCTGTTCCCCTTCTCAAAAAGGGCCCAAAATATCTCTTTAACCGTTCCGGCCGTGTCCAGAATCTCCAGCATGCACTGTTGAGCGTCCACTTCGACTTGCTGTAATCAAGGGTTCAATAGGTTCAATACATAGCACAGTCTGAATTCAAAAAAATTAAACGACCGCTTTTGTATTTTACTTTTTAAAAAACAAAATTACCAACCTTTAACATAAGCTGTACAACTCTTTTCAAAATGGCTCAGAAACTACCCAGAAGCCTCATTCGATGCTTCATCTTTCATCAAAGATCCTAATCAGGGTGTTTCTTAGCACCCGTACTTCCTAATCAGCGTGTTTCTTAGCACCCGTACTTCCTAATCAGGGTGTTTCTTAGCACCCGTACTTCCTAATCAGGGTGTTTCTTAGCACCCGTACAACTTTTTTTCCAAGAGCATAGATTTCAGTGTTTTTCGTAGTTTTTTAAAGAGCGCATAGATTTTTTCACCCACTGTGCAGTGCGGGTCAGAGAAACATTCTGATCCTAATAACCTCTAGCTAATGGGTTGTTCCAAAAAGGACACTCGCCTTTCCCAAAATTGGAAAAAGTGGATCGTATAATTGGCAAAGCCAAAAGAAGTGCCGGAGTGAGTACTCAGACTCCCTCCCTCACTATTAGGGTTTGAATAGTGACCGGACCGTTTGAAGCATACATGTTCGCGCCGGAAATGATCTACATTCTCTTCTCTTTCCACTCTGTTTTACTTTTTATCTACTCCTTTTTTTCTTTAGCTTTTTCCTCATCCTTTTTCCGAATCGCTCGGCGCGTACAAACATGCACTTCAGCAGTCTCATACAAGGCCTTATCGGTACGTAGCGTATCTTGAAAGGTCCTTAGAACACCTAAAATCCAGCTGTCATCATTTGAAGCAGTACGGGCATCAAAAGTGTACAGGCTAGAGGCTTCTCGGGTAACAAAGCGCAAAAATTTCAAGAGAATTGGTCAAATCGAGTAAAGGTAATTACCTTTCTGTAGCTGTCCTCAATCGTTGGATCATACTTCTCAACGAAAATTCCTTGCACGAATTGTACCGTCTGAAATTACAGTACATTTAGTGTGTTCTCGGCGAGTTTTCTGCATTCTTTTTCCCTTCAAAAGATCTTGCGTCACATGCTCTTGAAGTTTTGATGATTTTTGTTCCCGTTGGAAAATCATGGAAATTACTGGCGCTCTGTCGACCACAGCGTTCATTTTATTGAGAAAGCATCACTTCATAACAAAGCTTCGATTAATATAAAGCATCAGTCAGGAACAAAATCTCAACTGATCAAAATCTTTCACATAGGCGTCATCGATAACTGGCCTTCTGTTGCACCCCATTTATCGAAAAAGCCTTAATCGAGCAAAAAAGTCTCAATCGATAACAAAGCTATCTTTAGAGACAGCTGAGCTTCCTCATAAGCGCAGCATGATACAGCTTTTGCCCTACCTTTCTCGAATTCACCACAGACTTTTTTGATCTGAGAGCAAACCATATGTTTTGATCCATTGTACACACGTTTCACCATTCCCCATCGAATAATCTCCATCTGTTCTTTTTTCTTGCTCTCTTTACTTGTTTACTCTTTCCTCTATTCATTCACCCATCCTCTTCTCTCTTTCATTCTCTCTCGCCTTTTCCTAGACATGCCCCCTTCTCTTTTTCTGGTCCAGCTGACTCTAATATTTGAGTGACCTCACTCTTTCCATTCGTCACAAACGAAGAGTCTTGAAATGAATAGGGATAACTTCACCCGATTGGAGAAGACTCCTTTTTGAGCTCTTTTTCATTCTTCATATGAATACTCTACCGACCCAGTTCCATTCAAAAAGAAGACACCCAAGAGATTAAAGAAGAGCAATTCAAGCAATCATCTCTCAGGAATCAAGAGAATTGCTTTTCTCATTCTTTCTCTCTTTCCCTCTCTATCTCTCTCTCTCTCTCTAATGCTCTCCCCAACAAAGTAGTTCACATTTGCATGCTCAGATTACGCGATGTGTTTATATTGTTACTTCCGTGATAAGCTGGATTTCACAGACCGCGTTTTAAAGTAGTTTTTCTAACCGAATTCCCAGGAACCTGCCGCGACATTTCAGTGTCCCTAACTAGATTAAAACACGCACTTGAGCCATGAGCAGCTCATGTTAAGTTTTTTTCAACGATCACACATTCATCAGAGAAAGATAGAGAAGAAAATACTGCGATGATCAACTTACGAGTGCACTCTTGCCCACACCACCGCTTCCGAGTACGACGATCTTGTATTCACGCATCTGACACAATAAATGTGTTAATATTTCGCTAAATAAAAAACTATTTTGAGAAAACTGCATCGAGCTAAGAAAATTGCGATAAAATGAGAAATTCGAGTGAGACGCGCCGCTCGCATCAAATTGTTAACAGATGCACACAACAAACAGAATCAGGAAAGAGCGTCAAGCAAAGCGACACAGATGAATCATTCGGCTGTTGATTGGTGAGGGGCGTCATGGGGGAAAAGCAGCTAGGAGAAATAGAGGACTTGGACGAGGAAGAGGGTGAGAGAGAGAGGAAAAATAGAGGGAGAGCAAATGAGACAGAAAAAGAAAAGAGAGACACAGAGAGATAAACAAAGAGGAGAGAGAAAGACAGACAGGGAGAAAAGGTAGAGGAGATAGAAAGTGAGAGAGAAAGAGAGACACAGAGATATAAAGAAAGAGGAAGGTGCTAATAGAGAGAGAGAGAGAGAGAGAGAGAGAGAGAGAGAGAGAGAGAGAGAGAGAGAGAGAGAGAGAGAGAGAGAGAGAGAGAGAGAGAGAAGAGAGACAAAGAGGGAGACATACAGAACAAGCGTAAGAGATGAATGTGTTCATAAGAATAATAGAAATGAAGTGAATGTAGCCCTGAAGGAATGTCTGATTGAAGTGAAAGACATATGAAGCATTGGAAAGGAGAGAGGTAACACACATATTAACTGAACACAAGAGAACGAACGGCAGAAATCATTATAAATACAGAGACAAAAGAGAAATTAAGTTGAAAGAAAAGTAAAGGGGTGATCATTGAACTGTTGGATACAGCAGATGCTGCAACGGAGCGGAAAGTGGAGGGGTGATCATTGAACTGTTGGATACAGCAGATGCTGCAACGGAGCGGAGCGTATTGAGACCGAGTAGGGTGAGCATTGAACTGTTGGATACAGCAGATGCTGCAACGGAGCGGAAAGTGGAGGGGTGATCATTGAACTGTTGGATACAGCAGATGCTGCAACGGAGCGGAGCCTATTGAGACCGAGTAGGGTGAGCATTGAACTGTTGGATACAGCAGATGCTGCAACGGAGCGGAGCGTATTGAGACCGAGTAGGGTGAGCATTGAACTGTTGGATACAGCAGATGCTGCAACGGAGCGGAGTGTTGGATACAGCAGATGCTGCAACGGAGCGGAGTGTTGGATACAGCAGATGCTGCAACGGAGCGGAGCGTATTGAGACCGAGTAGCTTTTTTTCGCTTCTCTAGAACGAAATGCTGAAGGCTACACGATTTAGGAGAGAGTCAGACCAATGAAGATGATCGACAATTGAACAAAAGAGAAGATAACAAATCAAGAAGCAAGAGAGAGAGAGAAAGATAGAGAGAGGAAGCAAAAAAGGAACAAAGAAAAAATTTACAGGAGGAGAAATGTAAAGAGAAAGAGTGCGATAATGAGAAATAAGAAGAGCGAAAGAAGGAGAAAGAAAAAAGAGTTTCGCATGCCACATACATACATACATACAGAATGGTAATTAAATGCACTCCGCAGAGGTGGAAAAGATACTACGTCAGACTACAACGGTCTTGTTTTTGAATCAATCTCTTTTTCCGTTTTCTCTTTCTCTACCATCCCCGTTCTCTACCTCTGTTTTGCTCTTTCATACTCTATTCCTTTCTCTCTCCCTTCTCTATCCTCATTTCATCTCTCTCTCACTCTCGTTTTTCTCCTTCTCTTTTTATCACATATCTACCGAACAGTTTTTGTCACTTACCTTCTTAATATATTATTCCCTTTTTAATGCAATCTGTGGTGTCTCTCCTCTATAACTTGCACAGGTTCACTTTCTCTCTTTCAATCTCCCTGATAAAAATGCGTTTTAATCTCTCTCTCTCTCTCTCTCTCTCTCTCTCTCTCTCTCTCTCTCTCTCTCTCTCTCTCTCTCTCCCTTAACCTTTCTTTCACCCTTCAGCGAACTCTTTTTTGAGTACTTTCTTACTTTCTTTCTCTTCTCTATATTTCTTACTATTTATCTATATCTCTCTCTCCTTCTTTCTCTCTTTTCCTCTGGATATCTTCATGTTTTCTCTCTCAAAGCACAGAGAAAGAAGTTTGTTCTATCCTTCCACAAGGCAAGCAGACAAGAGCATCAGCAGGAGAAAACGAATGAGGCGTGGGCTAGGAGAGCGATGACAGAGAGTTGAATGAGGCAGAGATATATAGATAGATGTTGTTTACAAAAGAAGAGAGAACAGAGAGAGGGAGATTCACAGAGAGAAATATAGAGGATGTAGAGAGAGAGAAAGTGAAAGAAAGACAGAGAGAGAAATTAGAGAGAGAATAACAGAAGAGAATAAAAAACAGCAAAAGATGAAACGTGTACGGCTGAGCTAATCATTCAAAGCAAGGTTACTAGTAAACTCCCATAATAATAAATTATATTCGGTGGGAGACGCGTGCTCCAAAGCGTCCGCATTCCTATCAGAGGCCACTCACTTTATCGCTCGCTTGAATCTTTTTTGGTTTAGCTTTAAAGGAACTCAAACCATTCCTGCCTAATTATTACTTTTTGCTTATAGAATTTCAATAGGATATTAGTTCCTTTTTTTAAAAACCAGAACATAGTTATAAAGTTTAAAGCCCGCCATAGCAGTTATTTCAAGACCTCACATCGATCTTTATTGAGAGAAACCACGAAAGACCCCTATCTACCAGAACCTTTCTTCTACCTGCAATGCGGATAGAATCTAAGTGAACAACTATTCGCTATACGATAAGTTAGCGTTACGTTATCTCTGTTTTAGTATCATTCTCTAATTTTCACCACAAGCTCTTGGTCTCTCTACTAAATCTGCCATTCCGCAATGATTTTCATCTTTGACCTACAACTTTCTTCTGTCGGCTAGTAAAAAAATAACCTTATTATTTTGGCGAAGTTTTCTCGCTAACTCGAGAACATCATAATTGTTTGCTCTAGAGAATATTAAAGCTTCAACTTATCAGGTAAACCTAGAGCTATGTATTATACATACTACCAGGTTCTTTTTATAACCCTTGTAGATCAATCAGATCAATTTTTTGTAGATCAATCAGACTAATAAAAACGAGAGACCGAAAGCGTGCGATGAAAAAATGAGAATGTTGTACAGAGACTACGTATTCCTAAATTTTTAAGAGAGCGCCAAGACTTCAGCATAGATTTCAACCGCAGTTCGAACTAGAGCAACATCTTAATGACTTCATTTGTGGAAGATGAGGTTCGAGATGAGGATTCATTGATAAAAACTTTGCTAGAGGCTGTAATTAGGCAGGCGGAGATGGATGGGCGGAAAGGGCAGAAGAAGTAGAATTAGCATCAGGGACTCACTCTTGAGAAGAAGGGGCACTAGCAGATGAAAGCAGACGCCTGTAAGAGGATGCCAACAAGGGTAGTTAGAAGAGAGGCTCAAGACCCAGATACTAGGAACTTGAGAGAGAGAGAGAGAGAGAGAGAGAGAGAGAGAGAGAGAGAGAGAGAGAGAGAGAGAGAGAGAGAGAGAGAGAGTGAAAGAGAGGAAGAGAAAGCAAAGGAGAGATATAGAAAGACACAGAGCGAGGATCTGAATAAGAAAAAGAGAACAAGAAAAGAGAAAAGGGGCCAGATACACAGAGATGGAGAGAGAAAGAGGGCGAGAAAGATAAAAACGGCGAGAGAGAGATAGAGGGCGAGAGAGAGAGAAAGAGGGCGAGAAAGATAAAGACGGCGAGAGAGAGATAGAGGGCGAGAGAGAGAAAGAGGGCGAGAGAGAGAAAGAGGGCGAAAGAGAGAGAGGGCGAGAGAGAAAGAGGGTGAAAGAGAGAAAGAAGGCGAGAGAGAGAAAGAGGGCGAAAGAGAGAAAGAAGGCGAGAGAGAGAAAGAGGGCGAGAGAGAGAAAGAGGGCGAAAGAGAGAAAGAGGGCGAGAGAGAGAGAGAAAGAGGGCGAGAGAGAGTGAAAGAGGGCGAGAGAGAGAAAGAGGGCGAGAGAGAGAAAGAGGGCGAGAGAGAGAAAGAGGGCGAGAGAGAGAAAGAGGGCGAGAGAGAGAAAGAGGGCGAGAGAGAAAGAAAGAGGGCGAGAGAGAGAAAGAGGGCGAAAGAGAGAAAGAAGGCGAGAGAGAGAAAAAGGGCGAAAGAGAGAAAGAGGGCGAGAGAGAGAAAGAGGGCGAGAGAGAGAAAGAGGGTGAGAGAGAGAGAGGGCGAAAGAGAGCGAGAGAGAGAGAAAGAGGGCGAAAGAGAGAAAGAAGGCGAGAGAGAGAAAGAGGGCGAGAGAGAGAAAGAGGGCGAGAGAGTGAAAGAGGGCGAGAGAGAGAAAGAGGGCGAGAGAGAGAGAAAGAGGGCGAGAGAGAGAAAGAGGGCGAGAGAGAGAGAAAGAGGGCGAAAGAGAGAAAGAGGGCGAGAGAGAGAACAAGAATATATTAGAAAAGAGAGCTACTGACGGGTGGGAAGCAATGAAATTAAAGAATTGCAGTAAACTCTTGCAAATCTCTTCCAGATGCTGATCCGGGGTTGGAATGGGTTTCGAAACAGGCGAGGAAGGAAATAAAAGTAGGGATCTTCCTCCACACTTGAAAAAAAACACATTTCATTGCTTCTTCTTCACTCTTACTTTCATATCCATCTACATATACAGCAGAACAACCGCTTTCTCTCAGTTCTTACGCTTTCTGATCGCAAGATGCTATATCGCTCTCATCTTTCTCTCTCTGCTAAAACTTTCATCTCTGCCCTAAGACTCTCTCTCTCTCTCTCTCTCTTTTTCTTCACTCTCAGAGTCAAGACTATGTCCATTTATAACTCTTCCCCTCCATTCTTCAAATCGTCCTTTCCATCTTGTGCACACTCATATCCGGAGAGATGGACGTAAAAGAGGCGCGAAAAGTGCTCTAAAATGACGAAGACGCTATCGGAAGACGGTAAATAGTTTCATAGGGAAGAAAAGAAAAAGAGGAATATAAAAAGAGCGAAACCACGAGAACAGAGAGAAAGAAAAAAGTAAGAGATAAAGAAAAAAAAGTGAATTGAAAACAATAAAAGCGGGAGAAAGTCATGTTGGATCCATAGAAAAATTGGAGAAAGAGAGAAAATATAGTTTGAATGCGGAAGAAAAGAAAGAAGAGAAATGTTTGTAAAAGATAGGAGAGCGAGACAGGAAGAGAAAAATTAAAGATGAGTGAAAGTCTAAAAACAGAGAGAGAGAGAGAGAGAGAGAGAGAGAGAGAGAGAGAGAGAGAGAGAGAGAGAGAGAGAGAGAGAGAGAGAGAGAGATCAAAGATAGGCTAGAGACGGATACTCAGCCTTAGGACATGGAAGCAAATGCTTGTCTTATCCCGTTGATGCTCGAATGAATTTGAAAACACTTTATTTCGATGCAACTAAGCATATGGTAATGTGGAAAGTGATTCTTATTCCTCACTTCCATTTCTCTCTCCTCCCTCCCCTCTCTCTCCATTTTCATCATCTTCCCTGTGCTACCTCTCCATTTCTCACCTAGTCCTGGATCGTTTGGCATCCCTTCCTTGCTGTTTCCATTTCTGACAAGCAGAATGAAAATTTTCTCCCACAATGAACAGAAGACTGAAGATGCCGTGGCGTGGACGACCTTTCTGCTTACATGTCCTACATAATAACAATTCTGAGATAATAGATAAGGGAAGAACATTTGATACTGAGCGGAGGGAATTAGAGGAGCGAGTTAAGAGATAGGTCGAGATCGAAAATAGAAGAGAAACACAGAGAGTGAGGGGTAATGGAGAGTCAGAGATGGAGAGTCAGAGATGGAGAGTCAGACTGAAGAAAGCTTTTTACCCTCTGCATGGAAAGAGCTTGAACTTTGAGATGGAAAGACATGAGAGCACAGTGTGAAAAGGTGAAGAATGTCTTTCTTGATGCTCTGTATGGACTTGTTACCATAGGAGCACGAGAGCACAAGAAGTCGGAAGAGGAAAGGGAAAAAAGAATTCTTTTGAGGTGAAGGGATAAAAAATGTTAGACATCTCTTTTTCTTTCGCTTGAGAGAGGAAAAGAGATAGGAGGAATAAGGAATAGAGAGAGAGAGAGAGAGAGAGAGAGAGAGAGAGAGAGAGAGAGAGATAAAGAGAGAGAGAGAGAGAGAGAGAGAGAGAGAGAGAGAGAGAGAGAGAGAGAGAGGAAGGAGAACGCCTTGCTCACCTAAATGAAATATAGTGTCTTCTGAAAACAGATGAATCCACTAGCCTTCCACTTTTTAATACCTTCTTTCCCATATTTTTTTGAATCTATTTCGTTCCCAGAGAGATAAAAACTTACCGTAACTAGAATCAGCAAGCAAATACATACAGTACCGTAAAGAAAGTTATGACATTGACATTTTTCTTTATAACTTTCGACTCAATGTTTATATGACTCAATTTTTTAAAATTAAACTTTAATTAAAACCAAACGGAGAGAAAATTTTTCAAAATGCGTCTTACGTATATGTGGAATTGATTATGATAATTTGAAAAAAGCTCGGTTTGAGACATTTTCACATAAACTTCAATATAAAATCTACAAAACAACAAAAAACATCAAATCGATTACAGCTTGGCATCTGCGAGGTCATAACACAGAAAAATGCACAATTCTTTCTGTACAGTACTGTAGTTCACAATGCTTGATTTATAGGTCGATTAAGTATATTTCAAAATTGCGCGGATGCATTGTGGCTAGTGAGCGATGACTCCCAAGCTTGATCTTCACCCAATGCAGAAACACGAATAGCTCAAGAGTTCACTTCGGACATTGAAAAAACCGCTCTTCAAGCGAGTAAAATCTTGAAAAATTAAAGGTGAGCTCGAGGTGAAGGTGGAAGTTAAAGGTTTTTTATGACCCATACAAAAACTAGATTCGGGGATCAAAAAATGTGAGTTGTC
The DNA here is from genome assembly GCA_964056735.1 of Allodiplogaster pararmata. Classification (NCBI taxonomy): domain Eukaryota; kingdom Metazoa; phylum Nematoda; class Chromadorea; order Rhabditida; family Diplogasteridae; genus Allodiplogaster; species Allodiplogaster pararmata. The sequence continues at coordinate 13,553,255 of OZ057405.1, forward strand.
CTTGTATGTCCGACTCTCCAACCTCACTCACTATCATTCAGCCATGAAGGCTCCACCATGTTAAGTGCCTATCTAGAAACAGAACCGTCGCTTAAAAAAGAGATAGGATGAAGAGCATGGGCAAAATGTCATCTGACAAAATGCATAGGCAAACTTTCATCTGACAAAATGCATAGGCAAACTGTCATCTGACAAAATGCATAGGCAAACTGTCATCTGACAAAATGCATACGCAAACTGTCATCTGACATTTTTTTTATCTAGGGCGACCGACCAACCGACCCCTTCTCTCTCTAACCTAAAAAAATTATCAGAGTTTTTAAAGGTAAATATTAAGTTTATAAGCCATAGCTCAGATCTAACAGGCTTTTTGTCTAATTAGAAGTTAAAACTTTTAAACTGCTTGGGCGATCGACCTATTGAAAATTAAAGACCTATTCTACCTATGATGGAGAGTAAACATTTCTGAGATTGAATCTCATCAATGCGAATTCGGTCTTCAACAAAGTTATGTTTTTGAAAAATATATGAATATTAATGCACTTTCTGCGTATTGACGACGTCGATAAAGTGCTCAGGTCCCCCTCTTGTCCAAAAACTGCAAAAGTACGAATACACCATGAACGACGCGAAAAGCATTATACCAAGAAAGACTCATGGCTTACGGATGGACTAACAAGCGGATCTCTTCTTCGATGGGCAGAGCAAAACGCTGCGGCGATAATCAATAGCACGACGAGAGCATTAGAACGCGAAACGGTCGTAACCCTCTTTTTGCCGAAAACATCAGAACAGTATAGATGTTTTCGTCGAAACCAGCTTCCTCATTGTGGAAATCTGAAGCAGGATGGCTGGAGAGTTAGATAGCTATTGACCATAGCTTCGAAACCGAGTGGATCTTAGATTTCAGACGAGTTTGTCGTGCAAGCGAGAAAAAACGAGCTAGTCAAGTGAAAGGGAATACGAGTAGTGGTCGAGAAAGACAGGAAGGTCAAGAAGGCGAGATAATGCTCGAGAGAAGAAAGGGAGGAGGCGAAGTGAAAAGATGCCGACCTGGGGGCAGAGAGATAGTTGGAGACTGCGCAAAGAGAAGAACAAAGAAAGAAGAGAAGAGAGAAAACAATGGGATAGAAAAGGTCGAATTCAGAAGGCGAGTGTTGTCTCTGAAAAGGACACCTAACTTGCCACACTCTTTTCTTCTCGTTTCCTTCAGGGATTTTCCTAGACTTCAGATAAAATAAGGGCCTTCAAAATCAAATTAATTTTTTAACTTTGGAAAAAAAGGTTACTCAATCATATACCGGCGATATTTGGAATACTAGCGCTCATTCGAGGCGTGAGTCTGGAATAAAGAAAAATGGGAAACAGAGCAGATAAAAGAGAGATTAATTTTTAAACTTAAAAATAGATTTTGAAGCCTGAAATTACCCGCCAAAATCAGCCGAAACAACAAAAAAACAACAATGCCAAGAATTCCGAGATTAGAATTTAAAAGTCTAACTGAATTCATTTTCTGCTAAACAACCACTCCTTAAACATCTAGGATTCTTCCTAGCAGATGTTTTGAGGCTGAAATAAGAGAACAAATCTACCGTTGCAGCTTTCAAGGTAATACGATCAGCTACAACAAGAACAACTAACCTTTTTAGCACAACCTATCATTATGTTCGCAAATGCACTACAAACAAATAAACAAGAATTACGGTCATAAAAGTCATGTAAAACCAAAAATCAAAAGCTTATTGTACTTATTCTCGTCGAAAAAAATTTCTGAACATTAATAAGACTTCACCTATACTAAAACTGAACGATAGCTACTATTAGCATACGAACCTTCTTAAAACAGTCATATATCACCTGTTGTACGATTCATAAAGCTAGAAAACAAAAAAAAGATTTCAGAAACTTTCTTCTCACCAAAAAAACGGGTTTGAAAAAGCTGACGAAGTACAAGAACTCATATTATTTCTTAATTAATTTAGGACGACAATTTCTTGTCTACCTATTTTGAAAAACGTCTACCTGATTTGAAAAACGTCTACCTATTTTGAAAAAGTCAGCCTAAATTCGTGCAACGTTCACCTATTTTCGTGAAACGTCTACCTATTTTAGTGAAACGTTCACCTATTTTTACAAACATGTCTACCTATTTTGACAAACTTGTTTACCTATTTTAGTGAAACGTCTACCTATTTTGACAAACATGTCTACCTATTTTAACAAACTTGTCTCTTTCTTATTTTTTTCTCTTTCTTTTTTCTTACTTGTTCTGTTTCTTTCTCTTTCTTTTTAAATTATCTTTATAAATTTTGGGGAAAGGAAAGGGGGGAGGGGGTTTACCTAAGCCGGAAAGGGAGGGGGGGGCCTAAAGGGGGAAGGGGGGAGGAAGAGGGTCCTACCTAAGCAAGGGCGGTAGGGGGGCCCTAAAGGAGGGACGGGGGGCCCTAAGGAGAAAGGGGGGAAGGGAATTTTCATGAATAAAATCTCTTTCTCATCATGAAAAAAACAGCGAAATGCCATTAGATGCAGCGGAAAGTCAACAGAGACAAGAAAAAGTCATAGGTTGACGTTGCACGAAAAAAGGTTGAAGTCGCACGAAATCAAAATATCAAAATATAAAAATCAAAAGAAATCAAAATATCAAAACAAGTTTGTCTAAATAGGAAGACGTGTTTTTTTCAAAATAGGTGAACAAGTTTGTCAAAACAGGTAGACATGTTTGTCAAAATAGGTGAACGTTTCAGTAAAATAGGTAAACGTTTCACGAAAATAGGTAGACGTGTTTGAGAAAATAGGTAGAAAATGCACGAAATTAGGCTGACGTGTTTTTTTTTATTTAGGTAGACGTTTCACTAAAATAAGTAGACGTTTATTATTTCCCCATTAATTTAACCTGAAATTTTAATTACCTATGATAAAAGTTACGTCAGGTCAAAAAATGTATGTATCTATGAGCACGTCAGGCAGTTTTACCTAGACACCAAACATTCTCACTCTTTAACCTGTCACTACGTTTGAGAATATCAATTGAATATCCTGAGAATGTCAGATATTTCAAGGCAATATCTCCCTTGAACACGAAAACTAATTCTTCTGAACTTGCCTCGACCCGAGGAGTTCTGCGCTAGCTTTTTTCGACAGTGGAGATTCAATAGAGTTGATTATCAAAGCTATTTAATTGAGAGGGTGGGCACACATAACGCGTCAAGGCCAAAAATGATTCCAGCGACTATGAGCACGTCAGGCAGTTTTACCTAGACACCAAACATTCTCACTCTTTAACCTGTCACTACGTTTGAGAATATCAATTGAATATCCTGAGAATGTCAGATATTTTAAGGCAATATCTCCCTTGAACACGAAAACTAATTCTTCTGAACTTGCCTCGACCCGAGGAGTTCTGCGCTAGCTTTTTTCGACAGTGGAGATTCAATAGAGTTGATTATCAAAGCCATTTAATTGAGAGGGTGGGCACACATAACGCGTCAAGGCCAAAAATGATTCCAGCGAAAATTGCTTCCAATCCCTAGCTTTATTATTTTATAAAACATGCGTATCACGACACATTTTACCCGCGAAACTTTGTATCACGAATTCCTATTTTCTTAGTTACTTTTCCCTGTTCATTTCGCTCAGGCTCAGGTTAAGATTACGCTAACGAGGCCGTACGGCTTAGGAACATGACCAGATTAATAAACTTCTCATAATATTTTTTTACGGATGTGGTCGTGGCATTTTGTCGGCGATCCTAAAACAAGATGTTTGACGATAATACGTAGCAAAAGAAGATATAGAAAATTTTGCTATTTCTCATCTTACACATAAATTTAAACATTAATAAAGTCTTAAAAAAAGTGAAGCCAACCACATTTGTTTCGAATGTTTAAAAAACTATTAATAAACCTGTATCTAAAATAGCAAGCATTTCACTGCATTCAAAAATAGGTTTTGGTGCGTATCACGACACTTTGTACCGCGTCACTTTGTATACGACACTTTGTACCCCGTCACTTTGTACCGCGACACTTTGTACCGCGACTTGAGTGAGGCCGCGCGTTTTATTTTTACATTAAAACATATTTTTACATTAAAAAACGCTTAGGCTTAGTAAAAGTTTACGATAACGAGGCCGTACGGCTTAGCTAACGAGGCCGTACGCGGTACAAAGTGTCGCGGTACAAAGTGACGGGGTACAAAGTGTCGGGTACAAAGTGACGCGGTACAAAGTGTCGGTAATTCGTTTTGGTGCATTCAAAAATTGCTGCATTCACTGCATTTAAAAAAAAATATGAAAGGTAAGAGACAAAAAGAGAATAGCTGTGGTAAAGCTTGACAAGAAAGATCATCGCAAATAATGAAAAGCATAGTGTCTATTGAGCTCCCGATGGTACCAACCTACATTTGACCTCTGCATTACAAGTCGCAGCAAACAGAACGGAGCGTATTATTACCGTTTTTGGCGCATTCTCCACATTCATTTCAGAAAAGACTTTTTGGCCGTTACTAAAGCACGCCGTGCACGCTGTGTTCGCTGTGCACGCACGCTAAATCATTACTAATGCACACCGTGCATGGGGTGGAGTTAAGAATTTTCGAATAGACACAGCGTGCATTAGTAATGATTTAGCGTGCGTGCACAGCGAACACAGCGTGCTTTAGTAATGGCCGACTTTTTCAATTGCCAAACCACGGTGTGGGAACCGCATTGAACGCGATGATAACGTTCGCATCGCATGATTCTCAGGCAAATAGAGTGTCATACTCAATCTTGTACAAGGTGTTATATTCTGGTACAGTATCGCACATGTAAAATTTATTTGCTTCTTAATCGTTATCGTTGGGTATCAAGTGATATCCAATCACAGAAGTAATTGTGTTTTAACGGTTCTTGAAGAAAAATGTGGAGTGTAACCTGTTATCATAATCACACTTTCTAAGAATACGGCCTCGAGGTTTTTTTAAAACTTGATACAGACCGGAACATGCTATTTCAAGCGATGTAAACAGAGCACAAAAGTCACAACCGATATTTGCTTGGACAAAACTGACATATCTCACGCACTTGTTGAACATTGTTTTGTCGGGGCCGGCCCCTAACCTCTTTTATACACATTCTATATCGCCCTAGCCAGTGCGGCGTGTGCTAGCCACGCCCCACTGGCAGTGGGTGCTGTGCCCCTGACGGGGACCAGCCGGCCGACACTCCTCTCCCGCAATATCTCCGTCCCATTCCCATCTGTTCCAAGTCCAAACCACACGACAAGGGAATGAAGGTCATCCCACAGAATGGGGATGCTACGGTTTCAAAATCTTCGAACACCCCTCTCCATCAGATGATCGCGGCACAGTCCTTAGAGATAAACCTTTTGAAAGAGGAAGTCTCCAGACTCAGGCAAGCTGTATCTCCTGCCTCCTTAAGGCCTCACATATACTCTGCCGTTGTTGAGTCGACGCTTAGGGATCGCAGTATGCTGGATGAGAAAGCCAAGAGAGCCGTCATTCTCAAGTTGCCGGAAGGATCATCGTCCGAGGACACATTCTCCAATGATGAAAACACCATTCGGAACCTCATAGACAAACTCGGATCAGATGAGCTGCGACACGACTTTGATCAAGGAGAAATCACTCATCATCGACATCCAAAAGACAGGCCTCGCTTTTCCACAAGACAAGGTCGTCCTCTCAAGATCCAGTTCTCTACATCCGACAAGCGGAATCTCTTTCTCAGTCTTTACAGGAAGACCAAACGGCCCCTGCCCAGTGGAAGCTATGCCAGAGCAGATCTCGCGCCTGCAGAACTTCTCGCAGAGCGAGAATGTCAACGTCATGCCAAGGATCCTTCTCTTCCCGCCACTCGAGTCATTGATGCTCATCTTGACCCTCTCCCAGTCTTCTTTCGCCTATCTCAGTCTTCCTCTACTCACACACATCACATCCGACCCACGTCACCGAGCCTTCCTACTGTCTCTTCCGTATCGACCTCAACCTCTCTCCCGCCCACGAAGACAGTTCAACATGCAGAGCAGCCTCGGCAGAACGCTCTCAACCAGCCCTCTCGCAGTCGAAGGATAGTGGCCCCGAAAAGGTACTCTCCCTAGGACATGAACGATGTGAGATCCCCTCATTCCATATTATGTCATAGTTTTAATGCTCGTTCTGTTAAGAACAAACTGTATGATGTGTACCATTTGCTCAGATCCTCCAAATGTTATATATTCTTTGTCTCGGAGACGTGGCTGGAAGATACTGATCCTGATTCTATACTAACCGATGGACTCCCTTTCGATGTGTTTAGAAGTGATCGTTGTACTGGACGCGGGGGTGGAGTAGCGATTCTAGTCCATGACTCTTTCTCTTCTGTGCTCATCTCTCAATATTCCGAACACAACATTGAATGTGTAATTATTGATGTTTTCCCTAATTCTAGTATTTCTCTGCCTTTTTCATCGATCAGACTCATTAGCTGCTATCGTTCTCCTACAACATCTATTAACAGCATGATTGATCTAACCTCTTTTCTCTCCTCTCACTGCTCACTTCCCTACCCTACTATCATTTGCGGTGACCTAAATTTACCAAATATTGACTGGCAATCACTAACTACAATTCGTAATTGTCATATTTCTGAGTGTTTCTTACAATTTGCCAGCGACCACCACTTAACCCAGTATGTACTCACACCCACTCGCATATCCAACATCTTAGACTATGTCTTCTCTAACCAACCAATCATTATGAAATGCAGTACTCAGCCTCCTATTTCTACGAGTGATCATGCCTCTATTTCTTTCTCTATAACCAACAGTCGAGTCTCGAAATACCATCCCTTACATTGTCGATCCGATTGGAAGAAAGCCGATTGGTTGTCAATAAATTCCGCTATTGTCCGTATCGACTGGACCTTTTTGTTTTCCTCTCTCACCATTGATGAATGTGTTGTATTACTAACCAATACTCTCAACAACCTCATATCTGAGCATGTCCCTAACAAACGTTCACTCAAACCTCATCTACAGTATCCCAAAAAAATTCGACAGATTTACAGCTATCTTTTGAGAAGTAAGAAGCGATCAGTAACATCTTCAAGTACTTCAAGAGCTTGTCGTAAACTCCATAGGGAAGTTCTGAAATTTGAAAGTGAACGTGAAGAGAATCTAGCCTTGCCTAAGAATTACAAACTTTTCTTTCGTACGCTGGCAAATCGCATAAAAAAGAAACCTGTCAATTCCGCACTTATAATTGATGATGTTGTCCTTACCAACTCTGTTGAGAAAGCTAAGGCTTTTTCGGACTTTTTCGATTCTATTGTTAGCATTCCATTAGAAGGTCCGCTTCCTCTGCCTAACTGCTCATCATTCCTCTCACCAACTTACATTGTGTCCCCATTGGAGATTCATAACTTGATCCGTAAAATGCTTCCCAAAACCAACACTTCACCTGATGGCATACCAAATATTTTTATTAAAAACTGCAATGAGTCTTTAACAATTCCTGTATCGATTATCTTTTCAAACTGTTTAACACTCGGATACTTCCCTAGTAACTGGAAAAAAGGTATCATTATACCCATTCACAAGAAAGGGAACACTTCTGTTGTTAACAATTTTAGACCCATAACTCTTGTCTGTTCTTTCTCTAAGCTTTTTGAAAAACATTTGTATAATCTTATTTACACTCACCTCGAAACCAATAACCTTTTATGCTCTAGACAATCTGGTTTTAGAAAGAAACGTTCAACAATAACCTCTTTAGTTGAATCTCACTCACTGTGCCTTTCTCTCACTAACCGCAAGAAGCCTTTTGACATTTGCATGATCGATTTCTCGAAAGCCTTTGACGTGATTGATCACCGGTTTCTTATTCATAAACTTGCCTCACTAGGAATTAACTCCTCTCTTTTATCACTAATTCAATCATTTCTCAAGAATAGAAGTTCGCAAGTCCTAATTGACTCAAGCTTATCCGATAGTAAATTGTATACTAACGGAGTACCACAGGGCAGCTCACTCGGCCCTCTTTTCTTCACAATGTTCATTAATGACATTATTAGCATCATTCCTTCCGATGTCCAGCTTTTTTTGTACGCCGACGACATTAAATTAATTTCCCATGATTCATCTCTGATGCAAATCGCTATTGACTCGATAGCAGATTATGCACATAACTGGTCTCTAACAATTTCAATTCCGAAGTGTTCTGTCGTTCATTGTGGCTCTTGCAACAGTAAGAGGACTTACTCCATGAATAACATCACCTTGCCTTCATCAATCAATGTCAAAGATCTAGGTATCAATTTCAATAATTCCTTAACTTTCTCTAACCACATAGATCAGGTCATTAAAAAATCATCGAAATGTGCGAATCTTATCCTTCGAGCCCTCAGAACATCGTCCATCACAGTTTTAATGCGAGCGTTCAAGTCATATATACTGCCCTTGCTTGAATATGGTAGTGAAGTTTGGTCACCAACTTCGATAGGCCTTGTCAATGATTTGGAAAGAGTTCAACGCAGTTTCACACGCCGTGTGATGTATAGAGCCGGTAGAACCAACCTAGATTACCCTTCGCGACTGAAGCTACTGAGTCTCCATACACTTGAGCACCGTAGAGCTATAGCAGATCTCTGTTTCATACATAAATGTATCCATGGCCATTTTGAGCTTGATTACTCAACTTTGTTTCTCGTTAAACCGTGTCCTTACAATAATAGAAATTCACATCCTCTTCGTATTAGTCTACCGTTTAGATTGTCGCAGTCACACACTACTTGTGCCTCCCGTGCTATAAATGTGTGGAATGCTTTACCTATCCAAATAGTAACTATTTCTTCTAGCTCTTCAAGAAAATGCTTATCAATTTGCCTATTGATGATATTGTACAATTGTCCCGCTTACGTTTGTGATGCTTATTTTTCTCTCTGTAAATATACTGTATTTTGCCTCCACACTGATCTCACATCGTGACAGTTATCCGTTGTACGTTTTAACCATGAACAATTGGAATAAAGAATGAATGAATGAACATCTTAATCTCGCATTTCCATTTTTTTCTGTGTTTGGTAACAGAACAAGTTGGGAGGTGCTTCTATTTACTTTTTATTATACAAATTAATCATTTTTCTCGATCAACAACCAACTAAGAAAAAAAAAACACCTGAAAAAAGTAAATTTTGTCCTTCTATATTGAAAAACCACAGGAAACCGGTCAAGAAATACTTAATACTTCAATTTTTGATGATAAGATATTCATCTGAAGTATCAACTAAATATTGTTTGTTTTTTTGTTCAAAAATCACACAAAACCGGTAATAAAAGACTATCTTTTATTTCCTATGACTAGTTATTCATCCAAAGTTCATTTCATATATCGATGACTATCCGAATGACTACATTTCTACATCGGAAGTTTGCTCCTTGTGCTGCGCAGATCCAGCCATCCACGCGCCCGCGACTAGAGCCGCTACTGTGAAGCCCTGAGAAGAAATAATATTTTACTATAACTGAACTAAAGTTACAAGTAAATTTTTAAGATCTTGAAGAAATAACGATCGCCCCTTGAGCGGTGGATGGTTTAGAATGATGAGAAGCGAGCTAGAGGTTTAAAAAAAGATGGAATGGAAAAATATTCGCCCCTAAGATAAGAGATTTAAACTGTGATTCGCCCCTAAGATAAGAGATAAAAAAAGATTCCCCCCAAAAGATAAGAGATCCAAAAAAAAACTGTGAGCGGTTGTTTTTCTAAATACTTTCATAAAATATTGCAGATGAACTATAATATATACACATCTAAAAGTAAACCATCAATCAGGACAAGGCCCTCAGAAATGAGAAAAAGAGCGCCAGATTGTTTATGAGTAGCGAACAGTAAAATTTCGGAGATCAATGTGGTCGAAGTAGGGCAATGAGCCAGAAAAGGTAGGCATTTGATGCGAATAGAATCAATAATTGACCGAACCTGAGCCACAACTCTTCCCCGCATAAAATATTGCGATTGCATCGAGTTCCGTCTCAGAGAAGCGATAAGCATTCCTGAAAAAAAACATTTGCAATTGTAGGCCTCCTGCGCTTTCAAAAAGTTTTTAAAGCCGTCATTCGATCAGGAAGCCAACAAATGAGAAGTGAGCCAGTTGTAAAGTGCAAGCAGGGGTTAAATGGTTACCGTACCAGCCAAGTTGGCGCGTACATGTTCGCGCCGAGACTGATCTACATTCTCTTCTCCTTCCATTCTGTTTCACTTTTTCTCTACTTCTCTTTTTTTGTCTTTTCTCATTTCTTTTCCCACTTGCTCGGTGCGTACAAACATGTCTTAGACCGGCCTCATTTAACGCCTGAGTGCAAGAAGCAGGGTGTTTCTCTCACCCGCACTTCGGGTGAAAAAAATCTATGCGCTCTTTAAAACATCCGGAAAAACCTTCAAATCTATGCACTCGGAAACCCTTTTTTAGATTCATACTGAGGTAATTTCATGATTCATTGCAAAAAATTTTTTCTAACTTTCGGAATTTCATAAAATCTATGCGCTCAAAAAAAGTTGTGCGGGTAGTAAGAAACGCCCTGGCAAGAAATACAAAATATTGTCAGAAAAAAGAAAGATTGCTCTCTCCTCGTTACTCTACTGCTCAAAAAACCCTTTTAACTTTCGATTCGTTGACAATTGCACCAAGGTCTAATGCCTGTTTGTACGCGCCGAGATAGAAAAGAGATGAGGGAAGAAGGGTGAATTTCTAACAACAAAAAAAGAATGTTTCTTGGCAAGATAAACGCTCCCTTGAGAGATACAAACCTAAAGTGCCTGAACCAGTGACTGTTTTTCGTCCCTACTTTTCCAAGTGAACAAATTGTAATTCATGCAGGCACTAACAACTTTTGTTATAAGCACCTTGGTTTGGGTGATTCTGTCCATATGAACTCAAACTAGGTAATATTGCACACTAGTCAACGCACGCTACAATAGTTCCACTCGAGAAGTCCCCCAATTTGCGAATCCTTCATTTTCTTTCGAAAGGAAAAAATAAGAAGATAATTTTTCTCAAATCCTCTTTCTAGAATTGAATCAAAACGGTTCATCAATTTCAGAAGGGGGATTTCGAGTGAACTGACCTACCAGGCAGCCAGTAGTAACGAACATCCCCAGAGGCACCAGAGGATTCGAAAGTGCTTTCTAAACATTGGTTGAATATGTAGGTCAATATCACTGAAAAGTTGTTGATATTGACGCGCTCTTTGAGCGGGGCAGTTTAAAAAAGAACAACTCTCGCTTTTCTGTCTGTAACTTCTACTACGATTTCTAATAATTCTACACTCTCCCGCTCTAGGAGCCTCTTTTCTTTTTTTGGCCTCTTTTTAACCCTTCGACGAATATTTGCAACCACCGGGAAACTTGATCTTATAACACGGACTTAAGTCTCTGAACAAGAACTAACCACTCAATCGAGCGAGAATGATGATAAGCAAGTGAGAGGTAAAATGAAGAGAAGATCAAGCAATACAAGAAAACTCGCTCGCTTCTCATTATTCCAGACCTCTTATAATCTTCCCCACGCTTGTTCCCGCCTCACGGCAGGGTACGCGCTCCCCTGAGATGCAGGACAGACCTATCCTGGTAGAACCAGTGGCTGCCTGCTAGACCACTGCTAGTGTGAATAGCAGCAGTGGGGAGAGTCAGATTCGTGCACGAGCACTACCAACATTTCTTAAAACGATGCTAGGCCGGCTTGATCACCCACTCACAAGGCCTATATCATGAACCGGTTGCTACAACGATGTCCGCCTTCACAAGGTGCAGCATGACAGTCTCAGGACTGCAAAGGACATCAAAACCCTTCTCCGGACGCATCTTGTCCAAAGAACACGAGAACTTCTCTCATTAAAGAGAGTGTTCATAACCAAGTCTTCGATGCGGGATGCTTGCCGGCAACAACAACAACAAACATTTCTTAACCCCTTTGATTTGGATGTATCTGTCCGGGGTAGGAGTCGAATCATTATTCCAGACCATTCGCTCCAATTAGCGGTAATTCTCCAATTTTATTCAGCAATCGCAGTTGACTTTAGAGCACCGAACTCAGAGGTTTAATAGAGGCGAAATTCAAAAGTTATTTTTCTAGTTTAGGAGGAAGAAAGCGATAATTTCGTGTCTCACCACTGAACTCCGTGAAACTACAATGATTTACGGTGCTTCTTTATTGGAAAACGAAGTGATTGTTCCGTTTAAAAAACAGAAATGAAAAACACCGCAATTAATTTGCATTACACGGCAACTCATGGTGAGACTAATAACGTACGAAATCACCGCTCTTTATTTTAAACTAGAAAACACTTTTTTTTAAATTTGAACGCTACAAAAGATAACTTCCCTGTAAGACCAACCTGTAAGACTGTATTGCTTTTGACAGCGAATTGGGAGCCGCGACCTATGTCGCTAGGAATCGACGGCACAGCTGGGGAAAACTACTCTTGATAATTTCCATACACAAGAATGTGCGGATCACAAACATTTGTTTAAATTTAAATTGAGCTACGCATGAACATGCTTTGAACCGGAACACCTCGTAGAGCATAAGGAACCTAATAATGATGATACATTCATTCATACATTCATTCATACAATCATTCATTACGATGTTGGCTAGCTTTTCTTGAATTTTCATGACTATTTTGTATTGTGGAAATAAAATTATTCAAAAGATAAAACTGTTACGTGATTAAATTTTTCTCGATTTGGAAAATTTTTCATCCTCGCAACACTGACTCATGGCACTTTTGCACTTCAGTGACACCCCTACCAGAGGTGCCATGGGTCATACGTCTGAATTTCTTACATTTACAAAAATTTAGTTTTACATTAAACAATTATTTTTTACATTAAAAAAAAGCTTAGGCTTAGGAAAAAGTTTACGCTAACGAGGGCCGTATGACTTAGGCTAACGAGCCCTGACAAAAACCTCTGGGGGGGGGGTGTGACTAAAGCAGGGTGTTTCTCTAATCCGCACTGCGGGTGAAAAAAATCTATGCGCTCTCGAGAAACACCGGAAAATTTTCATATCTATGCGCTGCTTCTTACCTCAGGGAATTTAATAACTCATTGCGAAAAAAACATTTCGAACTTTTGGAAATTTTGAAAATCTGTGCGCTCGAAAAAAATTGTGCGGGTGGCAAGAAACGCCCTGGACTAAAGTGCAAAAGTGCCACTATTTTGTGTTGTGGAAAGAAAGTTATTCAAAAGATAAAACTGTTACGTGATTATATTTTTCTCGATTCATAAATTTTCATCATCGCAACACTGACTCGCCCAAAGACTGCTAGACATGCACATAGATTTCTCAGAGGGGCTCAGAACAATAGCCACATTTTCGAGAATGGTTTATTAACAAAGTATCTGTCTACTGACTACATTCCTTGTTGCGTTTCTGTGCTTCTACTTGCCATTTCATGTGAGCATTAGCATCGCGAAAATCGTGAGGAGGTGGAAGTGAGTGGGAGGAAGAAGAAGGGTCACTGGACATCTGCAACAATTAGTACAATTATTCATCTTATTTCGGCGCCTTCTAATAACATAGAAAAAACAATTTACTTAGTTGTGAGCTTCAAGAAGAAAACGCTAAAAAAATACTTACAAACTTGTCTCTTTCTTGTTTTTTTCTCTTTCTTTTTTCTTACTTGTTTTGTTTCTTTCTCTTTCTTTTAAAATTATCTTTATAAATTTTGGAGAAAGGAAAGGGGGGAGGGTGAGGGGGGTTTACCTAAGCAGGGAAGGGAGGGGGGCCCTAAAGGGGGAAGGGGGGAGGAAGAGGGCCCTACCTAAGCAAAGGGGGGGGAGGTAGGGGCATAGGGGGGGGGAGGGGGATGGGGGAAGGGTGGGGCCCTAAAGGGGGGAAAGGGGGGGCCCTGAGGAGAAAGGGGGTGAAGGGAATTTTCATGAATAAAATCTCTTTCTCATCATGAAAAAAACAGCAAAACGCCATTAGATGCAGCGGAAAGTCAACAGAGACAAGAAAAAGTCATAGGTTGACGTTGCACGAAAAAAGGTTGACGTCGCACGAAATCAAAATGTCAAAATAGGTGAACAAGTTTGTCTAAATAGGAAGTCAAAATAGGTAAACAAGTTTGTCAAAACAGGTAGACATGTTTGCCAAAATAGGTGAACGTTTCACTAAAATAGGTGAACGTTTCACTAAAATAGGTAGACGTTTCACGAAAAATAGGTAGACTTGTTTGAGAAAATAGGTAGAAAATGCACGAAATTAGGCTGACGTGTTTCGTTTATTTAGGTGAACGTTTCACTGAAATAGGTAGACGTTTATTATTTCCCCATTTAATAGTAGGCCCTGTGAACCAGCCATTCAGCCTAAACACGGGCTCAACTTAAAAAACGGCCTGGCTCAGTTAATTACGTTGATGACTGCTATTTTCTCTTCTTCTTTACAACGCACTTTAGTGTACAGGTTAGTGTGCTTGACTGTAAGTTGCTCGGTGAGAGTTCGGACTCGCTCTGATGAGTAAATATTGCCAAATTTTATTTTTACATCAGAAAATTATTTTTACATTAAATAACGCTTAGGCTTAGTAAAAAGTTGGCTTTAATCTACTTTAGCCGTCCAAAGATTTTTTTCTCAGAAAGAGATTTTATTCATGAAAACTCCCTTCTCCCCTTTCTCCTTAGGGCCCCCTTCCCCCCTTTGGGGCCCCCTCCCCCCTAGGGCCCCTACCCCCTTCGCTTAAGTAGGGCGCCCTCTTCCTCCCATTCTTCCTCATTTAGCCCCCCCCCCTCCCTTCCCTGCTCAGGTAAACCCCCTTCCCCCTTTCCTTTCCCCAAAATTTATAAAGATGATTTGAAAAGAAAGGATGGATTTGCTGGAAAAAGAAAGAGAACGAGAAAGAAAAAAAGAGAGAGAAAAAAAGAAAGAGAAAGAAAAAAGAATACTAATTAATTGAGCCAGGCCATTTTTAAGTTGAGGCCGTGTTTTAGACTGTATGGCAGGTTCGCAGGGAATTACCGACACTTTGTACCGCGTCACTTTGTATACGACACTTTGTACCCGACACTTTGTACCCCGTCACTTTGTACCGCGACACTTTGTACCGCGTACGGCCTCGTTAGCTAAGCCGTACGGCCTCGTTAGCTAAGCCGTACGGCCTCGTTATCGTCAACTTTTACTAAGCCTAAGCGTTTTTTAATGTAAAAATATGTTTTAATGTAAAAATAAAACGCGCGGCCTCACTCAAGTCGCGGTACAAAGTGTCGCGGTACAAAGTGTCGCGGTACAAAGTGACGGGGTACGAAAGTGTCGGGTACAAAGTGTCGTATACAAAGTGACGCGGTACAAAGTGTCGTGATACGGTTCGCAGGGCCTACTGTTAAATTTTACGGCCTTTAACAAATCGCACTCAAGACACTCAAACACTCACTAAAACACGGCCTCAACTTGAAAACTGCCTGGTTCAATTTTTTCTTTCTTGTTCTGCTTTCTTTCTTTTTTCTCTTTCTTTTTTCTTACTCTTTCTTTTCTTTTCCTTTTTAAAAAAAATTATCTTTATAAATTTTGGGGAAAGGAAAGGGGGGAGGGGGAGGGGGTTTACCTAAGCAGGGAAGGGAGGGGGCCCTAAAGGGGGAAGGGGGGAGGAAGAGGGCCCTACCTAAGCAAAGGGGGGGGTTGGGCCCTAAGGGGGAGAATCGAGGGGGAAGGGGGGCCCTAAAGGGGGAAAGGGGGCCCTAAGGAGAAAGGGGGGAAGGGAGTTTTAATGAATAAAATCTCTTTCTGAGAAAAAATATTTTGACGGCTGAAGTAGATTAAAGCCAACTTTTTACAAAGAAAGTAAGAGAACAAGTAAGAAAAAAGAAAGAGAAAAAAATAAAAAAAGAGAAAGAAAAAAGAATAATAGTTACTTGAGCTAGGCCGTTTTTAAGTTGAGGCCGTGTTTTAGTGAGTGTCTTGAGTGCGATTTGTTAAAGGCCAGAGTTGAGGCCGTGTTTAGTGAGTGTTTGAGTGTCTTGAGTGCGATTTGTTAAAGGCCAAATTTTACAAGTAACTAAATATCTACTGTCTTGACATCCTTGGTGAGGACTGAGGCCCATTGAGCAACTCGCATATTAGTTTTTAGTTCTTTAATATATTAATTGACCTATCCAAAGCCTTTGACAGGTCAATCATAGATTCCTACTCCAGAAGATTAAATGCCTTGGAATAAATTCTTCTATGCTCGCACTCATCAAATCATTTCATTCCGATCGCACCTCCAAAGTGCTTGTAGACGATTCATTTTCTGAGAGTATGTTATACTCAACTGGTGTGCCTCAAGGGAGTAGTCTTGGTCCTCTGTTGTTCGATGTATTCATAAATGACATCATAG
Source organism: Allodiplogaster pararmata (assembly GCA_964056735.1). Taxonomy (NCBI): domain Eukaryota; kingdom Metazoa; phylum Nematoda; class Chromadorea; order Rhabditida; family Diplogasteridae; genus Allodiplogaster; species Allodiplogaster pararmata. The sequence goes on from OZ057405.1 coordinate 13,569,604, forward strand.
AGATTATTCCCCAAGGTGTACACTGCTTTCTTTATGCCGATGACATCAAGTTGTTCTCAGAGAATCCTTCACTCATGCAAACAGCCCTAAATGCCATATCTATGTATGCCTTCACTTACGATTTCTACTCCCAAGTGTTTCGTGGTTTATTGCTGTCCTTCCAATTGCAATTTCCCCTATTTTATCAATGGAATAGCGTTGCCCTCACAAGAAACAGTCAGAGATCTAGGTATTACATTTGACAGATCGTTATCCTTCTCGAAAAACATTGATCAAGAAATCTGACTTCAATTTCCAAGGTTTTAGAACGCATGGTGTGTACCAGCCTTTTAGACTTTTTGGATAACAATCTGATAGATCAAAAACCAATACGGCTTTCGACCCCGTCATTCTTGTGAATTAGCCCTCGTTAAGTCACAGGTCGAATGACATAGATGATAACAAAGACTTCATAAGTTTCGTACTAATAGATTTCAGTCGAGCCTTTGATGCCATTTGGAACATCTTATGAAAAAATTGTTTCCTACGGTATTTCAGGTGCACTACTAAGATTCATTGAAAGTTTCCTCTACAACCGAGAGCAAAAGATTCTGATTGGAGATGAATATTCCTCTCCGTATGCAACTCCTTCTGGCGTACCACAGGGAAGTTGTTTGGGACCGCTGCTATTTTTTGTTGTACATAAATGACCTTCCAAAGTTAGTGCCTCAAGATTGTGCAGTAACTATGTACGCAGATGACGTTAAAATCTCAACTGTTAATAATCCAGGGCCATAGACAAAGTCTCCAAACAATTAGCCATAGACAAAGTCTCCAATTGGTCCAAACAATGGGGAATATCGATCTCAAGCACTAAAACTGTTATTATACAGTTAAGATATTATCATCCTTCTCATTCTTTCTACTTGGACGGTAAGTTATTACCTCGCTCAAATATGGTGAGAGATCTGGGGGTCGAGTACTCAAATAGTTTGAGTTTTTCGCAGCATATTGAAAACATTAACAATAGAGCAATTGCTAGGTGCAGTTATATACTTAGAACCTTCAAATCGAAGAACTGGTCTCTATACAAAAAGCTTTTCATCACATATGTGCGCCCTATGTTAGAATACTGCTCTACAATATGGACACCTAGTCAGAAAAACCAAATAAGTCTCTTAGAGAAGGTTCAACGTCGTTACTCCAGAATTGTTTGTAGGAGATCAGGGCTTCCAGAGATGTCTTATCCAGAAAGGCTTCGACTACTCCAACTAGAGTCTTTGGAGGAGCGGAGAAACCATGCGGATTTGATGATGACTTTTAAAATCATCACTGGCAGAACCTCAATACCCGCTGAAAGTCTATTCCAGTTTCCAAATCATGACTACAATCTACGAGGTCACAGATACCACCCTCTTATGCCTAAGCTGAAGTCTTCTAAGCAATCTAACAATCTGCCTGTGAGGGTAGTAGACAGATGGAATTCTCTACCAGACTCGATTTTCTTAGCTCAATCCATCAAAGCGTTTAGAACTCTGGTAGTAAGATGGATGATAAATCATTTGTGATCTGGTATCTGGTAGTAAGCCTATGATTAATTTTTCATAGGTAACACACAGTGTTTTAATAGTTTTTTCGTGTATTTTTAAATGTGTTGTCCTAGTATCCTCTTTCTTTCTCACTTTAGTTAGTAAAGTGTCACGCATGTGTTAATTGGATTGTAACAGTTCATTATTTGCTTCCTTGCCGGTCATTCATACACATCGCGATAAATATTATTATTATCCTGCGGGGGCAGCGCGTCTTGGTTGGTCTTCCTCCATTTCAGCGTCTTCCTCCATTTCAGCGTCCAGATCTCTCAGTATTTCTTCTGCCCTACGGGCACCCAAAACTCTGAGCTGCAAAGCTATTCTTGTATTCTTGTTCTCAGTGCCTAGAAGAAACACAAAATACTTTCTTTCGTTTGATGTATAGACCCTCTGAGACACCACAAAAGGCGTACTTCAATTGAAATCAACTTCTTGTAGACACTAAAACTCTCATGATCACAGATATAGAGAAGGGAAAATATAACGGTCTGACTAATTCTGTGGAACGTCCGTATACCTTGAGAAACACACATTTAAATGAGAATTCCCTGTAATTTCATGACATGTCAATCAATCTAATTTGAGAAACACTTTCACCTGAAATGGAATTCAAATCGAGAGAAAATGCTCACTTTGATGTTCTCATCGCTGTTTTTGGCGAATAATTTCTTTGATCATTTAGTGTTTTGTTCAAAAGAAACTGTCATGTAAAAGTGCTTCACGTAAAGAATTGAATTGCGAAACTAAATACTTGTCGAGAACTCTATTAAAATTCTTTTTTTAATTAGAAAGATATGGAATAAGTGAGTAGCAAAAAGATTTCATGCGGAAACTACTATTTTACTGGATTTTTTCTATGAAGTTTTTTATTTGAAAAACCAGTTGTACATCGTAGCATTTTTTTGTCCTTTCCCATTATACATAACACGTTGGACCTAGTCTTACCATTGTTTTTCTCGTTTAGGCTAAGGTTACGGTAACGAGAACGAACGGCTTAAGAACAAGAACGAATGAAATTTTCAGCTACAGAGTGTTTTTAAAAAAACCTTTTCTTGAAGAAAAAAGTTTTGCATTTTTTTAACATTCATGAAAGAAAAACAACAAAAAAGAATTACAAGCTCAATCTGACTGGTGAAATCGAGTTATGACGGAACCATTGTTCGATACCATCGCTCAAAGAGAAAACAGTTAAATTTTCTTTTTTTTTTCAATTCGTACTTTGTTTTAGGTGAACGTGTTTCTCAAATCGATCAAAATATCACGAACTTGGGTTAACATTTTTAGTTATGTACACGTTTCACGAAGTGAGGGGACTGTTTTAAAATTAGGTTGACGTTTAGCGAATTGGAATTCACGCGTTTTTAAATTAGGTTTGAGTGTCACGATATTGGGAAGGCGATCTATTAAATCAGATTGGACAAAGAGGGACGGAATTTTTTTGGTGGTTGGATCTAGGTTTTTTTCCTTAGTGATTTACCCAATCAGTAATAAAAATTAACCAACCGCTCTTATTTCATCACGAATAGCCTCGAGTTGCGCATTCAAGAACGCAAACCTCGCTCTGGCATGTTCAATCTTGAAGAGGACGTTCTCTTTTATTTAACAAATCATCATTATTTTTCCAATAAAGCTCATTGGCAGAAGTGACTCAACCTCCTTTCCCGATATGTGCCCAGCATTTTGAGATGTAGTGAGTAAAATAGTGTCTTCTTTAAAAGTCGCGAGAGAGAGAGAAAGAGAAGAGAGAGAGAGAAGATGAGCTTCTTTTGATTGAAAACTAACATTGGGGTCGGCTGGAGGGTGCGGCTGGGGCTCTTCAGCATCTTGACCTTCCATATTATCCTCAATTTTCAGTTTTTGCAATTGTGTAAGCACTTATCAGGTTTCGCTTATCTGGAAACGACGAGTACTTCGTTTTTGAAATACAATCTAGATCCGTTACAAACGGTATTTAAATTGAAGAAGTCGAAGCAACAGCGTTTTATTTATTCAAACTACTAAAATTAATAGAGGTAATTCGCGTATCACAAGAAATGTTTTCTGTAAGTTAGAGTTCGTTATTACTCTTCATTGTTGCAGACAAAGAACAACGGTTAAAACAACAATTTAATCAAGAAATTAACACAGACCGGCTTCTTGAAGATGTTCCAAGAGAAATGGTACCAGAAAACTTCACCAAGAATGAGACCACAGCAAAAACGACTTCAAAGATGAAAAACACATTTCATTCTCCCTATACATATACTCGGCTGATCAGGCTGCATTACGCGCGTTACTAGAGTAATGACACTTTAATGAACAGTTGTCGTAAAACAACAAACAAACAAACAGAACATACGTGAGCATTAAACTAAAAAAGCGGGTTGATAAAATATAGAACAATACTTAACACTGAAATCACAGCTTACACTTTTAAAGGCACACTTTTTTGGAACTTTAAAAAGTTTTTCAGATAGGTTTGTTAGAGCTGTGATCCAGAAATTACTTTCTCCGTTAAGCATTGAGCATGTATAAATTCACTCAAACTCCAACTTCATACTCTTAACTACTTTTAAACCAAGAGTATCTTTGAAAATACAGGAAAAATATTTCCCGACTGTATGTAGATTTTTTTGACTTGCTGATGTTGTTGAGTATTATCGAATTTTTTTTAGCATAAAAAGCTGTGTAGAATTCGTCGAGTTTCCGAGAAAGTGATTAGCAAACTGAATGTTGAGTACTTCGAATTGGCCTCTCATGCAAATCAGCCGGTCTGTGGTAACCATAAAAAACTTTTTCAAAGTGCGAATAAATTTTCAAGATAATGTACCCCAACACCCTTTTTTTCCCAATAACACTTGAAACATTTCAAAACTAGTACCACAACTTCTTCCCCCGGTTTTCGTTATTCTCTGTTTTACACACACCGCCGTTAAGCTTTACGTCACGTAAGCCAGGCAGCTATATCCGCTTTAGAATTACAATTTCTTTGCTTTTGTTTAAATTAAGTTTCGATACTTATCATAAATTATCAAGAGAAAGAAAGGACCATGAAGTTTGAAAAAAATTAAGACTTTTTTAAAAATTTTCTCTCTTTGCAGAAATAACTGTGTCAGCTCTGTCGAGATACCAAGTAAGTCATGATAATAATGAAGATTGAGTGGAGTACTTTGAAGAGGCCTCGAATTCGGATAAGCCGGTCTCTGTTAACCATTCATCCATTCTTTATTTCCATGTTGAAATTAATTCATCAATGAGAAGGTTTTTATGGGAAACATGCATGTAATAGAATCCGGTGCATTAAAGTCGGTGTTTGTTTTATCAATTTTTTCATTAAGATATAATGCATGGAATTTTTGCTTATTTTCCAATTCACTTCCGATGCTTTGAAATAAAACCATGAGTAACCTTTATATTATATATATATGTACATATATATATATATATATATATATATATATATATATATATATATAATCCATTGCCTTTTTTCAAATATCTTACACGTACATTGCCAATCTAATCTCTGTAAAAAAAATTTAGCCTCTTTGAATTTACACATGTTTATGTTCGGGCTCTGAACTACTTCAAATCTGAGCCTACTTTGATTTAATAATTGGAAAGACTCATCGATGGCGGAAAAAATCTTTTACAGGAAATTTGCATGAAAGCAGCGTGAAATTTGCATGAAAGCAGCGTGAAATTTGCGTGAAATCATCAATTACATCAAATTCTCTTCCCTTAAACCGAGTTGAATCAAGTTTTGTAGTTTACATCACTCAATCAAAATTATTTTGAGAAGTTATCAGAGTTATTGCTACAGATCGTGGGGTAAACGTTGAAGAGAAAATATAGAAATAGAGTGAGAGGGAGAGAGAAATAGTGAGAAAAAGGAGAGTGAGAAAGAGAGAGAGATAAGGGAGAAATGAGGGTAATTAGAAGAGAGATTTAAGACGGGGGGTCGTTTTACCCGTTGGGCTGCTGAAAAACTATGGCAGAACTGAAGAAAAAAACTGACCAGAACCTCCAAAAGTCCTAGAGTTTCATTTTTTTCTGCTGGATCTTGATGTCTTCGCTTCGTCTGATCAGGCCACAGTCTAGTACAAAAACTGATCTGTAAAAAACTGAATTGCAAAACTAATTTCGCATATACGGCTTTATCTAGGTTCAAGAAAGTGCCAGTGTGATGTTGAGAGTGTGCTGAGAATAAAGGTTGAATTACCCAAGTTTGAGCTTTCGCTACAATAGTCGACATAGACTCAAGATAAAAAAGGTTCTGAAGCAGACAAGCTACAGCTCAACATGGGAGGCCGCTATCAAGAACGGTTGACCAGGATCGAAGCAGTGATTCTGCTGGAGAAGCAGATTATAGACATGGATTGTTTGAGGGAGAGCTGCAGCTACGGAGTACCAGATCAGCTACGCTTAATTGTTTGGAGGCTGCCTCTTGACTATTTGCCTACCGAAAGAGCGAACTGGAAATCCCATCTGAATCATCAACGAAATAACTACAACTCCCTGGTCTCCCAGATCATCGTAACCCCTTCACAAGCCCATCAACAGGGCGATCATCCACTCACAGAAGAAGTCAATAGCGGCTGGCCTCCTTCGCAGACAACGCCGTGCTGACTCAGATAGATAAGGATGTGCTAGAATCGGCGAGACTGGTAAGCTAGGTTCGACGAGAAAAAGAGCCTTTGATGCTTACTCGAAGTGTATTGAAGCAGGCAAAGAAACGCAGTGGCAGGTAGCAGAAAGAATTCTCTTCATTTACTCGAAATTGAATTTAGGAGTCAAATACGTACATGGAATGAATGAAGTGCTCGGTCCGTTCTACTACGTCTTCGCTTCAGATCCGGACGAGGAGTGGGCGATGCATGCAGAGGCGGACACATTTTGCTGCTTCCAGCAATTGATGAGTGAGATCAAGGACAATTTTATCAAGTTCATGGATTACAGTTGCTGGGGCATAGACCATTCGATGAATTACCTACACTCTCTGTTGGCCTCTTTCGACGCTCCGCTATACGCGCATATGGTTACAAAATTGGGGGTTCGACCTCAGTTCCACGCCTTCAGATGACTCTCCCTCATGCTTTCACAGGAAATGCCCTTACCAGACGTGATCGCTTTATGGGACTATCTTTTCGCTGATAGAAAACGGTTCAGCTTGCTGCCCTACGTGTGTCTTGCGATGCTGGAAAAGGTGGGGGAAGAGCTGCTAAGAGGGGAATTCGCATCCAAGTTTTCCAGTTACAGAACTACCCCGAGACTGACTGCAAGCAGTTGGTGATGACAGCATATGCAATGAGAGAAGGGAGGTATCCCAAGATCGAAGCTGAAACTCAAGGCAACACTAGGAAAAACTCCAAAGAGAACATCACGGAACGAATAAGCATCACACTACGGGAATTGAATTTCCTGAAGAAGTGATGTGGAGCGGAACCTGTGAAAAGGAGCTCCAGAAGCTGAGATGAAAATCTAAAGTAGATGCGATAATGGATTCATAGAATTCAGATTCAGAAAAATCATTCAGAAAAAAGAGAGTAATTTCAAAGCTTGATTTTTTTCTCTCTTATCCTCTCCATTCATTTAAACCAGTAAGGATCTCTGTGGACAATCACCTCGGGTTTTTTTTGAACGCCCCATTAAAAGCCGTAGTTCGACAGTCTGTTCTGATTTTCAGTATTAGGAGGTTTTAATGCCTGAAAAATCTTAATTTTTTGGTCCGGTTTTCCAATTTTGAGTTTAAAGCGAGATATAGCTTTTCTTTAACCGTATTTTTCTCTATTTAGCACAGTACTTCTCGCTGAAATCTTTTAAACCCATGAATAAGAGCCACCTATGAACATTGCATCATGATTCTTTCATATAAGGGGTTTTTTACTGTGAGGATTCCGAATATCAAAGTTTGGAATTCAGATTTTTATCATTAGTCATGATAATACCTCTCAAAAAATGTCTCTAAGTCTCTCTTTTGCGACGTTAGTTTTCCCTTCCCAATCTTCTCAAATTCATAAAACCGCTCTTTGTGAACCAGAGTGGAAGGGAAAAATTGAAAGTGGGTTTTCATCATGGGAATTCCGAATTTTTTTGGTCTCGTTTTCTGATTTTCAGTCCGGGTCAAGTGAGACTCCTCTCTTTTCTTCTCTCTCTCCGTACTCTCTCGCCTCAAGAAAAAGAGACAAAATTTTAGCTGCTTTGGTCTCTTACGTTCTAATCTCTCTCTCTCACTTAAACAGAGTTTTTACAACACTGTTCTCTCCCAATTTCAAAAAACTTGTATAAAAGAATTTTTTATAGAGTTGCGCTGATCACAACAAAACGAAACTGCAACACATGTCAAAAAGGCACTTTGTTATTTGGGCGCACATTAACTATCTTTGCTGTTGTAAGTATTTGTTATTGCCTTATTCCTGCCCAAAAACCATATGGCTTCGAGGCAGAGGCGGAAACAATAATTATTTTCTCTTATTCAATTTCAAAAACCTTGTATAAAAGAATTTTTTATAGAGTTGCGTTCATCACAACAAAACGAAACTGCAACACATGTCAAAAAGGCACTTTGTTATTTGGGCGCACATTAACTATCTTTGCTGTTGTAAGTACTTGTTATTGCCTTATTCCTGCCCAAAAACCATATGGCTTCGAGGCAGAGGCGGAAACAATAATTATTTTCTCTTATTCAATTTCAAAAACCTTGTATAAAAGAATTTTTTATAGAGTTGCGTTGATCACAACAAAACGAAACTGCAACACATGTCAAAAAGGCACTTTGTTATTTGGGCGCACATTAACTATCTTTGCTGTTGTAAGTACTTGTTATTGCCTTATTCCTGCCCAAAAACCATATGGCTTCGAGGCAGAGGCGGAAACAATAATCATTTTCTCTTATTCAATTTTAAAAAAACTTGTATAAAAGAATTTTTTATAGATCTGCGTTGATCACAACACAAAGAAACTGCAACACACGTCAAAAAGGCACTTTGTTACTTGGGCGCACTTTACTTGGGGGGGAGGGCAGGTCACCTTTCACTGATTTTTTTCGATTATGCTTTCGTAAAATGTATTCTAACGAGGTCGTACGGCTTAAGAACAAGGCCGTATATTACCGGCCCCCAAGTAAAGTGCGCTCCCCGCCTATGTAAAATTGTGCCCGTAAAAAAAGATTTGCTGTTGTACAGGGTGGGCCATAAATAGTGTTACAAATGTTTGAGAACATTTCCTGGGGAATTGACCGCACGTAGCGGTCACTTTTCTCGTTTTTCCGATTCCCCGTGAATTTTTATACGTGTCAAGTGAGTTGCGAATGAATCCATCGATGTTTAGGGTAATGACAGAGTCGATTCGCTTGCGAACTGCGATCATTCGCCTACACACTCTTGGCCACGCCCCTGCTCGCATTGCTGAAACGCTTCGCCTTCCTCGCATGAAAGTGTATCGAGCGATCAAACGACTCGAGGAGCTTGGCACATCTTTGGACCGTCCAAGGCGAGGTCATCCTCGCACTGTTCGCACGACACCACTCATCGAAACCGTTCGGAGTCGGATCAACCGAAATGCACGACGAAGCATCAGACAGATGGCGCAGCAGCTCCCGATGAGCCGAACTTCATTGAAACGAATAGTCACGGCGGAGCTGAGACTCAGGTCGTATCGTACACGGAAGGCCGCTTTTCTGTCGGCTCGCAACAAGTCGGAAAGAGTCAAAAGATGTTGCGACCTTCTTCGTCGTACGCAGTAAGGCGAACATTTCAATATGGTGTTCTCTGACAAAAGCTGTTCACCGTGGAAGAAGTCCACAACTCCCAAAACGTCAGAGTGCTTGCGAAGGACGCAGAGCAAGCCGATAGCAAGGGTAGAACGGTCCAACGCAGTGCACATCCAACTCAAGTCATGGTCTGGGCGGGGATCTGCGCGACAGGAGAAACACCGCTTGTTTTCGTCGAGAAAGGCGTCAAGATCGACACGGAATACTACCTGAAACATGTTCTGCAAGACGTGCTCCATCCATGGTCTCAATCGCATTTCAATCAGAGGACATGGATCTTTCAACAAGACTCAGCACCAGCCCACAAAGCTAAAAAGTCCAAACGTGGTGCAAGGAAAATTTTCCCGCCTTCATCACAACATCAAATTGGCCGGCCTCATCAACCGACCTGAACCAACTCGATTATTCCGTTTGGGCATACTTGGAGTCCAAGGTCAACTTTCACTCCCACCCAAATATTGATTCCCTGGAGAATGCCCTTCAGGCAGAATGGGACAACATAGGAATCGAATACCTCCGTACAGTGGTGGAGGTGTTCCCAAAGAGACTTCGAGCTGTAGTTCGGGAGAAAGGAGATCGTTTGAGCTGAACTTTTGCGTGAATGTTGTCATTTAAGTTGTTGATAAAGTATGTTAATTTGAGTTCATTTTCTCTGTTTTGAAAAAAGGTATAACAATTTCATTTATAACATTTGTAACACTATTTATATAACATTTGTAACACTATTTATGGCCCACCCTGTAAGTACTTGTTATTGCCTTATTCCTGCCCAAAAACCATATGGCTTCGAGGCAGAGGCGGAAACAATAATCATGTTCTCTTATTCAATTTCAAAAACCTTGTATAAAAGAATTTTTTATAGATCTGCGTTGATCACAACACAAAGAAACTGCAACACACGTCAAAAAGGCACTTTGTTACTTGGGCGCACTTTACTTGGGGGGGGGAGGGCAGGTCACCTTTCACTGATTTTTTCGATTATGCTTTCGTAAAATGTATTCTAACGAGGTCGTACGGCTTAAGAACAAGGCCGTATATTACCGGCCCCCAAGTAAAGTGCGCTCCCCGCCTATGTAAAATTGTGCCCGTAAAAAAGATGTGAAGAAGAGCTGTCTCATAATTGCTCGAAATTGAGAGAAGAACTGCAAAGAGATTTGATTGGTCTGAATTTGAGGTTTTTTTCTGCAAATTTACGCTTCGAGTCCTTAGCTTCGAACTTTGGCGATGAGTTATTTCGAGTTCTAACCGAATTACAACGATCCAAAAGAATATATACTCCTCTCTTCTCGCTATTATTTTCTTCTCATCTCTTAAACCTCTTCGATTCCCATCATTTGTCTCTATGTCCTTTGAATCTATAATAGAGCTATCGTTGTTTCTTCAGCTCAGAAAAAGATTTTTGCTCTATTTTTCGCTACGATTTTTTCGTAGAGTTTCCTGTGTGGAAAAGCCTGAACATACATGGTTTTGTAGAAAAAATTTAGAGCATGTGTCAAACGCGAAAAGTTCTGCATCCAATAGCCTTCCATTAGAGTAATATCGTATCACGACACTTTGTACCGCGTCACTTTGTATACGACACTTTGTACCCGACACTTTGTACCCCGTCACTTTGTACCGCGACTTGAATGAGGTCGCGCGTTTTATTTTTACATTAAAACATATTTTTACATTAAAAAACGCTTAGGCTTTGTAAAAGTTTACGATAACGAGGCCGTACGGCTTAGCTAACGAGGCCGTACGGCTTAGCTAACGAGGCCGTACGCGGTACAAAGTGTCGCGGTACAAAGTGACGGGGTACAAAGTGTCGGGTACAAAGTGACGCGGTACAAAGTGTCGGTAATTCGAGTAATATACAAATTTAAACTTTTTCATTTTATTTGTTTTCTGCAAACGCAACTTCGATCAAGAGGCATCCACGCGGAGATTATCATGATGAACCGGCAACTCAGTTCTGAACTTATGGAAGCTAATAGCATGATGTTCAATGACACTGTGGCGATGCTAGCAGAGAGACTACTCGCAAAGTACAAACAGAACGCGAATACGTTTCTGCTGATAAATTCTATGTCATGGAACGGTGTTCAAGAGGCACACGAGAGACTTGGACAAATCCATTTTCTAAATCTGAGATCACATCATGAATGTAACCCGGACGGTGTCTTCCATCCTACAGAATTTTGCGCCATCACTGAAATTGCGTTGATGGATTTAGAGGACATCTACTCCGTGGTACACGACCGAAAGCGAGTCCACTTCTTTTTTGTACACTTTAGCAAATTATCGAATAAGTTGTACATTGTGGACAGTCTAAATGTTCCCCAGGATAACTATGCATACGTTATCAAGTTTTTCCAGTCTTTTATAAGAGCTCTATCTCTTCCATCCTGCCAGTTAGAATTCCCGAAATGTGCAAAACAAAAAGATGGGTTTTCTTGCGGGTTGTTTTCGCTAAAATTTCTCGAATCTCAATTGACGCGGAAGTCGTACAGTTTTCGAAATTTCGATACAAACGTATCTTCAAGAAATTTTGAACGAAAATATGCACAGGGAGGAAACTGAGCCCTACTCGGGAACTAGAAACGTTGTAGAAAAGCTCGATACGAATCGATTGCTCTCTTATTTCCCGGTTGCTAATCGTAGACCTCGCACAACGAAAAGAACTCTACCAACAACTTCGGATTTTTCTATTGATCCCCCAGCCAGAAGAACGAAAAAAACATCAGATAAGATATCGATTCCTCCAGTGGATACGGCCTTCGCCTCTTCCCCTTCAAGGAGCTTAGCAGATGAAACAGCAAGAGAAGGGGCAATCTATTCGAATGCAATTCAAATGTATACTCTGATTTGGAAGCAGAGGATCAGGCCATAACTAACGATATGATGGAAACACTCCTTTCTCAAATTTTCGAAAATAGTGAGGAAATTAAAGTATTTCCATTCTCAGTATGGGAAGCTGAACGAGAGACAGAGTGCATTTTGGATAAAAACAAAGTGAAACATGTGCTAATTCCCGCGAAAAAGGACGGAAAGTTTGCATTTGTTGTTGTTGATTTTAGATCGAAAAAAGCTACAGTTATCGACGACCCGAATAGGGCTTTATCAATGCTTTTCCGTTCAAAGATAAAAGCTACATGTGAAACTATTCGCATAGGAAGAGTGAGTTTACGAGCACTACACATGAGTTATTGGCCATCGCAAGTGCCTTTCACAGCTTTTCACATATGCTCGATTGCTTACTGTATGGTTAAAGAAAAACCTCTCACGATTTCGTCTGTTATCGATGAGTCTAATTATTCGCCTTTTTCTGAAAGAGCAACTCACTACTGGAAATGATAGTTTACAGCAATCCGCTATTCCAGTAACATCAGCAACTCCGACTGGCGAGAGACTGAATCGCCGCGAGTACAAAACCCTTCATGAGCAGAAGAGGCGCTTAGAAATGACCCCTAGCCGATCACAAGAAATCATGATAGCCGATGCGTCACAGCATAGAGAAGCCTACAATGCTGCGGTTCAGTCAAGGCGGCGTAGTCTTAGCAGGCATCGTAGAGCTGTAGGACGAGCTTCAAGGAGTAATCCCCTCAGTAAAGCTCATGTTCTCGGTCCTTTAACTGAGTGTGCACTTTGTAAATCGTTGAACTTTTCTAATGAGAATCCGGGGATTTGCTGCAACAAAGGCACGGTTCTCATAGAATAATTCTCCATGGAAGTCGACCCGCTAATGAAGTGGCTGAAAGAATTCATATGGCTTGATCAAAACGACAGCCGGAAAGTACTGAAAAATTTAAGGAATGTGAATACATTCCTGTCGTTTGGTTCCACATCTATTGAGGTGCTTTCAAGAGAAGACGTTGGACCAGGTGGACCCGTTCCATTGCTGGTAGAAGGCAAGTATACAGTTAATACCTGTGATCTGCTCCCAACTGATCCGAGTAAAACAGCATTTGCTCAGCTGTACTATTCTACTGAAGAAACGGTTATTCAACAATTCAACTCGGCATCAGTTATTTTCAAATGGGATTCAGTAAGCAGAGATATACTAATGAAACTTCATCGTATTCTCTGCGCAAATAACCCTTATGCACGTGCGTATAAAACCATGAAAGAGGTGATGGATGATCGTATGGCCAAAATTGCAGATGGTACTCTGAAAGAGATGCCTCATATTGTCATGAGCCTGTTGAACGTTCGCAACGTCCCTCGGGATCAACATGGTCTCATCGCTGGAGAACATCCAGGAACATTAAATCACTCTGTTGCTATCGACAGCGTTTTCTCGATATACTCAACTGAGAACGGAGCCTTAGATTACGAAGCTGTCGAGAAAGGAACTTTTGTTTTCGATAGGTATCGAAAAACAAGAACTTCCACCGAGATTCCTGCTTTTGCGAACACGAGGGACGCTTTAATGTATCCCATTCTATTTCCGAGGGGTAACTTAACTTTCCGACCTGGTATGAAAAAAGTTACACCGCCTCTCGCGTGTCAAAAAGAGATTCTATCTCACGAAGAGAATTTGCCCGTTTTGTGCTGAGGCATGTGAATCCCATGCGTCTCCACTGGCTATACGGTTATGGCAAACTTGTGCAGCAATTCGTTATCGACTATCAAACTCGCATCGAGTCCGACGAATTCACGATGATGCGAAAAAAACAATTCGCCTTCGCTAAAAGCTGTACGACGGAGAACATGTACACCCGTTATCTCGAGGAGAAGCTGAATGATAAGGGAATTCGATTGGGCACCGTCGTTCAGTTGCACCGTAGCTATCCAGGAAGCCGGGCGTTCTGTGACAAGAACTATCACAATTCTATGGCTATTGCAAGAAGATTTGGTCGGCCAACTTTATTTATCACTTTCACAGGCAATCCGATGTGGCCAGAGATTCAAGAGCATCTATTGCCGAACCAGTCATTCAATGATGATCCTGTTTTGGTGGCAAGAGTTTTCCATGAAAAACTGCAGTATTTTATCAAAGTTGTGATTGAAAAGAATTACTTTGGTAAAGTGGTCGCCTATGTGATAAGCATAGAGTTTCAGAAAAGAAATATGCCTCATGCTCACATTCTCATCACTCACGAAGAAACTCTGGACACCGCAGAAAAAGTTGATGACTTGATTTCAGCAGAAATTCCGGTTCTGCCGGATGAAAGTCACTCGTCTTATGCGGAAAAAAAGCGGTTGTGAGACTTGGTCAAAACACATATGGTGCATGGGCCATGTGAGCACAGAAGTGATCTTATTTGTAGACGGGAACGCGTGGGTCGTCCACAATGCCAGAAGAATTACCCGATGCCGTATTCCGGAGCAACCCACATGAGTGAGGACAAGTATCCTACATATAGAAGGCTAGATAATGGTGATAAATTTGTGTACGGATCTGGGTTGAATGAAAGAGTTGCTACAAACCGTCATGTCGTCCCTCACTCGCCTCAACTGCTTGCTTTATTCGAAGCGCACATCAATGTGGAAGTGGTTGAGCACGTCAGCAGTTACAGATACATCAATAAGTATCTATATAAAGGAGTGGACAAAGCGGTTGTTGAAGTGACGAAAAACGCTATCGAGAGAGTGAACAGCGAAAATTTGCGACAAAAAGACGGAGAAATTTATTTTGATTATGATGAGACCAAGGTCTACATGGCTGCTCGAGTCATGGGACCAATGGAAGCTTCATGGCGGCTGTATAGTTTTCCACTTTCTAAAATGTCGCATGTAGTGTCGGAATTACACGTTCATTTGGTCGGAGAGAACCCGGTGGTTATTGAAGAAAACGATGATGAGGAAGCCATCACAGAAAAGTTGTCCAACAACATGTCGAAATTCATGGCCTATATGGCAGTTTGTGCCACAGATGCCAGAAATGAAGAGGGCCGGCTCTTACGCGAGATGGAATGGGTTAAGGTGGACGAATATTGCCGTTTCGAAAAAGGTAAATACATCCCATACAAGCGCAACCCGAAAAAATTTCACGTCTCGTTCCTGTTTCGCCAGCGGATTCGGAAAAATACGCTCTTTATGTGATAGTTCTTAAAAGAGCTGGATTCACATCATTGCAAGAATTGCTAACCGCAGATGATGGCACGGAGTATGGATCTTTCATGCAAGCTGCACGGGAGCAAGGGTATATCATTGCCAGCAAAGAATGGGATCGGTGTCTCAGCGAAGCTTCTCATGACGTTCTGCCTCGGCAAATGCGTGTACTGTTTGCTACGATCCTCATGCTCCGAACAGATACACCACCAGATGGTAAAGTTTTGTGGGAAAAGTTCAAAAGCTTTATGCTTAATCCAGATCGTGACAACGTTCGTTCTGTTGAAGAAAGGGAACTACTGGCACTGGTTCATGTTCAGTCTATAATCAGGCATCAAGGTATGACAATGAACGATGTGCAACTGCCTGTAGTTGACGATGGTCTTTTAGAAGCAATCACACGTGACCAGCAGGCTCGAGAATGCGCTGCGCTTGCTGCGCGAATGAGCAGTTCTCTAAATACAGCTCAGCGAATGATTGTCGAGGCAGTCCTGAATGCAATCAACAATCCAAATGAAAAAGAGCGTTTATTCTTCCTGGAAGGAAGTGGAGGATGCGGTAAGACTTACACATACAATTATCTCATGAATAGTTGCATTGGAGACAGCAAAAAAATCTTGGTTTGTGCTTCTTCAGGCATTGCTGCTACTTTGCTCAAAAATGGTCGCACTGTGCATAGTACTTTTCGTGCGCCTCTGAATTTGCATGGTGAAGAAGAAGGGAAAGTTGATGCAACGAGCCGACTAGGCAGAGACCTAGCCGATGTTAATTTGATTATTTGGGATGAGGCTCCCATGCAAAGCAAACACCTCTTGGAGTACGTTGATAAGCTAATGCGAAACATTGCACCAGTTCATAAAGTCAATGTGCCCTTTGGTGGTACTGTTATGCTCCTTGGAGGAGTTTGGAAGCAGACATTATGCGTTATGGAAGGGATTACTGATCGTGCAATCTGTAATTACACGCTCAAACGCAGCAAACTTTGGCCATTATTCAAAACTCTCCGGTTAACTCAAAATATGCGTGTGATGAAGCACAAAAATATGCTGATGAAGCACAATTTTCCGAATGGCTCACTATGATTGGAGAAGGTCGAAATTTTTTGATTGATGGTTTGCACGTTCAAATTCCGGAACATATGGTATTGAAGACGGCAGATGATATCATTAACTTCGTTTACCCACCGAATGTACTGCGGAACATCCAAGAAATGATGGGTAGAGCTATTTTGACGGTGACCAACGCGCAGAGTCTCCAATTAAACGATCGAATTCTGGGGAAACTTGTAGGGGAATCGATCAGTATTGTGGGCTCAACGGAGGCGATTGAGCAAGCTGAAGATTCTTTGCCTACGCAGAACATCGAGGACTTGGAGAGAATAACTCCCTCAGGAATGCCGCCACACAATCTAAAGTTGAAGCGAGGAGCCCCCGTCATGCTTCTCCGCAATCTGAACATCAAAAAAGGTCTCTGCAATGGGACCAGGCTCATAGTTGAAGGGTTCCGATCCGATAGAAACGGACGTGTTTGGTGTCTTGTCTGTCGCAATATAACGGCCACAGTGAACGCAGAGTGGGTGTTTATTCCTCAAATTGCGCTCAAATTCGAGGATAAGAGAACGAGTGTCGGGTTTAAACGCAGGCAATTTCCAGTGCGACTAAGTTTCGCAATGACCATCAACAAGAGCCAGGGTCAGACTCTCAATAAGGTTGGATTGCTCCTGGACACTCCAGTGTTTACTCACGGCCAGTTTTATGTGGCGGTTTCTCGAGTCAGGTCCCCTGCAGACCTACAGATTTTCAGTCCTCATGGGCTGTTGAAAGAGAAAGATTCAGAAGGAAATGACGTCTACGTCATCAGGAAGATCGTGTACAGAGAAATTTTATGAGTAAGTTTATGTAAAAAGCTTCTGCAGATAGGGAAAGTTTTTTATTTGTTATTTCCATCCCATCAAAATGCGCTAAAATTTATTGATAAAAAGCTTAACTTTCGAGCAGAAGCAAAGTCCAGTGTATCTGAGCTTTGCGATGACAGTATTGAAGAGTCAAACGTAAACTGCTGCTCCCAGCACTCCGGTGCTTAACGTTTTCCGCTTCTTCATTATCGTCTTCAGTCCTAATAGGTTTATAGAGGAAATAAAGCAGATGGCAATGGCGTAAATGTTGTGCCTAAAATCAATTATTGAAGAACCATATCAGTGTGAACTCTTTAACAACGTGTTTTTCATCAAGTTAGTCGTTTCTTCTTTCATAGTGTTCTGTAATACTTGAAATTTTATCCACTTCTTCAGTTTTTTTTAATTTCAGAACTATTTTCGCTTCTTTGAAAAAATGTCTTCGCTGAAAACACGTCGCGACCTGACAATCTTCCGAATAAGTAAGTCTTACTGTTTTTTATCTCTAAATATGAAGTTAAATAAAAAAATTCTCGAATTTACAGCAGTTATTCTTCCCGGAAGGAAGTGGAGGATGCGGTAAGACTTACACATACAATTATCTCATAAATAGTTGCACTGGAGACAGCAAAAAAAATCTTGGTTTGTGCTTCTTCAGGCATTGCTGCTACTTTGCTCAAAAATGGTCGCACTGTGCATAGTACTTTTCGTGCGCCTCTGAATTTGCATGGTGAAGAAGAAGGGAAAGTTGATGCAACGAGCCGACTAGGCAGATACCTAGCCGATGTTAATTTGATTATTTGGGATGAGGCTCCCATGCAAAGCAAACAATCCGCGGACAATCACCTCGGTTTGCCTAAGCCCTGAACATGAACTGAATAAAGAGTTTTTCATTGTTGTTTGTTATTGTAAAGATCAACTGTTCACAGAGACATAAATGATTACCTTGCAAACGAGCGAAAACTTGAACTTTTTCTGTCTTTTCAAATAAATCTTTTTCACATCACACACTGTTACTGACCGATTACCATAATGATTCAAGAACTCGTTCCATAAACTTGACGCACAACTAACTTGGGACTAGTGTCCCCGCAGGGGACGCTAGTCCTAGTCCGAATAAGGGAAAAATTCCTCCGTCCGGTCTCTCTTTCTTTATAAATTTTTCAAAGCTTATTGCAGCGTTTCTGCCGAACGGTATTTTCTGATTTTTACAAATCTTATATTTTGATGTTTAACGAGTGATGTTTAACATTTTTGTGTTTCAATTTTCGATTAAAATTGAGTTTGAATTTATTAAAGGAATTTCTGTATTTCTCTCGAATCGAGCGATTATTTCCCAATGCGATACGCTATTTTGCGGTCGAATTTATTTTTTTACCAAGATCCCTTTAAACCTCAGGCTATCATTCTCCTTAGAACTTTGGTAAACCATTTCCACACCTTTGATAGTTTTCGACATTGCGGATCTCATGATACTGAACTTATGAAAATTTTTTCAGTATTGACCGAAATTTCCGAGTCTTTTTGATATCCATTCGTGAGAATTTTCAGATATGTTGTTAAGAAATCTTCTATGAACATCTCTCTATGTTCACTTTTTCATTCACTTCAGAATTCAGAAACTTATCATCACTTAAAGTTGAAAAGGTTAATTGTCATCACTACGCTCTTTTTCATGCGTTGCGTGTTCTCTTTCTTCCCTTTTGGCATTAATGCTTAGGAAAGAGCAGGCTATCTTGAGCTCTACTTTGGAAATACTCACGAATGAGGTTTTTTTCTAAACGATTGTGCTTTTAATATTTTTTAAACCGGAATAAAGAAATGAATTGAATCATCAAGAATATTTATTCCATTTCACTTCTCTTCTCTACAAGCAGATCCAAATTATCTAGAAAAAATGAGAATGAGCGAAAATAACTTTGCCTTCAACTTATCAGTTTTAGCTCTTTGAAATGAACTTTATACTCGTTTTCTTTCGGTTTTTTTCAACGATTTCAATTGCTAACTTACAGAAAAGTCGACAAGGCACCGGTTTATAATTGGAGCCGGCTGGATAAAATCGTCTCAAGCGAAAACACAGAGGCCAAAAAGGAGCTTCTGCGCTCATTGGTGGAGGCTGGAAAGCTGGGAAAGTTAATATTCTTCCCAACCGGTCCCAACTCCACCAGTGGGACCGAAGCAGCCTCGAAAGAATGTGGGAAGATCGCAGGAGAGGAAAACACATGGAAAAAGGAAGCCCTCGCGGCGGGCTTCATTGTATGGGCCAGGTTGGTCTGCACACGATAATTTATTAGTAATTATATTAAGTTTCTGTTGTTCATTGCTATTCTGACGAATCAGAATTATAAAAACTCAATATAAATTCTAATTGAAGCTTCCTGGCCATGATGACCTACGCTGCTAAATACATTATGGAAAAGGAAAAATCAAACTGACATGTCTCCTCAAATGGGGAGCCCTGCTATTCTTCATCTCGGGGCTAACAATTTCATTCGTAGTCGGAATATTTTTCATTGTTTATTTTTTGGTTATGTATGTAATTACCCTATTGTAACAACTTCACCGTTTTGTACTGAACACTAATTACTTACTCATTGTTGTCTTCCCGGGAAGCCACTTGGCCGAAGGAAACATGTATCCGCCGTTAAGAACAACAGAGCAATCCTTTCAATACCTTTCATCTCCGATTCATTGACTAGAGATATTCGTAGAGCTGTTAAAGAAGTATATTCAGATAATGTGTATGTCGTAGAAAAACCTCCAGCTTCTCTAGTCTATTCTTTGTAGGAACCGTAACCATGATAGATTTTGTTTTAACCCTAAAATTTGTATCTTCTGCTCAACAGCAAAATTTGGCATCTGCAACACACCCGGTGCCGTCTATAAGATAACATGTTCATGTTGTTCATTTTACATAGGACATACAGGCCGCCCGGTTCAAACTAGAGCCACGGAACATATTCGAGCAGCTAAGAACCCGAATGCTCCATCTTATTCAACTAACACATTCTCCCAACATGTTCTTTCCGCTCACAATTGCACTGACTTTGTTCTAACAGGTTCTATCTTGCATGTTGAAAACTAATGTTGTACGCCGAAGAATAATAGAGGCGATACTTATTGATACTAAAAAGCCTGATCTTAACAATAAAACTGAACTAGCAGAAGAACTCTCTCATCTCTCTCTCTCTTGCCTTTACCATAACTTCCGCTCGTTTTCATAGTCAGTCTTTTCAACTGACCTTCTGCCTTTTCTCATTCTTTCTCCTCCAAAATTCTATAGATCACCAAATACCATCAGGGGCCATTTTCATAGTGGCTGGGTAGCCTACCCCGGGTAGGTTACCCTGGCTACCTACCCAGCAAGTTCGTATTCATAGAGCTGGGTAGGCTACCCGGGTAGCTTACCCTGCTCCAGACCAGGGTAAGTTACGGGGTAAGCTTGATTATTTTCAAGACATCATTAGAAAACTAATGTTTTCATACGTCTTGATGAGACGAATTCAATGGTGCAAGTTTAATTAAATTTTGACGTTGCACGTACAAATTATGAAGGGTTTTTCATCTTCCTTTATTGGACCAACATCAAACACATATCATTTCATTTAATTTTTTTTATTCCGCACGTTGATGTTTTAAGAAAGAATGGTGTGAGATCGACTTTTTCGCATGATGAAACCGTACTGCTTTGATAATTGTTTTTTAATTAATTTTTTCCAATGGTGGAAATTGAAGACAATTTTTTATATACAATTTTATTGATGACGATATTTTCTAACCATTAGCGAACTCCTAGAACTAAAATAATTGTAGTAAAGCGATTTATACAGTGAAAAAATTCTAGTTCGAAAAATTGATGGTTTAAACAATGAAAAAAATTCTAGTTCGATAACAAACACGCACTGAATTATTCATTACATTTCATGTTGTTCATTCTTTCTCAGACTGTGCTATCCATATTGCCTTAAGGTGACAAACATTCGCTGATGATGCTTTGATAAAGCGAAACGTCCGATCCGTCTTTTTCTTCAAAATACCAACGCATCTCACAAGTCAAGACATAGATTAAAAGTGTATCGTTTACTGGATTCTTCATCCAATGCGTTTAACCCAGCACAAACTCTATGCTAATTCACTTTACCGAGTCCTGTTAGATGACGCATAGTGAAGTAAAATACATGAACTCTTTTTAATCAGATTGTGGACTCTCCTGGAAGGATGTTATCAAATCTGATCATTGATTACATGGTCAAATCTTACTTTCTGTGCACAAGCCTCTGTTTCGAAGTTCTGCAGGATTCTGTTTCCATTTAGAAGACTGAGTTCTACGTCGAGGCCCGTATCTCTCAACCAAATTTCAGCTCTCCTGCTAGCTTCTGTCTTTTTGGACGCCTTAGGAACCCCTGAAACTGATGCATGAATTCTCTCCCAGCAAGAGGCACCCATTGCAGGCGAACGTACTGGTGGTCTCCCACCAGGCAGTGCTCCGGTGCATCCTTGCATACTTCACGGAGAGATCTCTCCCGGATATTCCCTACATGGACATCTCCCTTCACTCTCTCATCAAACTCACCCCGCGAGCGTATCATTGTGACGCGACCGTGCACTCATACGATGTGGCCGAGGAGGAGTGGAGCTCCTCCGAGGAGGCGCTCTCTTTTAAGCATTCCATTTTAAATTAGGAGGTCAACTCGATCCCCATCCCTACTTAAATTTTAGATCGAGGGGTAAATTTGCCCCTCCTCACTTCTCCCTATTGCATCTTTGATCCATTCTTGTGAATAGTTGTTTTTATATATTTATATTGAATTGGTAACCAAAAAACATTAAAATTAAGCACAGAGTCACAACTTATCAACATATTCCGGAATACACGAGCTCAAGTTTCGAAATTCTCACATTGAAAAATAGCAATAGCTACATTTGCATAATAAAAATGTCTCGAAAACGTCACACTCTCTCATAAAACATACATTGGTACAGCGATCACTTTTCATAACAGCATTCCTTTTCAAACGACAACCTTTCCACATTATTAATTTCAACCGCCATTCACAAGATCATTTTACAGTTGATTTACGATTAGATCATTCAGTAGTTTTGTAACTCAATCTTAAAGTATATGCATTTAGTAATACAGCACATTCATCGATTATTACAGCTTAATTCTTTTAGAACATACGGAATGTTTTTTTCTTTCATTTCGACGAACTAAGTAGGAGAAAATTACATCGTTCTTCAGCAAGGCAGCGACAGAAAAACCACTCAGCTCTAAACAGCGTTCTCGAGAAGATACCGTAACCGGGGTGCAAGGTACAACCGGGGCAAGTATGCAACGCCCGCGCTGCTCACGGCCTCTAATTCCATCTTGGAGCGACGCTCTCGCAAATAGTCGATCTCCCTATAATGAGACTCGGGTAACGCTATGAACTGATCTCTCAAATGATGCAAACTTCAACTCCTTTAAACCCTCTCTTACAGTGTTTTCTAAGAACAAACTACACGAGTGTATTCCTTTGGATTTTTTTCCAATAAAATTAGAGAACTCATATCCAGTTCGCTTTTTAGATCCATATCAACAAAAAAATGCTCACATTTTTCAAAGATAGTAAAGGCTGGTTAAAACAATTTTGAATCTATTTCATCTCGCTCGATGACAATGCAAATAAAATACTGAACAAGCAGAAACTTGAAGTACATCCGAGTTTTTCCATCATTTTTAACGCAATAAAAGTAATTAAAACTGAAGCTTTCGTTATCTTCAGTCGGCGCGCCTCGACAACATAGTATAGACAAAGTGAAACCATTCCAAAAAATTTCTATAGCACTCATGCGAAACAGAACTTTTCTCTTGCAGGAAAAAAACTCGCTAAAATTCACCTGACTATATCGTGCTCCTTTAGAGAGGTGGCTCTTTTTCGTATCCGATTTGCCTGCAACGGAAATAACATATCATACGCACTCATTACTTTATCATCCATGAAGGTCTGAATTTCTCCTCAAGACGCATGAATGAATTCTCTCTCTCTCTCTTGAACGACATGCTCTTTCAAAATAAAAAAATTATTGCTTTAAAAGCAAAAGAAGTTCCATGATAGTGAGAACAAGTTTACACACTTTTCCATCTCTTATTGAAAGCCTTCGTTTTTTCTAATTTCTAACAAACAATTCAATCAATAGTTAACTATGATCTCTCCTTTTCTTCAAATTCCCAGAACATCCATTTATACAAAGTCGTGATAACTTTTGCTTGAGCTAGCAAACTGGGCCCTCTTCGGTATGTTCTTGCTCGTCCGAGGGGTTCTTTAGACAATGGAGAAATTTACAAGCTTTCTTTCACGGCTCTTTTTCACTATAGGGGGAGAGGAAAGATCAATACGTTATCGATCACCTGCGCGTAGTCGGTGCTCTTCATGGCGAGCATGTGATGAGCTGCGAGCGGCAGGATTAGATGGTCGGAGGGTCGCAGCCCCAGCCACTGCATACGGGGAACAGCCGCACCCACTCCCTCAGCCGACTCCTTTATCGAACCGTACCTGCCGCAGAGAGAGATGAATACTACCGCACATGAGTGAATGATTTAGAAGGAGTGAGTGTAGTGCTTGAAACAAGTACATTACGCGCTCAAAAGAAAGAAAGACAGGAAAAAAGAAAGAGCTTCAATAGTTTAGTTCGGGGCAGTGTGTTTCTTAGCACACACACAAATTTTTTAAAGCGCTTAGAATTTTGAAATTTTAGAGTTCAAAATTCAAATTTTCCGATGATTTGGACTTTCCCTACGAAAAATCTGAGAAAATTTTTCTCCAAGCGCATAGATATCAATGTTTTTTCGGGTGTTTTTGGAGAGCGCATAGATTTTTTTAACCCGCACTGAGGGTCAGAGAACCATCCTGGTTCGAAGGGAGGGAGGGGCGAGAAAAACCAAGTTTCAAACAAGACTTCAATCATAATACTGCCATTAAACAGTAAATTGTCCGAGTGAACCCATACTAATCAATATTTTCAATCCACGGTATTCAGCTCGTGCCCCCTAAAAGCTAGTTGCCTGTTTGATACTGGCTGTATCTTACATAGGTAAACTGCCAAAACATGTTTTCTAGGGCGGCCGACCTACCGACCCTCTCCCTCACCCAAAATGAATGTATCAGAGTTTTCTTAGCTAGAGATGAGAGTTTACAAAAAACTTCATTCTCTATGTACATAGATAGGACGTTTCTTTAGTTATAACTCAGCCTCAACTGGTTTCGTCAAGTAGAAAGTGGAAGTTTTTCGCCTACTTTATTGATCGACCTATTGAAAAATAAAGATAGATTTTACCTATGGTATCTTACCACCCGCCAAAAAAGCGAGTATATCAGAGAGACTTTGCGTGAGAGAACAGCAGACTGGATGGAGACAGATAGCGTCCAATCAGAAATAGAGACGGCTCGAAGTGATATCAGTTGCATAGCCCATATATTCCACTTGCAGTGTGGCTCAGAGAAGCACCCTGGAGGCGGAGGGAAGGGGGGAAACCAACTTGTAGGTGAGATAAATTTGGATGCCGTGAGGATCAGCATCGAAGAGACCGAAGACAGGGAGGGACAGCCGCTCACTCAACCAACGGATTACGCGACGCGTGCAAAGGTCTGGATACCCCTTTCCCTGGAAAGAAATCCTTCTTTTTACTACATAGAAACCTTCGAAATCGCCATATTCCTTTATACTTATCCACTTTCCTGTTCACACGTTTGAGAACTATTCTCAATCAATAAGACAAATTACTTTGATTAGAGGATCAGCTTTCTTCAATAAAAAAAGTCACGATTCGATGAACCCTTTCTTTTTCGAATGCTAACCTTCATAACTCTTTGATACCGTAGCTATAATAGAATGTTGAAAAAAGAATAGAATACCGTAGCCAAAATAGAATCTGGGTGGAGGGCGAAAAAACCGTCGTCGACAAGCTTCTGGAAGCAAGCATCTTTCTCCACGACCAGAATGAACTTCGCCGAGGTGGAAGGGTGCAGAAAGAGAAGACTTTCTGCAATAAGCTCTTTTCAAGTTGCAACACACAAATTCGGCTCGAAAACGCGCTCCCCTATGTTATTACATTGTACTCTTGAGTTAGTTCAGAAACATAACTAGACCTATACTTCTTCTTCCTAGCGTTTATCCCGCCGCCGGGCAGGGTCCGCTTTACAATAACTACACTTATGCTGAATAGCTAATTCTGAACCACCCACTCCTGTAGATCAAAAGGCTTAAAATGTAGGCAAGGCTTGCTCACAAGAGAGTAAGCGAGTGCGTGAGATTAAAAACAGACAGAGCGATAAAAGCATGGAATCTCGCCTTCGATGGTGCTACAGCCCACAAGTTCACACCATCGCAAGAAACCGGTTCATCCTCACCGGTATCGAGCGTTTCCTCAGGTAGCGGATAGAGGGATGTCTCTTTGCACGAGTGCATTGGAGATAGCGGGCTTGCCCGTCGCGGACCAAAATTGGATAGTATAGTTCGTGAAGGGAGGGCTATGCCCATACGTTGCATATGTCTTGATTTTACGATAGGTCGATCACTTGAGTTAGAACTTCTAACTTAGAAGTTTGTACTTGTGAATTGACGAAACCTATTCTTGCTGAGTTATGGCTAATGAAACTTTTCATTTAGAAGCATAAAGATGTTTTTCTCAGTAATTTCTCAGTAAAACAAAGGTAATTAAATATGTCTTGATTTTTCAATAGGCTAGTAGAGAAATAAAGATTTTTTCTTTCGAGTTCAGCTGTGAAAAATGTGATATATTCATTTTGAGTGGGGGAGAGGGTCGGTAGGTCAGTTGCCCTAGAATTTTTTTTGTTGCCAGTTTGCAGTTGGCCTATGCCTGGAAAAAAACTTTGAGAATTTATTTTTGGAGTGAGTGACTGAGAACGCATATATTCTAGCTCTAGAATGTTTTAGCCAGTCGGCAGTTTACCTATGGCTATGTCGGACTGACCTCGGCATGCCACCGGACAAAACGTCAGCCGATACTTCTCTATACTTTGTAATGGCGAGTCGAGGCGCCAGTAAAATAGTCTCTTGCCCTTCTCCGGTTAACGAATGGGTCTCGCGAAGAGGATCGCCGACTGCGGTGCGAGTGTAGACGGAGAGACGGAGAAATTTTTCCGGACTCAAAAGGATCCTCACCAATCATCTCAGAGGCCCCGTTCTTCCGCACGGAGTAGTTCCGTCTCGGAGAGTAGGTGGTGGATGGGGTAGGAGCGGGTCGCGCCCGAAGCAATACGGATGGCCGTGTTCTGGACTGTCTGTAGCTTTCCCAGCCGTGGGGGTCCATACTGGAGCGGCGTAAGAGATCATGGAGCGTGCCGTGGCCTTGTAGCAAAGGAGGGCCCCTTTGCTCTGGCCAAACGTGGTTCCCGCAAGAACCTTGAGGGCATTGGCACGGGATGCGGCCAACTTCCACGGTTTCCACAAAGACAGACTCTTACAAAAACCCTTATTTCTTGATGAAATGACTTCTTATTGCTACTAGCTTGTCTCGTTTCAAACATATTTAGATTCTGACGCGCTTTTTTGAGACATTTTGACTCCCTTGAATCGATTGGGACCGAATCTGATTGTTCTTCTGGCACGGATACATGAACTGACCTGTGATTAGAAGCGGCGCAGAGACACATTGAAGCACTGGAGAGGCAGAAGAGGGAGAAAGGAAGGAAAGGCTTCCAGCCAGGAGGCCCTTGCTACACGAGACCTGCTACCGGCACATTCAATACAACCCCAGAAAACCTTATTATGAAAGAGTTTTGCCCGACCACCTGCGCCTCTCTGATTCGACCTTGAGCGTACTCTGTTTATATAAATGTTAAGGGAACCATTTCTTCTCTTTCATTTCTTCTCTTTTTCAAACCCCGGAGATGGTCGGGTCTATCATTTCCTCTTCACACTGACTTCTACTCGTCTCTACTTCATTGAATTACAAGATTTCTCTTCTGTCTTCTTGGGACTCAAGACTTCGTGAATCTCTTCGGTATGAGGTTGAAACGCTAAGTGGTCTACCAAGACTCTTCAGTGCAACGCCACAGTTGCTTATTCCTCTTCCGAAGATTTTCTACTTTTTCATTTTCTCATTGTCAACCATGTTAGCGATGACCCTGAACCAGTTGTCCTTTGGCGATAAAGAATATCAATCAATATCAATATCAACCTCATAGATAAAAGCTTTCGCTCAATAAAGCCGATTAAGTCTACAATCAATGGGTCGTTTCCGATTCTGGGTTGGTGGGCATAACTCACCAGGATGAGCTGGAAAATAACTTTCGGACGGGCGACCCAACAAGAAAATTTTTCAATTTCACCCAATTGTATCCGGCCGTTAATAAAATTTGTTGAAAATGTCAAAAAATGCGGTAATTATGCACGGACAGTTTGAACGTAGCTCTTGTGAGACATTTTGTAAGCATCACACAGACGCCAAGAGAATTGGCCGGTTTATAGTGACTAGAGCTAAGTGAACTAAATTTCTTTCTCGGAGATGTTGGCGGGCGTCTGCTTTTTCATAGGAGTCCTCCCTTTTGTACTGCTTGTTTACTCACAATAGAAAAAAAAAGTTCATTGAAGAAGTTTGATCTAAAATTGCTCTTACAAAGCATTCTCTACTGCCTTATAATCTCACAGTTTCAACGTCTAAAACTCATTGGGTAGTTTATGACCGCTATTACCGCTGTTTGTATATTTTTCTCTTTTTAAATTTTCTTAGAAGCGTGATTTCCAAATCGATGCCTTCGTCTTTTCGTGTGAGTTTGTAACCCGAGTTCAATTTTTTTTCTAAACTGCTTTTGCGGAGTTTTTTAAAAAAATTTTGCCATTGGCGGGCGTCGGTACCTTTTCGGACCCACTAAAAAACCACTGTATTCGTCTTTCAAAAACTGTTTCCAGCAGAGGCCATGAGCAGGGTGTTTCTTGGCACCCGCACATCTGTTTTCGTTCAACTTCAAATGTTTCCAATGATTTGGACTTTCCCTACGAAAAATCCGAGAACTTTTTTTCTAAGTGCGTAGATTTCAATGTTTTTCCGGGTTTTTGAAGAGCGCATAGATTTGTTTTACCCGCAGTGCGGGTCAGAGAAACACCCTGACCATGAGTCGTTTCTGCACGCACGAGAAACGCGCATGCTTATTATACATGAACATGATTAGTATCATAACGAGTGATTCAGAACTGTTTTTAGAGGTTAATCTCCTCTTTTTCAGAACAATAAAAGTATATCTTCAAAACATCATCTTTAAGTTTGCGATTAGTTTCCGAGTCTTTGGAGCCTTTTCGAGGTCTTCTTAGAATGTTTCTTTCTATAAAACCATAACAAAAACTGCGAATCAATAAGCAAGACTCACCACGTGCAGTTCATCTCTGGTTACACTCAGTAGCTCACAAATAGACTCACCACGTGCAGTTCATCTCTGGTTACACTCAGTAGCTCACAAATAGAGTCACCACGTGCAGTTCATCTCTGGTTACACTCAGTAGCTCACAAATAGACTCACCACGTGCAGTTCATCTCTGGTTACACTCAGTAGCTCACAAATAGACTCACCACGTGCAGTTCATCTCTGGTTACACTCAGTAGCTCACAAATAGAGTCACCACGTGCAGTTCATCTCTGGTTACACTCAGTAGCTCACAAATAGACTCACCACGTGCAGTTCATCTCTGGTTACACTCAGTAGCTCACAAATAGACTCACCACGTGCAGTTCATCTCTGGTTACACTCAGTAGCTCACAAATAGACTCACCACGTGCAGTTCATCTCTGGTTACACTCAGTAGCTCACAAATAGACTCACCACGTGCAGTTCATCTCTGGTTACACTCAGTAGCTCACAAATAGACTCACCACGTGCAGTTCATCTCTGGTTACACTCAGTAGCTCACAAATAGACTCACCACGTGCAGTTCATCTCTGGTTACACTCAGTAGCTCACAAATAGACTCACCACGTGCAGTTCATCTCTGGTTACACTCAGTAGCTCACAAATAGACTCACCACGTGCAGTTCATCTCTGGTTACACTCAGTAGCTCACAAATAGACTCACCACGTGCAGTTCATCTCTGGTTACACTCAGTAGCTCACAAATAGCCGTGACGGATCTGTTCAAAGTCTCCTGTCGCACGTACAACTTCTTCTCGTCGTAGTACAAATCTCTGCGCAATCATCTCGTTGAAACATTTAGGAATAAACCAGACGATGAATAGAAGTCATGACTTCAAAGGTCAATAAAAGTCATGACTTGTATTTATACGAGATCAGCGGTCTGCGTCCCTATGTTTCCAACCCCATCGGGACTTTGTCTCCTCTTCTTACGCACTAAAACGTATGATACACGTACACCTTCTAGAAACACAATCATTTTGAGGAAATTCAATGTGAGTTCTGAGGTAAGAGCTGAGAAAGATGTGAAAATGGAAGGGAAATAGGTAGAAAGAGACAGGGAGACATAGAATGAGAGTAGAAGAGTGAGTTAATACCAAACAGAACTTGATGTGTTTCATAATTGAGATTCTTTTAGTAGAAATTTTTGAGCTCTTAAAAAGAAAAGGCACAATAATGATTAGGAGGAAATGTTTTACGAATCTCAATGTTTTGACTAGGATTAACCTCAATGAAGACCGCTGATTGCAGAGCAGAAGTTGATAGACTTGTGCGAGAGTCTTGATGTTGTAGGCCAGTTTGCGAGCTGTCTTCTTGTTGTAAGATATATGATGACACGAAGCATCGTCAGATCTTAATCACTGCTTCTCTATAATTCAAGAGGTAGTCAAAAAAGGATTGAAATATCGGATATTAAACTCAACATTTTTTGGCGAAGGTTAAGAATTGTGGTTTTGCTCTTTTTTGGTTTTTTTCAATCGAATAAAGTTTCAATTGGCTTCTTATGAACTACTGAGCAATAAAAACATGTGCGGAAAAATTTTTTTTTCATTATTTTTACCAAAAAAATTTTTTCTCAGGAAGAGATTTTATTTCATGAAAACTCCCTTCCCCCTTTAGGGCCCCCCTCCCCCCCTAGGGCCCCTACCCCCTTGTTTAGGTAGGGCCCTCTTCCCCCCCCTTCCCCCTTTAGGCCCCCCCTCCCTTCCCTGCTTAGGTAAACCCCCCTCCCCCTCCCCCTTTCCTTTCCCCAAAATTTAAACCAAAATGAAAATTTTTTGTAAAAATAATGAAAAAATTTTTTATCCGCACATGTTTTTATTGCTCAGTAGTTCATAAGAAGCCAATTAACACTTTAAACGATTAAAAAAAAACAAAAATGAGCGGGACCACAATTCTTAACCATCGCCACATTTTTTAAACTTTCAGCAAATCTTTTAAGCAGATAATGTCTATAAAAAAGCTGGTTATCTGCAAAACTTACGATCTCAGGAATAGTCTGCTTGGAGGAGGGTGCATAGCAATTTGAGAAACAACGTCTAACAGAATCCATTCAATCGAACGTAGAAGGTTGTCTCGTCGATGGAAAGTGTCCATCTGCTTTGAAACGAAGATAATTCCTCAACAAGTTTAAAGAGAATGAAACATGAATGTGAATTTATAAGTACATTTGATAACTTGTGAAATTTGGCAGTACGCACGGGCTCCCTTAAATCCCTGGCTCGACTGACCTAAAACACGGCCTGGCTCAATTAAAGTCATTGGATCTTTCTTGTTCTTTTTCGCTTTCTTATTTTTTCTCTTTCTTTTTCTCTTTCTTATTTTTCTCTTTTTTTCTATTTCTTTTTTCTCTTTCTTTTCTTTTTCTCTTACAAATTTTTTTCTAAGCCGTACGGCCTCGTTATCGAAAACTTTTTCCTAAGCCTAAGCGTTTTTTAATGTAAAAATAATTTTTTGATTCAAAAATAAAATTTTCAAAAATTACTCATCACAGCGAATCCGAACTCTCACCGAGATACTCACAGTCGAGCATTCTCACCTTACACTAGAGTGCCTAATAGTAGAAATGGACAAAATAGTAGTCATGAACGAACGTAACAGTCAGCCGAGCCAGGGGATTCAGGGGAGCCCGTGCGTATAGCAAAATTTCACAAGTTATTTGATACCGCTTAGTTCACAAACTTTAAGAGCCCGTTCGCAAAAAAATTGCAGACTTAACCTGTGTGCGGTCTTCAAACGCTTTTTTTCGGAAACTTTTTTTTCATCATCTGAGCACCTACATATTGAAGAAGAAAAAATTAAACAAAATTAGTTTGCATAAGATGAATCTTCGAACTTCGCTACAAATACTCCGGCTTTTATTGAAACATAGATCCTCTATGTGTCTCTTTTATTTTGCACGATGCCATTAAGCGAAAAACGTGCACACTCTATGTTTTATACGATCTTAATCCTAAGCCGTACGGCTTCGCTATTGTAACCATTGACTAAGCCTAACAAGCCAAAAAAAAACAATGAAAAGTACACGAATAACTTTTATTGCTGAATTTGTGAATTAATTGCTAGGCTGACTTTTGTGAGCGACGGTATCAAGCAGAAAGTATCAAGAGAGCGTAAAGTTACAGGGTGTCTAACAGACAAGCAGAGCCAAAGGAGAGATAAGATAACACCAAGAAACAGCATGCGATCGAGCACTGCACTGCCTGACGCTTCAACGCAAATGAGTCTCAAGAAGAGCCAGAAATAGAACCAAATGACGAGTTTTAAAGATTCAACAACGAAGAAAAGAGTTGGGTTAAATTTTACTTCGGCCCCAAGCACTTTTAGTCAACCCAGTGATACAATAGCCCCCCCCATACAGAAATGAAAATTTTTTTTGTGTGGGGGAGGGTACGAAAGTAAAATATATGAATTGGAGAAGTGGTGGGAGAAAGTAATATTTCAAGATTTTACAATAGCCTCCACCACAGGAAATGGGTGGCTGATGTACACACCCGGCAATCTTTTATATTAGCCCCCATCGAGCACGATTTCTGAAGAAAAAAGTTTGTTCTACAAAAGCCCCCCCGCGGAATTGTATTTCTACCACCCACACATTTTACAAATGCCCACCCTCAGAAATTTATACTTTAACAACAAACACACTCTCTAAAATCCGATTAACTAAAAATTTTGCCTATTCCTAAGCAACAATTTCTTAGAAAAGTCAACATTCGCTAAAAATTACAAATTACAACAAAAAAAAAGAGAAAAGAAGTAGTACATGGAAAAATAACAACCCAATATATCTTGAAGCAGCATCCTATTAGGGCCGGGTTTAAAAGGATGAGGGGCTAAATTATCACAGAACTTCCCCAGTGTACTTTTCATCGTGCGGGGGCTAAAGTAAAATTTAACCAGACAGTTGCCTTAAGACACAATGGCTTCAGACAAGCTCGCAAAAAACTTCACTCAAAATTATCATGGAAAACACGCTCTATTTGTTTGCACGTTCTTCTGTTCCAAATTTCGATAATTAAGATTGTATGTAGAGACCGCAATAGCTAAAATACAATTTGTATGTACAGGGTGCGACAAAAGTCCAGCTGCCCGACTTTGTCACGTTGCATCTTTTTTGTTTGGTGTAGCGGTCGTGTGATTTTTCGCTTGTATCTTATTCATAATGTTGATAACATACCCTGAGAAAATCAGAATGATAACTCTTTTCGTTTTCCGGTAATACTCTCTGAATATGACCGAGGCTACATTCCCTACAGAAG
Source organism: Allodiplogaster pararmata (assembly GCA_964056735.1). NCBI lineage: Eukaryota > Metazoa > Nematoda > Chromadorea > Rhabditida > Diplogasteridae > Allodiplogaster > Allodiplogaster pararmata. Next base: position 13,602,516 of record OZ057405.1, read on the forward strand.
GCGTGGGATGATCTTGACGTCGCTTACCTGTCCACCACGGTGGGTGCCTTCCACAAGCGACTCCGCGCCTGTGTCAAGGAGAAAGGAGGGCTGTTTGAAACACAGTTATATCCAAAACTACTTGAATAAACTTTGATGAAAATTTTGTTTGATTTGCTCAATCCGTTAAGTTTTTATCGGAAAAATACTATACACCTGGACTTTTGTCGCACCCTGTATAACAGTTAAAGAACTAGTCGAAATCATAGAACTTCGCAACGTGTTCTCTCGAAAAGGGACTCTTCCACTGAGTCGCAGATAATGCCGTTTTCCTTCATGAGTTGAAACATTAAAATCATTGAAAATGTCTTCATTTTTTGACTTCAAAGAATCGAAGTCTCTACAACTAAATAGAAAAAAGGGACTTTAAAGGTGTGGGCAAACGCTGCTGAGCTTCTAGAAATAGAAGAGAAGCCAAACGCCCCTTTTTTCATTGTCAATATTAAAGCAAGTAGACCCGTTCATCAGATTCGATTTAGCCCAACAATGGTTGTTTTCGACATCCACGTAGGACTTTTTGCTTACATTCAATGTTATTAGACTTTTTTGTCTTTCTTCTCATCTCATAGAATCTGATATAAAAGGATCAGCTTTCGCAGTAGGAGTCACTCACTCTTTCCTCGTTTAACACTCGAAATGCAGTTGATGTCTCTCTTCACCGCTCTGTTGGTCCAATTCCTACTGGCAAGGGCGGACAACGGGGCGAGTTGCTACACCTTTACAACACCTCAACAAGGTCCTTTCGTCAGCGACTGCACCACTGGATACGGTAATGAGTGTGGGGCAAGCTTGATTGTCCTATGATAGGACTCCTATGCAAAATAATCGTAAATCTTATTCATCTTCCTCGCGCTCTTTCGAGGCTCCCGGCAAAGAAATCAGTAATGCGTTCGTGATGATTTTATTCATGATTGAGAATGATTTAGAAGATTTTCTCTACGTTTCTGAGTGATCTGTAGCTCCCACAGAAAGTACCTGTTAGTTATTCTAGGTTACCAGTCAACGCAGGGCTGCATGTACTCTTATATCTTCGACAACTCGACAATACAACCCGGCTCTCTTCAAGGAGACTGTGGGAGGTTCCGCTGTAACGGAACCGAATTCTGCCAACTTGTCACAAGTGAGTTTTTCATTTAAAAAAAAGAACTCTCCTTCAAGCTGCATAAGCTGCAAAATAAGAAGACCTGCACTTCCAATTTATTTGTACCTTGTCCAGTCACAATCACGCAATAAGAATACAAAATACAAAAAAACCCACTTGGATCAGGATGTTTCTCTGACCCGCACTGCGGGTAAAAAAATCAATGCGCTATCCAAATTCCCCGAAAAACATTGAAATCTATGCGCTTGGAAGATTTTTTTATCGGTTTTTTCGTAGGGAAAGTCAAAATCATTGGAAAAATTGAAAGTTGAATTCTGAAATTTTAAAATTCTATGCGCTCGAAAAAATTTGTGCGGGTGCTAAGGAACACCCTGACTTGGATGCTTCAGTGGAATTATTTGAAGCTTGCATAATAATTTTTACTACACTTATAAAAATTTGCAAGTTTAAAATTGGAAAATTTTTTGTGAGTTCGGATTCTTCCGTATACCAGAGTAGTTATTTGACGCCATAATTGAAGGAAGTGGCTCGGGTTGGAGTTTTACAATGCAGCGCTGCTGCTGCAATGGAGATCTCTGCAACACTCTTGTGCAGGCCTTGGTGCTGCAAGCGAAAACACAGCCTGGTCCGAGTGCTGTGCACAGAGAACTCGGGTCTCTGTTACAAGATCGTACCTAGTTTTTCTTGAGATGTCAATGAAGAACTTTCTGTTAAGTTGAGAGAACAGTAGAACATGAAAGCAGTACATGAAAAGTTCAAACAATCGTATAAGCTTGAAAAAATAAGGAGGCATAGTACGATCCGAGTCCGAGGATCGCACAACAACAGGAGGCATAGTGAGTGCGGATCTAAGCGCATCAGCTTAAAGAAATCGACTGCATGCTTTCTTATCAATCCAGAATCAAAGAAAAGTTCTGGAACTGAAACGAGTTTTTTCGACTTTGTGGTATATGAACAGGGGTTAAATAGTGACCCGATCGGTCCCGTCGGCAGATACATGTCCGCATAACTGAACTCAAAAAAATTAAGCTTACACATAACCAAATTCGAAATTTTTTGGTTTTTTTTTCTTCATGTTAATAAACTATGTTCTAAAGCGTTGTGGTGTTTGTAAAAATTTATCAAAAACATTTATCAAAAATTATGTTTTTTAAGGTTCAATCAATAAAATCATCTTTCTTACTAACCAAAAAGGATAAATTTGTTTGCCTTTCCGGTGAATTTTTTTACTCTTCTGACAATCTCTCTTATTCAAGTAGAAACTATGTTACATTTAACTAATTGAGGAAATTCGAACAAAAATTAGAAGAAATAATGACTGAGACAATCTCTGAAAGATAAATACTTGAAAAACTTTTTTTGTTTTTTTATGCGCAAAGTTAAATAGAGTGAAATAAAGTCATAAAACCTCTTTTAAAAAAAGGCAAGTCCTCTCTTAGAGAATCACACTGACTGAAAAAAAAGAGTTTAGGATACGTCTTTCAATTAAAGAGTGTCATGATTGCAGGTTTAAGCAGGAAGAGAACTCGAGAGGCAGTTCCGAGAAGAGCGTTTTTTAGGAATCCTCTCTTTCTCTCTCCTCCCTCCCTCCCTCCCTCTGTCTCTTGTTGGCCGACTCAACTTGTTTTCTTATTGCCCTGCGCTTTCCAATCTCCTGCTTCTACGGAACAGTTCGAGATTGGGGTGTTAGGGTGGAAGGAATTGAACGAGGAGCCTATTTTGATCCCCCCCATCTCTCTCTCCCCCCTCTTTGAGTCTAAACGAATTGAATAAAAATGATTTGGCTAAAAACTTGTTTGCTCCAAAACAGTCACCAGACAACTTAAAGAAGTCATTGAATGAAACTTATTTCAAGACATTCCTTAGAATCTTTAAAAAGTTTACAACATAATGTACAAATCAAGTTTTAAATAGACAATCTGTTTTGCGAAGAAAAAATGATATGTTGGACATTTGTCAGGTGATCCTTAAAACGAGACAAGAAAGCATCAGAAAGGAATGAGAAGAGGCATGACAGAAAAAGATGTGACTAATCACTTTCTTCTCGTATAGTTTCACCTAAAAAATATGCCTGTACTGAACTCGCAACTGCATGAAATTGACTCCTCTCTCTCACTCTCTTTATCACTCCGTCTCTGTCTCGTCTGTAGTAAATCAGCTCTGAATATTTCCCTTTCTTCAAAACTCCTCAAGTACATATATTTCGAATTGGATGAAAAAGAAGGCGAGAAAAAAAGAAGAGTGTTGCTGCTGCTGATGCCTGCACACCGTTCTCCTGTGGAAAAATGAGTAAGATTGCTCGCCTTTAACTGCTCTTTGAATTGTCTCTTGTTGTGCTAAACAAACTTAATACAGAAACTAATCTTTATTAACAAGGAACAAACAATTACAACAAAATAATACCTTGATTCCGATTGAGTTGAAGTGGTTAGAGACTGAAGTAGTTGAGGTGGATAGAGGCCGACTATAGGAGAGAGAGAGAGCGTAGATAGAGGCCGAAGTACTGAATATAGCGGCCGAAGTACCGAATAGCGGAACTAGAGCGAGAGAGTGTCCAGCCGAAGTACCAACTATAGGAGCAAGAGAGAGTGTGTGTTGCGGAACTGAAGAAAGAGAGAGAATATATAGGATGCAACGTAACGATTAGTCAACTTTGGGCTGGAACATATTCGAAAGACTGCGCGATAACACAGCAACGGCAAAGGGTATAAAAGGTTTTTTTTTTCTTTTTTCAAAACAAATAAAAAATTTCTGCGACACTCGATCCTCTCACCGCGATCCTCTCTCTCTTACTTTCTCACTCTCTTTATTCCTCTGTCTGTGCCTCGACTGTAGTAATCGAACTATGTATATTTTCCTTTTTTTCAAAACTCCTAAAGTATATTTCGAATTGGATGGGAAATAAGACGAAGAAAAAAGAAGAGTCGTGCTGTGCTGCTGCTGCCTGAGCACCGTTCTCCACCGCAATCCTCGTTCTCCTCCTCTTTGTCTCTCTCTCACTCTCTCTCTCTTCAAAGTTCTAATAATCAAAAACTCATTTTAATGGGTACGTATTCAAAAACATTTGCGAAAAATTCCAATTCGCGAAAGGACTTCATAACGAAAGGCGAACATAAAAAGAAAAAAATGCACAAGAGAAATCACAAACTTTAATGTTCGATAAGTCTCTTCGATTACTTTTCTTTATATGCACCCCTTTGTTATTTGCATTTCCTCTACGAAATGAAAGAGATAAGAGAGAAGACTAAAACGTAAAAGAGTAAGAAGATACAAAAATGTAATTAGGTAAACACGGACCAAAAAAGAATCTGGAGCTGATTAAACATGGTTTTCAAATAACAATAAACAACTGAAAAAAAGAAAATTGAAAAATAAAAAAGAAAAGGAAAAGAAACAAGAGAGTATGGATGAAAAATGACATGTCAAGAGAATCTTGATTTTTTTGTTCCGTTAGCGCACTGAAAGTAGTCCGCTAAGAAAAGAGAAATCCTGGCTTCCATAAATTTTTTTAAAGATTATCTCAAACGTGCCATGCTTTCCCGAAGAGTCGCTCTAGTGATAAAAATAACGTAAAAAAATTCATACAATTTCTTCGCTTCGTACGCATGTCCGCGCCGTGACGCGTCACAACAAAAAAATTTCTTCGCTTCGTACGCATGTCCGCGCCGTGACGCGTCACAACAAAAAATTTTTTTTTGCGCAATTCACTCGTTTTGAAACTTCAAAACTCATTTGATTCATGCGCTCAAACGTGCTATGCCTTTTGGAGGTATTTATCTACACATCCCAAGTGAGTTTAAGAATTCAAAAACATTCTCCGCTCCACATGCATGTCCGCGCGGAAACGGGTTTAGAAATTATTTGGAAAGTTGTCATTTTTACACCCAGATGAACTTTTGAAGTGCACAAGATGTTGTTTTTTTGTGAAGTGCACAAGACTTGATATCGTTTTTTTAACATTTGTCATCGAAATAATATTTATTTAACCAATCTCATTTAGAAAAAGTTTTATTGGCAAATTCCATTGAGTGGCAGGTTCTTCATCCAGGTGTAGCTAGAGCTACCTTGTTTCGAATAATTTGGTGTACTCGTAACGAAATTAATCTTACTGTAGTTTTTAAATATTTGAGTAGGCCAGTGTTTTTGCTTCTTTTCTGAGTATATTCCTTTTGCTCGGAGATTTTCTGCTCAAGTGAGCATATCAAAACGTCAGTTCTCCCTCTTCACGGCAGCCTACAAATTGTTGTTAGATATTTAACTCATTTAGTTATTTAGTTTAGCTCAGTCCGTTAAACTCAGTTATTCACTTTAACTCAGTTAGTTAACTTATTCTGGTTTCTTTGTGTGTTGTTTCTTAATAGGTTTCTTTCTCGTAATTTCTTCGTGTTTCTTGAGCCAATAAAGAAACTTCTGAAATACCGCGTGGCAGGCAAAGTCGAAGGGAAGATTCCCTAAATTGTATCTTTATGGTGCATCGGCTGTCATGGTAGAACACGAAGATAGTTTCTGTGTGTCTTCAATGGAACAAGACACAGCTAGCGCGCTGTCAAGTGACTTGCAAGCTTGCCTAGTCTCTGTTTCGCAATTTCTCGATGAACAACACGGTGACATTTTTGCCGCATTACGTCAGGCAAAGGAAAAAAAGCGCTTGTTGTCATTGGAAGAGAAGTACTTTCGCAAGTCAATTGAAGATTGGCAGAAAGCGATCAGCAAAATTGCAGCGAAGCAAGAAAGATTGTTGAAAGAATCAGAATTCAACGCTTGGGTCAAAGAAGACTCAGTAAACAGAAACATTCCGAAAGTGAAGAAAACCGTAGAAATAGCTCAAGCCAAGTTGGAATTATTCATAGAAGACTATGAAGAAAGCAAAAATTCTAGCAGCCGTACCTTACCTGTGCAAGCTATTGGAACCAAGCCCTTGTCAGAACAAAGCTCTTTTCGAACAGAAAGTGCGGGTATTCAGTCATTAGCGAAAGCAGGGGTAGAACTTGCAGAGACAAGAGTTCTGCCAACGATGACATATCAGTCACCTCCAAATGGAATTTTGGAAAGCAGACCACGCCTTCCTCAGCTACCTGCACCTGTCTTACCTGAGTTTCACGGTAAGCCAGGAGAATTCGCAGTGTGGTGGGAGCAGTTTGATGAGCTGATTCATTCAAGAGAAGACATATCAAGAGTGGAAAAAATGGCCTTCTTGAGACAATCTCTGAAGGGTACAGCAAAGTTGACCCTGAATCAGTTCCCTACAACATCAGCTGCATACAATGATGCGATAGCATTGGTCAAAGACTGCTTTTAAAGTAAGAGGGGTGACGAAAGAGCAATAGTAAGTCAACTCGAGAGTGTCACCGCATCAAGCGAAGCTTGGCATGACCAGTTACACATGATATTGAGTCTAAAGGCAATTGTCACAAGACTCGGCAAGCTGCAGTCATCCATCCAAGATGACATTGTCTTGCAACAAGTGTTACTCAAAAAGTTCCCATTGTGTATACGAAACAATTTGTTTCGCCATGTGTACAATTCTGAGTCAGTGAGTGTCAAGAGTATTCTCGAGAAGGCCGAGTTCATGGTCAAAGAAGAAATTTTCGTGATGGAAATGGACGGTCACTCTTCACAGAAGGCTCGGTCTTATTCATTCATTCATTCATTCTTTATTCCGTGCACACATGATATCAAAACAATGATGATTGCGGATATGCATGGACTATCTTTCTAGTGGCGGTGTGTTTATGAGCGAACGGTCGCTTAAGTATGAGGGGAAGGGAAAGGGAAGGGGGGGGGGAGGAATGATTGATAAATATGAATTAGTTATTCAACTATCAAAAACATGAGAAAGAGGCACAATAACATGAATAGGCAAATTCAGTACATTCTTTTTGAATATCTTGCTATTAGGTTCTTTTACCATTTCGTAATCCAAAGAATTCCATACTGATAATTGACGAGAAACACATGTAGATAAGAAAGACTGGTTGATATTATTAGGCATAACAAGACGCAGAGGATGAGAATGTCGTGAAAATCGATCAACGGCAGATATCTGATATAAATTTTTAGTATCTATTTCACACTTCTGATGTATACATTTATGAATGAAAGTGAGGTCAGCAAGAGCTCGGCGATGTTCGAGGGTTTGAAGGTTCAGAAGGGATAATCTCTCCGAATACGGAAGGGCGGGATGGCCGGCTCTCACTAGAATTCTTCTCGTAAAAGAACGTTGGACTTTCTCGAGCTGTTTTACTAGACCCGCAGATGACGGGTTCCAGAGCTCGCTAGCGTATTCCAAAAGAGGCAATACATAAATTTTGAAAGCAGATGTCAGAAGAGAGAGAGATGGTGACTTGAAAGCTTTCAAAATCATATTAACAATAGACGACGCTTTACGGCACTTTTCACTTATGTGGTCCCGATATGAAAATCCATCTGAAACTATTACTCCGAGGTCTTTGGCCGAGTTTCCTGATACAATGAGTTGATTATTGATATAGTAAGCATTCCGAGAATTAGAAGAGCCAAGGTACAGAACAGTACATTTAGAAGTGGACAAACTCAAGTTCCACTCTGCGCACCAATCAGCAACACAGTTCAATGCAAACTGTACGTCATTTCTAGAACAGGGAACACGACATACAATTTTAATGTCATCAGCATATATTGAAAAGAGAAGATTAGGAGGAAAAATTTCTTTAACAGAATCAATGTACATTAAAAACAACAAAGGGCCTAATGAAGAGCCTTGGGGTACTCCAGATGTAACTAAAACGGGGTCAGAGAGAACGTCATTAATACATACTGACTGAGTACGTTGACTTAAGTAACTACTCAACCATTTGACAATATGAGACGGAAAACCATAACAATAAACTCTATGGAGAAGGAGCCTGTGATCAACTGAATCAAAGGCTTTGCTTATATCAAGCAGGACAACATCAACTGGAATTCCTTGCGCTAAGGAATCAACGATATAAGCATGAGATTCAACAAGGGATGTAACTGTGGATCTTTTTGATCTAAAGCCTGCTTGAGAAGGAGACAACAACCTTTCTCTCTCAAGATACGAATAGATTTCAGTGAAAATGATTTTTTCCATAACTTTGGACAATGAGCAGCATAGAGATATCGGCCTATAATTACTAACGGAGTTCCGTGAACCAGACTTATGCACTGGTTTAACAATAGATTTTCTCCATAAAGTTGGCACGTTGCCCGAGAGAAGACTGTTATTAAAGATAATGCATAAAGGCTTGACTAGTGCAAAACGACATTTTTTCAAGAAAATGTTAGGAATACCATCAGGTGAGGTGTTACATTTGGCTTTGAGAGACGAAAGAGCACGTAGAACCATATCTTCTGTGATACAATCGACATCGAATGGTTCATTAACTTCAGGAGAAAAGGGATGCAGTAGTGGACTATGCAAGGGCTTCGAGAAAACCGAACGAAACGTTTCATCTCTAGGATGGGCGACTGGTACATACTTCTCAATCAGAGAATGAATGAAGGAAACAAGATAATTATTAGCTGATTCAACGTCCATCATAGCAAAAGCCTGGGTCCAGTCGTGAAAAGCAAGTTGACATTCAATAGCCTTCCAATTCGCCTTATTGAAGCATTTGAAGGAAGGGGAAGATGATAATGAAAGGGTATTGAGTGATAATTTGAATGAGACCATGTTGTGGTCACTACCACTAAAACGACCGATAACATTACATTCAGTCACAAGGGGTACATTGGTCAGCAAAAGGTCGAGAATGTTATCGTTTCTTGTTGGAGAGTCAACGTACTGAGTAAAAAAGTTATCTGTCATGAATTCAAGGAAAACTTTGTGCTGGCCTTCTCTATGCGCAATGAGATTCAACCAGTCAATGAATGGCAAATTGAAATCACCAACAATCAATAAAGGACGTCTATTAAGGGCATCAGAATGCTGAGAAAAATACATTAATAATTTAGAGAGAGAGGAACTGGAACAGGAAGGGGAACGATACACACAAACACATCTTAGCTTATTTGAAGCAGATGATAATGATTCCTGGAATACATCAATGGTTACAGCTTCAAAGCCGTCATCTGAGCAAGTAGAAACAAGAGAACAAGGAATACGAGAAGAGACAAGGAAGGCAGCGCCCCCTCCTTTCATTGAACAGCTCCTATCACAGCGGAAAAACTGATATCCGGAATTACTTGTTATTAGCGAATCATTCTCTTGGCTTGTCAACCAAGTCTCAGTTATTCCTAATACATCATAAACGTGTGAATTTAGCAGAAATGACAGGCTATATACTTTATTTCGAAGAGAATGAGCATTAAAAGAAATGCAATTAATTGACTTAAGGTCAGCATGGTGAGGAGGGCTAAGGGGAAATGAAAACGGGGTGACACCGCCACTGACCTATTTATTCCTCGTATTGTTCCGTTGAGACCGACCAATCGCTGCAGGAGGAGAGACTATCGGCGAAGACGACCCAGTGCTCATCGGAGTCACAGTCGGCTGTGGTTGGTAGGAAAAGGACGTCGACCGTACCGGCATCAGATTTGTACCAACTACTTTCCATTTCGGTCCGCCAGGAACTTGATTTCTTTCCCTTGCGACTCTCTTGACTTCTCTTTCCATTTCGAGGCCCTCCCTTGTTAAATCTTCCCTGATGTAGGTGTGCGGAAGACCATAAAGGCAGGCAGGGCGTCTTCGTCGAATTTGCTGGAGCACTTGATTCCTCAGAGTAGAACATCCAAGGAATACTTTGAGAATTCGTTTCTTTTTCTCTGGGTCACCGAACCTCTTAAATCTTGCGGAGGCGACTTGTGGAAGATTTAGGTCCCGAGAGAGAGACTTGAGGAAGTCTTGATCTGCGGCGTCAGTCGTTTCATCTTTTTCCTGTTCAGGGAGGCCGACACAAACGATGTTTTCCGACTTTTCTTCGATCATCTTTCTGTCGATAGTCATTGCTTTTACGGCGGCGTCGTAAGCAATGATGTGGGGGGGAAGGGAGAGAAGCGAGGGTATGGCAGAGGTCACCGGCGCAGCTGGGGTGGGAGGAGAAGGAGGGGGAGAGCTCAGACGATTGACGAGCTGTTCGACAATACTCTCAAGGCGGAGTATTTTTTTCCATCATCTCCTCAAGTTTCTTTTCATACGCGGGGCACTGCTTGCAAGGGGAAGGAGGCGGAGGGTTACGTTTTCCACCCATGATGAAGAAGCAACCGCTCAAGGGTGAGCCAACTAGAGAGAATGATTATCTTTAGAATGAATTATCTTTAGAACAACTAGAATTAGAATGAATTATCCAAAGCAAACAGTAAATGTTGCGAAGGAGACAAACAGTGGAACTGAATACCCAACCCGCGAAAAAAGGGAGTTTTCCGAAAGAGCTGGCAAGTGGTCCGATACCGGGCGGCGAGAAGCGTGCATCTTCTGTGGAAAGCATAAACTTTCGCACGAATGCATGACAATAAGTCTTGTGAAAGACAGAATTGCTGCCGTCAGGCAGAAAGGCCTTTGTCTAGCATGTCTAAGCCCCGGTGGTACATCTCACCAATGCGAGAGTAGATGTTGCTTTTGCCTCGGACCGCATCACATGGCGTTGTGCTATGACTTCATGAGGCTAGTTCAAGAAGCGAAGTCAGCCAAAGGTAAGAAGCAACGCAGAGAGCAAAGACAGTTCGAGCCAAGACCCAGATCTACAGAGCAAAGGTCATTCGAGCGAAGAGTAAGATTTGAAGAAGATCACAGTCCGAGGGCAGAGAATCTGAACTCAGTTCCGAGACAGCAATCCCAGACAAGCTCTCCTGCCAATCAAGTGATGGCAGGGTTTGTCGAAGGGATGAATTCAAAGCCTAATTGTCGACTCTCACTCAACCGATTGCAAACAGGCCAATTGACACTGAGAAGCAATCAAACTCGAGAGAGAGTGGACTTCCTCTTAGACACCGGAGCATCAGTGAATCTGATTGCTTTGAATGTAGCCTTGCAAATGAAGCTGCGGAAAGTCTCAGATGTTAACAGTTCTCTATCCGGTTTGGGAGGAAAGTCTGATGGGACGAGATCTTATCCTGTGTATGAGGTTGTTCTACAAGGCGCTCATGGACACAAATTAAGTGTGAAAGCCTTGGGCTTCGAAGGTCCCCTCGTGGAATCACTCGAGTGTAGACCTCTACCTCGAGACGATATCTCGCTGATTCAACAAAAGAAGTTACGCATGGCTGACGATCTGAATCGCACAAACCCAATCGAGCCGAAGTTGCTGTTGGGGAACACGGACTACCTCCGAGCCATTGCCTGGAGGAGAAAGCTTATTTCTCTTCCGAGTGGCCTAGTCCTCATACCATCCATTTTCGGATATATAGCTACGGGTGAAGGCTCTGATTCGATCCCCTCCAAACTTCTGATATCTCATGTGTCTGAACGGCGAGCTCAGCAACTTGAAGTCAATAACACACTCCAGAAATTTCTTGGACTTGAAGAGTCCGTGAGAGCCGATCTGGAGGACGGCGACGAAAGACTTGGTGAAGAGTCGATAGTAAGTGAGCATTTTGAAAAGACCGTTCAGAAAGTTGACGGTAGAATTCAAGCTCGCTACTGCCTCAAGGAAACTTTCCAAGGAAAGTTGTCCAGTAACCGCCTCAGTTCAATTGCGAGATTGCGCAATGTGATCAGCAGCCTAAAAAACAAGAACATGCTCTCTCAGTATGATAAGATCATACAAGACCACTTAGCCAAGGGCCATGCGGAAGAGGTGGAGTCGCCACTAGAGGGTGAGAATGTGGTATACTTACCTCATCACCCAGTGTTTAGACCTGAGAAGCCATCCAAGCCCATTCGCATCGTATACGATGCGTCGGCAAGGGAGAGAGGCGGACTCTCTCTGAATGAAGCGATGTACACGGGTCCTATTCAACTGGAAAAGATTCCAGCTCTGTTGATCCGTGCGAGAATGTCCCACAGCATCATAATATGTGACGTAGAAGCAGCCTTTTTGCAAGTACTCATACATCCTGAGCAAAGAGACATGATGAGGTTCCTGTGGTTACGAGACGTAACAAAACCAATGTCTGACAAGAACTTGCTTCACTTGCGATTCAAGGTTGCTCCGTTTGGCATCGCTCAGAGTCCGTATGTGCTCGAAGCATCGATTCGACACCATGTGCAGCATGAGAAAGCCGGAATAGGCAGAAGCTATAAAGAAGAAAGAGAGACTCTTTCACAGCTTCTCGACAACCTCTATGTTGACAACGTACTGCTCGAATGTGATGGTGCCACAGACAAACGAAGCATGTACTCGGTAGCCAAAAAGACATTCGCGAATATTCAGATGAATATCAGAGAATTCTCTTCTAATGATACCGAATTCGTGCTATCGATCCCAGAAGCAGACAGAGGAGTAATAGGAGAGCAGAAAGTCCTCGGAATTCCGTGATCTTCAATCGAGGATACTTTCCGAATGAAGGTGACAATGCCTCCGACGAAGCATCAGCTGACCAAGAGGAAAGTTTTGCAAAAGCTTGCATCTCCATATGATCCAATGGGTTGGCTGACACCTCTTCTGTTGCCCGCAAAGCTGTTTGTCCAACAACTGTGGAAGAAAAACTACGGTTGGGACTCGGATCTTTCTCAAGAAGATTCGGCCGAGTGGAACTCGCTCGAAACAGAACTTTCCAAGTTCGAAGTACACATTCCCCGAAGCCTGTGGAGTTCGAGCTCCCATGTAACCCTTGCCGCTTTCGCTGACGCGTCAAACAAAGCGATGGGTGCTGCCATATACGTGGTCACGGAGAAAAGGTGCGAACATCTTGATGGCAAGGTCTCAACTTGCGCCCTTGAAAAACACTCAGACCATCCCTAGATTGGAACTGAGAGCAGTGCTGCTGGCAGTTCAACTGCTGTACTTTGCTGTGAAAAGCATCAAGAAAACGCGGCCGAATCAGCTGATGCAGTGCAGTGTGTACACTGACAGCATGATCGCTCTGTACTGGATAGCCAATCATATCAAAGGCGCCAAAAAGCAGTGATTACTGCTGCAAGAAAAATCCAGCAAATGAGACGTGAAGTTTGTCGTGCGCTCCACTCAGAATGTGAAACATTGGGTGAGTGTGTCAAGTTTGGACACGTTCCCTCAGAAGAGAATCCAGCAGACGTGGCCAGCAGGGGTTGCTCTGTCTCCAAGTTCAGATCCAAGTCTCCATTATGGTGGAACGGACCAAGTTGGTTGACGACGCATGGGACCTGTATCCGGAGTTCATGGAACCCTGAGGACATCCCAGAGACAATGAAGTTAGAAGCCGACGAATTTTCGTGCTCTGACATAGTCCTCCTTCCCATTTCGCAGACGAAAGGGAGCACGGCTGTCGATTTTTCTCGGTTTTCGAACTTTGAGAGGCTAAGACGCACAGTAGCGTATGTTCGCAGGTTCTTGAGAAAGATTCTGAAGATCACAGAGAACAGCAGTACCTCTGCGCGCAGACTAACAGGAGAAGGTCCATTAGCAGGGTTGCTGACAGCTAAGGAAGTAGCTGGAGCCGAGAACTGCATCTTGATGATGAACCAAAACCTGCATTCACAAGCCATGAAAGAACCAGGCAACAAGAAACTGGAACTATTCGTCGATAACAAAGGCATTTATCGATGTGGCCATGGTCGGCTTGGTTTGGCAGCACTGCCGTACACCGAGAGATATCCCGCATTTGTTCCAGCGGAGAAGGACAGCCCTCTCGTGCAAATGTTGATAATGTACGCACACAAGGCCAATATGCATTCGGGTGAGAACCATACTTTGGACACCCTTAGATCGAAATATTGGATTGTGAAGGGTAGAAGAAAGGTGCAGAAAGTACTGCGGAATTGCGTTGCATGCAGGAAATCTCTAGCGATGCCGTTTCCTTATCCTAAGGCCCCAGAACTGCCAATTGACAGAGTCAAGCCAGGAAGACCATTCCAGTGCATTGGCCTCGACTATGCGGGTCCTTTCACGGTAGATGTGAGACAAGAACACGTCAAGCAATACGTCCTTCTCGTGACTTGTCTCGCAACGCGAGCGGTTCACTTGGAAGTGACCGACAGCTTGTCGGCCAATTCATTCTTGTCAGCCTTTCGGCGTTTTGTTGCAAGAAGAGGAACACCAGATCGGGTGATCTCTGACAATGCACCGGCGTTCAGAATTGTTAGCGAGTTCTCTGAAAACAGCGAAGCTGCTGACCAGGCATTTTTCGGCTTCTTGACCTCTAAGGGCATCGAATGGAAATTTACAGTTCCTCATGCACCTTGGCAAGGTGGAATATATGAGAGGCTTGTGGCCATTATGAAGCAATGTCTGAAACGCAGTTTCGGGAGAAAGATGTTGACAGTGGAACAGTTCACTACCGTGATCGCTGAGATTGAAGCCTTGATGAACAGTAGGCCATTGTTGCAGCTTTCGGAGGACATTCGTGATGAGAAGCGAATACTCCGCCCCTCAGACTTTCTTTCGCCAGGCTCTTCCCTAGGGTTGACACTAGGGCAGGTTCCTTCAGAAGACGAATTCGATGAAGTGCCGCTCAGTACCTCGGGAAAACTCATAGCCTTGTACACCCAGCAAGAGCATTTGCTGAAGAAGTTTTGGGACTTGTTCCTGACTTCGTACCTGCATTCCTTGAGAAACAGAACTGACTCATCAGTGAAGCCAAGACGAAATGAAATTCGTCAGCCCAAGGAGGGTGAGATCGTTCTGATAATGGAAGAAAATACTCCAAGAGGGTCGTGGCCACTAGGCAGAGTACTGAGTTGCGAGGAACGAGAAGTGACCGTGCACAGCAGTACCGGTCACACCTTGAAAAGACCAGTAAATCTGCTCATACCCTTGGAGGTTTTCGGAGACGAGTCAGATCTAGTTGTTGAATCACAAGACTCTGGAGAACCAGAGAGCTCTCCTGAGAGAGATATTAGGCCGAAAAGATCTTGCAAATCACTAGCACGTGATCCAGATTTTTGGAGAGCGGTGCGCCTCTGAGCGGCCCTCTCCAGCCTCACTCTGGTGACCATGACATGTAGATAAATTTTTTAATAAATAGAGAGCATTCTATTTATTACAACTGAATGTTGTAGCCTAATATGCCTTTAATTTAAATAGAGAGCATTCTATTTATTTATTACAACTGAATGTTGTAGCCTAATATGCCTAGTTGAGTTGTTTTTGAGAGAGACCTTTAAAAATAAATGGAGAGCATTCTATTTATTGCACTCAAGCCAATCTCGCATCCGAAGATGGATCTTTCTCTCGCTCAGGAACCCGCTCTACTGCAAGAAGACGTGAGTCGCGAAGAGCAAGTGGTGAGTCATAGGACTTTGTGTGACTCTGCTTTTCTAATTCGATACAGAGGTTTCTCTGGCTTAGGAGTATCCATTTTCTTGGTTCAGCCTTGGAACTATTGGGTATTCTTCCAGGAGGCCCCTCCTTTCGAGAGACTCGACATTGGCACAATACTGGAGACATTTCAAGCAACTTTGGACAGTTTGTCTAGCAAGGTAGACCGCATTCTGCTGCGCCTAGCAGAGGATCCCGGACAGACTGTCCGGACTCACGAACAGCTAGCAGTGGTGCCCGTACCCAAGGCAGCACGTGAACCGGTACCGTTTAATCGGCAGCCTCACAAACGCACATTCAACCGTACGAAGCCAAAGGTTGAAATTCAACCTCCCAAGCGACAGAAAACAGGTTGCTTGTTCTGCGGAGACGATGCACACCTAGCTTTAGGGTGCAGGGCAGTCAAATCCCTCCAGGTCCGGATGAACATCATCAGAAACTCTGGGAGGTGCTGCACATGCTTGTGCTTCCTGCATGGGGCGCGCCCATGCAACTCGTCTAGATGCCCATTCTGTGGTGGGAGTCAACACGGCGCGGCGTGTAACAACAACCCGGCTATTTCCATGCCGTAAGCTCCGCGGCCCCAGTGTAGCTAGAGCTACCTTGTTTCGAATAATTTGGTGTACTCGTAACGAAATTAATCTTACTGTAGTTTTTAAATATTTGAGTAGGCCAGTGCTTTCTTCTTTCCTTAGTATATTCCTTTTGCTCGGAGAATTTCTGCTCAAGTGAGCATATCTAAACGTCAGTTCTCCCTCTTCACGGCAGCCTACGAATTGTTGTTAGTTATTTAACTCATTTAGTTATTTAGTTTAGCTCAGTCCGTTAAACTCAGTTATTCACTTTAACTCAGTTAGTTAACTTATTCTGGTTTTCTTTGTGTGTTGTTTCTTAATAGGTTTCTTTCTCGTAATTTCTTCGTGTTTCTTGAGCCAATAAAGAAACTTCTGAAATACCGCGTGGCAGGCAAAGTCGAAGGGAAGATTCCCTAAATTGTATCTTTACCAGGCTTGTCGAAGTTCGCTGCTGTATTGCTGCGACAGGTTTTTTTCTTCTTTTTTTTCTTCGCGGATACATGTAAACCGGATTTGGGGGACCCTATTTAACCCCTGAACCGAACTCCTTAACAAGCCAAAAGAACATAACAAAAACTTCTTCAGAAATTTCTCTTCAGAATTTCAGAATCATAATCAGGGGTTAAATGGAGCCGCCCTATTTGGGTTTACATGTATTCGCCGCTCAAAGTTTGGAGAGAGTCGCTCTAGTGATAAAAATTACAAAAAAATTCATACAATTTCTTCGCTTCGTACGCATGTCCGCGCCGTGACCCATCACGACAAAAAATTTTTTTTTGCGCAATTTACTCGTTTTGAAACTTCAAAACTCATTTGATTCATGCGCTCAAACGTGCTATGCCTTTCCTAACATTTTAGCTACTCATTCCAAGTGAGTTTAGGAATTAAAAAAACATTCTCCGCTCCACATGCATGTCCGCGCCGAAACGGGTTTAGAAATTATTGGGAAAGTTGTCATTTTTACACCCATTTGAACTTGGAAGTTCACAAGATGTTACGGTAACTAAATTCAAAAATCTCAATTACTCACTTGTTATCGTTTTTTAAACATTTGTTTTAGAAATAATGTTTATTTATCGAATCTCATTTAGAAAAAGTTTCATTTGCAAATTCCATTGAGTTGCAGGTTCTGATGAATATTGAAGACTGCTGTATTATGAAGATTGAAGATGAATATTGAAGACTGCTGTATTATGAAGATTGAAGATGAAGATTGAAGACTGCTGTATTATGAAGATTGAAGATGAAGATTGAAGACTGCTGTATTATGAAGATTGAAGACTGCTGTATTATGAAGATTGAAGATGAAGATTGAAGACTGCTGTATTATGAAGATTGAAGATGAAGATTGAAGACTGCTGTATTATGAAGATTGAAGATGAATATTGAAGACTGTTGTATTATGAAGATTGAAGACTGCTGTATTATGAAGATTGAAGATGAAGATTGAAGACTGCTGTATTATGAAGATTGAAGATGAAGATTGAAGACTGCTGTATTATGAAGATTGAAGATTGAAGATTTGAAGACTGCTGTATTATGAAGATTGAAGATGAAGATTGAAGACTGTTGTATTATGAAGATTGAAGATGAAGATTGAAGACTGCTGTATTATGAAGATTGAAGATGAAGATTGAAGACTGCCTGTATTATGAAGATTGAAGATGAAGATTGAAGACTGCTGTATTATGAAAATTGAAGATTGAAGACTGCTGTATTATGAAGATTGAAGATGAAGATTGAAGACTGCTGTATTATGAAGATTGAAGATTGAAGACTGCTGTATTATGAAGATTGAAGATGAAGATTGAAAGACTGCTGTATTATGAAGATTGAAGATGAATATTGAAGACTGCTGTATTATGAAGATTGAAGATGAAGATTGAAGACTGCTGTATTATGAAGATTGAAGATGAAGATTGAAGACTGCTGTATTATGAAGACTGAAGATGAAGATTGAAGACTGCTGTATTATGAAGATTGAAGATTGAAGACTGCTGTATTATGAAGATTGAAGATTGAAGATTGAAGACTGCTGTATTATGAAGATTGAAGATGAATATTGAAGGCTGCTGTATTATGAAGATTGAAGATGAAGATTGAAGACTGCTGTATTATGAAGATTGAAGATGAAGATTGAAGACTGCTGTATTATGAAGATTGAAGATGAAGATTGAAGACTGCTGTATTATGAAGATTGAAGATGAAGATTGAAGACTGCTGTATTACTGAGACAGGTTTCTTTTTCTCGGCGGATACATGTAAACCAGATTTGGGGGGCCCTATTTAACCCCTAAACCAGATTTGGGGGCCCTATTTAACCCCTGTATATGAATTTGTTAAGAAGGCAAAATGCTGGTTATTGAAGCATCATATTTATTATGCGACCCCTGCAAAGTTTACAAAGCTCTGCGTTTCACATCCCTTTAATGCTCAACCTTCAAAAAAGGTTGATGAAAAAGAAACCCATACATATGAGCATAGCGAGGAAGTAATTAGGAGAGAGAGAGAGAGAGAGAGAGAGAGAATACGGGAGAGGAAGATGGGTAGGTTCCAAAAGTCAGCCATGCTGTTTGATAACCGTATAGAGCCTATCCCGCTCTGTAGCCTTTGAAAAAACAGTTCGGAAGAAAAAATGTCTCAATTTTTTTCTCACCCTACTCTGGTTTTAAAAGTGCTAAGTGTATGTAATCCAAAGAAGTGCTAGAACCCCATTTATCTTAAAAGTGCTAAGTGTATGTAATCCAAAGAAGTGCTAGAACCCCATTTATTCTTAAAAGTGCTAAGTGTATGTAATCCAAAGAAGTGCTAGAACCCCATTTATTCTTAAAAGTGCTAAGTGTATGTAATCCTAAAGAAGTGCTAGAACCCATTTATTCTTAAAAGTGCTAAGTGTATGTAATCCAAGAAGTGCTAGAACCCCATTTATTCTTAAAAGTGCTAAGTGTATGTAATCCAAAGAAGTGCTAGAACCCCATTTATTCTTAAAAGTGCTAAGTGTATGTAATCCAAAGAAGTGCTAGAACCCCATTTATTCTTAAAAGTGCTAAGTGTGGTTCCATGACACCTTGCAGAGCGACACCTTGCAGAGCGACACCTTGCACCGCGCACTTTGCAGAGCGACACCTTGCAGAGCGACACCTTGCAGAGCGACACCTTGCAGAGCGACACCTTGCACCGGACACTTTGTAGAGCGACACCTTGCAGAGTGACTTTCTTGGCCTTTAACAGAGTGTCCACCCTACTGCCTGGCTTTAACAAAGTGTACACCCTACGGCCTGGCTCAATTAATTAGTATTCTTTTTTCTTTTCTCTTTCTTTTTTCTTACTTGTTCTCTTTCTTTCTTTTTTCTCTTTCTTTTTTCTTTCTCTTTCCTTTCTTTTCCTTTTTTAAAAATTATCTTTATAAATTTTGGGGAAAGGAAAGGGGGGAGGGGGAGGGGGGTTTACCTAAGCAGGGAAGGGAGGGGGGCCCTAAAGGGGAGGGAAGGGGGAGGAAGAGGGCCCTACCTAAGCAAAGGGGGGTGGGGGCCCTAGAGGGGAGGGGGAGG
>OZ057405.1:13622318-13745430 GCA_964056735.1 Allodiplogaster pararmata
AGAGGGGAGGGGGAGGGGGAAGGGGGGCCCTAAAGGGGGGAAGGGGGGCCCTAAGGAGAAAGGGGGGGAGGGAGTTTTCATGAATAAAATCTCTTCCTGATAAAAAATCTTTGGACGGCTAAAGTAGATTAAAGCCAATTTTTTACTAAGCCTAAGCGTTTTTTAATGTAAAAATAATTTTCTGATGTAAAAATGAAAATTTATAAAGATACTTCATTTTAAAAAGGAAAAGAAAAGTAAGAGAAAGAAAAAAGAAAGTAAGAGAACAAGTAAGAAAAAAGAAAGAGAAAAAAATAAAAAAGAGAAAGAAAAAAAGAATACTAATTAATTGAGCCAGGCCGTAGGGTGTACACTTTGTTAAAGGCTCTGCAAGGTGTCGCTCTGCAAAGTGTCCGGTGCAAGGTGTCGCTCTGCAAGGTGTCGCTCTGCAAGATGTCCGGTGCAAGGTGTCGCTCTGCAAGGTGTCGCTCTGCAAGGTGTCGTGTTACCGCTAAGTGTATGTAATCCAAAGAAGTGCTAGAACCCCATTTATTCTGTTCGCGTGAGAAACTTAATAATCGTTTCTTTCACACATTCTTCTAGTGGTCTTGACAAGAAGTTTTTACTTTACAAATGCAATAGTATCTATACATGTTTATAGAGTTGATTACCAAATAACAAAGATTATGTAAATAAGAGTATTCCCTACTCCTCGCTGATCTCAAGCAACGGATTTTTATACCGAGCAGAGGAGCGGATTGTTCGTAGAAACTTGTGCAAAAATTGTTTGGTGTGACGGGAACCGAACCCGCGACCTTTCGCATTCCGGGCAAAGAGCATTCCCCGGACAATGTTATCCATGAGCTCTCACTGGCTTCTACTCTCACCCGGCTTCACCGTAGTCTGGGAGGCGAGAGGTCACTCTCGCCTCACCCACTATAAAAGAGCCCGGGATGTGAGAGTTAGGGGTAGAGAGCCGGTTCGGGGTCGGTGCCGACGCTGTCGGTTTCACTGTTCATGTTCTAATTCATAATGTTTTTGCAATGCCAAAACTCGCAACATGCAATTATTGTATTCATGTAATATAAACCAGTTATAAACTCATGTCTTTCTTGTCTGTGTTTCGGGACATATAAGGGACAGGGACAGAAACTCAAGGAACTCTCACTGTATCCTATATTGAAGTATTTATTAAATCTAATATATTCTACGCAAGTTGTCAAAAAATCAAACGACATTCATCAACTGAAAGATCCTTTGAGTTCTTGTGACAGTAGTGAGTGAGGCATCACTTGAGAAAAAACTGGGCTAGATAACTTTATCACCGAGAATGACCACAACGAGGCTGAGTGCGCCCATTGCTACACACCCACAAAATAAGAGGTTACCATTTTAGAGTTACTCAATACAATCGTGAATTAGAAGTACTGTTTCATACATACAGGGGTTAAATAGTGACCGGATCGGTCCCGTCGGTGGAAACATGTACACACACTATTGACAGAAAAACTCCCTCTCTTTTCTTACCCTTTTCCTTCATCTCTTCTTTTTTCCTCCAAACTTTAAGCGGCGGATACATGTAAACCTAAATTGGGCGGCTCCATTTAACCCCTGCATACATATTCGTTGTTGTTGTGCAATCCCTCCGACTCGGATCGTCTTTCTTGAATTCTTCGCAAGAAATATGTTGAAGTAAAGGGTGGAGGAGTCTCGCGACCCTGACTGGGTTGCTCCATAGCTCCTGTGGGGTGCAGTTCTCCGATAGGGCTGGGGGATTTAAGTAAAAGACCCCGAAAGTTTTAGGCAAAGTTTTCATTTTCTGATTCACAATACACGTTGAAAAACACATTGGCGTACTTATGGTACACCCTGTAGATGACAATTTTAAAATTAAATTCAGTCAAGAAAAGTTTGACTGAAAACTAAGCAGTAGTCCAATACATATTTTCTTCCTCTACTGAATGTCTCTTGTATCGTTATTCATTCGTTCTCTTTGAATTACCGACACTTTGTACCCCGTCACTTTGTACCGCGACACTTTGTACCGGCTTAGCTAACGAGGCCGTACGGCCTCGTTAGCTAAGCCGTACGGCCTCGTTAGCTAAGCCGTACGGCCTTGTTAGCTAAGCCGTACGGCCTCGTTATCGTAAATTTTTACTAAGCCTAAGCGTTTTTTAATGTAAAAATATGTTTTAATGTAAAAATAAAACGCGCGGCCTCACTCAAGTCGCGGTACAAAGTGACGCGGTACAAAGTGTCGTGATACGGTTCTCTTTCCAACGTTCAAAGGTGCTTCGTTGTAAATGCTCTTATTTTGACAATGTTCGATATAAATGATAAATCTTATTCTGACATTGTAATCCACTCTAAAACTGAGCGTCCCCAAAAAACTTGTTGTCAATAATATGTTATCTTTTTTGCTGATCTGTTTTCTCCGATGGATTTGTTCTGGTGCCACTTTTTGTACATATGTAGAAAGAAGAGGAGTATGAAAATCAAAGATGTAGACCAGCCTGAATCGCTCCAAAATCAGTTTTTGCCAGCCTAGTAGGTCAATTAAGAAGTTGTTGCTTGTTAATACGGAAACAAGGGTATGTCTGGGATCAATTTACAGGAACAATGGGAAATATTTCGAATTAATATATTTGAAGATGCTCGTTTTGTTAGGATGCTGGGAGCCTCCTGAATTTTCAGAGTGGGGAGGGGAGTTTTTAGAGGGGCTGAAACTCGAGATTTTCTCTCTTCTGCTCCCATTAAAGTCCCGTCTTATCCCAAATTTTCACTCATTTTTTCACGAATGCATTCCAAAAACTCGGCTTCAAATACTGAGAATAATTTATTTGTAAACTTCTCTTCAAAGCTCGAGAAAATGAATTTTTTATCACAATATTTTTATCGCATGAAATAAAAGAATGAAATAAATTCCTGAACTTTTATTTGTAACTTGAAAAAGAAGCTATATATTTACAATACACTCATAAACCAACCAGACAACCACACAATTTCTAATTCTTGGGCCAATAATATATTCTGAAAGAAGTCATGGAATATCTTGGAAAATTGCCAACAAATCTATGATTTGATGACTTGCACACCACCTTCATACCAAAATTTCTCTGAATCATTCTTCGACAAAACCTCGAAATCAATCATAACTTCGAAAGAAATAGTTTATTTTTTGGAGGAATACAGCTATTTTTATTTTCTCAAGACCAAAGAACCTCATTTCATTTATGTATAAGAATATGAATACACTTGACATTTTCTCCAGTTTTTCCTTCTGATGCTACTGAATTCCCCTCTGAAAATACAATCGCCTGATCTCACATCAAATGTGTAATGCGAATCTTCTTCTTCACCGCATTTGAGAAGCAGTTGCTATAGCGGAAGTGGATAGGGGCAGAAGATTTGATCTTTCTGGAAGTCTGGAAATCCCAGGGTTTACCAGGTCGAGAAAGGGTCTTTTTCTGGTTGGCATTGCCTGCGCGAAGGCTCTCTTCGATCTCTGCGTCTTTCTGAAGCCCGCGGACATTGGCCAACTCCACTTCGTGAGCGATCATCTTCCTCACCGCATTCGATAGAAGATGGCGCTGCGCGTTGCTGCGGATGTCCAACATGGTCAGCACGTCGATCGCTCTGCGGAAAAATCAATTCAAAAAAGGCTTAAGCCATAGATAGACAGAACAAGAGAACCGTATAGTTTTAGGTTCAATTGTGGATTCAAATTTACTTTCCTGAAAAGCGCAGTTCTATCGAGCAAACAGCGACATCGCTATACGAATGAACACGTCATCTCCATCACAATCAAAATCGAGACGACAAAACCAGTGAATCATAAATGCAGCTCTTCTCACCTCTCGCTTCTTCCTTTTGTCTTGTTTTTTCTTTACATCTCTCCCTCTAATGGGTATTCCTTGCCGCGCCTTCAATTTCACCATAAAAAAGTTCATACTAGTGTGCTCATAAGATAGTTCACACTAGTTGATAAAATCTTCAGTGTTATTATAACTGATAAACGTCGAATTGCAACTAACGCAACCAGTGTAGCGCTGAGTTGATGTTAGCGGTTAATTCAACATAGTGAAATTGAAGGCGCCGTTGATCTTTACCTCTATTTCTCCACAGCCATTTCTCTCTTTCTCTTTCTCTAACCAATTCATCTCCCCTTTGTTAATCGCTCCAAGATTACAAGTGATCGCTCCAAGATTACAAGTAAAAACCCACGGTGAGAATATATAGTGAGTGACTCCGTCTACAGTAGTCGGTTCGAAGGTGAGCCCGAAGTGTCGCAACCCTGCCACAACTCTAGAAATCACTTCCAGCTCCTTTTTCGATGCTAGTTGAATGTTAACCTGAACCATTAGGCATCATGATTTGAACATAAAAAATGTCAAGAACCTATTATTACGTGAATTGAAAGCGGTAGTTTACTAATCACATCACCGATCGAATCAAGAAAACAAAATTCTCGCATTATAGTGAATCTAGAGGACTTCAAATCATACGTCTTGTACTTATCCGTAGGTCATGAGGTAGCAAATCATTTCGTTCGTTACTCAACCATAGAACAATCAGATCATGTCTCAGAATGATCTACAATCACTTCATGAGGTATATCTTCTCCGCCTCAGAGATCAAGTCAATATACTATTGAAACTAGACAGAGTTCGGGCAGCCATTGGTTCTACCAGGATATATCTGTCCCGCATCTCAGGGGAGCGCGTACCCTGCCGCGAGGCGGTAACAAGCGCGAGGAAGATTATTACTATAAAATGTGCGTACTGTCGTGATAGCTGGCTGGAAAGCGAGGAGAGTGAAGGGTAGAATGTCACACACGAGTTCTCGGGGACTAGCTCGAGGCATGATGTGGTTGCGTAGGTAGGACAGAATCTGCTCGTTATCTTTTGTCTTCTGGAAGAAGATCTGCCCGGCGGATGGATATTGCAGCTCTGCCCTGAAATGACATTCATCATGTTGCTAATTAAAAAGATTTAATAATATTTTAACAACACATAGAAGCGCTTTAAACTTTTAAACAATACGAAATCGTTCAAGGAACTAAAGAAGAGATGCTCAAGGCGTGAAGCTCTCTAAATTGATTCGAGGATATCGCTAACATGCACATATCGATTTTCCTATCAGAAACTCTGGTAATTTACGATAATGACTTATTCCAGAATGTACGCTATGCGGATATTCAAGGTTAAGTTAACTAACATCTTTAACCAGCCCACGAAAGATGATTATCAGTCGAAAAACCTTGCATGAGATGCGATGGACGCATGGAGAGCTGCGAACACGAATGGAATATATCTCATTAAAATGTAGTCTTTGTGGGACTGCACCGCAGTCCAGAAAAGATCGATGTCCAGGAAGATCCGGCAGACCACCAAGATTACCGCTGAGCATATCTTATTGCTAACTCATACATCTTGAAAGGTTTTTTTTTTCATACATACGACGAATATCTCAAAAAGTTGTGAAAATCCAAGAGTATTTATCCGAACTTATTTGGTTGTCGCTGCTGCTTGGCCGAGGGGTTATTTAAACCGGAAAAGGGTTCCCAAGTTTTCTCTTGTGGATATGATCTACTCATGGATATAATCTCGAGCTACTCTGTCGTTCTCTCTCTCCGTTTAAAAAAAGAAAATCTCTCCAGAAAATGAGCTTTCATTTACAATTGACATTGACAACACACTGACATTGACAACACTGACAACACACTGACAATTGACATTGACAACACACGAAAGTCAATGTTTGAGAGGAATTTTTTTAAAAACTTTGATGAATGAAGGAATAAATGTTCTGTTAAAACCTACAGAGAATCTACGGCATCTATAACTTCTACTAATGTACTTCTAGAGCTTTCACCTCTACTAAAGTATCTTCCTTCAACTTGATCCTTTTACTCTCAAACGGGACTAGTACCAACAAGGTGTGAGGGTTGGTATCCGAGGGAAATTATGGTGAACCCCACTGATGAGCTTGTCCGTGTCTTCTTCGATAGCCAATCGCTCCACTCGTGACAGGCGCTCCCCCAAAGGACGCAAATGTCCCTTGCTGAAATTCAAAATTTCGAAAACTTCAAAATTTTCCATCCAACATTTTCAAAACCACCGATAATCATGGATAAACCACCGATAATCATGGATAAAACCGAATTTGCTTATTATAACCGAGAGAAACTCATGACAGCCATTAATCGCGAGTTCCAAGATTCTTGGAGCATCCAATAACTTGAGCAACCCGATCTACTCATCCAATAACTTGAGCAACCCGATCTACTCATCCAATAACTTGAGCAACCCGATCTACTCATCCAATAACTTGAGCAACCCGATCTACTCATCCAATAACTTGAGCAACCCGATCTACTCATCCAATAACTTGAGCAACCCGATCTACTCATCCAATAACTTGAGCAACCCGATCTACTCATCCAATAACTTGAGCAACCCGATCTACTCATCCAATCTCTCAATCGTCTAACTTGTCAACATGTCTGGCAAACTCCAAGACGGCAGACCACTGATGAAATTGATTGGAGGAGCCGAGTTGGTGATGCTGCATCATCTCAACCACAACAAAAACAACTTTCACTCTGATAATCTTGACAGCTAACTGAAGTAGAGAAAAATGTTTTTTTTTTTGGTTAAAAGGAGTTTGAGGATGTGATTTCGGGTTGAACAAGTGTCTGTTATATTGATTAATCTTTCCTTTTACGATCGATAACTCCCTCTGCATGGACGGTAACTCTGTGCAAACGAGAAGAACATCTCTTCCTCCGAAAACCTCTCCCTTGTCTCTCGAAAGTACTCGGCTCTGACTTTGTTGATTTCAGAGATGGTAACCCGCGAGCCTGCGGCTTTGGCAGCGGTCGCGACAAACTGTAGAGTGTTGAGGGCGAGTCGGATGTCCGACTGGCACTGCGAGACCAGATGGGCAATGGCTCCACCCTCGCAACGAATCTTCTCCGCCTCGCACACCTCAAATCCAAGCATTTTACACGAATAAAAATCTAGATTAAGAAGAAGAAAAAAAAACTGAGAATATCTGTTTGCTTCAAGAAAGATTTTTTTAAACCGACCGGAACCTATAAAACAATTTATTCTTGATTATTATAGAAAAAGTAACTTTTCAAAACGTGCCGAATTGCTCGTTAATCTTCATGATTAGTCAGATACTTCGAACACATTTGTTCTCATTATAACTTTAAAAAATATTCAACTTCTCGGACAATCATAACTGGGTTTCAATCAACAAACTATGTATATATGAAGGAGGTAATATACAAGTGAATCATCCTATGTACCTATACCTATGCTCAAATTCACCAGAAGAATGACAAATCGTAAAAAATAAACCTCCTTGAGCCTCTCTTCGATTCTTTTGGATTGAGTTGGTGTGATTTGAAGGGTGAGAGCGACGTTTCTCAACTCTCGAAGAGAGGGCGTGTAGCTGGATTCAACTATGTCATGATCTTATTGTCTCTAGCCTGACATGAGCACGATTGCCACGCAACTCTACTCTCTGATGAAGCGATAAAACTTTTAAAAAAGTGAAAGATAAGTGGAGAACCGATTTAGTACCTTCTTTAGTCTCACAAGGAATTGCCGTGGTATGGCAATGGAATACGGTGTTTTCTTATTGTTTAGAAGTGATTGCTCCGTTCACAAAAAATAAACATAAAAACACCGAAGTCTATTGCCATTCCAAGACAATTCGTGCTAAGACTAAAGAAGGTACGAAATCGGTGCACCACTTATATTAAAATGCACCACTTATATTAAACGGTCCATTATTCTTCCCTTCCTGCACACTCATCTTAAACAGATATGCTGCTACTTAAGACGAATTTTTAAAAAAATTTTTACGCTTCAAAATCGCTTCGTCGTCGTTTTTACCACTCCGAAATTCTCTGAGAAATGTTAAGTACGCGTACTTACTGGACGGGAAGATATATATTGAAATGTTTTATTATTTAAAATAATGTGCGAGTTGGTTCCTGGATTGTTGTTTGCTCGAGAGTCTAATAGAGATCACCACAAACTTTTTGTTAAAATCATACTGCGAACTAACTTCGCTACTTTATTCTTCTCAATTCCTCTCTCTTTCTCTCTCTCTCTCTCTTTCTCTGACTTTCTCCCTATCTCTCTCTTCCCTTCCACTCTGCCTCCATCTTTGAGATGGACTAACAGATTATTGCAGATAGCGATGATTGGCCTCCTGAGTTTGTGGCTGGCGGTTGCGTTGACCTCCTTTACCAGGGAGCGAATCGTTTCAACTGGAGCCCCATCAATCTCATCCAAGATAATACAGTGAGGACGTGCATCCTGAACGATCGACTTGGTTAAGGTTCTCTCAGGGCAATTGTGGTTGAATTGGTCAAATTCTACCCATCTTAAGCGGCCCTTTGTTATTACTCCCAGCGAGATTCTTCTGTTCATAATAAAATAAGACCTACTTGGTTCAAAACTTTTTCAACGTTTGCGAGTGATCCTGTTGAGTGGAATTTTGGGCTTTGGGTGAACTTCTCTGTACCCTAATTGGATGCACTATCAAATCTCCAGAAGGCAACTACCTGATTTAACAAATGATCTCAAATAACCAATATCGTTCAGCATGTTCTTCCAACTATCAGCAAATATGAGCTGGAATTACTAAAACTCACAATACATATATGCTATTGTACAATTAGAAAAAAAATTAAACAAATTGCACCATTTCGAGAAAAAAGAGTACAAAAATGGTAAGACGCAGCTAACTTCTTAAATTCATTTGCTTGTCTCGCATAATTTCTGGAAGATCAAGTGAGTGACTGAGACTAACCATCACTCAAGATACTCCTAATTGAGGTTACCTGAAAATAGCATGACACCTCTCTAAGATGACCTTATCTAGAGTTCTCTTGCTTCTAGCAGCTCCCTCGAGGAACCTTATCTAGAGTTCTCTTGCTTCTAGCAGCTCCCTCGAGGAACCTTATCTAGAGTTCTCTTGCTTCTAGCAGCTCCCTCGAGGAACCTTATCTAGAGTTCTCTTGCTTCTAGCAGCTCCCTCGAGGAACCTTATCTAGAGTTCTCTTGCTTCTAGCAGCTCCCTCGAGGAACCTTATCTAGAGTTCTCTTGCTTCTAGCAGCTCCCTCGAGGAACCTTATCTAGAGTTCTCTTGCTTCTAGCAGCTCCCTCGAGGAACCTTATCTAGAGTTCTCTTGCTTCTAGCAGCTCCCTCGAGGAACCTTATCTAGAGTTCTCTTGCTTCTAGCAGCTCCCTCGATGAACCTTATCGGAAGTTCTCTTGCTTCTAGCAGCTCCCTCGAGGAACCTTATCTAGAGTTCTCTTGCTTCTAGCAGCTCCCTCGAGGATCCTCTCCAAGTCAGCGACGTTCCTGCTGTCAGAGGAGTTCATCTCTGTCACGGCGTAGCCAATCTGCCTCGCCAGGACGGAAGCCAGAGTAGTCTTACCATAACCCGCTGGACCGCCTAGCAGTAGGATCTTGAAAAACAAACACTTTTCATCTTAGTGAATACTTGAAATCGATGACTGATATGGTTTTTTTAAAGACTAGGAAAATTATGCTAATAATTAGGGTTGACGCACTTGAATAATATCGTGGAAGCAAAAGTGAAGTACCGTAAGTTTTTTGTATACTTGTAAAGTGCACCAATGGATAGTGAACTCTGATCTCATCCCTTTCCTACTACTTAGAACCACATTCTATCTTGCTAACCTTACGAAGAGGTCTCCTAGGCTTTCCATTATCTAGAGATAGCTCCTGCATCTCTTTTGGATCCAATTTGACCCTTTCCAAGTTGACCGATCTCTTGAAGACGCATTCATCCCACAATCGCAGCCAAGTAAGTACGTTCCGATTCAGCTTCTGTTCAGGAATAATTCAATAGTTTTGGTTCTTTAAATGAAATTTCCACCAGAAAATCACGAGCAGAACAAAAGAAACTTGCGAGAAACGAATCTTCCGAAGATTTATTTGCAGGAAAATCGGTCATAATTTTTCCCGAGTTCGACTCCCACCCCGGACAGATCCACCCAAACCAAGGGGTTAAGAAATGTGTCTAGTGCTCATGCACGAATCTGACTGCTGCTATACACACCAGGGCGTTTCTTACCACCCGCACAACTTTTTTCGAGCGCATAGATTTTCAAAAGTTCGAAGGGTTTTTCGCAACGAGTTATTAAATTCTCTTAGGTGAAAATCGAAAAAATTTTCCGAGGGCATAGATCTGAAGGTTTTCCGGTGTTTTTGGAGAGCGCATAGAATTTTTCGACCCGCAGTGCGGGTGAGAGAAACACCCTGATACATACTAGAAGTGATAAAGCGGGCAGCCAGTGGTTCTACCAGGATAGGCCTGTCCTGCATCTCAGGAGAGCGCGTACCGTGCCGCGAGGCGGAAACATGCGCGAGGAAGATTATTATTTATAAATCGGTTATCAATACAATAAAACTATCATCTCTTAAGAATATCAAGAGAAATTTTTGCTTGGAATTACTTCATCTCATTGTCATCAAAATACCCAAACGGTTTTCATGTTCTCACTAGGGTCTGATTCCCCATATGGAAGAACGTGAATGACCCGGTAAGCCTTCTTGACAACAAAAACTGACGGCCTCTGAGAGAAGACTGGCGTAATTTACCGGCGCATACTTGTTTACCCAAAGCGATGTCTGCGGTTGCTCTTTCTTCCTCTCATCTACCATATAAATGTCCTCATCGCCTTCTTCTGGGGCCTTGTCGACAGAAGAGCCCTCCCTTAAATGTTACTATTGGGATAGATGATCTACTGTTTGTTGCAAAGCCGAATACCAACTATATTCCACAAAACACACAAAAACCGGTTTATAGGAGGCTGAAGCAAGCTTATTCCCAAAACAGGGGCCGGCCCGCAGGCCTTAATGACATAAACCAGGTTGAGGGAAAACAGGAGATGCTCATCGTATGCATTCGAACCCGGACTCACCGTAGAAGAGCTGCTTCCTGCAGCAACTTCTCCAGCGGAAGCAGGGAGTGGGCGGCTTCTCTTTCTTTCGATGCCCGTGCAGCTGCTCTTCCCATTGGGAGCGGCTTCTCCAGCCGGATATATACTCTGCAGGTATGAATGGATGAATAAATGCATGAATTAACAACCCTGATAATGTTTTACTTGCTGTATATATGTCTCTCCGCTGAATCCTGATCAATGAATCTAAAATAAAACTTTTTATAGATGATGTTCCTCATATTGAGAAATGAATGAATGAATGAATAACTGGATGAGTAACCTCTGAGAGCTATCTTCAGAGCTGACTCCCATCCAGGCTGAACCGTCGATTGGAGGCAACCGCATCACCTGAATTACTCCATGTCACTGTGGCAAAAAAAACTTCATGAGCCTCAGGTAGAAATCCGTGTTCGAAACAGCTGAAGATGATGAAAATTCGATTAAGTGTCATCCGATGAAAATCCCAGTGTCATCAGATACCTAGACCTTACTATTACGCCCGATTAAATGAGACCTCGCCTTCGATGGTACTACCGCCCACATGTTCGAACCATCGCAAGGGACCGGGTCATCCTCACCGGTATCGAGCGTTTCCTCAGGTGGCAGTTAGAGGGATGTCTCTTTGCATAAGTGCATTGGAGATAGGGGGCTAGCCCATCGCGGACCAAAATTGGATAGTATAGTTCGTCAAAGGAGGGCGATTCCGGACTGTCCTGGGCATGGCAACGGATGAAACATCAGCCGATACTCTCCTATACTTTGTAATGGCGAGTCGAGGCGCCATTAAAATAGCCTCTTGCCCTTCTCCGGTTAACGAATGGGTCTCGAGAAGAGGATCGCCGACTGCGGTGCGAGTGTAGACGGAGAAATTTTCCCCGGACTCGAAAGGATCCTCACCAACCTATTCCAAAGGACTCCGCTCGACAGGACCTATGGGCAAACAACAACAACAACAACTAATTGAGACTGGTATAAGGCATGTTTGTACGCGCCGAGCGATTTGGAAAAGAGATATGAAAATTCAAATAGAGTGAAATCAAAATAGAATGAGAAAAGAGAATGTGAATCATTTCTGGCGCCAACATGTATGCGCAAAAATGGCTGGTCCGGTAACATTTTAACTCTAGCATTTGAGAGAACAAAAAATAAAAGAATGTATATACAGGGTGTACAGAAAGTCCAGGTGCATAGTATTTTTCCGATAAAAACTTAACGGATTGAGAAAATCAAACAAAATTTTCATCAAAGTTTATTCAAATAGTATGAGATATGACTGTCTTCTCAAAATTCAAAAAGCCCTCCTTTCTCCTTGACACAGGTGCAGAGTCGCTTGTGGAAGGCACCCACCGTAGTGGACAGGTAAGCGACGTCAAGATCTTCCGACGTCTTCTGTAGGGCGCGCTTCAAGTTTTCCAAATTCTTGTGTGGGGAAGCACAGGCCCCGCTCTCAAGGACCGACCACACAGAGAAGTCCAGAGGATTCAAATCAGGTGAGTACGGAGGCCATTCGGCGGATGTGATCATGGAGGGGAAATTGGTCTTGCACCAGTCTTGCACCCCTTTAGCCTTGTGGGCGGGCGCAGAGTCCTGCTGGAACGCCCATTTGAGTCCCGCGAAGTGAGCCTGGCTCCAGAGAAGTACTTCCTTTATGAGGATGTCGTTCAGGTAGTTATTGGCATTCATTTTGACTCCCTGCTCGACGAAAACGAGCGGAGTCTTGCCAGTCGCGCAAATCCCGGCCCAGACCATGACAGAAGCGGGATGGTTGAAGGACTGCTCAATATTGAACAACTTCGCATCGGTGAAGAGAATATTGAAACAGTCCACCGGCTTGAACCGCTTTGACAGTTCACGACATCTGCAAAGACGGGTCACCTTCATGTGGTCCGTCAATGTGTGAGTCTTCTGCAGCTTGATGGGGCGAAGTCCAACGCGGGATTTGACGATCGTCTGAACAGAACTAGCCGAGATATTCAGCTCCTTCGCGAGTTTCCTGAGACTCTGCTTGGGGTTATATCGAATCTTGTCTCGGATGCTTCTCACGTTGAAGGAAGTGGTCGCGGTCACTGGTCTGCCGCTCCTGGGACGGTCATTCGTCGTATCAGTCTCACGAAAGCGACGTATTGTGCTTTGAATGGTGCTGCGGGCGAATCCAGTGGTTCTGGCGATGTGCTTTTGAGTGTGACCGGACTGGCTCAAGCGCAGAATGTAGCCTCGGTCCATATCAGGGAGCATTACCGAAAACGAAAAGAGTTATCATTCTGATTTTTTCCGGGCATGTTAGCAACATTATGAATAAGATACAAGCGAAAAATCATACGACCGCTACGCCAAACAAAAAAGATGCCAAGTGACAAAGTCGGGCACCTGGACTTTCTGTACACCCTGTATATCATAACTGTCCCCAGAAATTTCACTTTTGGAAAGAGCTCGAAAACGAACGAGTGGCTCGTCTCTTTCGAGAGAAGTTTCCCTCTTCTCTTCGCCTCGCCTTTCTTCCATCATTTTCTTCCGCCTCTCCATAATTCGTTGACAAAGCCTCTCCAGGAGAATCTCAACACCGAATTTTTCAAAAAAGGCTGTTTCTCCCGCCAGCAAAAAGAATATGTATGTATATCAAAATGACTAATTATGAAAGAACGACATGCTTTTGAGAGATCGCGAGAGCGTGCGATGTAAAAGAGAGGATGTAGACGACCAGAGCATTTGTATTACTACTTTTTCTGGACTTCGAATAGAAGTGCGCATAGATTTAGAACCACTGAGGATTAGAGAAACATGAAGATTAGAACGAAAATGCAAAGTTCATTCAAAAAAAGTAAGTTCATTCAATCGATTGCATAACAAATTTCTACAGTATCAGCAGAACGATGATCCCTAGATTCATCAATCAAACAATTCATGTAACTACCCCCAAAGATTGGTTTTTGTGAAGTTTTATTGATTTTAAAACCTTTCTAACCTCGTCTTCTGCTTCGATTCGAGCTCTTTCTAACCTCGTCTTCTGCTTCGATTCGAGCTCTTTCTAACCTCGTCTTCTGCTTCGATTCGAGCTCTTTCTAACCTCGTCTTCTGCTTCGATTCGAGCTCTTTCTAACCTCGTCTTCTGCTTCGATTCGAGCTCTTTCTAACCTCGTCTTCTGCTTCGATTCGAGCTCTTTTCGCCTCGATTTCTCCCATTCCACATTCCATTCGCATGTGCCAATCTGTGCAAATTTCCTTTTATTGATCAATGACTTCCGCCGGACTCTCTATTGATCCAGATACAGTCTGACTGGTATGCCTGTCATAGGTAAAATATGTCTTAATTTTTGATCGATCGCTAAAGTAGGTTAAAAGTTTCACTTTCAACTCAACGAAACCGGTTGAGGCTGAGTTATGGCTAAAGAAACATTCTATTTATGTAGAAAAGTGAAGATTTTTTTCTTTCAATTTTAGCTGTGAAAACTGTGATACACTCATTTCGAGTGAGGGAGAGGGTCGGTAGGTCATTTCGAGTGAGGGTCGGTAGGTCATT
Organism: Allodiplogaster pararmata; assembly: GCA_964056735.1. Taxonomy (NCBI): domain Eukaryota; kingdom Metazoa; phylum Nematoda; class Chromadorea; order Rhabditida; family Diplogasteridae; genus Allodiplogaster; species Allodiplogaster pararmata. Next base: position 13,636,814 of record OZ057405.1, read on the forward strand.
TCGAGTGAGGGAGAGGGTCGGTAGGTCGGTCGCCTTAGGAATTTTTTCTGCCAGTTGGCAGTTTACCTATGATGACTGTCGAGAACTTTTTTTTGCTATATTTCATAGCAGTCAACCATAGGTAAACTACCAACTGGCGAAAATTTTTTTTAGGGCGACCGACCTACCGAATCATCTCCAACTTATCTTGAAAAGATTTTTTTAAAGTTTAAACAGATAAAAATTGCAAAACATTACTTCGTTGTTACAATTGAAAATTTTCATTACCCATAACTCGGCTCAAAGGGATCTTATTTAGACAAGACTGAAGCTTCTCAACATAATCGGGCGATTGACCTATTGAAAAATTAATGAATATTTCATCTATGCAGTCAACTCAGTCACGCTGAGTCTCCTTCACAGAATTGAACCGGGCTCATGGAAAGAATTACAGTAATTGAAGCCAGATGAAAAATCTTCAAATTCTAAGTTACACAGTTTAAAGGCAGTGACGCCTGGTTAAGATGACAAATGATTAAACTATCGCACAGAAAAAAGCTAGTCCGCCGGGCGGGATCGAACCCAGACCATCTCGACTCAAACCGGGAGCGCGCGTTACCATTACACCACGGGGACACATTGCTATTCCGTGCGATAGTGTTATATGAAAGGCTCATATGCCTTGTTCGTTTAATCATTTGTAATTGAAGCCGTTTTTTTAAAACCACGACATGAAAAAAATCTTCCGACCTCTTATTACTACTACCAGAATATGTTCCATTTTCAGCGCTTCAGATCCCTGAGTTTGAGATGAAGCTTTCTATGGGAATAGATGTCAAAGAAAAGAGAAGTGCTTGATTTCTCATAATTTTAAGCCCATGTTGGCCCGAGTACCTCAAATAGAAGATACAAAGATATGTCCCACTTTCATGGCTATGACCGACTCACCCATCGGATGAAGGTAGTTTTCATCGTTGGGGAGTCTGCGCCATTCTCGCTCCCGCGACCTCTTCCCAGCTCCCTCGAGGGAGTTGAGAGCAGTGAGTACTGATGCAGATGCAGCAGCCGCTTGCTCTTCTTCTCTATAACCGGCGGTTAGTTTTACCGATTACGAGAACTTCTGTCAACCTGGTAAGCCCTTTCCCTCTCTAAACTCAATGAGTATTGAATGCCACTTTATACCTGAAAACAGGCTGCATGAAACTTAGGACCAGTAAACATCTCCGAAGTTCTCCAAACCTCAATCGGATTTCTTTCATAGGTTTCTAGCGCATCCAAAAAGAACTAGAGCTGCAATGTACGCTGGTGTTCTGGGACTAAACTGTTGTACTTCACGTTGTTTAAATCTAAAATTTCCTCTGATATCCGAGAGGAGCACATTCTTCCGCCAGAAAATACTTAAACTTGTTAAACGTGTAAATTGATACATGACTCTCCAGTCCATCAACCCCCAATCGTAACTTTTTTCAACAACAAAAAAAACCAATCCTCTTTTGGTCGCCGTATATCTCATGACGTATGTTTTTCTAATTCGAGTCTCAGTGATGCTATCCTCTGATTCTCAATCGTGACTTATATTCTTCTACAATTTTTCCATGGCCCTTCCATCCATCGAATGACCTTTATGCCAATCGACCTTATAACTCTCATGAACTTATGTTTCCTATCTGCACCTTTTCGCCCTTGAACTCAGATTTGATCGATACAACATACAAGGGATATTCCAGATGGTCCTCATCCTCGAAGCCTCCAATCACATTGAATTCGTCTTCCATTCTCTTCTGCTATAAACTTTCTTCTTTTCCCATTCTTTTTTTTTTCCATTGACTTCTTCCTTTCCCATTCTTCCAAGGTATTCAAAATACTCACAATATAAGTGCACCCTAGTGTGCGCCTCGAATCGAATCTCAAACTTTATTAGCCATTCATAACAATAACTAAACACTACAACAAAACAAAAGAGCGCGCCAACGCGTCCCTTACGGCAATCGCTTTCGTAGACACAAAATCCTCATTGTAGCAAGTGTGTGGTGAAAGATACTATCTGACAATTGCTCGGAAATCCTTATAAATTCGTATTCATATCAAATCAGTAGTTGGTTCTAATAACTATGGTTTGCATGTTCCTTTTATGTACACACAAAAAAATGTGTCAAGTGAATTTAAAAAAAAACCTTTCACATGCCGAGAAATTCAGAATTAAGAAAACTTACAGTAATCTACTACAACTACAGAGAGCTAGGGAGCAATCATTGAGGCACTAAATTTTCGATATAAACGATTCAAGAGTCCTATAGGGAGGAAAAAACTTTGCATTTATTTTACTCTACTGCTCGCCATCAACATCACTTCAATTAATGAAAAGAAAAAAAGATACCCAATCACGAACAAAATGAAGTAATAGTTGAGAAAAGGAAGGAAAATTTGCTTAAAATTAGATACAAACTATCTCGGACCATTATTATTGTGTTGAGACACTATGTACTACTTTTTTTTTGGATAATTAAAAACTTTGAAAAATTGATCAATGAATTCGAGAACTCTACAAAGAAATTTTTATAAAAGAAATCTTTTACATAATTAAACTTTTCTACATGAATATCGTAAATCCTCCTGACAACAATAGCCCAGATATGGTATCACGACTATTCACTCCTACGACAATTCACTCCGGAGCGAGCGTGCACACAACTTCACCGCTTGATATCTTTCACGAAGCTAGTTTTTGAAAAGAAAAAGTTTACATTTTATTTTTGATAAACATTGAGCTTCACAAAAATTTTATTTTGTGAAAGTGTGAATTAGGAGTGAATAGTCCGGGAGTGAATTGTCCGGGAGTGAATAGTCATGGAACCCCCAGATATGCTCAAGAACTCCATAACACAAATACTTGCAACTAAGCTTCCTGTATGTCCTTCCACACAAGACTCATCTATTCTCTTTGGTGCTCCAATCGGAGGAAAACAACAGAAAAGAATAACAAAATCAACAATTTACTTCTGAGATGAATCGATTCAAACTATTCCTACTAAAGTGTAAATTTGCCAACAAAAGCTGTACGAAAACAATGAGAACCTGTCCACGACAAAAAAAAACCCCATTTATATGGGATTTTGGAAGGGAGCAGATTGCAGATAGATCCAAGTCCCCGTTCAATCATCAAGACAAAACTGAGGCTCTAAAAATTGAAATTGAGAAACAGAGAGTTCGAAGTCTTAGTAAATTCGAAGTCTTACAATGAAAACCTTTCTCACGAAAGAGAGAGAGAGAGGAGAAAGCAAGGGAGCGGGAAAGGTCAAGGGTGGGGAGGCATGAACGATTGCTAAGATTATACCATACCAGACAGTGAGTTTACTTACAAAAATACAATTAAACGATTCGAACACTCACATTGAAAAAAGCCACAGCTTTAAATAAAGCGGAAAAAACACACGAAAACGAGAAAAAAGATAGGTCGAACAAGTCCAAGTGAGTTGTGTGTCTGAAGATGCAGGCTGTCTCAATGCCTCTCTTCTCAGTGATGTCCCCCTCCTCCTCCGGCCCCTCGGGGCGGGCCTCCCTTGCCCTTGGGTGCAAAGCCCCCTCTCCCTCCACGGTTCCAGCGAGCCCCGCCTCGTGGTGGGCCAACTTTTGGCTCAGAGAGAGAAACCGTCGCTTCTCCGTCAAAAGCAAACGCTTCCACAGCCATCTTCAGGCGGTACGCATTAGAATCCTAGAATTTAAAAAATATATTTAAAAGGTTTTTTTTGAACTTTCAGATTACAATAATACACTCTCCAATTGGTGACATAAGTTTTTTTTTTATTACTTTATGGGTCTTTCGCCAACTTCAGATGACAGTCCCCATTCAGGGGTTAAATGGAGCCGCTCAATTTGGGTTTACATGTATATGCCGCTCAAAGTTTGGAGGAAAAAGAAGAGGGGATGAAGGAAAAGGGTAAGAAAAGAGATGGAGTTTTTTGTCAATAGTGCGTGTATATGTATCCGCCGACGGGACCGATCCGGTCACTATTTAACCCCTGTCTCCATCCCACTATAAAAGTATTCAAATAAATAGCTTGCTCATTACTTCTTCAGTCAATCAGCTTTCTCATTCTTCAATTTTATATGTCGGTGAAGTTGAAACCGCCAATTACTTGTGTTTCAGGATTTATTTTCTAAATTTCCGTCGATAGTCACTCTAGAGAACACTTTCTCTACTCCCACCCAAAACGATGCTAGGATGGCCTGACCACCCACTCACAAGGCCTATAGCATGAACAGGTTGCTACAACGATGTCCGCTTTCACAAGGTGCAGCATAACAGTCTCAGGACTGCAAAGGACATCAAAACCCTTCTCCGGACGCATCTTGTCCGAAGAACACGAGAACTTCTCTCATTAAAGAGAGTGTTCATAACCAAGTCTTCGACGCGGGATGCTTGCCGGCAACAACAACAACAAGGGAACACTTTGCCGGCTGCTACTCGTCTTGCGATGCATACACTCATCCAGTTCTCGAGTTATTTTCTTTCTTCTCTCACTTTGCCAAGCTTCTAAATAGTAATAATAATAAAAAACCGTTTTTAAATAGCTCGAGAAAACCTCATTCGAAAACTTTAAAGACGGCTCGATTGTGAAAGCCTTGTTGATTATAGATGAGAACAAAAATCTGACATCTCTCTGGCAGGCCGCGAAGATCTTGTTGACGTCAGCGGTGGACTTCATTGTGATGAAGGCGAAGGCAGTCGATCGGTGCTGGCCATCGCCAACGGGTTCGTACACTTTCGGGGGGATTTGGACTGTGTCCACTTCTCCTATTTCTGAAAAAAACCAAGTTCTGCAATGAAATGTAAAATTCAAGTAAAACATTCAAATCAAACAATTCAAGTGAGTAGTGTTCTAAGGAAGACTAAATAACTGTACTTACGATTTTTCCAATGTTCAATAGCAAAACTAAAGTTGTTAACCAGTTTGCCTTATATTCGGGCGTGGCCCAAAGGTGGTATGCGCGACCATTGTGCGAAGGGTCTCAACTTCGACTCCCACCCCGGACAGATCCACCCACATTGAGGGGGTTAAGAGAAGTTGATAGTGCTTTTTTTCCGGTTATTGAGGAGAGGGGTCGGTAGGTCAGTCACTTTAACAAAAAAGAAACAATTCTTCAAGTTGGTAGTTTATCCATGCACTGACCGATACAAATGGGTGAAACCACCAAAAATGATCTATGTACATTCCCTTCCGCTTCCGTAATATTTTACTTCCTCGGCCACTTTTTCGCTTTTTCCAATCACTTAATCCGCCTCGCTCGGCGCGTACACACATCCCATTAGCCAGTCTCATTCAATGCCTGGGTTTACTGACGCGAGAAGATGTTAAAGAGCTGCGCCTCAACCGCGGCGTGGTCTTCCTGGTTGGGGATTTTGTTGCGCAGGATGCCCCCGATGTACAGCTTTGTGCCGCGCTCTTCTGAAACAAATTTCAAATTCTTATTCAGAACTGACATTGTCACTGCCTAAGTAGTCAAGGAAAAACGTCACTCTCACGGGGCTTCAATTTAAGAAAAAGTTTACATATATGCGAAATAACTGTAAAATGATGATGACGAAAATCAACAAAAAAAGAAAATTCATATAAACTCATAGAATATATAAAATTATATCATATAAACTCAAGAATGAAAATTAAACTCTTCAAGATTGACAATTATATCATATAACAAAGTGTCCATGACAATATATTGTTCTCATTCCTGTCTTACTTACTAAGACGTACTTTAAAGGATGCCAGTTTCGAGAATCCTGGTCTCAATGATGAAACATTTGAGTTACTCGATACTTTGGTGAAACACCGAATGTTCGAAGATTGATTTAGCGTCTAGATTTTTTTATTCTCTATAATTTGAACGGAATCATTTGACTTTTTTTGGAATTTGTCTACAGTATGATTAAATGTCACTTAGCACTATTTCTCATTTTGAAATAGCAAGAAAAAACTGGACAGCCTAGCTCAATCTGACCTTGTTTATGCTGGTAAGACGGGTAGGTCTTCTTCTGATCTCCATTCTGGGTGACGTTGTTCTGGTGGACGGCCGTGTTAGAGGGCGCAGTTGGCTGCGGCTTCTGGTAGTTGTTGTTGACTGGCTGCAAGGCCGGAGTGCTGGCGGCAGCGGTGGTCGTTGCCGATCCCCCACCGCCTCCGACTCTTTTTGCCCACGACATCGGTTCAGTCGCCTGTGGCTTTACTGGCTCTTCGGCCTAAAATATAAAACTTTTTTTTCCGTGACAAAAATCATTTTGACTGACGTAAAATCATGAAAGCGTGTCCATAATTTCTGAAGGCTGAGAAATTTTAAAAACTACCGTTCTTTAAGCGGGACATTTTGAAATAACGAGAAGCTCTGTTTCTTCTTTACCTTTCAACTCTAGCTCACTTCACATTATTCCAATTTCTTCCGCTAAAAACGGAGGTTTAAAAAAAAGAAGAAAAGTTTCAACATTGGCCCTGACTTTTGTTGCACTGAGAATTTGATAAAATTTAAAAACTTAGTTGAGAATCGATACAAGCAACGGCTGAAAGTGAGAATCGATAAGTCTTAGCTCTTTGATGCAAACCAACTCTCTTTGATGCAACCCAACTCTCTTTGATGCAACCCAACTCTCTTTGATGCAACCCAACTCTCTTTGATGCAACCCAACTCTCTTTGATGCAACCCAACTCTCTTTGATGCAACCCAACTCTCTTTGATGCAACCCAACTCTCTTTGATGCAACCCAACTCTCTTTGATGCAACCCAACTCTCTTTGATGCAACCCAACTCTCTTTGATGCAACCCAACTCTCTTTGATGCAACCCAACTCTCTTTGATGCAACCCAACTCTCTTTGATGCAACCCAACTCTCTTTGATGCAACCCAACTCTCTTTGATGCAACCCAACTCTCTTTGATGCAACCCAACTCTCTTTGATGCAACCCAACTCTCTTTGATGCAAACCAACTCTCTTTGATGCAAACCAACTCTCTTTGATGCAACCCAACTCTCTTTGATGCAACCCAACTCTCTTTGATGCAACCCAACTCTCTTTGATGCAACCCAACTCTCTTTGATGCAACCCAACTCTCTTTGATGCAAACCAACTCTCTTTGATGCAACCCAACTCTCTTTGATGCAACCCAACTCTCTTTGATGCAACCCAACTCTCTTTGATGCAACCCAACTCTCTTTGATGCAACCCAACTCTCTTTGATGCAAACCAACTCTCTTTGATGCAAACCAACTCTCTTTGATGCAAACCAACTCTCTTTGATGCAACCCAACTCTCTTTGATGCAACCCAACTCTCTTTGATGCAACCCAACTCTCTTTGATGCAACCCAACTCTCTTTGATGCAACCCAACTCTCTTTGATGCAACCCAACTCTCTTTGATGCAACCCAACTCTCTTTGATGCAACCCAACTCTCTTTGATGCAAACCAACTTTCTTTGATGCAAACCAACTCTCTTTGATGCAAACCAACTCTCTTTGATGCAACCCAACTCTCTTTGATGCAACCCAACTCTCTTTGATGCAACCCAACTCTCTTTGATGCAACCCAACTCTCTTTGATGCAACCCAACTCTCTTTGATGCAACCCAACTCTCTTTGATGCAACCCAACTCTCTTTGATGCAACCCAACTCTCTTTGATGCAACCCAACTCTCTTTGATGCAACCCAACTCTCTTTGATGCAACCCAACTCTCTTTGATGCAACCCAACTCTCTTTGATGCAACCCAACTCTCTTTGATGCAACCCAACTCTCTTTGATGCAACCCAACTCTCTTTGATGCAACCCAACTCTCTTTGATGCAACCCAACTCTCTTTGATGCAACCCAACTCTCTTTGATGCAAACCAACTTTCTTTGATGCAAACCAACTCTCTTTGATGCAAACCAACTCTCTTTGATGCAACCCAACTCTCTTTGATGCAACCCAACTCTCTTTGATGCAACCCAACTCTCTTTGATGCAACCCAACTCTCTTTGATGCAACCCAACTCTCTTTGATGCAACCCAACTCTCTTTGATGCAACCCAACTCTCTTTGATGCAACCCAACTCTCTTTGATGCAACCCAACTCTCTTTGATGCAAACCAACTCTCTTTGATGCAACCCAACTCTCTTTGATGCAACCCAACTCTCTTTGATGCAACCCAACTCTCTTTGATGCAACCCAACTCTCTTTGATGCAACCCAACTCTCTTTGATGCAACCCAACTCTCTTTGATGCAACCCAACTCTCTTTGATGCAACCCAACTCTCTTTGATGCAAACCAACTCTCTTTGATGCAAACCAACTCTCTTTGATGCAACCCAACTCTCTTTGATGCAACCCAACTCTCTTTGATGCAACCCAACTCTCTTTGATGCAACCCAACTCTCTTTGATGCAACCCAACTCTCTTTGATGCAACCCAACTCTCTTTGATGCAACCCAACTCTCTTTGATGCAACCCAACTCTCTTTGATGCAACCCAACTCTCTTTGATGCAAACCAACTCTCTTTGATGCAAACCAACTCTCTTTGATGCAACCCAACTCTCTTTGATGCAACCCAACTCTCTTTGATGCAACCCAACTCTCTTTGATGCAACCCAACTCTCTTTGATGCAACCCAACTCTCTTTGATGCAACCCAACTCTCTTTGATGCAACCCAACTCTCTTTGATGCAACCCAACTCTCTTTGATGCAACCCAACTCTCTTTGATGCAACCCAACTCTCTTTGATGCAACCCAACTCTCTTTGATGCAACCCAACTCTCTTTGATGCAACCCAACTCTCTTTGATGCAACCCAACTCTCTTTGATGCAACCCAACTCTCTTTGATGCAACCCAACTCTCTTTGATGCAACCCAACTCTCTTTGATGCAAACCAACTCTCTTTGATGCAAACCAACTCTCTTTGATGCAACCCAACTCTCTTTGATGCAACCCAACTCTCTTTGATGCAACCCAACTCTCTTTGATGCAACCCAACTCTCTTTGATGCAACCCAACTCTCTTTGATGCAAACCAACTCTCTTTGATGCAACCCAACTCTCTTTGATGCAACCCAACTCTCTTTGATGCAACCCAACTCTCTTTGATGCAACCCAACTCTCTTTGATGCAACCCAACTCTCTTTGATGCAAACCAACTCTCTTTGATGCAAACCAACTCTCTTTGATGCAAACCAACTCTCTTTGATGCAACCCAACTCTCTTTGATGCAACCCAACTCTCTTTGATGCAACCCAACTCTCTTTGATGCAACCCAACTCTCTTTGATGCAACCCAACTCTCTTTGATGCAACCCAACTCTCTTTGATGCAACCCAACTCTCTTTGATGCAACCCAACTCTCTTTGATGCAACCCAACTCTCTTTGATGCAAACCAACTTTCTTTGATGCAAACCAACTCTCTTTGATGCAAACCAACTCTCTTTGATGCAACCCAACTCTCTTTGATGCAACCCAACTCTCTTTGATGCAACCCAACTCTCTTTGATGCAACCCAACTCTCTTTGATGCAACCCAACTCTCTTTGATGCAACCCAACTCTCTTTGATGCAACCCAACTCTCTTTGATGCAACCCAACTCTCTTTGATGCAACCCAACTCTCTTTGATGCAACCCAACTCTCTTTGATGCAACCCAACTCTCTTTGATGCAACCCAACTCTCTTTGATGCAACCCAACTCTCTTTGATGCAACCCAACTCTCTTTGATGCAACCCAACTCTCTTTGATGCAACCCAACTCTCTTTGATGCAACCCAACTCTCTTTGATGCAACCCAACTCTCTTTGATGCAAACCAACTTTCTTTGATGCAAACCAACTCTCTTTGATGCAAACCAACTCTCTTTGATGCAACCCAACTCTCTTTGATGCAACCCAACTCTCTTTGATGCAACCCAACTCTCTTTGATGCAACCCAACTCTCTTTGATGCAACCCAACTCTCTTTGATGCAACCCAACTCTCTTTGATGCAACCCAACTCTCTTTGATGCAACCCAACTCTCTTTGATGCAACCCAACTCTCTTTGATGCAACCCAACTCTCTTTGATGCAAACCAACTCTCTTTGATGCAACCCAACTCTCTTTGATGCAACCCAACTCTCTTTGATGCAACCCAACTCTCTTTGATGCAACCCAACTCTCTTTGATGCAACCCAACTCTCTTTGATGCAACCCAACTCTCTTTGATGCAACCCAACTCTCTTTGATGCAACCCAACTCTCTTTGATGCAAACCAACTCTCTTTGATGCAAACCAACTCTCTTTGATGCAACCCAACTCTCTTTGATGCAACCCAACTCTCTTTGATGCAACCCAACTCTCTTTGATGCAACCCAACTCTCTTTGATGCAACCCAACTCTCTTTGATGCAACCCAACTCTCTTTGATGCAACCCAACTCTCTTTGATGCAACCCAACTCTCTTTGATGCAAACCAACTCTCTTTGATGCAAACCAACTCTCTTTGATGCAACCCAACTCTCTTTGATGCAACCCAACTCTCTTTGATGCAACCCAACTCTCTTTGATGCAACCCAACTCTCTTTGATGCAACCCAACTCTCTTTGATGCAACCCAACTCTCTTTGATGCAACCCAACTCTCTTTGATGCAACCCAACTCTCTTTGATGCAAACCAACTCTCTTTGATGCAAACCAACTCTCTTTGATGCAACCCAACTCTCTTTGATGCAACCCAACTCTCTTTGATGCAACCCAACTCTCTTTGATGCAACCCAACTCTCTTTGATGCAACCCAACTCTCTTTGATGCAACCCAACTCTCTTTGATGCAACCCAACTCTCTTTGAGAATACAATTTTTCTGCAGTGCCATTGATGCAAATTACACTAGCAATGTCTGCTTAACAACTCCATTTTTGGTTGAATTTGTTAGAGAAGTATACTCGTGACCAGGGGTTTATTAGTGTGACAGATTACGGGACAGACGCCCGCCAAAGGCGGGAAATTTTTTTCACATAAGGGTCCCCCCTTATGATTTTTCAAACAGAGACCCGCCGAAAAAAAAAATTGACATAAGGGTCCCCCCTTACGATTTGGAAAAACAGAGGCCCGCCGAAAGCGGAAAAAAAAATTTCACATAAGGGTCCCCCCTAAGGGGTAAAAATTTATTTCTTTTTTTTTCTTACATAAGGCTCCCCCTTACCTTTTTTTCACATAAGGGTTCCCCCTAAAGATTTGGAACACAGAGGGCCACCGACAGAAAATCTGTCATGACTAAATAACCCCTGCTCGTGACCCTCTCACACCACTTTACTCAGGACAGTTCCCAAGCAGAACTCAAACTAACATTGTTGAGCTGCGCCTTGGCCACTGGAGCAGAGTTGACGAGCGCAGCCGGCGTCGGAACGACCGCTGGCTTGGCAGACTCCTCTGGCACCGGCTGCTGAAGAGTCTCCTCCTTCTTAGAAGGAGTCGCGTTTTTTTCCGCTGCTTGCTGCTGCGCCTTCTTCTCCGCAGCTTCAACAGACAATAAATGGTCTGGTTCCCATACGCTCACTGAGTGCTCTTTTGAGTACCAGTAGACAACTAGAGCCGATCTGCGACCGCTTAAAAAAATCATAGAGATAGAGAGCCTTGAAATAACATGAAGAGAAAAAAGGTAGAGAGAGAAAAAAATAATTGTTCATAAGTAACGAGACGTCTGAGGATAAATAACAACAAAAATTAGCCATCTATGGACAGGAAAAGACATTATGATCGTGTGCTCGACTATACTTCTACACAAACTAGCAGTGACCCAGGTGGCAGCAACTGGTTCTACCTAGATAGGCCGGCAACAACAACAACAACCTAGATAGGCTCGTCCCGCATCTCAGTACCCTTCCGCGAGGCGGAAACAAGCGCGAGGAAGATTATAATCATAGGTAAACTGCCAAGTGCCAAAAAATTATCTGGGGCGACCGACCTACCGAACCTCTCCCTTACTCGAAATGAAAGTATCAGAGAGGGAGTTCTCTCAGCTAAAAATGAAAGGAAAAAACTCCATTCCTCTACATAAATAGAACGTTTCATTAGGCATAACTCAGCCTCAACCAGTTGAAAGTCAAGTTAAAAGTGAAACTTTTAACCTAATTTAGCGATCGACTTATTGAAAAATCAAGACATATTTTACCTATGAATATAATCAACCATCTAAGCGATTACTTACAGTAAAAGGAGATGAAAAACCAACAGTGTGCACCTGAAGAGACGCCGGATGAAGTTCCCGTTGGGGGTGTGCGAGTCTTCGCCGGCTCCGCAGGCGGAGAACGCGTCTTGTGACCGTTGTGATTCGGTCGCTTTGGCTGCGCCTTCCGAAATTAATTTTTTAAAGAGATTAAATCTATAATTAATATGATTCACAATTGGTATTGTAGTATTTGATAATCATGATGCAAAGGCATGATAACAGACCATGGCATGCCGTAATCAGAAATCAAAATCATCCAATAGAATGAATTTTGATTGTCAAATACTTCAAACTGACCGCTATACCAAGCCTAGGACCTAGAATGAAGAGAAACAAGCGAGAAAATAAGAGAAGTGCAAGAAATGATTATTTTAATTACAAACTTACAACTCGGATGCACGGTCATTTTTGAGCAAAGTTGGTGGGCCCCCTTGTTCCACTAAGCAAAGTTGGTGAGCCCCCCTTGTTCCACTAAGCAAAGTTGGTGAGCCCCCCTTGTTCCACTAAGCGAAGTTGGTGAGCCCCCCTTGTTCCACTAAGCAAATCATCAAAAACCGTTTCTATCTCGGATTGAATCTAATTTCAGAATCAAGTACTTGATGTTAAATAAATGCGAGTGTCTATGTATAGGGATAATAAATGACAAGAAGTTTTTTAAGCTTCAATAAAACCATCTTGAGGAGTCACGTTCTACTGTATATTGGTCGGATCATACAGTATATTGGTCGGATACTACTGTATATTGGCCGGATCCTACTGTATATTGGTCGGATTCTACTGTATATTCGTCGTATTCTACTGTATATTCGTCGGATTCTACTGAATATTGGTCGAATTCTACTGTATATTGGTCGGATCCTACTGTATATTGGTCGGATTCTAATGTATATTGGTCGGATCCTACTGTTTATTGGTCGGATTCTAATGTATTTTGGTCGGATTCTACTGTATATTGGTCGGATCCTACTGTATATTGGTCGGATCCTACTGTATATTGGTCGGATCCTACTGTATACTGATCGGATTCTTCAGAGTTTCAAAAAAATCCGTTTAGACTTTTTAGCGTGAAACCCATTATTAGTTAGGCAAAACTGCTTCATTAACGAGAGTTTATGTTGAGGCATATGTCAGCTTTCAGCGTGCTCTTTTTCTACTTTTTCGTACACAATATAAAACCCTTGAACCAAAAAGAAATGTAAAATTACTTTTTACGATTGAAAAGATGTTTTTAAGCATTTTCGCAAGTAGTAGAGATAAAAATGACAATCCAATAAAAAATATACGAAATTTGGATTTTTTTTTGAAGTTTTGAACTTGAAAAACCAAATTAACTGTTACCACGAAACCTTTGAACAACAAGAAACTAAAAAATACTGGTTTAAAAAGTTAGTTGGGTTTAAAAAGTTAGAAACTGAAATACTGGTTTAAAAAGTTAGAAACTGAAATGTGATATTAAATATTAGTGAAAAAGCTCACGGGTGACTGCGAGTTGATGATGACTTCAGAGGCTTTCGCATGAGCGGGAGCCATTTCCGCTTCACCCGAGGCGGAGGAGAAGCCCTGCTCGATGAACTGGAAGATGTCGTTCTGGACGTAGAACTTCTTGGCCGTCTGCTGGCACAGCACGAAGGTCTGCACGAATCTCTTCGTTGCGTCCGCCACATTCGCCGCCAGTTCACCGCACACTTGCAGCACTATTCCGCCCGTCAGCGTGTGCGCTCCCTGCATAACATCATACAGTACATCTGTCACAAATGAATTCTTCGTGAAATGCTCACCTCACTTCTAATACCTCCATAGATCAACACGGTTCACTCCATAGGTAAAAAAATGTCTTGATTTTTCAATACGTCAATCGCTAAAGTAGGTAGAACTTTTCACTTTACGAGACCGGTTGAGGCTGCTATGGCTGATAAAACGTTCTATTAATCTAGAGGAATGAATTTTTTAATTTTTAGCTTGGATAATTCTGATAGATTCATTCCGAGTGAGGGAGACAACGGTTAAATGGTTACCGGACCAGCTACAATGTTCGCGCCGAAAATGATCTACATTCAGTTCTGTTTACTTCAGTTCAGGATACGCGCTCCCCTGAGATGCAGGACAGACCTATCCTGGTAGAACCAGTGGCTGCCTGCTAGATCACTGCTAGTGTGATTAGCAGCAGTGGGGAGAGTCAGATTCGTGCATGAGCACTACCAACATTTCTTAACCCCCTTGGTTTGGGTGGATCTGCCCGGGGTGGGAGTCGAACTCGGGACTCTTCGCACAATGGTCTATCACACTACCACTATGCCACGCCCGGACCCCTTTTATACATACTACAGAACATTATTCATCATAACTATGCCAATGGCATGGATATAAAATATAGCTCCATCGTCTCTAGATTCGATTACTTTCAAAAGTATCACGCGAGATGAAAAGTAAGGAGTAAATCTTTTTACAATGGATATCATTAAATTTAAATGTTTATAATCACTATGACGTCTCTAACACAGATGGAACACATGCGGAATGTTTCTCTGACACGCACTGCGGGTAAAAAACTATGCGCTCCCAGAAAACATTGAAATCTATGCGCTTGAATTTTTTCGGATTTTACGTAGGGAAAGTTCAAATCATTGGAAAAATTGAATGTTGAACTCTGAAATTTCAAAAATCTATGCTCGAAAAAAAGTTGTACGGGTGCAAAGAAACACCCTGAAGAGATGGTTTACTAAGAATACATTAAGCTGTATATGAAACATAGCTCATCAGGATGTGCTTTAAAAAAAACCATTTCCGGGCGGGCGACCCAACAAGAAATTTTTTTCGGTTTCACCCAATTGTATGCGGCCGTTAATACATATCGTTGAACATGTCAAAAATGCGGACATTATGCACGCGAAGTTTACTCGAAACACACTGGCAACAGTGGCCATTCGTGACTCTACAGCCTTAAGAGCCTGTCACGGATGGAGCCGGATCATCCAGTCCAGAATCGAGCGCGACCTCAGGTGGCGGATAGAGGGACGCCTCCCCACGAAGAATTCGTGCTGGGAGGTAGCGGGAGAAATCCCGCCATGGACCAAAACTGGGTAGTATAGCTCGTCAAAGGAGGGCGATGCCGGACCGGCCTGGGCATGCCACCGGACAAAACATCAGCCGATACTCCGCTATACTTTCAATCGCGAGTCGAGGCGCCAGTGAAATAACCTCTTGCCCTTCTCCAGGGTCGCGATGGAGGTCACCTACTCGTGGTGCGACTGTGGACGACGCTGCACGGCGTCGGACCCAATGGACCTCCAAAACAAATCTTCCCAATGGAATCTCCCGCAAGGGACAACGAGGACGGCTTCCCCCGAACCCTCATTTTTTTCTAACACGGATCAGAAAGACCCAGCGTCTCTGAGCCAATTCTCCTCCAAATCGCTGGTATCGAAACTAACCCAGGCCCAAGATGGCCTTGTTCTGTATGCTCTCTTAACGCGCCTTCGAATTGTGTTCAATGCAGTAAATGTAAGAAATGGGTACATTTCCGCTGTTCCAACCTTAACAATCTTAATGATTGGAACCCCCAATGGAGATGCAGAATTTGTAAGAGAGCCCCGATCCAGCCGACTGCCCAGACAGTAGCGAACCTGAGGATAATCCAATGAAACGCTAATGGACTTAGAGCCCGATTAACCGAGCTAGAGGACATTTTACATGAGTTGAATGTTCACGTAGCACTCATCCAAGAAACCAAAATGGATGCTAGTATTCCATCTCCGAATATCGTAGGTTACACGATCATAAGAAAAGACCGCTCCAACTTTGGAGGCGGACTTGCGATACTAGTCAAAGAGAATATTCGCTATGCTAACGTGACCTCCCCAACAACGGACCAGACAGCCGAAACACTCAGCGTGGACGTGCCATTTGACCAAGGAACCATAAGAATCTGCAACATATACATCCCACCTCGATCGTCCTGCCCCAACTCATACGCGCCGAACTTCAGCCGACTCCTAACACAGAAGAAACCTCTCATTGTCGGCGGAGACTTCAACGCACACAATAAAGTTTGGAGTGAAGGTACGGAGGATAGCAGAGGAGATGAACTATGCGACTTCATTGACGACAGCGATCTTGTATGTCTCAACAACTCAAAGATGCCCACAAGACAAAAAGCATCACCAGACATCACTCTCGCCTCGAACGACATAGCCATCGACTGCAACTGGTCAACAATCAACAGAATGAACTCTGACCACCTCCCATGCCTGATTGACGTCGAAACACAGCCATCCAACATCTCAAACGCACGTTGTTTTACAAATTACAACAAAGCGAATTGGGAAGGCTTCGAAAGGGACATCAACAAGATTCTCATGGATTTCCCATTCGCCGGCAACTCAGTTCAGATGCACAAATTCCTGACCACCACCTTGACCAAAGCGGCGAAGAACAACATTCCCCGTGGAAAGGTGCCAAAATACACGCCTCACTTGAGCGAAGATGTGAAGAAGCTGATTACAGAACGGGACCAAATGAGGAGGGACAATCCTACGGACCCCTCACTCCCCTCAATAATGGCCGAAATCTCCTTCCGCATCAACCTCGAAAAGAGGAAGGCTTGGGAAAAGTACATATCTGAAATTAGCTACAACGAACCGGGCAACAAACTCTGGAAAACGATAAAGGCTATCGACGGCAAATCAATAAAACCGACGCACTTGACCATCACCCACGACGGGAAAAGTCTATGCCCAGCATCTGCCTCAAACGCTTTTGCGGAAAATTAGCTAAACAAGCCCCTAAAGAGGTCGACAAATCAGCAAGAAGCACAACACGACTAATTAAAGGCCTCAAACGGACAGACGCTCCCCAAATTTCCCTGGCACAGATCGAAGAAGCAATCAAGAAAACCAAAGGCTCCAAATGCCCAGACAGTGAAGGCATCTGCCCTCTACTACTCAAAATGGCCGGTGAAAACTTCAGAAAGTGTCTCTGCATCCTCTTCAATAACACGCTGCAAACAGGTATTATCCCGTCCAGATGGAAAGATGCAAGAGTGATAATGTTACCTAAACTAGGAAAGGACTCCAGCAACCTGAACGGCTATAGACCAATATCAATACTATCACCTATAGCCAAAACATTCGAACGGGTCTTATTACCATTCCTGGCGGAAGGCTTTCAAATCGCTGACTGGCAACATGGATTCCGCAAAGAGCACTCGACTACTACCGCACTCCTGGAAATAACCGGGAAAATAACAAACGGCTTCAATCGGAAACCACCCCCGGACCGCACTCTCATGGTCGCCCTTGACCTCACTGCAGCATATGACTTAGTGAACATATCCCTTCTCTGCAAGAAACTCACTAAAACGAATATGCCAAGAGCCATCGTCCGATGGATGTCCAGCTACCTAAGAGGCCGTACAATCAAGGTAGATTTCCAAGGAAAAAGCAGTCGACGTCTCACATGCAGATCTGGTGTCCCACAAGGAGCAGTGCTCAGTCCCCTCTTATTCAATCTCTACATAAACAACCTCCCGCAACCCACAGAAAACACGCAGATGACAGCCTACGCCGACGACATATCAATTCTCTCTTCAAGCCCCTGTATTGAAACCTGTGAAGATCAGATCAACCACTTCCTACCGAAACTCGTAGAAGAATTGGAACAACGAAAAATGATCATATCCAAGGAAAAGACTACGGTCACTCTTTTCACAACCCATACAGGCGAATGTAAAAAAGAACCCAAGGTAGAAATCCATGGAACCCTTTTGCCGACAACTAAAACACCCAAAATACTCGGTGTCGTCTTAGAACAACTCGGCACCTTCCGACAACATGCAGAATACCTTAAACAGAGAACGGCCAAAAGACTGAATATACTACGTGCTCTCGGAGGAAGAACATGGGGCCAACAGAAAAACACCCTTCTTGCAACCTACAAAACAATGACCAGATCCGTTCTCAACTACGCCGCACCAATTTACTCCCCTCAATTGGCCGAGACGAACTGGAAAAAACTACAGGCAAACCAAAATAGAGCAATACGGATAGCAACAGGAAACCTAACAATGGCCGGCACAGAGCACTTAGCTCTAGAAAGCGAAATGTTACCCATAAAGGAGCACAACACGATGCTTACCAAGCAATTCGTTGCAAGAGCAAGACTCCTCCCAAACCACCCCTCCCATCGTCGATGCACGGAACCCAAACCACCTAGAACTATTCGTAAACATGCCAAGGACTTAGAAATGATGTTAGTAGACAGTGATCAGAAAGCCGCACTTAAAAGAATACATACTGAGACTGTTAGAAATTTCATTAGATCTTGCTCCCCTAACCCAGTTCTAGGTAAGAAACCTCCCAGAATCCATAAATCAACGAATCACAACTTCCCAGGGAACAACAAATAACATTATCGCAACTACGTAGTGGCTATGCAAGTTCCCTTAACAGCTACCTACACAGAATAGGAGCTGCCCAATCCCCTCTCTGCCCAAAATGTTTAGAAGAGCCACATACAACTAGTCATTTATTCTCGTGTCGCTGTGACTTTTAAGAAGTATAGATTTGTGGAATAGCCCGACGTGTTGTTAAGTTCTTATACCAGTGATTCCTTTCTCTCTCAAAAAAAAAAATAAATAAAGGGGAAAAAAATAATAATAATAAACCCCGAGAGAGAAAGAGAAATTAATGTAATTAGATAAATGATGTAAGTAAGTTTATTGTTTTCTGAGCCATGTCAAAGAAGACCTCGTCTACCCAGGGGTTAAATGGTGACCGGATCGGTCCCGTCGGCGGATACATGTACACACACTATTGACAAAAAACTCCCTCTCTTTTCTTACCCTTTTCCTTCATCCCCTCTTCTTTTTTCCTCCAAACTTTGAGCGGCGGATACATGTAAACCCAAAATGTGCGGCTCCATTTAACCCCTGCGTCTACCCAGCCGGAGACCTACGGCGGGCAATCTACTACTACTACCCTTCTCCGGTTAACGAATGGGTCTCGCCAAGAGGATCGCCGACTGCGGTGCGACTCGAAACACACTGGCAACAGTGGCCATTCGTGACTCTACAGCCTTAAGAGCCTGTCGCGGATGGAGCCGGATTATCCAGTCCAGAATCGAGCGCGACCTCAGGTGGCGGATAGAGGGACGCCTCCCTACGAAGAATTCGTGCTGGGAGGTAGCGGGAGAAATCCCGCCGCGGACCAAAACTGGGTAGTATAGCTCGTCAAAGGAGGGCGATGCCGGACCGGCCTGGGCATGCCACCGGACAAAACATCAGCCGATACTCCGCTATACTTTTTAATGGCGAGTCGAGGCGCCAGTAAAATAACCTCTTGCCCTTCTCCGGTTAACGAATGGGTCTCGCCAAGAGGATCGCCGACTGCGGTGCGAGTGTAGACGGAGAAAATCTCTCCGGACTCAAAAGGATCCTCACCAACCTATCCCAAAAGGACTCCTCTCGACAGAACCTATGGGCAGAACAACAACAACAACAAGTTTAAACCTAGCCTTATTTGGCATTTTCTATAAGCATCACACGAATCCCGAAGAGAGTGAGCCGGTTTTTAGTAACTTGAGCAGGTATAATATGCGGCGGATACGTACATGCATAGATAAAATTTATTGATTTCTCGATAGTTCGAAAAAATGTTATACCTTCCGTTCTGTGAGATTTTCTTCTTTTCTGGGATTGGGTTTTAGTTCAATGTCGAGTTAAATTTATTTCGGGTTGAGTGGCGGATACGTACATACACCAATTTGGAACGACATATAATATCCCTGAACTTGAGCTGAGTGAACTAAAGTTTTTTTCGGAGATAAGGCGGGCGACTGGGAAAATTTTTGCGAGTTTGGTGAACTATGATATGAAAAGGGGGTTTATACCTTTTCTTTCATGAATCAAGCTACTGCAAGGCTGCAAATAAGTCAAGAACTAACCTTGATCGAGTGGATGCGAACTTTGCATTCAACAAATCCCATCTCCTCTATCGCCTTCTGAATCTTCTGCAACAACAGAAACTTTTATAAATTTGGTTTACATAGAAGTCGGTATGTATTGAGAACATTTTTAGGCATCAGAAATAATATGAGTCAAATTGAAAGAGTTCTACAAATAAATACCAGTGAGTCATATTATACCATAGGTCACCTAAATTTGTAAAAAAAATTTCGCGGGCGGGGAGGGGGGGGGGGTTATTTGTACCCCTTGGTAACCTATGGAATAAAAACTTCCGTTGAGTCTTTTTATTTACAATTATTTTTTCTGTTAGTTTCAACAGAGTTCAAAAATATTTGATTCAAGAAAAGTTACGCAACCGCCGCTAAAACATGAACGGTCACTATTTCAGGGATGTCTATTCCAAAAAACTTTTCACGCGCAACTATTTCGCCGGCTCAAGTTCCATTGTAAAAGAGTTGTGCTCAGCATAGGTAAACTGCCAAATGGCAAAAGAAATTTCTATGGCGACTGACCTACCGATCCTTTCCCTGACTCGAAATTATTGTATCATAGTTTTCACAGCTAAAATTGAAAATAAAAAAAACTTCATTCCTATGCATAAGTAGACCGTTTCATTAGCCATGACTCAGCCTCAACCGGTTGTGTAAAGTTGTAAGTGAAACTTTTAAACTACTTTAGCGATCGACCTATTGCAAAATTAAGAAAAATTTTACCTATGGGCTATGGTGCTCAGAGGAACATTCAAGGTAATATACACAAGTATTTCGCTTTCTCCATCGCTAAAATTTTGAAATTAGAATAAAAAAAATCCAGAAGCAGAACAAAAGAAGTCACTGAAATTTCCCTTTAAATAGACAGAAACTGGAAGATATAAAGAACAAATGAATCTTGCAAGTTTTTCAAAGCAGGGGTTAAATAGTGAGCGGATCGGTCCCGTCGGCGGATACTGTACACATAGCTCACCAGGATGTGTTGAAAATTTCTTTTTTGGGCGGGTGACCCTGGCGATCGGAAAGCGGGGGGGGGGAGGGTTAACGAGAATTTTGGTCTGTTTTCCGTGTTCAATTGATCTTTAATAGCACGGGTCGGAGTTCAATATTCGACATTTTGTTCACTTGAGAATGTTTAACTTTTTGAAAAGATCATTTTATGTCAAAATTTCTTTACTATAAAAAATTTTCCCTGGGGGACCGAGCGGACGACCGGGAGAAATTTAACAAGTTTGGTGAGCTATGACTGTACACACACTATTGACAAAAAAACTCCCTCTCTTTTAGTACCCTTTTCCTTCATCCCCTCTTCTTTTTTCCTCCAAACTTCGAGCGGCGGATACATGTAAAAAACCCAAATTGGGCGGCTCCATTTAACTCCTGTTTCAAAGCACTGCCAGCGCACTTCAAACAATAAAAAGTACTCCAAAAACTCATTAGATCTAAGGAATAGGCCTTTCACGGCGCGGTGATCCTGTCCAGGGCGTTTCTTACCACCCCCATTATTTTTTCTCAAGCGCATAAATTTCCAGAATTTGAGAGTTTGGAACTTTTTTCTTCGAAGATTTGGAATTTTCCTAGATAAAAATCGAAACTTTCTTCTTTCGAGTGCATAGATTTTAATGCTTTTCGGACTTTTTGAAAAGCGCAATAGTTTTTTTCACCCGCAGTGCGGGTGAAAGAAACACCCTGATCCTGTCCAAAATTTCTTACCATTATAAAAAACCGAAAGTAACCACTTTTTACGATTTAAAGAAACACGAGAATCGTGTTCTCTCTCTCATTAAGAACACGAGAACCTCTCTCATTAAAGAGAGTGTTCATAACCAAAAGTCTTCGATGCGGGCTGCTTGCCGGCAACAACAACATTTACTAATATTCCTGGGCCGTTACAGAATTACACCGTGCACACTGTACACTGTACACTGTATAGTTACAGAATTACACCGTGCACACTTAAATTTGCATGAGTGTTTGACGCACTATATTGTTTCACACTATAATTAATTTCCTCCAAAAAATATGAATTTTCTTCAATAATATCATGCCATATCAAGCAGCAAACGTGCGAAAGTTTAATAAACCATTGACGAAGTATAAATTTTCGGTTTAGAATTAGTTTCAATAATTGAAATATATCTAGTTTTGAGTAAATCAGTAAGTTGTTCGCATCATCGTAATTTTTCAGGTCTGATGGAACAGTTCCGAGAAGGTCCAGAAGGGTTCTTTTACCAGTTCAGAGAGAAAAACATCGACTTAGCAGACGCCTTTTTTTTTTGCACGGTGTAATTCTGTAACGGCCGCAGTGTACGGTGTACATTTGTACGGTGTACAGTGCGCACAGTGTAATTCTGTAACGGCATATTCCTGCCACACTGAATCGAAAACCGAATTTACTTATTAATCGCAAAAAACAACAACTAATGACTCAGAGAAAGTGGTTCCGGTGTTTTCAAAGATAAGAAAATCAATGAACAGTGTGACCGGACTGCTAATGATTTGTTTCAACTTCCTTTGAACGAACCTGCTGCCCAACAGCCTGAACCTCGTTGTTGACAAAGACCGACTCATGCGAGTAGAAGCGATAGACCGAGTTCGGATTCTCCGAGAGTAGAGTATAGTACTGACGCACAAATTCACGACCGATGTCTGTTGCTGCAAATAAAAAAACGTGGTTCTCTTATCAGCGACCGGTAACAAAAGTAACACTAGTATGCAATTTGGAATAAAGATTGACTGATTGAAAAGTTGAAACCTTAAGAGCGAGAAAAAAACAAAGAAAAAGACTTGAGAAAAACAAAAGAAAAAGAAAAACAAGACTATAACTTGAGAGCTTAGGTTTTCTTCTAGAAAAACAAGACTCTTCGAAACATTATAACGATATGATCCATTTAGCCCGCAATGAAAGATGATGAAATTTTACTAATTAGCTTTTTCTCAACTTACCACAAGGGACCGTGTCTCCCTCGCTCTGGTTGGAAACGCCGCCGTTGATGAGTTCAGGAACGTCCATCTTCATATTGAGACACCTGCAGAAAGAACAACACACCTGAAAAAGAGATAAATATTGACAGTTATAGCTGTACTTCAAGGAGAGTAACAAGATAACTAAAGCCAACCAAGTGGCTCCTTATGTAAACGAACACGATGTAAGCGAGTTCATCAACGAACGCTAACGAAACGACGCTTTCATTGAACTCGATACAGAAATGGCGCGAAATTATGTTTCTTGGCAACATTAACGCGTTATCGAAGCGCGTCGCAGGTGGAGTAAAACTTCTGAACGGAAAAACATTTGAGTAGTACCGTACCTCAAGGCTTTCAGAACTTTGTGACTAGAGTAATCAATAGGTTGTACGCCAGGCCGCATTCATGAAACATTTGCATTCAAGTTGCAAACACAAAATGTTTTGTTGTTTTTCTCGGATTTTATCACACGTTTCGTGGTGTTAAATTTCAAATTCGTGCTCTCCAATTACTTTATTTTTATTTTTATTCTTTCAAGATGAGCAGATCTGGGTACGACTTCGAGCATAAACCGCCTGGTAACAGCGCTGAAGCCATGGTAGAAGCCCAGAACGCAGGGCAACCATTCCAACTGGGTGTTCAGGGTCAAGAGTTGACCATTGCCAAAGTAGAGAATACTCTGGCAGCTCTGGAGCAAAGTGACATGATGGCTGATCCCAGATATTATAAAACGATGCAACTCAAAGCAAAACTGGCCGGTAAGAAATTATGGTCCTTTTTTAAATCGCTGGTCTGGAGAAAAACAGAGATTTGACCTAGATGAGCAATCACACAATCATCAATCAAGTCAGATGATAGTGGCATTTTCTTGATACGGTCTCGTTCGCCTAAGCCGTACGGCCTCGTTAGCGTAAACTTTTTCCTAAGCCTAAGCGTTTTTTTTAAATTTAAAAACATTTTTTAATGTAATTACAAAAGATTCTAATAAGGGGAAATAATAAACGTCTGCCTATTTCAGTGAAACGTCTACCTAAATTTTAAAAAAACACGTCAGCCTAAGTTCGTGCAACTTCTACCTATTTTCTGAAACACGTCTACCTATTTTAGTGAAACGTCTACCTATTCTGACAAACACGTCTACCTTTTTTGACAAACTTGTTTACCTATTTTGAAAAAAAACACGTCTTCCTATTTTATTTTTTTTTTTCAATTCTTTATTCCGCTTGAAACAAAACATAATGTTAAGTGACGAAACAGATGACACTGTCACAAGAAAAGTGAATTCAGTGAAGGTTATGAAAAGTGAGATCTAAATGACAAGAACAATGCGGAACAATTCATTTTAGGAAAATAGGAAAGCACACAAAAAAAGCAAAGAAAGCAAAGCTTGTATCTTCAGTTATGAACTATTCATCCGCAATAATAACTTGAAATTCCAAAAATTCAACTCACTCTTTATCATTCGAGAGCTAACCGAGAACACAAATATAATGGAAAAAAAGAGGAGAAACAGAAACAAAACATTTGAAGAAACAAAGCACTTGAATTAAAAATGTATTCTAGAGTTGGTGACAATGGTCTCACAATCAAGCTTGATAAGTTCATTTCTAAAAATGCTAGAAGAGCTTGTAGAAACCAAAGAACAAGGTAACTTATTCCAGACATTAATCATTCTTGAGGCACAAGTGCTTGTTCTGCTTTGATATTTACACGGCAAGCATATTCTGTAGTTATTCGATTCTCTCAGCGAATATTTAGACAAACTTGTTTTTTTTTGAATTTTTGATTTCGTGCGACGTCAACCTTTTTTTCGGGCAACGTCAACCTATGACTTTTCTTGTCTCTGTTGACTTACCGCTGTATCTAATGACTTTTTGCTGTTTTTTTCATGATGAGAAAGATTTTATTCATGAAAACTCCTTTCCCCCTTTCTCCTTAGGGCCCCCCTTCCCCCCTCCCCCCTCCCCCCCCTAGGGCCCCTACCCCCCCTTGCTTAGGTAGGGCCCTCTTCCTCCCCCCTTCCCCCTTTAGGGTCCCCCTCCCTTCCCTGCTTAGGTAAACCCCCCCTCCCCCTTTCCTTTCCCCAAAATTTATAAAGATAAATTAAAAAGAAAGAGAAAGAAACAGAACAAGTAAGAAAAAGAAAGAGAAAAAATAATAGAGACAAGTTTGTCAAAATAGGTAGACATGTTTGTAGAAATAGGTAGACATGTTTGTAAAAATAGGTAGACGTTTCGGCCATTACAGAAGCACACCGTGCGCACTGTACACCGTACAAATGCACGCTGCACACTGTATAATTACAAATGCACGCTGAGGCGCGGGAAAGATAGAAAGAGTGTTTGAGTTAAGAATTTTCCCGCGCCTCAGCGTGCATTTGTAATTATACAGTGTGCAGCGTGCATTTGTACGGTGTACAGTGTGCACGGTGTGCTTCTGTAATAGCCGACGTTTCACTAAAATAGGGAGACATGTTTGTCAAAATAGGTAGACATGTTTGTAAAAATAGGTAGACGTTTCACTAAAATAGGTAGACGTTTCACGAAAATAGGTAGACGTTGCACGAATTTAGGCTGACGTTTTTCAAAATAGGTGGACGTTTTTCAAATTAGGTAGACAAGAAAATGTCGTCCTTCTAATAATAGGTTACCTAAATTTGTCAAAAAAGTTTTCGTGGGCGGGGTTTTTTTTTTTCGTGGGCGGGGGGAAAAAGTTTTCCGAGCGGTAAAAAGGTTTTGTTTGGGTTTTTTCGTATGAAATTGAGGCAATGGTGAGAATTCCCGCTCATTTTTGTTTTTTTCAATCGAATAAAGTGTTAATTGGCTTCTTATGACCTAATGAGCAATAAAAACATGTGCGGAAAATTTTTTTTCATTATTTTTACAAAAAAAATTTTTTGCAAAAATTTTTTTTTCTCAGGAAGAGATTTTATTTCATGAAAACTCCCTTCCCCCCTTTAGGGCCCCCTTCCCCCTCCCCCCTAGGGCCCCTACTCCCCTTGCTTAGGTAGGGCCCTCTTCCTCACCCCCCTTCCCCCTTTAGGCCCCCCCTTTCTTCCCTGCTTAGGTAAACCCCCCTCCCCTCCCCCTTTCCTTTCCCCAAAATTTAAGCCAAAAAAAATTTTGTAAAAATGAAGAAAAAATTTTTTTTGTAAAAAAATAATTTTTTTACGCACTTGTTTTTATTGCTCAGTAGGTCATAAGAAGCCAATTAACACTTTATTCGATTGGAAAAAACCAAAAATGAGCGGGACCACAATTTTCCACCATTGCCTGAAATTGATTCCTTATTGTATTTTTTGAGATTTAATATTCAGGCAAAAATTTCAGTTTGAGCTGGAGCGTTATTGGAAGGAATTTCTTAAGCAAGCTTTTGACTCTTTTTCTCTTTAAATTGAATGCAATGATAAATGGACTGGGTTTTTTTCCTTTTGGGGCGAAAGGCCGGGGGGTTTTCCGTATCCCTATGAGTCCAATTGTGCACTGTGCCTCAGAGAAAAAGAGAGACAGACAAAGTCAATCATCAATCACACAGTCAGCTATGTCTCTCTGCGTTGAGAGATTCTAATCGTGACACAGTGATATGGCGAGAGAGAGAGGGAGAGGGATGAGAAAGGAAAATGAGAGATACTCCCTCTCCCCTCTCCGTTCATTGGTCCGTTTCTCCAGACCAGTGAAGTAAAAAAGTGCAGAAATTATATTCTTATTTGGTTGTGAATCTGTTTATGTTTGAGTCAGTTTTTCGGCATTTTTTTGCGTTTAGTTTCCTATTTTTTTAAAATTTGTAAATGTAAATAAGTCAGACGTCTGACCCATTTGAACCTCTTCTGGGGGGGGGGGGGGCACCAAACGCAAAAAGTGCCAGTTTTTCATACTTTCATAACAAATCTACTTCATGGAAGTTGCAATTTATGACAGGGGGCCAGTTGGAGGCAGTACCGGTGTCTTCTCCTGCCCTGCATCAGCCTCAATTCACACCTAGTCAAATTGCGCAACTTAGGGCACAGGTTAGAATGATACTTCTCAGATGTTTATTTTTGCACTTCTTCGAACCAATTCCAGCTCTTGTTGAAAGCGAATAAAACGTTTTAGTATTTGACGGTCATTAGGGTCTTGATGAATGATTTCTTTTTTTTAACAGTTATCTTTGCTGGATTTGATCAAATTAGAATGCTGCCAAGGGTTAAATGGAGCCGTTCAATTTGGGTTTGGAGGAAAAGCTCAAAGTTTGGAGGAAAAAAGAAGAGGGGATGAAGGAAAAGGGTAAGAAAAGAGAGGGAGTTTTTTGTAAATAGTGTGTGTACATGTATCCGCCGACGGGACCGATCCGGTCACTATTTAACCCCTGAATGCTGCGCAGAAAACATCGTTTAACAAGCCTTCATTTTAGTTATATAAAATGATTTGAATTCAATTTGAGTGTTGAGACCAGGGGTTAAATAGTGACCGGATCGGTACCGTCGGCGGATACATGTAAACCCAAATTGGGCGACTCCATTTAACCCCTGGTTGAGACGTTTGCAGGTGAATGTTTATCGACTGCTCGCACGGAATGAGGCGATTCCGGTGGAACTCGCGGGAGCTGCAATGCCACCCAAGGCTAAACCCACTTCTCTGCTACCGGAACCTTATGAGTTGGGGACTGAGACGGAGAATGGAGAGAGGCTTCCATATGATCTCATAAAGGTTAATTATAATAACATTTCCCTGAAGAGCTTTTATTATTACGATATTATAAAAGTCACAAAATTTTGAATTTCTGTAAAGACAATACATAATTTTAGAAAATCTAAATGAAAAAGTTCTGCTATGAGGAGATAGTAACGCGGTGACTTTCTGCTCATTTTTAACTTTTTCTCGTCGAATAAAGGATTTTTCGGATTCTTATCAGTTCATCAGGATTAATATCGACGGCAAAAGTGGATTAGATAGGTTTAATTTTTTTATAGAAAAGAAAAAACTGAATCAGCTAAAATCAATCTTTTGAATAGTTTTTCACATCCGGTCTCATTCTTGAGCCGTACGGCCAAGTCAGCGTAACTTTGTCCTAAACATGAACATAAAGAATATGAAAAATACCTGTAAACTTTTAATCCTGAGTGTTTGAATTAATTGTCCGGCTGACAAGCTTTGTGAATGATTTTATAAACATAAACATAGGTTACCAAGGGGTAGAAAAATCTCCCGGCCCCCCGCCCACGAAGGAAATTTTGTTTATCACGTTCATAAGCTTTTATCAGATGCAGATTTGTTTCCTTATGTTTTATTATGGTGTTTGATGAAGTATGTAGCAGTCCATTTACCAGTTTGTTTAAGTTGAAGAAGTTACGGTCAAAAATTCAATTGAGAAATCAATTACAATAAAACTCTGCTGGGAAATTCAAAATTTTTCATTACTTGAATGTAAATCTAAGAAAATACAATAATAAATCGAATTGGTACACAAAACCCCGCCCGGCCCCCCGCCCGCGAAAATTTTTCTGATAAATTTAGGTGACCTATGAACATAAAAAGCAGAAAGTCTGAAGAGAGCGTGATGTAAAAGCAGACAAGCAGAGAAGAATAAGAAATAAGATAGCACAAAGAGACTCCAGACGATCAGACAAAAATGCGCGGTCTGAGACTGCACGCTGTACTACACCTAGAATTTCAGGGACGCAGTCCGGCGTGGGGAAAATTCAACCGCGATTTAAAGATTCAAATGAAAATCCCCTAAGAAGCATCTGCTTTGAGCATTGTAAAACTATCAAATCTCGACTAAGCTATCAGAAACACCAACTTTTCAGATCTTGACAATTCATCAACAAAGGTCGGCAAGAGCGACACAGGTCGCAGTTCCAAATGGAATCGACCCTCAGAGCATTCTGAAAGAGAGGGAACACAGGTAACTTCTTACCTTGCTTCCAATTAATCTATCAGTCTCGATTACTACTGCTGAAATAATTTGGAAAACATTTTTTAGGATTGTAAAGTGACCTTTTAACCGTATGATTACTCACAAAATTGTATTTAAATAATAATACTTTACAGCAAGAGTGATTTTGAAAGGGGGAGGTAGGGAGTCAAATAGAGGATGGATTTGTATCAACACCAAAATGTGACACTTTTCAAAGTGAAAAAAGAGGTCATCTCGCAAACTTAGTGTTAGCGAAATTTTTCATCGATGATTTTTTCTTGGTTACGAAGATCGATATTATTGTCAAAAGTTTTCAGAATACAAAACCGCATGGGTTCTCGCATACAAGAGCTGAGCAATTTGCCAGCTGACATTCCAGCACACCTGCGCATCAAAGCAGAGATAGAACTTCGAGCTCTTAGACTTGTCAACTTCCAAGCTCAGGTCGACAATATCACTTCAAACTAAAAATTTTCAATATTATTAGCAAGGTTGGAAATAGTTAGACTGAAATTGTCAAGAAACAGCTCTTTTGCGTGAAAAAAACGAGCGGGTTTTGGTTTGAACTCTCACATTGGTCAATTAATATCCCCTTTGGTCAATCAATATCAATTGGTCAATCAATATCTCCTTTGGTCAATCAATATCAATTGGTCAATTAATATCCCCTTTGGTCAATCAATATCGATTAGTCAATCAATATCCCCTTTGGTCAATCAAAATCCCCTTTGGTCAATCAATATCCCCTTTGGTCAATCAATATCAATTGGTCAATTAATATCCCCTTTGGTCAATCAATATCCCCTTTGGTCAATCAATATCAATTGGTCAATTAATATCCCCTTTGGTCAATCAATATCGATTAGTCAATCAATATCCCTTTTGGTCAATCAATATCCCCTTTGGTCAATCAATATCCCCTTTGGTCAATCAATATCAATTGGTCAATCAATATCCCCTTTGGTCAATCAATATCAATTGGTCAATTAATATCCCCTTTGGTCAATCAATATCGATTAGTCAATCAATATCCCTTTTGGTCAATCAATATCCCCTTTGGTCAATCAATATCCCCTTTGGTCAATCAATATCAATTGGTCAATTAATATCCCCTTTGGTCAATCAATATCAATTGGTCAATCAATATCCCCTTTGGTCAATCAATATCAATTGGTCAATTAATATCCCCTTTGGTCAATCAATATCAATTGGTCAATTAATATCCCCTTTGGTCAATCAATATCGATTACTCAATCAATATCCCTTTTGGTCAATCAATATCCCCTTTGGTCAATCAATATCCCCTTTGGTCAATCAATATCAATTGGTCAATTAATATCCCCTTTGGTCAATCAATATCAATTGTTAAATTAATATCCCCTTTGGTCAATCAATATCAATTGGTCAATTAATATCCCCCTTGGTCAATCAATATCAATTGGTCAATTAATATCCCCTTTGGTCAATCAATATCCCCTTTGGTCAATCAATATCCCCTTTGGTCAATCAATATCCCCTTTGGTCAAGCAATATCCCCTTTGGTCAATCAATATCCCCTTTGGTCAATCAATATCCCCTGTGGTCAATCAATATCAATTGGTCAATCAATATCCCCTTTGGTCAATCAATATCCCCTTTGGTCAATCAATATCAATTGGTCAATCAATATCCCATGTGGTCAATCAATATCCCCTTTGGTCAATCAATATCAATTGGTCAATCAAAATCCCCTTTGGTCAATCAAAATCTCCTTTGGTCAATCAAAATCCCCTTTGGTCAATCAATATCCCCTTTGGTCAATCAATATCCCCTCTAACTGCCTCTCACTTTTCCAATGATATTTCTTCTTTTAAGGTCACTCGCTTGATTCAAAACTTTTTCTTTTTCTTTGACAAGTTTTGCTTACCTATAAGGTTTTGTTTATCAAGAAAGCTAAAAACAGTAGACTATAAAATTTGAATTTAAAAAATCGAGGGGACAGATTACATTGACTCTTCTACGCAGTATCATCGATAAAAAACATGAGGGAGGCATGATAAAACTCAAAAAAATCAGTTCTGGACAATTCGGCTAAAGATGGCTTTCACAGTCATGAAAAGACTCATTTTCTGAAGTAAAAGAGCTTTCGCCGATTTTTATGTAGGTTTGAAACCCGGTTGAGAGCGGCGTGTAAACATAGATAAAATATGTTTTGATTTTTCAAAAGGTCGATCGCTATAGTAGGTTAAAAGTTTCACTTTTTACTTTTCTTTTTTTTATATTCTGTCGAAAAAACCGGTCGAAGCTGAGTTATGGCTATTGAATTTTTTCAGAGAAATGAAGACTTTGTTACTATTTTAGCTGAGAAAAATCTTATACATTAATTTCGAGTGAGGGAGAGGGTCGGTAGGTCGTTCGCCATAGAAAATTTTTACCAGTTGGCAGTCTACACTTCTCTGGTAGTGGAATTACAATTGGCATGCACAGTTTATGATTACACTGCCACAGCTTGGTTTATTAGGGGCTATAGAGAGAGACCTACAGTACCGTTTAAAAGTATATCAACTTTTGGTTTTTTCAACACAAATTCTTTCAACCTCAACCAAAATTAAGAAAACTTCCAGGGGTGATTTTTTCGCTCTCAATTTACACTTAATTTCATGCTCATAGAGTTGTAAAAGTTTGCAATTAGTGATTTAATACTTATTTATCGAAATGTGCAAAAATCACGATTTTTACCGCAAGAACTAAATAATTTAAACTAACCAGAACAGACAAATTTCAAAAACAAACTGCTCAATATGTTGTCGCACATCCCTTCGCATCTATTACAGCCTGACAGCGACGCGGCATCGAGTTAATTAGGTTGTCTATGAGGGATATCAGGATGCTCTTCCAAGCAGCCTCAATCTGCTGGAATTTGACGGACAGATTCGATGCGTGCACGGTCCTGAGCATTTTTCCCCTCGTACCAGAGGTGCTCGATTATGTTCGAGTAGGGGGCTCTGATTAGGCCAGTGAAGAGCCCCGACTTGACATCGAGCGAACCACTCCGACACGAGGCGAGACGAGTGTTATGGGTCGTTATCCTGTTGGAGAACGAACGAACTATCCATCGAATGCTGCGCGTAGGGTCTCATCGTGTTCTCAACGATTTCTCGGTAAGCGGCTGCGTCCAACCTACCTTGAATTCGAACCAGAGGTCCAGGACCAGCCGGTCCGACACATCATCAGAGAAACACGGAGACGCCGCCATGTTTCACCGTTGGAATATGGTAGTGGGGATCAAAAAACTTGCCTGGAGGACGTTGAATGAACTGTACACCGGAAGTACCGCACAAATAGTAACGTGATTCGTCACTCCACAGTACTCTACGCCACTGCATAGGCGTCCAGTTGAAATGAGACTTAGCCCAAGCTACACGCGCCTTTTTGTTTTTCGCGGAAATAAACCGCTTCCGCGCCGGTCGCCTTCCATTCAACCCAGCTTTCCGTAGACGGAGTTTTATGGTGCTCAGCGATGGCATGGATACTCCTGGAGATGATACAACTCTAGCGACGCCGGCAGCAGTCCGCCTTGGGTCGGCAAGAGAGGCCCGAATGATGTTCAAGTCCACAACGCGCGTTATACAGCGAGGGCGGCCCGTCCTTGCTGGCTTAGAAATGCCTGAAAGTGCAAAGTAGACAACCTGAAACTTAAAACGAAATTTTGTCTCACCTCCTCGGATATGTACACGCTTCAATAGACTCGAGACGGCTGATTTTGTAATGGAAAACTGCCTAACGAACTGTATTTGTGTTGAGCTCTGCTGGTGCCCCTTCACGATGGCATCCTGGATAAGCAACAACATGTCGCGTACTCCGAGACGTTTACCCATTATTCTGTAACATTATTAAACATTACAACCGAAAAACAACAGAAAAAGTAATGAAAATAAAAATTGCAAAAATGTCAATTACGGCAAAAGATGAAATTTGTGGTTTGCATTGGGAGACGTTTATTAAATAGCACCGAACTGTGAAATACACTTGCACACAAATTTTTCTATCAAACCTGAAAGTTTCATAAATTATGGTTGAGGTTGAATAAAGTTGTGTTGAAAAAACCAAAAGTTGATATACTTTTGAACGGTACTGTATAACCGAATTGTTCAAAAGCCCTGTTAAGAATTTTGAAAACCGACCGTTCTTTGAGCAATGGTGTCTAGAAGAATGACTAGTTATCTCTTTCTCGCCTTTTACCTTCAACTCGCTTCTCATTATTACAGACTCCCCAGTTCGAATAGCGCTCGAAAATTTTCACTCTAGGCCTTTGGAGAACTTTGAGGATTTGAACCAAGTTATTCAAGACGAGAAGCTCAATTCGTGATTTTTGCAGATTCGAGCGGATGTGATGAGTCAATTGAAACAGGACACGACTCTGGAGACGGCCCTCAACCCTTATGCCTATCGAAGGACCAAGAGGCAGTCACTCAGGGAGGCCAGAGTCACCGAGAAGTTGGAGAAGCAGCAGAAGATGGAACAGGAGAAGAAGAGGCGCCAGCGACACAATGACATGCTCAATGCGATCCTTGCACATGGCAAGGCCTTCAAGGAGTTCCACAGGTCAGACTTTGGTAGAGCAAAAATTCGATGATTAGGTTTAGCATGGTATTTATCCAACTACGGGTAAAGTCTGTGCGCAAATTTATGCACTGGCCGCAAGGCTAGTTATAAGAATGATCTGTTTTTTCATACCACATGCAGGGTCTTTCCCAAAACGAGCCGTTCTCACACAAATTGTATTTAAGTCTATGCGCTTCTTCTGTGTGTTTCAATATCAACCTTGTGGCCGGCCAAAAAGTCTACAGTACTTGAAGACTTTGGTTGTTTAAAAGAGCACCTCTTGAGAGGGACTGAGCGAGGAGAATTGAGTGAATGAAGCTAGTTCAGGAACAATCTGCTGACGGTAGGAAAGATGAGGAAAGCTGTCACGACGTGGCATCAGAACAGCGAGAGGGAGCGGAAGAAAGAGGATATGAAGAATGAGAAGCTTAGGATGCAGAAGCTCATGCTGGAGGACGAGGAAGGATACAGGCAGCTTCTGGATGAAAAGAAGGTCTGCCGCAAATTCTAGCCGATTGGCTGCACGTTCTAGCTGAGTTGCTGAAAGTTCTATCTAGTTGGCTGCAAGTTTTAGCTGAATAGCAGCAAGTTCTAACTAGTTCGCTGCAAGTTCCAGCTAAATTGCTGCAAGTTCGAGCTGATTAGCTACAATTTCTAGCAGATTGGCTGCAAGTTCTACCTGAATAGCTGCGTAATTCTGCTTGTTGGCTGCAAATTCTTGCTGACTGGGTGTGATTTATAGTCGTGTTGACCCGAAATCTCGCTTTTCGGATTTAAGCTCTAGCAGATTTGGTGCAATTTCTAAAGAATTAACTGCAAAGTTTACGGTAATTCAGTCTTTGAGTTCTTCGCGGATTGTTTGTTGCTGTGACGTCGAAAGATGCGCTCGTTTTGCAGGATAAGCGGCTGGTGTTCCTTCTGCAGCAGACGGATGAGTATGTGGAGAGTCTGACTGGACTGGTAAGGCAGCACCAGCAGACCGAGAAGAAAAGGAAGAGGGAGGAGAGAAAGATGCAAAAGCAGGACGAGAAAGGTATCTTCGTCCGAAAACATGTCATGACGTGTCATGTAACCTGTCATGATGTGGCTAGATCGCCAAAGAGTAAAGATGCAACGGATTTGTACTATGAATATAGAGTTTAATAGAGACACTCAAATTTAAAGTAGATTTTCATGATGTGAGTCTTACATGATTGAATGTATATTTATCTACTCAATTTATATATCTACTTAATTCAGTGCATTTTTGTGAATTTTGACTTATGAGTTGATGTTTTCTTTTTGAAGTCGAAGAGTGAATTCTTCTCAAAGCTGCAGATGAAGGGATGCACCTCCATATCAGAGAACAAGCAACCGGAAGGATTCTGCCACCCGATGAGGCACCGAATACAGAGGAATTGGACGCTTGGATGGAAGCAAATCCTGGTTATGAAGTCAGATCGTGAGAACACTTTCTGGATGTGACCTGTAATCGATATGTTCTGAATTCTTCTGATATGTTAAGTATCCTTCACTTGATACAATTGTAACTTCTTGGTGAGATATGAAATTGAACACCACGCCTGAAAGTGGAACACCCTTAAGCAATCATGGGCCCTTGTGTTCACCGCGATAGATTCCAGTGATTGGGCTGAGAAAGAGGACCGATCAGTTGGGTTCTGATGTAGTGAGGGAAGCGGTCGAGAATTGGAAGTTCTTTTTTGACCCTCGAACTGGATTGCATCTGGATCAGGCTGTTTATTAATACCAGCCCAATAATGGTGTCGATCAAAAAATGAATCAATAGATGATGGCAGACTTAGGAGAGATACCGATAGCGTGTGTAAAAGTAGTGAAAGCATACGAACAATAACCAGAAAGAGCATAGATTTGGGCCCATATTTAAACCGCAGTGTGGGTGAGAGAAACTTTAATGGATTTCAGTTGATATCTCGGGATGAATGTAGTGATGACTCGGAAGAATCTGATGCCGAAGACGAGCCAGTCAGACAAGAGAGCGAGAAGAAGGACGAGGAATACGAAGGGCTCACCGAAGAGCAGAAGGCCAAACTCGTCCTTGATAAGGTTACTGCTGGTTTCAAGGTCTTGCACCGCAGGAGAATCGGTTTTATTTATTTTATTATTGAAATACATTTTGCAATGTAACAACACGCCATAAATGATGATTGATGTTGGATGTTGAATGAGCGCTCATCTTAGATAAAAATCGGTCTAAAAAGTTAGCTAGTCTTTCTGTTTTAATTTGGAGCTCTGCAGGCAAGAAACGAGGAAGACGAGTACGACGCAAAGAATAGGAAGCAGATGGAATCTTACTACGCCACTGCGCACAGAATCAAGGAGAAGATCGTGCAGCAACACTCCACGATGGGAGGCGGAGATCCTACTCTGCTGCTAAAGCCTTACCAGATCCGAGGCCTGGAGTGGATGGTCTCCCTCTACAACAACAATCTGAATGGGATCCTGGCCGATGAGATGGGACTGGGGAAAACGATCCAGACAATTTCCCTAGTGACCTACCTCATGGAGGTCAAGCAGAACAACGGGCCGTACCTCATCATCGTCCCTCTCTCCACTATTTCCAACTGGGCACTCGAACTGGAGAAGTGGGCGCCGCACGTTGTCAAAATCATCTACAAGGGAACCAAGGTTGGGCTTTTTCAACCAGGACATTTTGAAGTAGTTGCTCTGTGCAGATAATCTTCTGCGAGTTAGTGGAGGTTAAGCATGATGGCAGTGCGCCTGATTTTTATAAATTGTGTTCTGGCAGCGATCCCTAGCGGGCAGATTCGTGTAATCGAAAAATTGCGATAGGTTTTGTTCTCATCCTTGCTGTAAAACAACTAGGAACTAGCCAGGGAGCAGTGCATGGTCCTAATCTCAAAACACACGGCGGAATAAGAACAATTATCTTCCAGCCGAGATAGTCACTTGGAGATCCGAAATAGATGTATGTATATCTTTTTGATGATAATAATTAGATTAGTGAG
This sequence comes from Allodiplogaster pararmata, assembly GCA_964056735.1. Lineage (NCBI taxonomy): Eukaryota > Metazoa > Nematoda > Chromadorea > Rhabditida > Diplogasteridae > Allodiplogaster > Allodiplogaster pararmata. The sequence continues at coordinate 13,673,382 of OZ057405.1, forward strand.
ATGAAACATGGGTTAAATGCTCATTTTGATCAAATCGCGTATCCTTGATCAGATTCAGTGAGAAAAAGGACCTTTTGTTGATAGAGTGCGATATTGTACAAGGTAAGATAGTTTTGTATCCCGATATGAATATTCATAACAAGTTCTGATTCTTAGTAAATAATCTTCCTCGCGCTTGTTACGCGCTCCCCTGAGATGCAGGTCAGACCTATCCTGGTAGAATTAGTGGCTGCGCACTAGATCACTGCTAGTGTGAATAGCAGCAGTGCGGAGAGCAGCAAGCTCTGATTCTTGGTATAGATCAATAAACGAGTCTGTTGAAGGACGCAAGGCGAGCAATGGACGCGCAGATCAAAAAGAATGCCTTCAACGTTCTCCTCACAACGTACGACTACGTCTTGAAGGAGAAGGCGATTCTTGGGAAGGTGCCTTTGTTATTCTTTAAGTTCCTTGGCGGATCTCTGTGTCCTTTTTTGGACGCATTAAAATCGCCAATTTGATCTACTTCAAGCTGAGAATGCAAGGATGCTTATTCAGATTCGTTGGAAGTACATGATCATCGATGAAGGCCATCGGCTGAAGAATCACAACTGCAAGCTGACACTCATGCTGAACGGCTTCTTCCGCGCCCAGCACAGACTTCTTCTCACAGGTTGAATCTTTGGTTCAAGTTCTGTTTTTAGAAAGTCATTGCTTATCCTTTCTTAATCAGTTTCATCCTATTAGAAGATTCACTTCTTTGGAAAAAAATCTTTTATTTCTACCGAGACTCTTTTTTTCCGGCACTTTCTTTAAATGGCACTTTCTTTCCCGCAGTACTTCCCAAAAGAGCTGACATTCAAGGAACGCCGCTGCAGAACAAGTTGCCAGAGTTGTGGGCGCTGCTGAACTTTCTACTGCCGTCAATCTTCTCCTCCTGTGGCACATTTGACTCCTGGTTCAATGCGCCTTTTGCGACCACAGGCGAGAAGGTTCTTTTTTACATACCATTAAAGCAATTGGAAATTCAGCATTAGTGGGATAAAGTGTTAGAGAAGTTGTAGGTTACAACTTGTAACCAACGGTATTCGCTGAATTTCTGATCAATTACAGGTGTAATAATGATTTCTGTACTAGTTATCAGTTATCGAGTGGATGAATAGGTCAGGGCAATACTACGAGACAAGGGTGGTATGTAATACATTTATAAGCGCCCTCGCGCTTGTCCCGCCTCGCGTCAGGGTACGCGTTCTCTTGAGATGTGGGAGAGACTTGTCCTGGTAGAACCAGGGGCTGCTCGCTGGGTCACTGCTAGTGTGAGTAGCAGCAGTGGAGAGAGATTCGTGCCAGAGCACTACCAGCATTTCTTAAACCCCTGGTTTGGGTGGACCTGTCCGAGGTGGGAGTCGAACTCAGGACTCTTCTCACAATAGTCGAACACACTACCATTATTCCATGCCCGGATAAAGCCTATGTATAATACAATTGTGTTGACGAATATGTGATTTAAGGTGGAACTGAATCAAGAAGAGACGATGCTCATTATTCGACGATTGCATAAGGTTCTTTTTCATCTTTTTACACTGATCAACTGTTGTTATAGGATAATGATATTGGTTGGATCTCTATTAAGTTGGGTGTCCGTTGTTATTGAAAAGCACAGGCTCGTGCCGCCGACGACAGGTCAGACGTGATCATTTAAACTCTTACGACCGGTCGGACTAGACCATTTGAACCCATTAAATTCGGACGTGACCATTTAAAGACCCTGCACTTTCAGGTCCTGCGACCGTTCCTGCTGCGAAGATTGAAGAAGGAAGTGGAGAGTCAACTGCCTGACAAGACGGAGTACGTCATCAAGTGTGACATGAGTGCCCTTCAGAGAGTTCTCTACAAGCACATGCAGAAGGGACTACTCATCGACTCCAAGCATGTCAGTTAGCCTGGATTGATCTCTCTCTCTCTCTTTCTCTCTCTCTCTCTCTCTCACACACACACACCCTCCCTTCTCTTTATCTCTCTAGCTCTAGTTATTTTTCTCTTTCTCTATCTCTCTGCCTCTTCTACTTCCCCCTCACTCTCTCCGCTATTTTCTCTCAATCTCTCCGCTATTTTTCTCTCACTCTCTTTCCTCCCTCTATTTTCTCTCCTCTATCTCCTTCTTTTTCTTTGACTGACTCCCTTTGAGAGTAACCAATAAAAAGTTCTGTTCCAGTCAGGAGGCCGTGCACTGATGAACACGGTGATCCATCTGCGCAAACTGTGTAACCATCCCTTCCTCTTCCATTCGGTAGAAGACTCCTGTAGGGCTGCCTGGAACCTCCCTGAGATCTCCGGGTACGGTATTTATGTGCCCGCTGATAGAGCTACGTCATTCCAATCTGTATCATTTGCAGTCAAGAGCTTTACCGAGTTGCCGGAAAGTTTGAGCTACTCGACCGGATTCTGCCAAAGATGCAGGCGACGAACCACAGGATTCTAATTTTCTGTCAAATGACTTCTTGCATGACGATTCTCGAGGATTACTTCACTTTTAGAAGTCAGTTGCAACGCTGAATCAATTACTTTTGAGAAAGAATTTGTCAATTGAGTCATTAGAATACAAGAGAATGTCACAGGATGGCGTTATCTACGTCTGGACGGCTCAACGAAGCCGGACGAGAGAGGAGAGCTCCTGGCACAGTACAACGCTCCCAACAGCGACTACTGGCTGTTCATGCTGTCCACCAGGGCGGGCGGACTCGGCCTGAATTTGCAGACTGCCGATACTGTCATCATCTTTGACTCCGACTGGAATCCGCATCAGGTGAGAAAACCAAGACACCTCGTTGTTACCCCAGAGGTCACATACTTCTGGATAGTGTGGTTACTCTTTTCTTCTACACTCGCAACATAATAGGTTATCTTGAAATAGACATGAACACCACCATTTGACAGAAATCAATAACCAAATGTTTGCATACATCAGGGTTTTTTCTTACACCCGCACTGCGAGTGAAATTAATTCGCGAATCCATGCGCTATATAGAAAGGCTAGTTATACGAGTTCTATATTTGTTCTCTAATTTTTATGACACGTTTTCGGTCTCTCATGGTAAGTCTTTTTGATCTACACACTTTTTTGTCGTGTGCTAAGAAACAAAGTGTCATGGATCATCTAAATGACACTTGCCCTGAATTGCCTGGCACAAATGGGAAATCGTGAATGGCAAATGATGAATGACAGGACATGCAAGCGCAAGATCGGGCGCACAGAATCGGTCAGAAGCGAGAAGTTCGCGTGCTCCGATTGATCACAGCCAACTCGGTGGAGGAGAAGATCCTAGCAGCTGCCAGGTGAGTCTGGGAAGAGGGTACTAAGGAAGTGCTCACTTGGTTCTCTCTCTCTCTCTTTCTCTCTCCTTCAGATTATATGATTGACTGCAGGTACAAGCTGAATGTGGACGAAAAAGTCATCCAAGCAGGAAAATTCGACCAGAGATCAACTGGCGCAGAACGAAGGCAAATGCTGGAGCAGATCATCAGGTCAATCAGAAAAATTAACTTTTTAGAAATCTAGGGTGCCAACTAGTATTTACTCTCTGTGAATAGTTATTGCTTTTCCAGATACTTGTTGAGAAGCGGTTTATGGCTAGAATTGATCAGTTCTTAGAATTGATCAGATAAATTCAGATTCGGCAAGCTTGTGGTTGAAATAGTCTTGAAACAAAAATTCAGCCGAGCTCGTACCCAGGAAGCTCTTATCCTAGACCTCAAAGTCATGTGAGCGCTCATAAAAATAATCTGAGCAATTCTAAGCGCTGATCAAGTCAAGCCATAGGGTAAATATAAACATATATATATATATATATATACAGTACCGCCCGAAATGTTATCATATATAGATTATTGAACATAACTTTTTTTGTAAAAAAAACCGAATGAAGCTCAAGTTTTCAGATTATTTTACTTGTATTCCGATGTCCAACAGTTCGAACAATGACTTGAAACAGAAATCGTATGAACTAAGTTTAAAAAACAACAAAAAAATCATGGAGAAAAAAACTGAAAAATAGAATGTATACCAATTTCGATGTATCTCCTGGAGATAATCAATAATTTCCTCCAAAAGTTGTCCGGTACGGTACAGATGCCCAAAAAAACTTCTGTGAAAATTTGAGCTCTGAATGTTATCTTTGAAAAAAGTAATGTTCAATAATCTATATATGATAACATTTCGGGCGGTACTGTATATATATATATATAATTTCATATCTAAATCTTACGATGCAATTATGAGCATAACAATCAGCTAAAACGAACATGTAACAGAAGACACATGAAAAAAACATCAATATGATAAGATGCGTTTCCGTGAATCCAACTTCAACAGTAAAATATCCCCTCGAGATTTCGGATGCATTTGTTGGACGTATACCTGGTACATATGAATGGGTTGACTCGAAGAAAGACAACTGACTCTCTCTCTCTCTTTTCTAATCGTTTCTGCTGGGTTCAGCGCAGAAGCGGACGAAGACGATGAAGACGAGATTCCAGACGACGAGATGATCAACCAACTAATAGCCAGGAGTGAGGAGGAGTTCAATCTCTTTCAGGTTATCTCAGTCTATTCATACTAGATCGAAAATTTGGACCTCACTACAATTCAAAATACACTTTTTGAAGGTTTCTCGTTATATATTTTTTAAACAGAAAATTCGTATTTGAAAAGCAAAACTAGGTTATGATGTGTGTATTCTCATAGAAAGAAATTAATGAGTCATCTTCAGTCAATGGATATCGATCGGAGAAGAGAAGAAGCTAGTCAGTTGCATCGGCAGCCAAGACTCATGGAAGACTCCGAGATTCCACCAGACATTACCAAGTTCGTTTGAAAAGAAAGAGTCCTGTTTATCTATTTCTCCGTTAAAAGTCTTTTAAAAAATCGCACGAAAGTGTCTTTTGTTGTGGAGGACGAGAAGCTCTCTGGAACTTTTCATCGTAGACCCACGGCAATTGTCATCAGATTCTCAAGCAGAAGACTCTTTTGTTGTGGAGGACGAGAAGCTCTCTGGAACTTTTCATCGTAGACCCACGGCAATTGTCATCAGATTCTCAAGCAGAAGACTCTTTTGTTGTGGAGGACGAGAAGCTCTCTGGAACTTTTCATCGTAGACCCACGGCAATTGTCATCAGATTCTCAAGCAGAAGACTTGAATACATGGAATAGAAAAAAGAATGAAACATCTTCCCCGACCATTGAGTGGGTTTGAATGCCGTTACTGCGTAACTCAAAACTTGAAGTTCTGCTTTTTTCAAACGTCTGTGGAACGTTCAAACTTTACCTAGAGTTTCTATTAGGACCTGATTCTGTAGATGTCATGGATAAAAACACTTCGAAGCTGTAAAACTGATTGAAGGGCTTCGGACGATTTCGCTGCAATGGAGAAAGCGGCGGAAGAAGACGCCGCGAGCGGAATGGGTGCGTACAGACAGGAAGTAAGCGGGCGCAGAAAGAGGAAGGAGGTTGGTTGCTTGGTTCAATTAGCCAATTTTGACCAAAGAAAAGCCTCGATTAGAGTGTACAGGAGGTCCTGTTCTCAGCCCCAGCGAGCCCATGGCTGGACGGAGACAAACAGAGACTTATAATCGCCTCAATAGTGTTGAATAGGTCTTCAAGAAAGCAAATATATGGATTGAAAACCCGTTTCTCTCATTAGGGATTCAAAAATGACCAATGGTTTAACCACTTTACGACTGTTACTTTTGTTCCTACAAGACTACATAAAGAATCCAGAATATTTCATTAAGGTGGATTACTCGGCGGATTTGATGAGCGACAGAGACTGGCTGAAATCAATCGATGAAGTGGTCGATGACGACGAAGAAATGGAGGAAGAGGTCAGCCAGAGCACGAGCAGGAAGAGCAAAGGGGTCGGTCGTGGAGGGAAGAGACGCAGAGGAGAGGAGGACGACCTCGAGGATGCAATGCCCAAGAAGAAGAAGAAGGCCACTCCCGAACTCATTGCGCATCTCAACACGGTTAGACTGCTTCGGATTTTGAGATCGGTGGGCATTAAGGAGAGATTATGGTATAATCTGGTCAAGATAAGTCATGAAAGAGGGTAGTCATGAAAGTCATGAAAGAGGGTAAAAATGAGGCAGGAGAGGATGATTCGATCGTCCGAAGATGTAGGACAACATTCAATTAGTGTACCTTAAAGAGATTCTGTAGGTGAGAACAGCTAAAAAAGATGATGATCATAAGATTTAACCTTTACATGAAAGGTTCATTGTAAATGAAAGTAATGATGTTGAAGGTGTGGGAGAAGATGGTCACCTTCGAGACTCAAGATGGTAAAGACATCGCCGCCCCATTCGTGCAGTTGCCTTCCAAGAAGGAGCTACCAGACTATTATGACGTCATCCAAGATCCAATGGACTTCAACAAAATAAGGAAGAAAATCAACAGTGGGAGGTAGCATCATCCCTTTGACAGCAATAAGAACGGATTTGAATTTTCACTCAAAACCTGAGTCATTGGCTAGTTGCATCTGTTTTCAGGTATTCCTCGGTCGAAGATATGGGTAGAGATGTCAAATTACTCTGTCATAACGCGAGGGTGGGTCACTTACGCCTTTTATAAGATTTTTATGTGCCCTTGATTACTTTTCATCTTCGATTCCCTTGAATTAATTTTTGGATTAATTTTGTTCCAGTAATTCTCTCCCATCATCTTAAATTTTTTTCATTGCAATACTTTCCTGAGAAGAGTATTTCAATTGCAGACCTACAACGTGGAAGACAGTGAGATCTACAACGACTCTCTCCTGGTAGAGGAAGTGTGGAAGAGACTCACTGGAAGTGTGAAGAAAGAGAGGAGAGACAGAGAAGAGAGAGATGAGAAAGGAGAGGAAGGTAAAGAGAGAGCAGACAGCAAGGAGAAGAAAGAGTCGAAAGGAGAAAAGAAAGAGGACATGAAAGAAGAGAAGAAGGAAAAAGAAGATAAGAAAGAGAAGGATGATGATAAGGAAGAGAAGAAAGAGAAAGAAAAGAAGAGGGAGAAAGAGTCAAAAGAGAGGGATGATGAGGAGAGCAGAGAGTCTGTGGCCAGCACCAGCAGAGCCAGCCGGCATAGGAGTATCTCCGAGGAGAAGGTGGGAAGCTCTCATTCCCTAACCTCAACGCAGCCAAGTAGCCTGAAGGCAATTCATACCCCGGGAGATCAGTCACCCCCATCTTCCTTCCCTCTGTCAAGGTCCCGGGAGTTCAGTCATTTTCTAAACCATTTTTGATATAGAGTTTCCGGGAGTTCAATCATCCCCTCTACCCTTTGTTTAATGCCCGGAAGTAGAGTAATTTCTTTCAATTCTACCCCTGCTGTCAAGGTTTTCCATAAAAGATACTCTGTCTTTGAAGGAATCCTCTTCCTCCACGCCCTCTTCTCGGAAAGGTCGTAAAGTGGCGCACGGTGGTCGCGGCAATTCCCGTAAGGTGGAGTCAGAAGACGACTCTGAATGAAGCCCACTCCCCTTTTCCATTAATTTATATGAACCCGGCGGTGTTTGATAGCTTCATTCATACATTGTACGATAACCACATCCAGTAGAGTTCAATGTCGATATATCGGTACATTCTCCGTCCAATGAGGAAATTTGAAAACTATCCGTCCAATGAGGAAAACTCTTTAATGAATTTGAATTTTTGTTTGATGTTCGCGTAGAATTTTACCTTGTATGCGTCTTTTCGTATTGTAATCTCAACTTTGGAAATTATTAGAGCTTCGAAAACATGTTTCTATTTCGCGGAAGTTTTAAGATTTTCCTTTGTTTAAACGATTGTATGTATATGTAAAAATGTATGAAGATGACAGCAATTGATTATACAAAACTTTCATTCACCCAAGAAAACAACAAAAAATTCTGCTCCTTCAACAGAGTTATATATTATATTATCAACAATACATTGAATCCCAGTCTCGCGGAAGTAAACAAACTCACAGAAGATCGATATGTCTAAGCATTCCCATTAAACCCCGCTAAAAGAGCTCAAGAGTACAGCGTTCTTCTCTTCTCCACTTGTGGTGTCTTTGTTCTGTCGATTGCAGCGTCCAGGAACCTGGCAATGGTCATGGCGGTGGTGGACCCAGCTATCAGCTCCTTCCTGCAGTCCAGTTCTACTCTGGTCACTCCACTCAGCAAAGCTACCTGCAATCAGGGGTCCATGAGTGCATCCGAGCACGAGATGGAGGATCGCAGAAGTCGGGGGAGCCTTTTGCGACCTGCCGGCTGCGAGATAATCTAGCTCCTTTGAGTTGAAAGTTTTCATGTTAGCGTCTTCTCTTGAAACCGGAAGTAATATTGAGCAAAGTACGAAGCAGAGTTTCAACCCGGCTATTTGTCCCCCTTGACGACTTGGTCTCTTGAAGGAGCCAGGAAGAAACCTTAGCATTTTTTGATTGGAAAGTTTTCAGAAGGGTTAGATCATGAGCGCAACGAACCCTACTCCGGTCCTGAGAGTGCTCCGATTTGGCCTTGCTCCTGTCTGGTGCTAAATCCAATTTGGTGCCGACGACAAGTATCGGCACATTCGAGGACTCAATGTCTGCAATGAGCGAGTGGAGAGAGTAGGAGGAGTGCACTCGGCGATCTCCGTTCACCAGACTCAGCCACTGTCCAAGGTTGACCTCGCTCTTGCTGTTCGTCAGATCGTGGACGAGGATGACTCCCGCAGCGGAGTCTAGGAATACGGTAGAAGCGGGCCGGTGGGCCGCCGCTCCGCCTACATCCCAGAGCTCCAGCTGCTCAGGGCGCTGCTCAGCAGAGCCCGCGCGGTAGTCGTGCCATGCAATCGTCACCGCCGCGCCAACGGTCGATTCATGTTGAGAGAAGGCTCTGGAACTCGGCTGATGTTCTAAACAAGCTTTTCTCAATTAATAATTTTGAAGGGAGATAGTTGTTATGCTTCTTTTCAAATTTCATCACAGTCTTTATTTAAAATCTGAGGGTTCATACTTCAAAAACTTCATCTTAAAGACTTTTCATCTAAAATTAAACTCTTTTCCCTGGAAAATCTTCATATCTTCTCGCTTAATTTGTAAAACGCACTGCGGGTGAAATTCGTACGTTAAAAAATTTCGAGACAAGTTTCTCGGTCTGTATGAAATTTCTTTTTTTTCCATTGCAATGACCCCGTCTCTCCTCAAAAATCCTGCTATTTACCTAATCATCTATCACTTTAATATAAAAAATTTTGCGATTGGTGATAAGTAACCTGTCCTTCAATTCCGTAACTGGGTCTGTCGCCAAGGGTCTGTCTTAGGTCCACTCTTTTTTCTTCTTTACATAAAAGATCTACAGAAATGAACATCATTTTTGGTGACCATCATCTTCAGCAATGCTTAGATGCTCTTGTCGACTGGTTTATAAAGCAGGGACTCTTTATCTCTACCACTAATACGGTATTCATGCGGGTAGGACAAGCCCACCCTTCTTGCAAGTTGATCCTTTCTGATTCTGAACTGCCTGAAGTTTATTCTTTCCGTGACTTGGGCTTAGTATACGATTACGAATTGAGCTTTAAATATCATATCTTTAACATTTACTTTTCTGATCTTACGCTCTTTCCAAAAACGAAACAAACATCTTCTAATTAGTCTGTTCAATACATACGCCAGACCCATCTTAGAAATCGGAGTCCTATCGACATCTCTTCTATTGAAAAATAGAGTAAGTTGAAAGGTTCAGTCGCCTATTTTTTTTCAAAATTCACTCGCCTAATTTTTAAACGTTCGCAATATATACCATCTTATGAACAACGACTAGAAATTCTGAACGGACGGACTCTATATTCACCTAGAAAAGCCATAAATTTGCAATTTATCTACAAAGCTGTTTTCGGTAACCTAAAGATATCAAAAATCTTTCTCAAATTCGCATCCAGAAATCGTTTCACTAGAGGTCATAGATTCAAATTGCTTTTATTGGTCTGTAAAAAAATAAGCTCAAGAACTTTCTACCATATCGAGACGAAACAATGTGGAATGAGCTACCCGAGTCATTTTCAACTGCATATATTTAGCTTAAGTATTCGCTGGAAGCCTCGATAACTAATTGACTCAAATTATTGGACCCCTTCTATCAGAAGGGGCCACCTTCATCCGACCCCTTCCATCAGAAGGGGCCACCTTCATCCGACCCCTTCCATCAGAAGGAGCCACCTACATCCGACCCCTTCCATCAGAAGGGGCCACCTTCATCCGACCCCTTCCATCAGAAGGGGCCACCTTCATCCGACCCCTTCCATCAGAAGGGGCCACCTACATCCGACCCCTTCCATCAGAAGGGGCCACCTTCATCCGACCCCTTCCATCAGAAGGGGCCACCTTCATCCGACCCCTTCCATCAGAAGGAGCCACCTTCATCCCCACCTCCGACATTCGCTGTCGTATGTGACCGCATCTTAAACCATGTGCGAAGGACAAGAAAACTTCAAATGAAGCAGTCCAATACCTCCCCTTGTTCTCACCTCACCCCCTGGTAGACAAAAACTGGTACACAAAAATACTTTTCACCTTGAAAACAATCATGAACCCATCTAAATACACAGCTTGTGCTTTATACTCAGAAAGCAGATGCCAAATTCAATAAGCAAAAGTTTCAGAATTACAATCCAAAAGATGATAAACTTCTTAGCCAACGTTGCCACGAGTGTGCTCTTGCCAACGCCGCTCTCGCCCAGCACAACGAGCTGAAATCTGACCGAGTCTTCGCTAGAGATACGGTATATGCCGCATTCTGTCACCCAGGCTATTCACTGATTCACTCTCTATACATCATACTTGAGACTAGTAATCCTTGCGGTGCGGAATTACGACGGTGTATGAGCTAGATATATGTAGCTATAATATTATATTGTATTCGGTGTATTGGTAACGATCTTCAAGCCCCGGGTAGGCAACGGAGGTTCGGTCCCGGCCGAGTGCCATTTTTGCCCGTTCGGTGGATTTCTTACATATATAAAGATGTTATATGTAATAATACAGTAATAAAACTTCTTTGAGATGAATAGCAATAACCTATTCAGTTCAGAAAGCCAACCTTTGTTGACTTTACTGTCATTGCTCAATTAGAGGCCAAAGCTTCTTAGGCCGGTTTTTAGGTAGTCGATGAAAGTAGCTTGGGTGTCTCCTTCGTCACTCTCAATTGAAGGGAGCACGACGCACACTCGAACACCCCCTCGTCGACGATGTTGCTCAACTGTGAAATATTTTTATTCATTCGTTCTTTGTTATTGTTATCATTATTATTCTTTATTCCACGCACACATGATATTGAAACAATAATTTTTTTTAAAAATTATGGACTATCCTTCTAGTGTCGGTATATGTAAGAATTAACGTGTTGTTGTAAAATTCAAAAAAAAACATGACTTTTTTTCAAAAACAAACATGACTTTTTTTCAAAAACAAACATGACTTTTTTTCAAAAACAAACATGACTTTTTTTTCTCACTTTCAATTCTCGGTCGGGTTAACTTGCTTCTTTGGCTCTTCTTGTAAGAGTTTCAGTTGTAAGTCACGGTGAGGCAAATTTGAATTTCTAGATAGGCAAGGTCCAACCTTATTAATGTCAATGGTTTTACTAGATGATCACTGATGGCGAGAAAGTTCTTTGCAGTAATTTTGCTTGAACAAGTTTTCAGCATTTGAAAAATGTTTTTTTTTTGTTGTTTATTTCAACTTTCTCGCTAACCAATTGGAGAATGGAGGAAAGAAAAAGCGAAATTAGCTTAAACCTCTTCTTGAGTAATAAAGAAGCAGTCGCCACAACGGCAGCTCTCTTCTAAATCTTCCGTGTCTTCTCTCACCTGATGATTCATAAGAGATTTGTTTTTCATCATTGAACTCAAAATCATTATATTATATAAGACGGTGCTGGGAATTTAGTTTGGCAATTCGTGTTGTTTCGGTGTCTGTGGCGAGTTTTTAAACATGGCGGTAAACAAACTCGTTTATCCGTTAATTACACAGAGGATTCGAAAAAGTAACAAATTTGGTCAAGGGATGAGCATTGTAGCATGACGAAATTAGAACCATTCGAAATTCGTCAAGTGATGAGCAATATCACATCGCAAAACTCGAACAGTTCGAGTTCCGTCAGGCAAGATTCGCGATTTGGTTACTCTTGTGTTTCATATTTGATTGTTTATTGTGCCAGAAGTGATGAAATAAAAAATATTATTTTTAAAAAAGATTCCACAAATTCACAAAGAAATGGCGAGAAGTTTCGATGAATTTTACGATAAACTTGCCACAGACACCGAAAAAACACGAATTGTCAAACTAAATTCCCAGCACCGTCTTACATAGAAAACGCATTCCGCATACTTCAAAACTCGGAAAAACAGTGGAATACAACATAAACATCTGTGAAGAAAAAGCAAACCCTATACAATTTGAGAATTGCACCGGCTAAAGTGTATAATGCACGGGACGAGAGCCCACAGCTCGCTCTTGGTTAGACTCCAACCAGAATGTTCTCTACGATGCTGCCAGCGACAGACTGCAGTCTCTGCTCTCTGAGCCAGCGGTCGTACTTCTCCCTACTCTTTGCGTCCTTCAAAGAGCTCCAGATGAATGTCGCCAAAGACACTGCCTTAAACATCGCCGAATACTTCTCACAAGAACGAATAGATGAGGTTTGCTTGGAAGCACGAAAGAAAAAGTCTCGCAGAAAAAGGGATTACTTATAAAAAGAACCCAGAAACTATAATAATTTTTTCGAGAGAAGAGTTTTCAAGTAATTGTACAACCATTATAGCAGAACAAATACCGGTTATACTCCTCACCCAGAGTCCACAATGATACGTTTGAACTCCTCTACTCAACCCTTTTTATGAAGAACCCAACTAAATCCAACACTACCGATTTCATGTACTACTTTCTCGCTTCTTCAACATTAGGAGCACGAAAAAACAGGATTGGATGCATCGCGCTGCTTGCGTGATAAATGGCTTCCACCCAGAGGAACTGTTTGCGTTTAACCACACCCCCCTACCAGAGGTTTCATGGGTCATACTTCTGACTTATTTTTACATTAAAAAATTATTTTTACATTGAAAAACGCTTATGCTTAGGAAAACGTTTACGCTAACGAGGCCGTACGGCTTAGGCTAACGAGACCGTATAAAGAAAATACCACTCTTATCTGACCCAATTGAACCTCTGGTAGGGGGAGGTTGGTTAAACGCAAACAGTACCTACCCAGAGTATGTTGTTGTCTTGCCCATAGGTCCTGTCATACACAGAGTATCAAGGTCATCTTGCCCATACCCAGAGTATCAAGGTCATCTTGCCCATACCCAGAGTATCAAGGTCATCTTGCCCATACACAGAGTATCAAGGTCATCTTGCCCATACCCAGAGTATCAAGGTCATCTTGCCCATACCCAGAGTATCAAGGTCATCTTGCCCATACCCAGAGTATCAAGGTCATCTTGCCCATACCCAGAGTATCAAGGTCATCTTGCCCATACCCAGAGCATCAACAAAAAACAGTGTTAGTTTTCGGCATCAATATTAGACAGTACTCACAAAACATGACATTGACATTCTCAGTAGCGTCCTAGCGAACCGTAATTTTCTAACTTGTGGGTCTGGCTGTGCCGCCTTGTCTGGGTGAATTCTCCGCAGCAGATTATGATATGCTGCCTTGAGTTGTGAAGTGCTGGCTTGTTCGCAGCAGCCAAGTATCTCATAGAAAGAGCGCATTCCCTCTTTCCATTCTTCAAGTGGTTCAAATCGAGTCTTCATTTTTTGCGTAAATCAACTGATGCATATGATTGATGTAAATGAGAAAACTAATTCTTTAAATCCTGTTCGTCTCTCTCCATTATCCTTTTCGAAATTCGTAAGAAATTTTTTTAAAATGAACGCGGGCCCTATGAAATAAGAGAATAGTCAAAAATTTAAAACTTAAAGTAAAATCCATTTCTCGAAAACTCGATTATACCTTTCCAAATCTCATAACACTCATTAAAACAACTCTTTCAGATTCAATCAGTTTATCATGTACATCATATAGTTCGCTACAACTGCTGAGTCCGAAAAAATTTCTATCAAGTAATTTACAATGATCACGGGGACTTGTCATCAAAAATATCAATCAATACAGCCTCACAAGAAATATTTATGAAAAAATAAGTATCAGTGAAAAAAGTACCTTATAACATGTTTCTATTCATAACTCATTTACTTTTTACAAGCAAATTAAATTCAAAAAATCAATTTTTTAAAATTCAATCTGGTAAGTCGATGGATGTTATTGGAGCGACCGCCCGGACTGGCCGATCTGCGTCCTCCAACAAAGGAGGAGGCGTGTTTTCATTCTGACTCCGCCCACTTTCAGCCATTCCCACTTTGTAGGAAACATTCGCGTATTGCCGTAGACAAGGACAAGTGTCTAGAACAAACGAGCAGAATGGGCGTCGGAGGGCGAACCTGAAGTTAAAAGAGGGTCTTGGCACGTTCAGCGAAGTACTCTAGGTGAGTAACACTCACCACCACACATTTCCTCCTCTGCTCGTGAAAGACATGAGAAGAAGACAGAAGAGTGAGACGTCAAGCGGGAGGACGACTAAAGAGAAAGAGAAGTCCTTAGAAGCAGAAGGGGCAGGCCATCGGGGAGCGTCCAACTTCCCCGTCAGTAGCACCAGCGACACCAGGGAGGGCACTACGAGCAGTGTGTGCAGAATGGCACCGTACCTTGAATACACACATTCTACCTATGACACAAGTGTTTATTATAATATTTGACTGCTCCTCTAAGCAAGCCATCGGTCACCAAAAGAGGTGAACTTTCTTTCGAACTCGTTACTTTGATTTTTGTCTCGCCATCAGGAGTTGAATAGTCATGTCTGGCGGGCCTCTGTTTTTCCAAAACCCTCATGTAAAACAACAAAATTTTTCGCGGGCCTTTGTTTTTTTATTATAAGGGGGGAAAATAGGGGGGACTCATAAGAATAAAAAAAATTTCCGCATTTGGGGGGCGTTTGTACCTTTTTATAAAAAACACTATAAAAAACCCTGCTCGCCAAATGACTTTCACATTACTTCTTCACCTATGTATAGCAAATCAGTGTAAACTCACACCGCATTTTCATCATTGTGAGGGTTTCTTCTCGCAATATTATTCATACTTTGCTCAAAGTTGAAACAATTTGCTTCATTAAAAAACAAAGACACATGTGATTGCGCCGATGTGCAGGAAGCAAATGACGAGAGCGGGCGAGTAGAACAGCCAGAATCAGGGCGTAGAGAACTCCCACGACCGAGAGGGAGAGCACTACCCAGAGGGGGATAAACACCACCGCCCAGCTCCAATCTACCTGAAAACAGAGAGATAGAAAGACATATAGAGAGAAAGAGAGATAGAAAGACATATAGAGAGAAAGAGAGGTAGAAATAGATATAATAAGAGACTAACAGATATTTTTCTCCGAATAACTTACTACTCCATAGACTGAAGCGATTTCAGATAACAAACTTCAGGCTCTTTCTACAACTCCTCAAAGCACTGTGGGTCACATAGTTCATCAGCACTTGAAAATTATGATAAAAAATACTGTTCTCCGAGCGGTGGAATCTGTAATCAATAATGAAAAGCTCTCCGTTTGCTGTTTTTTTATCGTCCTCGCTTCTAAACTCAAAGAGCGGACCTTTTTTGAACAATTACCATAAACATTTGTTCAACAATGGTGAAGACCATAGACTAAGTATGAAAAAAAAAAAAACCATGTAAAAACTAGAGAGAACAAGAGTGTGCCATGAAAAATAGATGAAACAGTACAAAGAGTGACTTGACTCATCGCAAGCTTTTTCGGAAAGCGCATAAATTTCACCCACAGTGTGGGTTAGAGAAACGTCCTTGGAATTGTAGACATAATTTTTAGTCAGGTTTCTAATATTAGTGTAAATTCCCTGAGGAAAGCAGTTGGGAATATTACGGTAGTGCATTGTACGTCAACCCCTTAACGAATCCATTCTATTCACCTGCTTGTCCAGTTTGAAGGCGACAAAGACGAACTCAATGACGTTCAAGGAAAAGAACAGCTCGAACTCAAAAGACTTCTCATGACGCACTGCCCCAGATAGAGACGAATATAGCCAGGCAGCATTGCAGGAAGAGGGGCGCAAACACTATAACCCATGGGGCAAGCACCGGGCTCTAAACAGGCTGTTTTTAGATGGAGAAGAATATATCCATGCAGCATTGCAGGAAGAGGGGCGCAAACACTATAACCCATGGGACAAGCACCGGGCTCTCCAGAGAACACTCGCCAGAGAACTGGTAGATCTAAAAGACTTCTCATGGAACCAACAGTAGATGTTGAAGCACTTATGAAAGCCTAAAGAGAAAAATAAAGAATACAATGGGGGGGAAAACTCTTATCATTTGTTGTTGTTTTTTTGCGATTGGGGGAACACTTAAATTTAACCCACAGTGCAGATGAGTAAACACTCTGGTCTAAAAGACATGATCACTGCGATTCAGTTTTGGGTATTTGTGGCAGGGCACCCGGAACCAGGGGTTAAATGGGTATTTGTGACAGGGCACCCGGAACCAGGGGTTAAATGGGTATTAGTGGCAGGGCACCCGGAACCAGGGGTTAAATGGGTATTTGTGGCAGGGCACCCGGAACCAGGGGTTAATGGGTATTTGTGGCAGGGCACCCGGTACCAGGGTTAAATGGAGCCGCCCAATTCGGGTTTACATGTATCCGCCGCTCAAAGTTTGAAGGAAAAAAAGAGAGGATGAAGGAAAAGGGTAAGAAAAGAGAGAGTTTTTGGTCAATAGTGTGTTTACATGTATTCGCCGACGGGACCGATCCGGTCACTATTTAACCTCTGCCCGGAACTTCAAACCTCGCTCTACAACTTGGGTGAAGTAGCATCAAATCGTCTCATCCAAATCAAATAATATTCAGTTGATTGTGCAGAATAGTCAGTAGTTAATAAGAAAGTTTTCTTTTCAAATAGTCTGACTTTTCCGACGGATAAACCTACCTATTTGAGAAAAAAACAGACTGTTGTGAGTTGCTGTGAAAACAGTGATGCGAATCGTTTTTCAGTGCTTAAAAAACTTTTTGCTGTTAAGATCAGGGGTTAAATATTTACCGGTCTAGCTACGTTGGCACATAAATGTTCGCGCCGAGAATGATCTCTTCTCCCTCCGTTTTGAATTACTTTTGCTCTACTTCTCTTATTGTCTTTCCACATTTTTTTTCCAACTCGCTCGGCGCGTGTATTATACCGGTTGTATTCAACGCCTGGTTTATATAGGCCAAGGTGGACTTCTCTCAAAAAAACTACAGCTGTTCGAGCAAGGCCTAGAATAATACCCAAGCGAGTCTTTTACAGTCTTGTCTCATTTTATCACCCAATCTATTTTCCTACTCGTACTTTCCCCTAGCTTTACTTACTCTATATCCTCAAGCTCACACCGCTGGATTACGTAGTTTTTTCTTCTTTGTTTTAAGACATACATGGGAAGCTTACCTATGTCGAAAATTCCGATCTTTCTCACTTGCTTTTGATGCTCAGCAGCAGCCAGAAGGTCGAGTTTGTGCGCTGCAAAGTATTCGAAGGAGAAGAGAAGCGCGTGCTGCACAGTCGTCAGCAGCATTCCGAGGAAGTCCGACCGGAGAGCTGTGTCTGATCTGCGCAGCAACACAGCAGTGTCTTGCATTTGGCCAGCCAGTGCCAAGAAATAGAAAACTTGAGGGTACTTTTTCGGTTCTTCGGGCTTTTGCGTCGCGGTCCGCGTCGCGGCCCTCGGCCTCGTTAGCTAAGCCGTACGGCCTCGTTAGCTAAGCCGTACGGCCTCGTTAGCTAAGCCGTACGGCCTCGTTAGCTAAGCCGTTCGGCCTCGTTGGCTAAGCCGTTCGGCCTCGTTAGCGTAAACTTTTCCTAAGCCTAAGCGTTTTTTTAATGTAAAAATTATTTTAATTCCACGGTTCAATCAGGTTTAAGCGACACGAAGGGGCCCGCGACGCGACCGCGACGCAAAAGCCCGATGAAACGAAAAAGTGCCACCTTGAGTTCATATCGAACTTATTTACTAACTCTACGTACCTAAGGTAAAATCAGACGATGTCTCAAAACAGGATTAAAAAAAACCTGACGAGATCACCCATTCTATGAACCGTTCGGGCAAAATTCTACGTCATTCAGAGACCAATTTGTTCAGAGAAAAAAAAGAAGTTATTTTGAGACCTCAGAGAGTCTAAAAACCTCTTTTCACAAACTCTAAACTTCATTATTCATCGCAACATTATTGAAGCTTTGAATCAGAGAAAAAAATCTACCATGAAAAGTCTGAGCCCAAGGCTCAAGGTGAAAAACTAACGGGGGTGGTGGTTGCAGAAAAAAGAAGATGAAGCCGATGAAAGCGCCCAAAAATGCGATTCCATTGCAGACGAAGAGCGGACCAAAGACCAACACACAACTGATGTTGATGTACGAATCCAATCGAAGAGCCAGCAGTATCACAAAGATAAGAACGCAAAGATATAGCACGAATCGACTGAAACACAGAGTTGAGCCCTCTCAATTGTACGCTTAAATCCCGTGAATTTCCCGTGTACATTGATGAGACTGAAATTGAACTGACGAAGCATTGAATCCTCTGAAGAGAACCCAAGAGACAGCACCAGCATAATCCTCACTCCCTTAGTTGCCAAAACAACTCATCCCGCCCTAACACCGTATAATACATCTCATTCCAACTCAGGAATACTCGTAACACAGCGGCAACTTTCTTGTATGCCATTCATGCATTTTAGTGTTACTCTATTAACTTGGTGCAACGAGTGCAGTTTGCCGAAAATTTCTCCATTTTTCTACATGAGGGATTTGCTTCGCGACCTTGAACCTTTACTCTGCGTTTAACAATTTATTTGGAGACAGAAATACGGCCTTTAACAAACTTCACCCCCTCACCCTTTCACCCGCGTCGCGGCTCACCTCATCCTCGCGTGCCTTTAACAAACTTCACCCCCTTTCTTTCTTGTTCTCTTTCTTTCTTTTTTTTCTCTTTCTTTTTTCTTACTCTTTCTTTTCTTTTCCTTTTTAAAAAAATTATCTTTATAAATTTTGGGGAAAGGAAAGGGGGGAGGGGGGTTTACCTAAGCAGGGAAGGGAGGGGGTCCTAAAGGGGGAAGGAAGAGGGCCCTACCTAAGCAAAGGGGGAGGGTTGGGCCCTAAGGGGGAGGGGAGGGGGAAGGGGGGGCCCTAAAGGGGGGAAGGGGGGCCTGAGGAGAAAGGGGGGAAGGGAGTTTTAATGAATAAAATCTCTTTCTGAGAAAAAATCTTTGGACGGCTGAAGTAGATTAAAGCCAACTTTTTACAAAGAGAGTAAGAGAACAAGAAAAAGGAAAGAGAAAAAATAAAAAAGAGAAAGAAAAAAGAATACTAATTAATTGAGCTAAGCCGTTTTTAAGTTGAGGTCGTGTTTTAGGTTCCGCTGACGCGAGGGTGAGGTGAGACGCGACGCGGGTGAAAGGGTGAGGGGGTGAAGTTTGTTAAAGGCCAGAAATACCGACTTCTTAATCATTGTAATTTGCACTCCGTCATAGATGTCATAAACACACGCACCTTTGACTTGAACAGAATTTCCGATCAAATGTTCGGGAGTAACGATGTTCAATTAAGTGTTTAATTTTTTATTTGCAATTACAACGAATGATACATAATTTGGTACTTTTTCGGTTCATCGGGTTTTTTCGTCGCGGTCGCGTCGCGGCCCTCGGCCTCGTTAGCTAAGCCGTTCGGCCTCGTTAGCGTAAACATTTCCTAAGCCTAAGCGTTTTTTAATGTAAAAATAATTTTAATTCCACGGTTCAGTCCGGTTTAAGCGACGCGAAGGGGGCCGCGACGCAAAAGCCCGATGAACCGAAAAAGTGCCCATAATTTCCCACAGCTAAAAAGGTATTCTACTATTTTATGTTTTCATGGCTCAACAGCAGGTTTTCATGGCTCTGTGATTCCAACATTGAACTTCTCTCTGTGGAAAATCTATATTTTTATGGCACTTTATGATACATTTTGAGCAAAACTTTTTTCTATAATGAGCAATCAACATTATATCGCTTACAGAAATATTTAAAAAAAAGAAAGGAAAACGGACTTGTGATATCAACTCAAAAATGCTTTATCATGCACTGTGGTCCTAGGAATCCAAAAGTAACATATAACCTAGAAGACAATATCATACCAACTACTTCATTAGTGAAAGATCTTGGCATTACATTTCAGGAAGATATCACATTCTCTAAACATATTGAACTAACCTCCCTAAAGTCCCAAAAATGTATAAACATGATCTTCAGAGCCTTTAAAACCAAATCAATTAAAGTTCTGCTCAGAATATACATCACATACATAAGACCCCTTATTGAATATGGGAGTGAGGTATGGTCCCCAGTAACTATCGGTCTCGTTAACTGCATAGAAAAAGTGCAAAGATCATTTACACGAAGGTTACTACAAAGGGCCGGATTACCCAAAATGAGTTATGTTGCTAGACTGAATTTTCTTTCCATCTCCTCGCTTGAATATAGAAGAAACATGGCCGATCTTGTGTTCATCCATAAATGTCTGCACGGAAATATTCAAGTAGATTACTCAAATATGTTTAAACTTTGCCCATCGCCTTATTCGCTGAGAGAATCGAATAACTACAGAATATGCTTGCCGTCTAAATATCAAAGCAGAACAAGCACTTGTGCCTCAAGAATGATTAATGTCTGGAATAAGTTACCTTGTTCTTTGGTTTCTACAAGCTCTTCTAGCATTTTTAGAAATGAACTTATCAAGCTTGATTGTGAGACCATTGTCACCAACTCTAGAATACATTTTTAATTCAAGTGCTTTGTTTCTTCAAATGTTTTGTTTCTGTTTCTCCTCTTTTTTTCCATTATATTTGTGTTCTCGGTTAGCTCTCGAATGATAAAGAGTGAGTTGAATTTTTGGAATTTCAAGTTATTATTGCGGATGAATAGTTCTTAATTGCTGATGAATAGTTCATAACTGAAGATACAAGCTTTGCTTTCTTTGCTTTTTTTGTGTGCTTTCCTATTTTCCTAAAATGAAATGTTCCTCATTGTTCTTGTCATATTTAGATCTCACTTTTCATAACCTTCACTGAATTCACTTTTCTTGTGACAGTGTCATCTGTTTCGTCACTTAACATTATGTTTTGTTTCAAGCGGAATAAAGAATTGAATTGAATTGTAAGATACTCGTAAAAGTGTGTCCTGGAAAAGTGATGGGTGGGAAAGTGATAAGAAAAAGCAGTGAATTTTAGAAGAATGAACAGTTTTCAGTAATTTTCATATCTTTTTATTTATAAAAACAATAAGTAGTCTAATAATAATAAAATTACTATATCAAAAGCGAAAGTTGGTGGGCATCACTTCAACAGCCTATAAACATTGCATTCACAAGTTGTCACTTTCTTCACTGGTTCCCTCCTCCTCTAAGTTGTGCGGTTCGTATTTGACCTTTTCCAAGTAGCTTAGCAAGCAGAATGGTTGGAATAGATGGCCATTTCCAGCATAAAACTTCGACTGGAACTCCACCCTGGAAATATTCAAATTTCTCTGCCCTCAAAGCAACCTCTCACCCATTCACTGAACCTTCAAACTGTTCTAATATAAACCAGGAGAGTGCATAAAACAGACACGTAAAATCTATGCGCTAGTTAATGCTCTATCAAAAACATCAATACGAAATCTCTGTTTCATGTAACTCTCTGACTCTAATCTATCGCTCTCAATCTGCGTCCCAAGTCAGCCTATCCCTGATACTCAGTCTGTTGATCTATACGCTTGTTGTGCGGGCTCTTTTGATCTATACGCTCTGTTGTGCGCGCTCTTTTGATCTATACGCTTGTTGACATACTGTAACAGACCAATGTAGCCTGAGAGCATGGAGGAACGCCGACAAGCCCTCCATAAGCACAAGAATCGTGATCGTCAGCAGAGCAAAGATGAAGAAACAGAAGAAAGTTGCCACACCCCCAATCAGATGATCGGTAGAGTAAGAGATTCCACTTACAAGAACCATGTGCCACAAGACCTCCGACAATTCTGAACACGTTGTAATTCGATTGATACCTCACCTGTTCTCAAGAAAACATGACAATTCGTACCGCAACTAAATTTCGCAATCGAAATTTTACCATACCTGTACTTCTTATTCAATGAAATCTCAGTGAAATAACTGTTTCTTCATCAACATTTTCACAAATGCGATATTTTGAACCTCGATCTAGAATTTGACGAAGAAATGCGTTAGGAGTGATGCTTGTATCTCCGGTACATATGTGCCCAAAGGTATTGTTTATAAGTTTAGGGTATTTATAGCATAACATTCGCTTTCTGAAATATTTTTCATATTATCATACTCAAGTTCTTTAAGGAAGTTGTTATAATTGAAAACTTTTTTACTGAATGGTTCAGTCAAACTATATATAGTACGGAATGCAAATGGTCTGAAAATTAGACTTTTCAATGTTAAACCATTGATAGAATCTTTGTTAAAGATGCGGTTGAAGGGTATGTTGTCCATATATTCACCAAAGTGAGGTTATTTAATGTTGATATTGTTTTCTCCAGAAGTAGTCACATATGGTACTGGTTATTCTTATTTTATCAGTGTTTTTGAGAGATAAGAACTCTTTAGAGTGTATTTGATGATATTATCCTTTTCTTCATTTTTAGTTTTCTGTATTCTAGATATAATTCTCTGCCATTCTTTTTGTTTAAAATATCATGTATGAGACTGGATAAGTCCCGTGCTAGATATAAAGGACGAGTTCTTCTACGGTTTTTGTTTTTGGAAGTTTTAACTGGTGTATTCAATGGATTATTATGATATGGGTTTCTAACTTTATCCAGTGGATTTAAATTGTCAGAAATTAATCCATAGTTTTGCATTTGATCATTGAGACCATAGGGGAAAGCTGTTAGCATTAATCTAATTCAGTATGATTCTTTACTTTTTAATTCCGCTTTATTTGTTGCATGGTCTAGAATATCTATTAGGATGTCATTTGGAGAATGATTGGGTTCTTTATAGTGTTGAGAAAGGTATGTGTTCAAGATGTTTTTTCCTAGATGGTACCTGTGTTGAGATATACGTTTTTTGAGTGTTTGGGTAGTTTCTCCTATATACTGAAGTTTACATTTCTTACATGTAATAAGATAAATGATGTTCTTAAAACTACATGTTAGCTGTGAAGGTTTACTTGTGAGAAAAAAATTTTCCGGTTGCACAGTCAGAAAATTTTTTATAATAAAAAAGCCACCGCTGTGAGCGGAAGAGGAGTTGAGGGACAACAATGGAAAGCGAGCAAGTTTTTACAGTACACAACTTACAGTATACAACCTCTTCTACAACTTATATTTTTCTTGGGTATCGTCGGGACCATGGAACTGTTCAATGAAAGACTGACGAGCATGAGCAAGAGACAGTGCCCAGAGACGAAGATAAGAAGCTGTGTGCGAAACACATCCGAGTACAAATTCAACTGTGTGAATTGCCTGCAACCAGGGCTTAAATGGTTGGTTACCAGACCAGCTATAATAGCGCAAAAATGTTCGCGCCGAAAATGATCTACATTTTCTTCCCCCAACACAAACATGCCTTAGACCGGTCTCATCCAACGCCTGCGTGCAATTCTTCCAAACTTGAGAAGCCCATCGCAACAAGAAATTTCGAGAATCAGTTAAACCTTTCCCCATTTCTAATGGGAATGGTTTTATCAGTATCGGTAACCCAAATCGATATATTCGTGAACATAGAGACTTGTTGACTGTTGGATAACACGATTGTTGAATCTGTGCTAAGCTCTTGAGTCAGACCGGGAAAGATGAGAAGGTATACAAGAAAAGCTTTACTAATCTTTTCTTCTCGTGATAATCAGCATCTTCCTCTCTCTTCCACACCATTTTATTCCCACTGTTCACCTTCCATTTTTTTAAGAGAAAATGGGAACGAGGTATTCTGTCTTCATTTTCTCGAGCAAAAAGGTTGGTAAAAGAAGCATATGTAAAATGTACCTCGAAAGTATTGATTGAAACTCTTAGTTGAAGAAAAAACGCGAGAGGCTCACTTGATGTAGTAGATGATCCAGGAAGGACTGTTGCTGACTGGAATCCGAATCTCGCGAGAGGCCCTTCCTGACAGCTGAATTTCCTCCCGCAAGGAGCTCCCCCTTTTCGAGCTCTTCTGCCGAATTCATCTCAAAGCTCCTTTTTCTACATGCTGTTGGTCCAATTTATATATGGTTAACCGCGGCTGTGGTAAATTTTGGGAACAAACCTATATGCCCGTACCAAGAACTTGGTGAACCAGATATTTCTCTTCTTTCACGTTCTTTTGTTCTCATATCCGAATGCTATCGCTCTTTATCTTCAAATCTTGGTGTTCCTGGTAGAAATGGTAGATCTTTTCGATCTACCATTTGGCGGGTGATAGGAAACAGCATGCTGATACAACATTCATGAAAAAAGGTGGGTTTTACCAGTGATTATAGAAATTATTTATGAATTATCTTAATATAAACTATTATCTACCCGAGCATGGAAGCCTTTCTTCCTCACCTCAAAAACAGTTAAAGGGAACCGAGGCCACAAAAATTTCCAATGTTGCAATTTTTATTACCTTGTACTCACTCACATTAGAAATGTTCTCTCAATTCTTTGAAACACTCATAGTAGACAGGGTGTTTCTTAGCATCCGCACAACTTTTTTCGAGCGCATATATTTTTAAAATTTCAGATTTCAAAATTCAATTTTTCCAGTGATTTGCACTTTCCAAACGAAAAATCCATAAAAAAGGGTTTTTCAAGCGCATAGATTTCAACGTTTCTCGGAGTTTCTGGAGAGCGCATATATTTTTTTACCCGCAGTGCGGGTCAGCGAAACATCCTGCATATCTTCCACCTGTGTCGATTAACCAGACATTTTCGGTATCCGAACGCATCCTTGATGTCGGCCTTTGCAGCCAAATCGTCAGTGGTTTACCGAATAGCATCAGGGGAACAGATACAACGGCAACCAACAGCAGAATCCTCTCCACCAACTCCTAAAAGCAATTTTTTTCGACAAAAACAGCTTTTTCTTTTCTTCTTCAAAACAAATTTTCAGATAAAGAATGATCAATATTCTTCTGGAAGTCCAAAAAAGGTATAATAATGAGTGAATAGAATCAAAATTAACTTGATATTGGAAATTTTCTTAGAAACTGTGAACCAAACACAGTCCTAGGATTCAAACCACCCATGGTCCATAAGTCTACTAGGTTACTTGACAGGGAACAACAGGTTACCCTATCGCAACTTAGAAGTGGTTACTCGAGCACGTTAAATAGTTACCTTCATAGGATAGGTGCCACTGATTCTCCTCTCTGTCCTTCATGTAGAGAGGTAGATCATACTAGTGTACACTTGTTTAACTGCCGTTGTAACCCCACTAGACTTAAACCGCTAGACCTATGGTATAGACCTGTCGATGTTGCAGATTTCATTGCCAAATTAATGTTGTTTTCATTGCCAGTCTAAATAGTTGTTTGCTGTTCTTGCTGTTGTCTATGTAAGTTGGATTGTTGAATGAATATGGATGGAAGGATGGAATATGCTTTTTTTTAAAAAGCCAGAGCCCGAAACCAAAAAAAAAGCGATAAGAAAAGAGGCAAAAAAAGTGAATGAGAGAGAGAAAGAGAGAGAAAGAGAGAAGTGAGTGAGTGTGACTGTGTGCTTGAGCTTTTACCGTGAGCTCGTGGACCCCCTTTCAACGTCAAAGGAACCGCACGGGCAATAATCATCATCATCAACTTGATATTGGTCAAAAATAGAACCGGTCAATTTTTTACTGTTTTTTACACTCCTCAAATCCCCGCAACAATGCTGCCTACAGGGGTTAAATGGAGCCGCCCAATTTGGGTTTACATGTCTCCGCCGCTCAAAGTTTGAAGGAAAAAAGAAGAGGGGATGAAGGAATAGGGTAAGCAAAGAGAGGGATTTTTTTTGTCAATAATGTGTGTACATGTATCCGCCGACGGAACCGATCCGCTCACTATTTAACCCTTGGCTGCTTATGAAATTTTCTGGTATTTATTAAAATGTGTGATACTCTTTGATTCGGTAATCACTATCAAAAAATACGTTTGAAGATTTTCAAATGTATTTTAGCTCTCTCGTCCTACCGCCTTCCCTCCCCCAACCCCTTCCACCCCTCGTTCCTCCCCTTCTCCCCCTCTACCTTCCCCCTCGTCCCTCCCTTTTCTACATTCCCCCTCGTCCCCCTCTACCTTACCCCTCGTCCCTCCCCCTCTCCGCCTCTACCTTCCCTCTCGTCCCTCCCCCTCTACCCTCTACCTTCCCCTCGTTCCTCCCCTTCTCTACATTCCCCCTCTACCTTACCCCTCGTCCCTCCCCTCTGCGCCTCTACCTTCCCTCTGTTGTTGTTGTTGTTGTTGTTGCCGGCAAGCATCCCGCATCGAAGACTTGGTTATGAACACTCTCTTTAATGAAAGTTCTTGTGTTCTTCGGACAAGATGCGTCCGGAGAAGGGTTTTGATGTCCTTTGCAGTCCTGAGACTGTCATGCTGCACCTTGTGAAGGCGGACATCGTTGTAGCAACCTGTTCATGCAATAGGCCTTGTGAGTGGGTGGTCAAGCCGGCCTAGCATCGTTTTGGTTGGGAGTAGAGACGTCTCGCCTGTCGTTGACCGGAGATAGGCAAGAGGCTATTTGACTGGCGCCTCGACTCGCCATTGAAAAGTATAGCGGAGTATCGGCTGATGTTTTGTCCGGTGGCATGCCCAGGCCGGTCCGGCATCGCCCTCCTTTGACGAGCTATACTACCCAGTTTTGGTCCGCGGCGGGATTTCTCCCGCTACCTCCCAGCACGAATTCTTCGTAGGGAGGCATCCCTCTATCCGCCACCTGAGGTCGCGCTCGATTTTTGACTGGATGATCCGGCTCCATCCGTGACAGGCCCTTAAGGCTGTAGAGTCACGAATGGCCACTGTTGCCAGTGTGTTTCGAGATTTTACCTTCCCTCTCGTCCCTCCCCCTCTACCTTTCTCTCGTCCCTCCCCCTCTACCCTCTACCTTCCCCTCGTTCCTCCCCTTCTCCCCCTCTACCTTCATTCTCGTCCCTCCCCCTCTACCCTCTACCTTCCCCTCGTCCCTCCCCTTCTCTACATTCCCCTCTCGTCCCCCTCTACCTTACCCCTCGTCCCTCCCCCTCTCCACCTCTACCTTCCCTCTCGTCGCTCCCCTTTACCTCCCCCCTCGTCCCTCCCCCTCTCCGCCTCTACCTTCCCTCTCGTCCCTCCCCCTCTACCTCCCCCCTCGTCCCTCACGCACCTGCTCGGGATACCAGAGAGAGAGGTAGCAGTCTGTGTAGTCTTCGCCTTTCTCATTTGTGTATCCTTCATTTCTCTTCTTCATCATAAACATGTTGATGAAACCAATCAATAAAGATGGCGCGCAGGAACTTCCTGCAAGTTTTACAATTTGATTTTCAAATGTATTTTATAGTACTTGATACTGATTTTCGGTTTTTGAAAGAAGATTCAACCAAATTTCTGATGAATTGGAGAAATAGAAGACCGCGCTCAGAGCGGGGTCTAGATTAATGAGGAGCAAGCTAGAAATACCAGATAGAGGTAGCAGAGGTAATACGGTAGAGGACAGACTGAGAATGATATAAAAGGTCGAAATTAGTAACATCCCAACCCCCGACAATCTGCGAAACCGAAAACAGGTCTTTTATCAACGGTGTAGCCGACTCAATTATAGTTAAAACTATTCAATGGAACATCTTTATTCAAATTACGATTCATCGACGTTGTGATGTAATTTAAAAACCATTAATTTTCCTCAATTCCATTTGTAATTTTGTTGTGGGATCTACCTAGTTTGGTGAGATTTGGGGAGAGCTTTGGGAAGACTAATGGACCGTTAGAATTCAACTTTTTTTACTTTCTTAACCTAATCTCTGCTAATTGTTCTCGTTAAACGCTCCAATGTCTCACCATGAAATGCCGTGAGAATGAAAATGAACTACGGTATTTTTATATTAAAATTTTTACTGTTGGACGTAAATATAAAAACACCGTAGTCCATTTTTGTTCTCACGGCAATTCGTGGTGAGACATTGGAGCGTTTAACGAGAACACTTAGCAGAGATTACGTTTAGAAAGTGAAAAGTTGAATTCTAACGCTCCGCAAGTCAATTCCAAATTAAAAATCCATGCGAAGTCGTCCTATTTCTCATCTATCGGATTACTGGCATATAATTTGGCTACTTCAACAACCTGTTTGATGTTTTATTGAATTTTAATTTTGTATATCATTCGTTCTTTATTCATTAAATTAATTTTTATAAACAATTTTTAACGACCTTGTGTTTAAAAAATTGAATTTGGCAGGCGATCATTCATAAACGGTTTAGAGCCACTCCTACAATAATTATTATAAGGTGCAAGGTTTTAATCCTTTCAAGTCCAACGTAATCAGCTATAATTTCAAAAACTTCCTGAAATAACAATACATTTTCGAAAACACTCACAGTTACATTTCAATGATAAGGATGAAGAACAAAATTTTCTTATTTGAAAAAGTAAACCTCCAAACTTCACCTGGATAAGAATATCCGAGAACATCGCCCTCTTCGACTGAGACAAAAATCCACTTGAGAATTATTTGGAGACACAAATACCCGAAGATGCACACCAGAAACAGCATTTGAGGAAGGAAATTGAAGAAGACATCTTTCCAGGAACGGTGGAACCTTAAACGATGGAACCTTAAACGGTGGAGCCTTAAACGATGGAACCTTAAACGGTGGGACCTTAAACAATGGGACCTTAAACGGTGGGACCTTAACCGGTGGAACCTTACACGGTGGAACCTTAAATGGTGGAACCTTAAATGGTGGAACCTTAAATGGTGAAACCTTAAACGGTGGAACCTTAAACGGTGGAACCTTAAACGGTGGAACCTTAAACGGTGGGACCTTAAACGGTCGAACCTTAAACGGTGGAACCTTAAACGGTGGAACCTTAAACCTTAACCCACATCAGCAATTATACAGCACGGAGTCAAGAAATCCGCCATTCATCTCTTCCTATTTCTTCATGCAATCATCCTCTAGCTATGCACAACAAAATGAACATTTTTCTCTTCCTGGAATGTATTCAGGGTGTTTCTTAGGACCCGCACAACTTTTTTCGAGCGCATAGATTTTCAAAATTTCAGAGTTCAAAATTCAATTTTTCCAATGATTTGGACTTTTCCTACGAAAAA
Source organism: Allodiplogaster pararmata (assembly GCA_964056735.1). NCBI lineage: Eukaryota > Metazoa > Nematoda > Chromadorea > Rhabditida > Diplogasteridae > Allodiplogaster > Allodiplogaster pararmata. The sequence continues at coordinate 13,702,722 of OZ057405.1, forward strand.
AATCGAGAAAACTATTTTCCAAGCGCATAGAATAGATTTCAATGTTTTTAGAAAGCGCATAAAGTTTTTGCCCGCAGTGCGGGTCAGATAAACATCCTGATTGTATTCTCTCTTTCTCTTCTTCTACCTCTCTATCTCTCCCATGGCAACACTCCAAAGCTCTTTCACTGAACTAAGCTGATTGGCCCATAAACATGGAAGAAGAAAAAGGACTTGCATGTGGTTACAAAGTGAGATGGTAATGCCGAAAGACATGTGAATGATGCCCAGAATGACGGAAGCCTTCATCTTGAGGCTGTTGATAAAGTTAAGTCTGTTCTCAGCAATGTTCCAGATAGGATCCAATCCAAACGGATATGGTGACTGAAAGAAACTCTTCACTATTAACATCTACTTGTGAAAATGTATAAAATAATCGTGTATCAAACAAATTCACCTTTTTCAAGAACACCGGAAAGCCATAACAAAAATGACAAGTCTGAATCCCATCTTAAAACTCTCGCATAACAAAAGGTGCATTTTTCGAAAAGGGACTTTTGACTTTCCCCATTCTCTCTCTCTCTCTCTTTATCAGTTCTTATCATGATATTATCCGCATTTTAACCTTTCTGCTTCTCTCCTTGAGCTCTTAAAAGTGATTACTGGCCAATAACAATAACCTGGTGGTCATAGGCTTCGCGAGGGTCCAACACGACAAAGTACTTCTTTCCTGTGGACGCCGCAGACTCCCCCCACTCCTGTAGATCACTCTCGCTACAACCCGACATATATCATCGCTACTCCCGTCCATCTTATCATCCGCTGCAAAACTCTATCAAACAAGACTGCGGTTTTCAAAATTAGCCTCAATATAACGTTTTTTTCCAAAGTTTACATCTATAAACATCTTCTGACTTACACTTTTGTTCTGTGTTGTGCCCTTTTGATGCGTTGAAGAAGAAAAGACGAAGTCGAACGTTTCGCTTTATAATGTGCTATCTTCATTGTTTTAGGTGATATTTAACTCGCTGACGATGCTTTTAGAAAGCGAAACGTTCGACTTCGTCTTTTCTTCTTCAACGCATCAAAAGGGCACAACACAGGGCAAAAGTGTACTGTCTACTGGATATCTCATCCAATGCGTTTAACTCAGCATAAACTCTTCATCTTCTGACTTAGTACTTGCAATCTTTTTTCTCAAAACAAAAACCTTGTCGAGAACACAGGTCTTATCAATTCACACTATAACTTCTCTATTCTTCAAATTTTGAGATTCCATTATGACTATCGAAATATCTTTAATCAATGTGTCACTGAGACTGACTTGTATGGATTCCTCCATCGACTGCCAAAGATATTGACAGCCTTGCCGAAGGCGTCGTTGTATAAGAAGCCAGTAAAGATGGAGAAAAGGCCCATTAACAAGATGATGTAACGGCCGCCAAAGAACGTAGTGAAGATCTGTAGCAACGAAGCCCAGAATACTCGGGTGAGTGAGATCCAGTGATTTCTGGTGAGATCTACACCTTTTCAGTTAATTTGAAAGCTACTTGTATTTTCATCTTACAAATCATTTATTTATATTAAATGATTTTTAAGTGGTCCTCGTTTTTTCAACCTTCACATGAACTTTTTTCTCGCAAAATTTTTGTTTTAAAGCAATACCAGCTTCAAAAATGTATTGAACAATGAAAATTTATTCTAAATGTTGTATGAATCCTGCTTAGAATATAACAATCAATAAACAAAGACCTCATCCTTGATGTTCGCCTTGAGGATTCTCTTCTCGTAGTAGAGGAGACAAGTCGCGCAGAGGAAAAGAATCAATCCGTGCGCCCAGTCACCGAACATCACGGCGAAGAGGAAGGGGAAGGTGATGATGGTAAAGGGAGCTGAACTGCTCGCTCTATTGCATCTGCTTCTAGGGGGAAGGTGATGATTGTGAAGGGAGCTGAACTGCTCGCTCTATTGCATCTGCTTCTAGGGGGAAGGTGATTATGGTGAATGGAGCTGAATTGCTCGCTCTATTGCATCTGCTTCTAGGGGGAAGGTGGTGATGGTGAAGGGAGCTGAACTGCTCGCTCTGTTGTATCTGCTTCTAGGGGGAAGGTGATGATGGTGAAAGGAGCTGAACTGCTCGCTCTATTGTTTCTGCTTCTAGGGGGAAGGTGATGATGGTGAAGGGAGCTGAACTGCTCGCTCTATTGTATCTGCTTCTAGGGGGAAGGTGATGATGGTGAAGGGAGCTGAACTGCTCGCTCTATTGTATCTGCTTCTAGGGGGAAGGTGATGATGGTGAAAGGAGCTGAACTGCTCGCTCTATTGTTTCTGCTTCTAGGGGGAAGGTGATGATGGTGAAGGGAGCTGAATTGCTCGCTCTATTGCATCTGCTTCTAGGGGGAAGGTGATTATGGTGAAGGGAGCTGAACTGCTCGCTCTATTGTATCTTCTTCTAGGGGGAAGGTGATGATGGTGAAGGGAGCTGAACTGCTCGCTCTATTGTATCTGCTTCTAGGGGGAAGGTGATGATGGTGAAGGGAGCTGAACTGCTCGCTCTATTGTATCTTCTTCTAGGGGGAAGGTGATGATGGTGAAGGGAGCTGAACTGCTCGCTCTGTTGTATCTGCTTCTAGGGGGAAGGTGATGATGGTAAAGGGAGCTGAACTGCTCGCTCTATTGTATCTTCTTCTAGGGGGAAGGTGATGATGGTGAAGGGAGCTGAACTGCTCGCTCTGTTGTATCTGCTTCTAGGGGGAAGGTGATGATGGTAAAGGGAGCTGAACTGCTCGCTCTATTGCATCTGCTTCTAGGGGGAAGGTGATGATTGTGAAGGGAGCTGAACTGCTCGCTCTATTGCATCTGCTTCTAGGGGGAAGGTGATTATGGTGAAGGGAGCTGAATTGCTCGCTCTATTGCATCTGCTTCTAGGGGGAAGGTGGTGATGGTGAAGGGAGCTGAACTGCTCGCTCTGTTGTATCTGCTTCTAGGGGGAAGGTGATGATGGTGAAAGGAGCTGAACTGCTCGCTCTATTGTTTCTGCTTCTAGGGGGAAGGTGATGATGGTGAAGGGAGCTGAACTGCTCGCTCTATTGTATCTGCTTCTAAGGGGAAGGTGATGATGGTGAAGGGAGCTGAACTGCTCGCTCTATTGTATCTGCTTCTAGGGGGAAGGTGATGATGGTGAAAGGAGCTGAACTGCTCGCTCTATTGTTTCTGCTTCTAGGGGGAAGGTGATGATGGTGAAGGGAGCTGAATTGCTCGCTCTATTGCATCTGCTTCTAGGGGGAAGGTGATTATGGTGAAGGGAGCTGAACTGCTCGCTCTATTGTATCTTCTTCTAGGGGGAAGGTGATGATGGTGAAGGGAGCTGAACTGCTCGCTCTATTGTATCTGCTTCTAGGGGGAAGGTGATGATGGTGAAGGGAGCTGAATTGGTCGCTCTATTACATCTGCTTCTAGGAGGAAGGTGGTGATGGTGAAGGGAGCTGAACTGCTCGCTCTATTGTATCTGCTTCTAGGGGGAAGGTGATGATGGTGAAGGGAGCTGAACTGCTCGCTCTATTGTTTCTGCTTCTAGGGGGAAGGTGATGATGGTGAAGGGAGCTGAACTGCTCGCTCTATTGTATCTGCTTCTAGGGGGAAGGTGATGATGGTGAAGGGAGCTGAACTGCTCGCTCTATTGTATCTGCTTCTAGGGGGAAGGTGATGATGGTGAAGGGAGCTGAATTGCTCGCTCTATTGCATCTGCTTCTAGGGGGAAGGTGATGATGGTGAAAGGAGCTGAACTGCTCGCTCTATTGTTTCTGCTTCTAGGGGGAAGGTGATGATGGTGAAGGGAGCTGAACTGCTCGCTCTATTGCATCTGCTTCTAGGGGGAAGGTGATGATTGTGAAGGGAGCTGAACTGCTCGCTCTATTGCATCTGCTTCTAGGGGGAAGGTGATTATGGTGAAGGGAGCTGAATTGCTCGCTCTATTGCATCTGCTTCTAGGGGGAAGGTGGTGATGGTGAAGGGAGCTGAACTGCTCGCTCTGTTGTATCTGCTTCTAGGGGGAAGGTGATGATGGTGAAAGGAGCTGAACTGCTCGCTCTATTGTTTCTGCTTCTAGGGGGAAGGTGATGATGGTGAAGGGAGCTGAACTGCTCGCTCTATTGTATCTGCTTCTAGGGGGAAGGTGATGATGGTGAAGGGAGCTGAACTGCTCGCTCTATTGTATCTGCTTCTAGGGGGAAGGTGATGATGGTGAAAGGAGCTGAACTGCTCGCTCTATTGTTTCTGCTTCTAGGGGGAAGGTGATGATGGTGAAGGGAGCTGAATTGCTCGCTCTATTGCATCTGCTTCTAGGGGGAAGGTGATTATGGTGAAGGGAGCTGAACTGCTCGCTCTATTGTATCTTCTTCTAGGGGGAAGGTGATGATGGTGAAGGGAGCTGAACTGCTCGCTCTATTGTATCTGCTTCTAGGGGGAAGGTGATGATGGTGAAGGGAGCTGAATTGGTCGCTCTATTGCATCTGCTTCTAGGGGGAAGGTGGTGATGGTGAAGGGAGCTGAACTGCTCGCTCTATTGTATCTGCTTCTAGGGGGAAGGTGATGATGGTGAAGGGAGCTGAACTGCTCGCTCTATTGTTTCTGCTTCTAGGGGGAAGGTGATGATGGTGAAGGGAGCTGAACTGCTCGCTCTATTGTATCTGCTTCTAGGGGGAAGGTGATGATGGTGAAGGGAGCTGAACTGCTCGCTCTATTGTATCTGCTTCTAGGGGGAAGGTGATGATGGTGAAGGGAGCTGAATTGCTCGCTCTATTGCATCTGCTTCTAGGGGGAAGGTGATGATGGTGAAAGGAGCTGAATTGCTCGCTCTATTGCATCTGCTTCTAGGGGGAAGGTGGTGATGGTGAAGGGAGCTGAATTGCTCGCTCTATTGCATCTGCTTCTAGGGGGAAGGTGATGATGGTGAAGGGAGCTGAACTGCTCGCTCTATTGTTTCTGCTTCTAGGGGGAAGGTGATGATGGTGAAGGGAGCTGAATTGCTCGCTCTATTGCATCTGCTTCTAGGGGGAAGGTGGTGATGGTGAAGGGAGCTGAATTGCTCGCTCTATTGCATCTGCTTCTAGGGGGAAGGTGATGATGGTGAAGGGAGCTGAACTGCTCGCTCTATTGTATCTGTTTCTAGGGGGAAGGTGATGATGGTGAAGGGAGCTGAATTGCTCGCTCTATTGCATCTGCTTCTAGGGGGAAGGTGATGATGGTGAAGGGAGCTGAACTGCTCGCTCTATTGTATCTGCTTCTAGGGGGAAGGTGATGATGGTGAAGGGAGCTGAACTGCTCGCTCTATTGTTTCTGCTTCTAGGGGGAAGGTGATGATGGTGAAGGGAGCTGAACTGCTCGCTCTATTGTATCTGCTTCTAGGGGGAAGGTGATGATGGTGAAGGGAGCTGAACTGCTCGCTCTATTGTTTCTGCTTCTAGGGGGAAGGTGATGATGGTGAAGGGAGCTGAATTGCTCGCTCTATTGCATCTGCTTCTAGGGGGAAGGTGATGATGGTGAAGGGAGCTGAACTGCTCGCTCTATTGTATCTGCTTCTAGGGGGAAGGTGATGATGGTGAAGGGAGCTGAACTGCTCGCTCTATTGTTTCTGCTTCTAGGGGGAAGGTGATGATGGTGAAGGGAGCTGAACTGCTCGCTCTATTGCATCTGCTTCTAGGGGGAAGGTGATGATGGTGAAGGGAGCTGAACTGCTCGCTCTATTGTATCTGCTTCTAGGGGGAAGGTGATGATGGTGAAGGGAGCTGAACTGCTCGCTCTATTGTTTCTGCTTCTAGGGGGAAGGTGATGATGGTGAAGGGAGCTGAATTGCTCGCTCTATTGCATCTGCTTCTAGGGGGAAGGTGGTGATGGTGAAGGGAGCTGAATTGCTCGCTCTATTGCATCTGCTTCTAGGGGGAAGGTGATGATGGTGAAGGGAGCTGAACTGCTCGCTCTATTGTATCTGCTTCTAGGGGGAAGGTGATGATGGTGAAGGGAGCTGAATTGCTCGCTCTATTGCATCTGCTTCTAGGGGGAAGGTGATGATGGTGAAGGGAGCTGAACTGCTCGCTCTATTGTATCTGCTTCTAGGGGAAGGTGATGATGGTGAAGGGAGCTGAACTGCTCGCTCTATTGTTTCTGCTTCTAGGGGGAAGGTGATGATGGTGAAGGGAGCTGAACTGCTCGCTCTATTGTATCTGCTTCTAGGGGGAAGGTGATGATGGTGAAGGGAGCTGAACTGCTCGCTCTATTGCATCTGCTTCTAGGGGGAAGGTGATGATGGTGAAGGGAGCTGAACTGCTCGCTCTATTGTATCTGCTTCTAGGGGGAAGGTGATGATGGTGAAGGGAGCTGAATTGCTCGCTCTATTGCATCTGCTTCTAGGGGGAAGGTGATGATGGTGAAGGGAGCTGAACTGCTCGCTCTATTGTATCTGCTTCTAGGGGGAAGGTGATGATGGTGAAGGGAGCTGAACTGCTCGCTCTATTGTTTCTGCTTCTAGGGGGAAGGTGATGATGGTGAAGGGAGCTGAACTGCTCGCTCTATTGTATCTGCTTCTAGGGGGAAGGTGATGATGGTGAAGGGAGCTGAATTGCTCGCTCTATTGCATCTGCTTCTAGGGGGAAGGTGATGATGGTGAAGGGAGCTGAACTGCTCGCTCTATTGTATCTGCTTCTAGGGGGAAGGTGATGATGGTGAAGGGAGCTGAATTGCTCGCTCTATTGCATCTGCTTCTAGGGGGAAGGTGATGATGGTGAAGGGAGCTGAACTGCTCGCTCTACTGTATCTGCTTCTAGGGGGAAGGTGATGATGGTGAAGGGAGCTGAACTGCTCGCTCTATTGCATCTGCTTCTAGGGGGAAGGTGATGATGGTGAAGGGAGCTGAACTGCTCGCTCTATTGTATCTGCTTCTAGGGGGAAGGTGATGATGGTGAAGGGAGCTGAACTGCTCGCTCTATTGTTTCTGCTTCTAGGGGGAAGGTGATGATGGTGAAGGGAGCTGAACTGCTCGCTCTATTGTATCTGCTTCTAGGGGGAAGGTGATGATGGTGAAGGGAGCTGAATTGCTCGCTCTATTGCATCTGCTTCTAGGGGGAAGGTGATGATGGTGAAGGGAGCTGAACTGCTCGCTCTATTGTATCTGCTTCTAGGGGGAAGGTGATGATGGTGAAGGGAGCTGAACTGCTCGCTCTATTGTTTCTGCTTCTAGGGGGAAGGTGATGATGGTGAAGGGAGCTGAACTGCTCGCTCTATTGTATCTGCTTCTAGGGGGAAGGTGATGATGGTGAAGGGAGCTGAATTGCTCGCTCTATTGCATCTGCTTCTAGGGGGAAGGTGGTGATGGTGAAGGGAGCTGAACTGCTCGCTCTATTGTATCTGCTTCTAGGGGGAAGGTGATGATGGTGAAGGGAGCTGAACTGCTCGCTCTATTGTTTCTGCTTCTAGGGGAAGGTGATGATGGTGAAGGGAGCTGAACTGCTCGCTCTATTGTTTCTGCTTCTAGGGGGAAGGTGATGATGGTGAAGGGAGCTGAACTGCTCGCTCTATTGTTTCTGCTTCTAGGGGGAAGGTGATGATGGTGAAGGGAGCTGAACTGCTCGCTCTATTGTTTCTGCTTCTAGGGGGAAGGTGATGATGGTGAAGGGAGCTGAACTGCTCGCTCTATTGTTTCTGCTTCTAGGGGGAAGGTGATGATGGTGAAGGGAGCTGAACTGCTCGCTCTATTGTTTCTGCTTCTAGGGGGAAGGTGATGATGGTGAAGGGAGCTGAACTGCTCGCTCTATTGTTTCTGCTTCTAGGGGGAAGGTGATGATGGTGAAGGGAGCTGAACTGCTCGCACTATTGTTTCTGCTTCTAGGGGGAAGGTGATGATGGTGAAGGGAGCTGAACTGCTCGCTCTATTGCATCTGCTTCTAGAGGGAAGGAGATGATGGTGAAGGGAGCTGAACTGCTCGTTCTATTGCATCTGCTTCTAGGAATCAACTCCCTGGAAGAGTTATTCGCTCTAGATCCTCCAATCTTACATGAATCTTCGACGCGCTTATTCAAGCTTCGTGAAAGGGTTCGCTCGCCTGAGACAACAACAACAACAGTCAGGGGTTAAATGGTTACCGGACCAGATATGTTGGCGCATACATGTTCGCGCCGAGATTGATCTACATTCTCTTCTAATTTCGTTCTGTTTCACTTTTTCTCTACTTCTCTTTTTACTCTTTTTGCCTTTCCCCATTCCTTTTTCCACTCGCTCGGCGCGTACAAACATGCCTTAGACCAGTCTTATTCAACGCCTGAACCTAGTAGATTAAGTGGCTGTTCTCCTACTTTTTTTGTCGAATACCAAAGCAAGCACTACCCAATTTTTTAAACCACTGGTTCAGATTGATGCGTCCTGAGCGAAAATGAAGGGGCCATTGAACAATGATTAGCAAAGAATATCATCATCGCCCATACAGTGAAACATTTTGAGCGGTGAAAATCAAAACGACTTTCCTAAGTATTATATTCCTGTGGTTTCCACAAAATCCAACCACTACCCTTCTCATTACGGACAATAGTCATCCTATCTATGCAGCATATTATGAAACTGCACCAGTGTTGGGCGGGAATTCAACACGCGACTTTCGCTATTTATGCAATGCTCTTACACACACAATGTTTAGTACTCTCGAAGACCTTTTTCTTACCAGAACACACGGAAGGAAAACTAACCAGGATTCATTTCTCGATAGCTCGCGATGCCATACGCATCAACGATGTCTTGAAAGACTCGAGTGAAGTCGTTCACTCGATGGAAGGTCGGCGGAACGTCTTCAGTCTCCAGTACATTTAGAATCGGCCCCACCAGCGAAATCTCCGATCGGTTCTACATAACGTCTTTCACCTTAGAGTACATGGGCAACTAGCATAATTCCTGATACGAAAGCTTACACCTCATAAGCTAGACTTCTGTGTTAACTGTGATAACAACCAACCAATCAATGACATTCATTAATGTGTGTGAGACAAAAAAGGAAAATCAAAGAGCATCGAGCAAAACACAACAATAAAGAAAAAAGAGATACAATCAAAGAAAGAGAGTTCAACAATGATGATGATCGAGATCGTCAACTGTCATAGCACCTCAACAGTGATGATAATCGAGATCGCCAACTGTCATAGCACCTCAACAGTGATGATGATCGAGATCGTCAACTGTCAGATCACCTCAACAGTGACGATGATCGAGATCGCCAACTGTCATAGCACCTCAACAGTGATGATGATCGAGATCGTCAACTGTCATAGCACCTCAACAGTGATGATGATCGAGATCGTCAACTGTCATAGCACCTCAACAGTGACGATGATCGAGATCGCCTACTGTCATAGCACCTCAACATTGATGATGATCGAGATCTTCAACTGTCATAGCACCACAAAAGTGACGATGATCGAGATCGCCAACTGTCATAGCACCTCAACAGTGACGATGATCGAGATCGCCAACTGTCATAGCACCTCAACAGTGATGATGATCGAGATCGCCAACTGTCATAGCACCTCAACAGTGATGATGATCGAGATCGTCAACTGTCCTAGCACCTCAACAGTGGATGATCGAGATCGTCAACTGTCATAGCCCCTCAACAGTAATGATCGAGAGAACTCCCAAATGACATTTCATTCAAGCGGAGGAACTTCTCCCAGGTTTTACTGAAGAATGAACAGCAATCAGGAGTTTAGTTGCAGAGAGAGAGGAGAGATTCATTATTTTAGACCCCCACTCGAATGAACAGTCATTCGAATGATACTGGTGATCTATGCATAGCAAACTTCTCAACTCTACCCATGTTCATCCAGTGGATATGACAACTGGAGAACAAGATACCACTCCTTTGTCCAGGGCGAGTTTGACGTTCTCTAGCTCACTTCTGGGTATCCAAGCCTCCGCGGCGAGGAATCCGTTCGTGTCTTCAGTGAGTCGATTCAGGTTTTGGTAGATTGCCTGCAAAATGAAGCCACTGCCAGAATGTTTCTCGGATCCGCACTTCGGGTAAAAAAAATGTATGCGCTCGCGAAAAACCCCGGCAAACATTGAAATCTATGCGCTTGAAAAAAATTTTTCTAGGATTTTCATAGGGAAAGTTCAAATCACTGGAAAAATTGAATGTTAAACACTGAAGTTTAAAAAACATATATGCGCTCGAAAAAAGTTGTGCGGGTGCTGAGAAACACCCTGGCCACTGCTCTTTCTCTCCTTTCAACTCTATCTCTCTTTCTCTCCTTTCAACTCTATCTCTCTTTCTCTCCTTTCAACTCTATCTCTCTTTCTCTCCTTTCAACTCTATCTCTCTTTCTCTCCTTTCAACTCTATCTCTCTTTCTCTCCTTTCAACTCTATCTCTCTTTCAACTCTATCTCTCTTTCTCTCCTTTCAACTCTATCTCTCTTTCTCTCCTTTCAACTCTATCTCTCTTTCTCTCCTTTCAACTCTATCTCTCTTTCTCTCCTTTCAACTCTATCTCTCTTTCTCTCCTTTCAACTCTATCTCTCTTTCTCTCCTTTCAACTCTATCTCTCTTTCTCTCCTTTCAACTCTATCTCTCTTTCTCTCCTTTCAACTCTATCTCTCTTTCTCTCCTTTCAACTCTATCTCTCACCAGTCTCAGAAGTCTTTTTCTCCCGTGTCAAATTCAAGAAATTTTCGAGTTCTTAACTCATTGAATTGCAACGTTACACAACAGAACAGTCAGGCATTGAATGAAACCGGTCTAATATGTACATGTTTGTACGCGCCGAGCGAGTTGGAAAACGGATGTGAAAAGGCAAAAAAGTGAAAAGAGAAGTAGAGAAAAAGTGAAACAGAACGGAGAGAGAAGAGAATGTAGATCATTCTCGGCGCGAACATGTATGCGCCAACATAGCTGGACCGGTGAATCATTAACCCCTGATAACAGTATATGCAAAAAGACACCACTAGAGATTTATCCAGCAAAAAATTATTAACCTTGTTAACGTGAGTCATCATAAACCAATCGGGTAGACATTCGGCAGCTCTTTTCAAAACCTGCAAGCGACGTTCTATTTTATTCTAAGACTTGTAGCTCAAAAATTATTTTGTTTTGTAATTTAAATAGGTGAAACCAATCATGGATTATTAACCTGAGTTCGGCACTCCTGGGAAGACTCATTCGCTCTTCTTAGTTCTATTATACGTGACTTGGTGACTGTCAAGGCTTCTCTTCTCTCTTCGGATGTCTTCGGGCAAGGATAGCGATTAGCGTTGTAACTGAGAAGATTACTCCGAGCTTTTTTCAAAGTAAGGAATAATAATATTTCTAATTTGTGGACTCGGATATAAGAACTTGAATTGAAATGCTCATCATTAGAAAAGACGATATTTTTGGCCATCAAAAAAGTTATCCTTTGTTTGCTATTTTGCCAAACTTCTCATATCAGCTCCCCGAAATGCAATTTACTAGTTTGTTCGCTCTTTTTGTTGGGGATTTTGTCAAACTTCGTTTGTTGTTGAATTCATGTTATTTGTAATTTTTACATTAAAATACGCTCAGGCTTAGTAATAGTTTACGCTCACGCGGCCGCATCAAACAATTAGTGACGGGACTAGTAAATAGCATTTCGGTGAGCTGATTACGGTATGAGAAGTTTCACGAAAGAGCGAACAAGGGAGAACTTTGTTAAAAGGAATATTTTTTTGTCCAAGCAAATACTTATCCTTTTGATCGACCGAATAGATATAAATGTACTGACCCAGAACAAACTTTCTCGATGATATTCTTCAGACTTTCCCCTTTGAAGAATACAACGAAGACGGCTTTTCGAGTGACATTCGATGTGCGGTGATCCACTATGGAGATGACCTTCTCACAAATCCTCACCAGGGCTGATCTCTTGCAGGCCCTCCATAGAACCCTTTCGATTGACACTTTCTTCTCCACCGGAACAACTCCCGTCACAAACCTAAAAATCGATACTTCACTCAGAATGTCTTCAAGGCATTCTACATTCAAAGAGTTCTATCCAGGCGTTAAATGAGACCGGTCTTAGGCATGTTTGTACGCGCCGAGTGAGATGAAAAAAGGATGGGAAAAGGAAAAAGAGTCTGAAGAGAGGTAGAGAAAAAGTGAAATAGAACGGAAGTAGAAGAGAATGTAGAAAGATCATTCTCGGCGCGAACATGTATGCGCCAACAAAGCTGGTCCGGTAACCATTTAACCCCTGGTTCTATCATAGAGGTCTCATTAAAATTATGGCTGAATTTTTGTTGAAGTCGTTATATCTGTTCGATTTCAGATATTTACCGGATATATTTCCTTCCCTTCATCCTGGGTGGGTCTCGATCAAAGGTTTTATAGTGCATACGAAGAGGAACCAGAGGCATGGTGTTTCTTAGCACCCGCACAACTTTTTCGAGCACATAGATTTTTAAAATTTCACAGTTCAAAATTCAATTCTCCAATGATTTCAAAAATTTCCTCACGAAAATTCCGATCAAAAACTTTTCCGAGCGCTTAGATTTCAATGTTTTTCGAGAATTTTAAAGAGCGCATAGATTTTTTTTACCCGCAGCGCGGGTCAGAGAAACAACCTGCACAGAGGGCCAGCGAAAGTGAAAATTAGATTGAAGAAGAGACCCACATATGGCAAGAAAATGTCGTTCGATCGAGATTGATACATGTTTCACGTAAAGTTTTCCTTTCGAAATGTAAGCAGATCCGCGAAGTTGGAAATAAAAGTCCGCAAACAGGCACTCGGACATGACTTTTATCCCCTGGTCTCGATTAAAGCCGACGCAACCCGTTTGTTACCTCCCGGAAAAAAACGTGCAGTTTAAGAAGAGCGAACGGTCTGTTTTTTAAAGATATCGTGTGTATAATAAAGAATATCGTAGAAACTGAGACTCAGTTTCACTAGTTTTTCTTTTCTTGAACACATGAATTAACGCTTAAATGTTTGCCGCACAGCGGATTTGACTGACAGTCGAAATTTGGTATGTGAAATGATTAGGTATGAAATATGGTATGGAAAAAAAAGTTTTTTTGCCATGAAAGTTAAAACTCAGAACTTCTCGTCCATAGGAGTTAAGGTTTTACTTGCGAGAGTTTTGCGGGAAAAAACAGCGCGGAAAAAAACTCAGATTTTACTTGCGAGAGTCCCCTTAAAGCATACGCTAAACTGTAGTTTCTTCAGTTTGTTGGAATATACTCATGTTATACTGTAATAAAGTTTTGCTTCACACTAAACAACTCATCATCCAACCGATGTGGAGAACTAAACGAAAATAGTCCCACACAAGCATTCAGTGGACCGAAGCTCTCAACTGACGTACCAAGGAGTGTGCGAGACAAAGGATTTCTCGTCCGCCGACTTCGCATCTCTCAACTCAAATCCCTGCGCTTCAAGGAGGGGACTTTGAGGACAGAGCTCTTCCTCTTCTTCTGCTATCTCTGTCAGAACATCCAGCTCGAACGGCTCAATAAAACTCTTGTTAAAACACGACTTATCATCTTTTGATAAATTGAAAGTCTTCACGAAAACATCAATTTTTTTTCAAAAATCGAGAAAAGGTAAAGGATAATATGAGGAAGAAGATGGAAGAAAAAGGAGCCCTCAAGTGTCTCATATAGCTCTATAGGAGAGGTTGCAAACATACAGGAAATACATTTACAGTTAAATATGTCTCGAGTTTTCAATCGCTAAGAGATTAAACTTTTAATTTTACGAAACCAGTTGAGGCTGAGTTTTGGCTTATAAAACGTTCAAATTATGTAGAGGACTAGAGATTATTTCTTTTCAATTCTAGCTGTGAAAACCCTGATACATTCATTTCGAGTGAGGGAGGGTCCGTACGTCGGTCGCCCTAGAACTTCATTTTTGCCAGTTAACAGTTTACCTATGATGGGTCTTCTGAAGAACTTTGTCAATTTGGCATCTTCTGAAAAAATTTGTCAATTGCACACGAGCTATGGTTGTTGTTGTTGTTTTTTGCCTATAGGTCCTGTCGAGGGGAGTCCTTTGGGATAGGTTGGTGAGGATCCTTTTGAGTCCGGAGAAATTTTCTCCGTCTACACTCGCACCGCAGTCGGCGATTCGCGAGCTATGGTTGTAAACATTGCCCTTCCGCACTATTTTTCACTTTTTACATGAAAAAATTTCTGTGAATTTTATATATTCTATTAGATATTGAAACTCACAATGTAGAATAATGTTTATTTTTTATTATTTTAAGTTTCCGACAAGTGCATGTTAGATATGGTCAGAAAGTAGCAGAAAGAGCAAAAACAAAACTGCTTGACGACCATAGCTCACCAGAAACATTTAAAAACTACCAGTCATCCGGGCGAGGGGCTCTGAATAATGACTCTCTTATTTTACTGCCCTTCATATCTCGCTTTCTTCTCATCATTCTAGTATTCTAAGTATTATTCCAAGTTAAAAACGACCGAGCGGTCGTTTTTTTGACAAGTGCTGGTTGTTGTAGTTGTTGCTGTGCGACTCGTCACACCGGACTCGTCGCACCCTCGGACTCGGATCGTCAAACCGGACAAGTGCTGGTGAGCTTTGTTGACGACTCACCTCTGTAAGAATTTCCTCGACAAACTCCAGAACACCTTCGATCTCCAGACATTCATTGATTGATTTCTTGAAGAAGTCATCATTGGACCTCAATTCACGGACAGCCTGCTCGATTTCGCCCAGCTCTCTCTATAAGCAACGTCAGTTTGAAATCTGGTATCTTGATTCTTGAAACCCATATTCAGTCAGTTATTGGAGATTTCTCAACTCGTTCGCAAAAAACAGCGTTGAAACTTGAATTGCCCACGAAAGAAAGTTATTAATGTCCAGACCGGAACCACCGTAATACAAAGACTTTAGCACCGTAAGACAAAGACAATAGCCAAGTCATAAAAACAAATATTCCCAGCTAAAATTAGACAGATAACTCCTTCATCTTGCTGATCTTTTCAAGTATTGACTTGCTCCTGGTGACTTCAAAAATAGTAACAATGATCCTCAACGCGCTAGTTTCCGCCTCGCGGCAGGGTACGCGCTCTCTTGAGAGGCGGTGAATAATTTTTTGAAAAGTCAAACTTCTTTCAAATTCTGAAAACGGAGCTAAGCGCTACCACAGTAAAGTGAATGACCATATAGAATTTTTATGGCTATAGTACTTCACCTTTGTCTGCTGATTTGGTAAAAAATTTGAATAACCATGTTTTTTGAGAGAACAAAACCTCGAGTTGATTGATCTGGCAAGCAGTCGGTATTTTTATATTGCTCAAGTCAATGGCTTGAACAGATATAACCGGAACTGCGCTCCGGACTTCTTCCTCGATGTACTCTGATATGAATCTCTCTTATTTTTTCTCAGGTTCGGTCCTCCCCGAGTGCTATTTTTGCCCGCGCGATGGATTTCTTCCAATCTCTCTCATGTTTTAATTTTTGAAAAAAAATACATTTCTTGAACTACATCTTATTGTCATAATTAGAAAAAAAAATTTTAATTCTCATAATTCATATGTTACAGAGCCTTCTGCTTTACAAATACAAGCAAATTCGTACAGATAAGCAACGCAATTTCTATATTAAAAACTGTGACTGAAATATGAAAACTTTAATTCTTCGAATGGTTCGTCATGGTCAGGGGCTCTTACTAAAAAGTTTCACAAACGTTTGAAGTTCAAAACCCTTTATTATACTCCCGAAAATTCGAGCAAAATTGCTTTGCTGTCTTGGAAAAAGCGTTTTTTAACATATTTTTTGTGCGTAACATAGAGAGAGAGAAAACAATCTGTTCAGTTGAATGGCAGAAAAAAACTCGGAAAAAAACTGCTACAAGCTCTCGCTTCAACAATAATTTCAGTGTTCGAGCTCTTCCTCGTCAAATATTAAGCTATTATAGAGAGCAAATTGCCCATTTGCTCTCTTGAAAAACTGAATATTATTCCTTTAGAAGAGAAAAAGATCAAGGAATAGCGATCGATAGTTAAAAGGCAGACGTATAGAAAGTTTAAGCCCAATAAGAGTACAAGACCGTAATGACTCATTCGCTTCTCATCATTATAGGTCCCCCACTTGAATGAGTGGTCGTTTTTCCTTATGTCTGACAAATGAAGGAGGAACATAGACAAACAGAAGTTAAATGGTCATGTAAGACCCTCTGTCGGCGGGTTTTTTTTCAAATCACAAGGGGGGACCCTTATGTAAAAACATAGGTAAACTGCCAACTGGCAAAATAATTTTCTAGGGCGACCGACAAACCGACCCTCTCCCTCACTCAAAATGAATGTATCAGAGTTTTCACAGCTGAAATTTAAAAAATATTCATTCCTCTACATAAATAAAACTTTTCGTTAGCCATAACTCAGCCTTGACCGGTTTTGTAAAGTTGAAAGTTAAACTTCTAACTTACTCTACCGATCGACCTATTGAAAAATCAAGACATATTTTACCTATGAAAAATATAAAAAAATTCGGCGGGCGTCTGTTTTTTGAAAAACATAAGGGCGGACCCGAAAATTGAACCTGTAACAACTAAAAGTCAGGTTAACTTTGCAAAACTTTTTTGCTCCAACCGCGGGTTTCTGTTTGAAAAATCGTAAGGGGGGACCCTTATGTGAAAAAGTTTTTTCCGCCTTTCCGCTCTGTACCTTTTTTCCACACACTAAAAAAAACCTTGTACACAAAAAAAAGCGCTCTCATCATAGGTTACCAGCACTGTTGAGAATTTTGAAAAACAACCGTTCTGAACGACGGAGTCTGAAATAATTATTTACTAGCTATTTCTTTTCTCCTCTTTACCTCAAGCTCGCTCTTCATTATTCCAGACCTCCCGGCTCGAAGAGCGGTCGTTCTTTTCTAATTTGCATCAGTTACACTAGACCTTTGAATAAATCTCACCGAGCTTTCTCCTCATTTCATCGCAGCGTCTCAGGTCCCGCACGAACGTTCGTTGGAAGATACTTTGATGCACATTCAGCTGAAGAGCTTCTTTTTAGAATGAAAAAAAGAAATCTCTCTTCTTTGATCCAAAAAAGTCAATCGCGCGGAAGTGCATACGAGCTTCAAACTCACTCCTATCCGCCGAATAGGAGTGGCAGGTCACTGTATTATACCTGCTCGGGACCTCTGACTCCTCATTAGACGCGTTATGAAACCCCTGAAGGCGACTGACATCGGTGAACTGACAGTTATGAAACCCCTGAAGGCGACTGACATCGATGAACTGACAGTTATGAAACCCCTGAAGGCGACTGACATCGGTGAACTGACAGTTATGAAACCCCTGAAGGCGACTGACATCGATGAACTGACAGTTATGAAACCCCTGAAGGCGACTGACATCGATGAACTGACAGTTATGAAACCCCTGAAGGCGACTGACATCGATGAACTGACAGTTATGAAACCCCTGAAGGCGACTGACATCGATGAACTGACAGTTATGAAACCCCTGAAGGCGACTGACATCGATGAACTGACAGTTATGAAACCCCTGAAGGCGACTGACATCGATGAACTGACAGTTATGAAACCCCTGAAGGCGACTGACATCGATGAACTGACAGTTATGAAACCCCTGAAGGCGACTGACATCGATGAACTGACAGTTATGAAACCCCTGAAGGCGACTGACATCGATGAACTGACAGTTATGAAACCCCTGAAGGCGACTGACATCGATGAACTGACAGTTATGAAACCCCTGAAGGCGACTGACATCGATGAACTGACAGTTATGAAACCCCTGAAGGCGACTGACATCGATGAACTGACAGTTATGAAACCCCTGAAGGCGACTGACATCGATGAACTGACAGTTATGAAACCCCTGAAGGCGACTGACATCGATGAACTGACAGTTATGAAATCCCTGAAGGCGACTGACATCGATGAACTGACAGTTATGAAACCCCTGAAAGCGACTGACATCGATGAACTGACAGGTTCCCAGCTTGCCCACTTCGGCGAGGCAGGCGAAGCTAGCATCCCTGACCATTATTATCTGGCACTTGCACATCTCCTCCGAACGGTAGTCCGAAGGGGAAGGGGAAGGAAGCGCCGTCAGAGACAACGCGGACAGCTGCATCTGTATGTAAAAAAGTAAAAAAAATGTATGAATGAGGATACTTGACAAAACAAGACATTCCGGCCATTGCTTGCTCAAATCTCAAATCAAATATATATAAATCTTGTCGTTTAACAGATGCAGGAATTTCATCCTCTCATAAATTATATCTCATTTGCGTCATTTTTATCCTGATTTTAACATTACTTTTTATCTCACGATCAGACAATAAGGGCAAAAAAATTTACGCTGTAAAGTTCATAGATTAGTCTTGTATACTGCGCTTTGAATCGGTGCATAGGGCTACCGAAAACAGAAACCATTATCTTTATAATGAGTGATATTCAAGATTATGTTATTTGGGACATAAGCTCGGCAGATAGGTCCTGCATATTGAAATAATACGACTCAAAATGACGGGAGGTGTTTGTTAGTCTATGTTTTTTAGTGCGTGATGAACGAGGAAATTCAAACAAAATGGCGTTGTGAGAACTTTGCATGAGGGGAAATTTCGAACTTATGAATCTTTTCTCGAACCACGCCAGAAAAAAACCAAATTTAAAAGCTCTGCTCTCTCGTGCAGCTTTTTACTGAAAATTCTGAAAAGCGCAGACAGTTTTTGAGCAGAAAAAACATCGAATTGTTCATGAACGATCACAATCGAAATATGGTGATAGAAATAGTATTGAGTTGTAATTTCAAAGGCCGCCCAACTACCTATTGCAGAGCAATGAAAAGGAAAGAAACAAGATTCGTTACCGACACGAGAGAAACAATATCATCACAAGAAATAGCTGAAAAATTGAATCGACTAAGTAACACAGTGATTAAAAAGATATGATATCACTCTGAGACAACAAATATAGCCTTTTTTCAGAGATACAGTTATAAAAATGAGAAAAATTACGAACAAGCATAATTGATATATGAATACTGCTGACCTAAAACTACTGAAACCAAAGGTTAAATGGAGCCGCCCAATTGGGGTTTATTCCGCCACTCGAAGTTTGAAGGAAAAAAGATGGGATGAAGGAAAAGGGTAAGAAAAGAGAGGGAGTTTTTTCTTCAATAATGTGTACATGTATCCGCCGACGGGACCGATCCGGTCACTATTCAACCCCTGACTGAAACCTGTTTAAACCTTGGTATTGTTGTATATTAACTTTCTCAGACTTTGAAATGAATCTCAAATAACACAGAACCAAAGTGAAGCAGAGAAGGTTATTCCATTCAGCTTAAAACAGGTTTTCGTTTTAAAGGTGAACCAATTTTTTCAAGGGTGAAACAATATCACTTCAAAACAACAAAAAAAAACAATTTAGCGAGATAACATGATTTTTTCGAATGTTCATTACAATTCATGGAATTCAATATGAAAATCATGTAAACTTTTACTTCAGCCTCAAATTGAACTTCAGCACCCTCGTGGTACAAGAACCCCATTCCATAGTAAAACATACCAAAACGGAGGGTAGCTATAGGTGAAGAGTAGAAATGGGAGGGTTTCTAGTGAAATAAGTACCATTTAAGTTTAGTTCCCCATCATACGAAATAGGGAGTTAAAGTACACACCCGGCCGAATCTTTTTTTTAATTTTGGCCCTACCCTCAGCGCCACTTCTATAATAAAAAAAGTCCGGAAGTTTTGACCCCCCTGGTCTAAGGCTAAGCAACCATTTAATAGAAAAAATAGTACAATTCAAACACACATAATAAAATAAAAATAGTAGTTCATGGTAGCATAAAACAACCCGGTATACGTGATGCAGCATCCTATAACGCACGGGTTTGAAAAAGTGGGGTCTTAAGTATAATAGAATTTTCGCAGTGCATTTAGCCCCGTGCGGGAAGCTCAAGTAAAATTTACCCCAAGTCATTTTCCCAATGAATTACAAGCCGAAAGCATTGTTTCAATCTGTCGAATCAATTGTTTTATGAGTCATTGCCCTTTGAAAAAAAGAAACTTTAAAAAACCTCTTGCAGCGTGAGATGATGGCTGGTAAAGAACTCGGAAAGATTCAATCCATCAGATTGATCTCTCGGCTGTTCAATCGTAGAAGGCGAATCCGAAAAGCCAAGACGTTCTGGTGAAAAAAAAATTGAAGGAAAATATGATAAGAGTAGAAAAGAAGTAGCTGAGTGAACCTCTAATTCGAAGAGGGAACTTCGCCAAAGATTCTCGAAACCTTAGCCAATGGTAATTTAATGAGCCACGGGCATAGAAGTTCTGAAGAAAATTTTTTAAACTTCTAATTTTGTATTCTTAACAAAATTAACTTTCGCAGAAAGTGTAAGTAAAACCTGAGAGTAGAAGTATTGATAGCCCTGGCTATTGTTCGAACGCACGCTGAAAAGTCGATCTCGCATGCAATGCTATCAAGTAGAAAAGCAAGTAAGCGAAAGAGCGACCTTCACAGAGTGAGTGAGATAGCTCACTTCATACAACTATTCTTATGCAAGCAGCTTTGGTGATTAAATTTCAATGACGAAACAGTGAAACCTATTAGAATTGAAAAGCGTGAGCCGATCGAGACCTTTCGGTGTGCAGTATCGATGGATCAAGGTGAGAAGTTCGTTGGACACGCTGAAATATACTCGTCTTTACTGGATTGAATAGAAACCCTGTGACGGAAAGTATGAGTGTCTGTAAGACCTAGTTGCCTTCAACTAACAAAAAGCCATCAAGAGTCGGTTGTAACCATCAAGAGATGGTCTCGATGGAAAGCCGTAACGGTTGCGCTTGTAGTTGGTTTAAAAATGAATTGTTTTGAAGTAAAAACACGCAAGCGATATTAAAAATAAAATACGCTTAGGCTTCGTAATAGTTTACGCTAACGGGACCGTACGGCTTAGGCTAACGAGACCGTATCATATAATTAGTCGTAAATACTTGACTACCCCCCTCCCCGAAAGAGGGGAGGGGGAGGAGCCTATAGCGAAGTAAAAAAGTACCATGTTTACTAATGCAAAAGTCAATGCTTGGGAGATTACGGGCAGAAAAGTGAAGAGAACTTCTTATTTCCGAGAAACACAGGGGAATTTCCAATACTTTTTCCCGCTTGGCATTCTGTGCGATCAGAATATAAGGCTACAAGAAAAAAGAGAAACTGACGGAAAAATTCGAACTTCCGGCGTCGGCTGATCCGATATGGGATGTAAAGGGCCATCAAGGACTACTATATCATAACTGCCCACCCTGTTCACTGACATATTCAACAACTTTGTGCAAACAGCTGCTTAAACGTTGTTTATCATACTAGCCAAAAAATCTTAAACTTTCTCAAAGTTTTTATGCAGTGCTTTCTAGTACAGTTGACTTCCCGATTGAGGAAATTTCCAGGCTTTCGCAGTAATGTAGCTCTGTTGAAACAAATACACCGAAAGTCGAACTCTCTGTGATTTATTAATTCTCGTACTTTTCTGGCTAAAAAACGGCAATTACCGCAAGGAGGCAAGAAACCAGGAGGCATGAGGGAGGACGCCTCGTTAGCTAAGCCGTACGGCCTCGTTAGCTAAGCCGTACGGCCTCGTTATCGTAAACTTTTACTAAGCCTAAGCGTTTTTTAATGCAAAAATATATTTTAATATAAAAATAAAACGCGCGGCCTCACTCATGCCTCCCTCATGCACTCCTTTACATTTAAAGGGTTAAAGGGCCTTTAACAAAGGGGGAAATAATAAACGTCTACCTATTTTAGTGAAACGTCTACCTAAATAAGAAAAATCAGGTAGACGTTTTTCAAATTAGGTAGACAAGAAGTTGTCGTCCAAATAAACGTCTACCTATTTTAGTGAAACGTCTACCTAAATAAAAAAAACACGTCAGCCTAACTTCGTGCAACTTCTACCTATTTTCTCAAACACGTCTACCTATTTAAGTGAAACGTCTACCTATTTTAGTGAAACGTCTACCTTTTTTGACAAACACGTCTACCTGTTTTGACAAACTTGTTTACCTATTCTGAAAAAAACACTTCTTCCTATTTAGACAAACTTGTTTTTTGACATTTTGATTTCGTGCGACGTCAACCTTTTTTCGGGCAACGTCAACCTATGACTTTTTCTTGTCTCTGTTGACTTTCCGCTGTATCTAATGACTTTTTGCTGTTTTTTTTCACGATGAGAAAGAGATTTTATTCATTAAAACTCCCTTCCCTGGGTAAACCCCCTCCCCCTCCCCCTTTCCTTTCCCCAAAATTTATAAAGATAATTTAAAAAGAAAGAGAAAGAAACAGAACAAGTAAGAAAAAAGAAAGAGAAAAAATAAGAAAGAGACAAGTTTGTCAAAATAGGTAGACATGTTTGTCAAAATAGGTAGACATGTTTGTAAAAATAGGTAGACGTTTCACAAAAATAGGGAGACATGTTTGTCAAAATAGGTAGACATGTTTGTAAAAATAGGTAGACGTTTAACTAAAATAGGTAGACGATTCACGAAAATAGGTAGACGTTGCACGAATTTAGGCTGACGTTTTTCAAAATAGGTAGACGTTTTTCAAATCAGGTAGACTTTTTCAAAATAGGTAGACAAGAAATTGTCGTCCTTAAGGCTGCGCACTGTTTTGCTCACCGACCGTTTTTTACCGTAAAAAAGTAAAACTAATTTGCTCACCTACAGTCAGAAACATACGAGTTTTTTGAATTTTTTTTGCTCCCTGATCAGCAATTTTTTGCGGGAGAACGCTGTGACTGTCCAAATGCATCATCTTCTTTCAAAATGCAATAAGTTGCTCCATTTGGACAGTCACAGCGTTCATAAAAATTGCTAATCAGGGAGCTCCCGCAAAAAAAATTCAAAAAAAATTCGTATGTTTCTGACGAATTACCGACACTTTGTACCGCGTCACTTTGTATACGACACTTTGTACCCGACACTTTGTACCCCGTCACTTTGTACCGCGACACTTTGTACCGCGACACTTTGTACCCCGTCACTTTGTACCGCGACACTTTGTACCGCGACACTTTGTACCGCGACACTTTGTACCCAAGGAAATATTAAGACACTGTTTCGTTTGTAGTTTTTTGTATTTTTGTATTTTTGTTATTTAAGCTTGTTTTCTTTACATTTAATTGTTCCGTTTGTAGTTTTTTTTGTATTTTTATTATTTAAGCTTGTTTTCTTTACATTTAATTGTTCCGTTTGTAGTTTTTTGTATTTTTATTATTTAAGCTTGTTTTCTTTACATTTAATTGTTCCGTTTGTAGTTTTTTTTTGTATTTTCATTATTTAAGCTTGTTTTCTTTACACTTAATTGTTCCGTTTGTAGTTTTTTTTTGTATTTTCATTATTTAAGCTTGTTTTCTTTACACTTAATTGTTCCGTTTGTAGTTTTTTTTTGTATTTTTTATTATTTAAGCTTGTTTTCTTTACATTTAATTGTTCCGTTTGTATTTTTTTGTAATTATATATTCTTTAAGCTTCTTTTTCCCTTTTAGTTGTTTTGTTTGTAGTTTTTTGTATTTTTAATATTTAAGCTTCTTTTTGGCATTCAATTGTTCCGTTTTAAGTTTTTTCGTTTTTTAAGCACATGATCTGGTCTCATTAGGTAAATTGTTCCAAAAATTAACTACTCTAGATGTTGAGATGTTAGAACGCCAAGCTGATCGAATTATTGGTTCGATTAGTGCATCCTTTAGATCTAGTACTTTAAACGTGGTTGTTGAACAAAAACATAGAGCAAGGATCGGTTGACGTTAACCGATTTAATATTTTGTACGTCATGAGTAAATCTGCAATAAAAACTTGAAACTTGAAAAAAAAACTTGAAAGATGCATAAGTCGATTACCAAGAGAAACTATTGTTCCCTCCTCTAAACTGAGACATGCGTAACTTCTTGTGTTATAACTAGGTTATTCACCGAACTAGCATCCAGTTTTTTTTCAATTGAAACGCTTTATCAAGATCAGCAAGCCACATCGGTAATATAACATCATCGATTATGGAATCTGTTGCGACATGTGACGACTCCACTCCTCAGCGTTCTCTGCCTTCCTTGGGAATTGGGGACTAACGACTTTGACAAAGTAGTCCCTCCATAGTAGTAGTAGTAGATTGCCCGCCGTAGGTCTCCGGCTGGGTAGACGAGGTCTTCTTTGACATGGCTCAGAAAACAATAACCTTACTTACATCATTTATCTAATTACATTATTTCTCTTTCTCTCTCGGGGTTTTTTTTTTCTTCTAGACCGAGCCCACGAGACTGTTTCGTATGATCGACAACTGCAGTGTTTGGCCGGCCTGCTTAAACCCATTGAACCAAACCTGCCCTGTAGTTTACTCAGGCTGTTCAGACCGTATGCCTAAGCCTCAGGCAAGGTTAACAGAGTGGAAGATATAGTAATATTTTTCATTATTTCGTGCCCTAGTACATTCCCAGCAGTATAACTTCACTGTTTGATCGATACCAGATACATAGTAACTGGTTGGCTATGCTATGCAGAACAATCATATATCGCTATTTAAATATCAATATTTAGATTTTAAGTTGAGATGAGATAAACTTTAAGTTGAGATGAGAGAGAACTAGAGAGAGAGAGGTTTCATGTGTACTCTGAGTACTGATTGTGTCAGTACTGGTAGAGAATTTCGTTAAACTCTCCCAAATATCAGCTCTCATTACTTATCAAGCTTTTCTCTCTCTGTGATTATGTCTTTCTTACTCCCATTCTTTCTTCCTTCTTCTCTCTCTCATTATCCTATCAATCAACTCTTTCTTGCAATGCACACTTACCAGATGTCCCTTTTCACTACGATCATAAGAGATGAACACTTCTGTAGAAGGCATACTTAATGAATTATATATATATATATATATTTTATCTGCATCCGAGAATGCGCATTGGTAATCAAACATCATAGACAATAAATTTGTTTGAAGAAAAAAAAAAGACAATTGAGAGCTATGGCATATGAAGGCTAGATACTTCATTAAATGCGAAACACTATTCTATTTACAGACATTTTTTTACGGAAAGCTTTGAGAGACTTTTCCCGAAGAAGATCAATAGGTAACTTGCTAAATATTCGAGAAACTCGCAAAGAGAAGCTGTAGTACCTAGCAGGGTTACGAGTTTTTTCAACTTGAATACAACTAGGATTAGTTCTTGTACAACGTCCTTCTTTAAATATGCGGTTTCTATCAATTATGGACTGGTTCTGCATAATCTTCCAACCCATGACAACGTCGTTTTGATATCTCCTATCGGCCAATTTTGTTAGGCCTAGACATCTTAGCCTAGTTTCATAAGACGGAAGAGCCTGAGGGTACATTTTGTTCGGAAAACAACGATAATATACAATGCGTGTAAAAATTCTCTGAACATTTTCTACCGTTGTCGAATCTTTCGAGTAGTGAGGATTCCAAAAAAAAAAAAAAATTATGTGGACAACGAATGTCATTTTATGAAAATTAAATCATCCAAAGTTTTTATTTATATGTATATAGTTTGAAAGAGGCAAAAAATAGTATTCCGTAACCATTTCCAAACTTCCTGTTTTGTCGCGGACTACTCATTAAAAAGAGTTACTCCAGCCTCATTAAAAAACTTCAATCTTGCTTCAAACTTGATATCAACATTTGTACACATTGTCTTCGGTTTCGATTGTAATGATGAGCAGAATAAATTGTGTCTCTTGACAAAAAATCTGAATGCAATCGTCTGTTTCCAACCTTCAACTAAATTGAAGAGCAAAAAGGTTTATAGTCAAGGTGTTTCTTAGCACCCGCACAACTTTTTTCGATGCGCATAGATTTTTTTTACATTTTGAGTTAAACATAACATTTTTCCAATGATTTGGAGTTTCCCCACGAAAACTCCGAGAAAATTTTCTTCCAAGCGCATAGATTTAAATGTTTTTCGGGGTTTTTAGAAAGCGCATAGATTTTATTTACCTGCAGTGCGGGTAAGAGAAACATCCTGTTCATAGGGAGGGAACGGTATGTTGAATTATAGGAAACAAGCGTATGCAAGCCTTGATTAGGAGAGATGATTTAATTTCTCGATATGGTCCTGAAGCGAGAATTGATGCTATTCCAGAGCGCACATGAATTTCACATTTAACACGGGTGATTGAAACATCTACTGTACTTATTGTAGATGCGTATTTCGTATAAGAATGCTTGTAAGTTTGAGCAGCTCCAGGAAGACGAGGAATAACTTTGTTTTGTTCGATGTGCAGACTGTAATTTGAATGTATTATATGGGCTGCGGCGTGACAGGAAGCGCTTGCTTAGTTTTCGAGCAATTAAAGCCTAAAGGAATAGGGAGCTGATGGGTTTTCGACTGAAGTCTTTATTGATCGACTGTATCCTAGAAAGAGGGAGGGGGGAGCTGATGGGTTTTCGACTGAAGTCTTTATTGATCGACTGTATCCTAGGAAGAGGGAGAGGGGAGCTGATGGGTTTTCGACTGTATCCTAGGAAACATTCAGAGTATCTTAGTCCATTCTCATGAATTCTTTTAGCATCTTGCGCATAAATTTCAGGAACGACTTTGAAAATTTTGTTCCGAGTGTTTTTTTTCTGATTTCAGGAATGAAAAAAAAAGAATGTTCTGTGTGTAGTGGGATGCCAGAATGTCATTGTAGTTCGAAGTTGTTGTGAGATGCCAGGAGGTTAAGACAGTTGAATGTTCGACGTTTTTTTTGGTATCTAAGCTTCTTTTCATCATGTTTCAAGAAGTCATCTTGGATCGAATACATTTATTCTTTCATGATAGGTCATACTTGGTAATTAACTCATCCGTTTTTATATTCACTGGTGGTGAAATGGAACATAAATGATCATTTTTTAAGAAGAAAAAACCCGGTTGAAGTGTATCTTGTTCGAAGTTTTATCTTTTTTTGTATTGTGTGTCACTGCTTACCCGAATTTTTTATCGGAAAAATGCAGATTGATTACAGGCCGAAGAAAACCAATTTTTTTTGAAACATTAAACTCCCATTTGCATCTACAAGTACCCCACTACATTCTCCTTGCATCCCGCTTTTTGTTTTTGTAATAAACACGAAAATCATAAGCAAACGTAACAACATAAGAATTTATTGATAAAAATTAAACAACAGTAACGATTTGGGTAACTAAAGTTGATTCCAAACGAACAATAAAAATCAACAGATTAGAAGAATTTCATCGCAAGAAAAATTCGAATCTTCCAAAATATAACATTTCCAACAAAAATAAAGCGAGTTTCAACAAGAGTGCAAACCCAATACATTTAGGCGCCTCCACCCCCCCCCCCATCACATCAACAAATATGGGTAATTGTAATCTCTGCCTCGCTCCACGCAGAAGAGAGATTTAGAGTCATTTCCGAGAGTCTTGGCGACTGACAGCTGAAAGCCCTTGCCTAAGAACAAGGGCCGCCCCTTCGAGCTCTCCGTCGCCTCGAGGACGTCCCCTACTTCGTGGTCGGGTTGGTTTCCAGGCTCCTAGATTAATACTTTGAGCGTGACGTATAGTGCCTTTGTAATTTTGGTTTTTCTAATATTCGGCACTTTCACTGAAGAAAAATTTTGCATTTTTGTGAAACAATGGGGCGAAATTTCGCACTATTACGTACACCAGAACATTCCCCTTCTCAATGCAAAAAATGCCCAACATTCATTTTCACTCTCGGAGCGGTCGTGTATGCAGCCTTTTTCTGGAACTTCTTCGAGTTTCTCGAGCTCACAAGTCCTGGAAATAACAGGTGATACATGCAAATAATGAGCGAAATATTACTTATAAAGAGACTACTAGCGGCTTCAGTAACACTTCTGGAAGAAACTTTTTCTAATGAAAGAACCCCGTCTCCATTCTTGAAGCGTTCCCTTGTCACCAAGCCACCCTGGACAAGATGAACAGATTAATTGTGTAAACAGGGAACATATAACAAGATAGTGACACAGATAAAAAAGGAACAATGATGACTGCTCGACCCTCCCTCAGTTCTTGTATCCTCTGGACGCTCTTCTTTCTCTTGCTTGCTCAAATTTACGGCCCTTGGAGCAAACAAACGGTTTGACGTGTGATCCGGGCACTCCAGGAGCACCAAAGTGATGCTGTGCTTCATGAGATTTGCAGGGGCCCTGGTAAAAAACTTTTATTTCTTTAATTACGAAATCTAAAACACAAAATTAGTGAATCAGCTTCGTCGATGTTAGTGATCCTCTCAAGAGGACATGTAAAGCCTTGAATAAAATCTATAGTTCGGCAAAAAATGTAGCCCTTAACTCAATATTTTCAACAAATCTCTACGATAAAATCAAATCGTTCATGATTGATTATTCATGATCGTTCATGATTGCAAAAGACCGTAAACCGCAAAAAGGGAAAAAAATTCTAGGGCTACCGACCTGCCGAACCTCTCCCTGCCGACCCTCTTTCTCCTCGAAATGAATGTATCTTCTCTCTAAAAGTGAAAGTGAAAAATCTCCATTTCTTCACATAAATATAACGTTTTGAGTTATATTTCAGCCTCAACCGCCAAGTCTTGTCCTTACTTATCCTCCCTCTCCTCTCACATTGCCCAATCCAAACTCATTATGTGACCTAAAGAGACATTTATTTGTTTAAATATATATCTCACTTTCCCAATCGAAAACCAACCTCCTTTCTATTGTTGCGTAAGATGGGGAACTCCGCGCTGCTCGCCGCAAACGAAGATCCGACGACGTTTCAGACGAAGTCTGGAGGAGGTCGCGGGTTCTTGATGGTGTCCCACTTCTGAGGAATCGGCGCCGGTTTGTCCTGAAGGAAATGAAGTCTGAATGAAATATATTTAAAAAACATTAAGAAGTGAAAAAATAGTGTGAAGAAACTGCTGGAGAAAATAACTTTTGTTCGAAATATTTTTCGCACGAACTCAAATAAGAACAATCTCTGTCAGAGGGTTGAATTTTGAGAGGGAAAATACGATTTTCTAACATTACTTTTTTTCTTACATTTTCTTTCATTTTCGACACAGCTGGTGAGCTAAAGAATTTTTTGTTTGAAAGTAATTTTTCAAAACACGAGTTTTTTTTTTGGAATGATCGATCACCGAACACGATATACTAACGTATGAAAAACAAGCCTTGTTTTATCAACAGGTCAATTGCCCTAATAGATCAAATGTTTCCATTTTATACCAAGATTTTTCTCTGACCCGCCCTGCGAATAAAAAAATCTATGCGCTCCCAAAAAACTCCGAAAAAACATTGGAATCTATGCACTTGGAAAAAAAATTTCTCGGAATTTTCGTTGGGAAAACCCAAATCTTTGAAAAATTGAATTTTGAACTCTGAAATTTCGAAAATCTATGCACTCCAAAAAAGTTGTGCAGGTGCTGAGAAACACCCTGTTATATACTTGACAAAACCTGTTCAAATTGAATTATGGCCGATAGAACTTAACGAAAATAGTATTAATTTCCATCAGGGTAATTCTCTCATCCGTACTGCGGGTGTAAAAAAATCTATGCGATCTCAAAAAAATCTGGAAACTAAATACAAATCAATGCACTCGGGAAATTTTTGATGAGAAAAATTTCTAAATCTTTGAAATTTAGGGATCTATGCGCTTGAAAAAAAATGTGCTGGTAATAAGAAACACCATAATAAGTAATAAGAAACAGTGCTGGTAATAAGAAACAAGAAACATTCCATTCAACTTTACGTTAAGCGAGGGTTTGGTAGGTTGGTCACTTCAGAAGAATGTTTTGCCAGTTGGCAGTTTACCCATGTATAATTGTGAAAAGAATCATACAATTCGAAAATAAACTTGTAAACTTGATGTTCTCTTCAACTTCTTCATTTTTTCACTTACTCGAAATGATTTAACATTTCGTAATTCTATATATCATCTAGAATAGGTCTATAGACAATCTTTTGAGAGAATGAGCAACTTAAATCGATGATTTGGCCGAATTTTTTTTTTTTCTTCTTTCTATTGCTGTTGATAACACCTTCAATCTTCTTTCCATTGACTTATTATGTTTTCGGTACTTCTTTACTTCGTTGCATGCTCCTCTCCCCTGCATTTTGCGAAATATTACTATACGGCCTCGTAAGCATACATGGTACCTAAGCCTAAGCTTTCAAAAATCAGTGAAAAGTGACCTGACCCTCATGTAATTTGCGCCCCCCCCCCCCAAGTAGCAAAGCGCCGAAAAGCAATTCATTCTGGAAAAGTATTTTAGAAAAACGGTTCTTTTCAACTTGGGAGGGCGCGCTTTACTTGAAGGGGTTTTTGAAATAACTTTTTTCAAAGAGTTTTTTTTACATTAAAAAACGCTTTGAATTAGGAAAAAAATTTCGCTAACGAGGCCGTACGGCTTAGGCGAACGAAACCGCATAAGAAATTGTATAAATTTTTGTATTTTTTAACATGTTTTGAACGCTTCGATAATTTCATCATTTATGCAATTTCATTTAATGTATGCAATTAATGTATTCTTGTATTCATCATGCATGCAATTTCATCATTTAATGTTGATCATTTAATGTTTTTCTGATGTAAAAATAATTTTCTTCTTTCTATTGCTGTTGATAACACCTTCAATCTTCTTTCCATTGACTTATTATGTTTTCGGTACTTCTTTACTTCGTTGCATGCTCCTCTCCCCTGCATTTTGCGAAAATCATCTACATTCTCTCCTCCTTCCGTTCTATTCTACTTTTCCCATTTTACTTCTCTTTTCACTCTTTCTGCCTTTCCCCACTCCTTTTTCAACTCAAACATGCCTTATAGCGCTTTCATTTAACGCCTGCCAAAATGTTTGAGTGCGAGTGAGCTATGTTACAAATGAGTGCAGATATTCATGTTCTTTTATCTCACTGTTGAGATGCAATTTCTTCCTACGTGCAAAAAAATACGTGTTCCCACGGACGAAGCACCTCATCGATTGCTGTGCGGTTTCTCCAGTGAAGGAAGAGAAGGCGGAGGCCGAGGAGGCGGGCGAAGAAGGGAAGGTGACGGAGGCGGATTCAGAGGAGGCAGAGGCGGTTTCTCTGCTAAGAGGAAGATGTACGATGATGATAATGAAGAGGAAGAGAACGATGAAAGTGGCCAAGGTGAGTTTAGTTCATTTGAGGAAGCGCATGTTTTCAGTGAAATGTCTGCTTAATGTAATCATCTGCTTAATGTAATCATGTAAGAAATGGTTGTGTTTCAGATAAGAGCTTCAAGAAGAGAAAGTTCAACCAGGATACTCCAACTTTGAAGAAGAAGAAGATGGTAGAAGAGGAAGAAGAAGATGATGAGGAAGAACAAGAAGACTCCGACTCCCCTGCTCCAGTAAAGGTTGCTCTTGGTGAAAGATTTAGTGAATAGAAGCCAGTGTGTTTCTTAGCACCCACACAAATTTTTTTCGAGCGCATAGATTTTTGAAATTTCAGAGTTCAACATTAAATTTTTTCAATGATTTGGTCTTTCCCCACGAAAATCCGAGAAATTTTTTCACCAAGCGCATAGATTTCTATGTTTTTTCATGGTTTTTGAGAAGCGCATAGATTTTTTCTACCCGCAGTGCGGGTCAGAGAAACATCCTGATAGAAGCTTGATCCAACGCAATTACAATCTCCATTAGAATTTCTCTAATAGTGAAAATGTTATCATTCTTTCTCATTCTGCAAAATTTTCTGCAATTTATCAACAAAAAAACAACAAGCAGCGCATGAATTTTTGAGAAAAGGAAATTTAGTCAATTTTCCATTTTGTCGTAACTGTGAGACACCCTGGCTTCAGCCCCTTCTCTGCAATGCTTCCGGTGTGCTAGTGAACCCGCCGAACGTGCAGGCGATGAGCAGCCGAGAGTCGCAAAGGCAGCAACAGATGACACTGCAGGTGGACGCCGCCACGCCGCCGCTTCGGCGCGACGCAACGGCATACGCGGAGAACCGCCATGCGGCCGAGATGCAGGCGGCCGCTTATAATGCACTCCAGCCACCGCATGCTACGATGTCCGTGGTGAGCAAAGGTTTTATAATACGCCCGAGAACGTTACACAGGCTGGTTACAAATTCGAAAAGATGCCATAGCAAAAACTTATGGGGTTTATAAAAATAGTTATTTTGAGATTAATTAGCTTTACTCATCAGAAGAAAGATAGTTTTTGCAGTTGAAGAAGCATAAGTAGGGTTTTTTTGTGTACAAGAAAAGGGTAAAGACGGCCGCTGAAGGTGAAAATTTTTTTTCAGATCTTGGTCCCCTGTTATGACTTTTAAAAAAACAGAGGCCCGCCGACAGAAAGTCTGACATGGATATTTAACCCCTGAGCAAGTAGCGAAAGGCAAAGAATACACTCGGCCTCGCACTTTTTCCTGTTCTTCGTTGCGCGTTCTTTTTGCATGAATAACTAGAGCTGACCGAAAAAGTCGTTAAAAAACTCTTTCATTTTATCACTATGAAGACCTTATGGCGGATCGTGAAGGCGATTATCGAAGTAGGAGGTTGTATATGCCGTAATGAGGTAGCAAAAACGGTCATAGGCCCGTCCGAAATAGAAAAAAACACATATAACCTGTTCAAAAAATTGACGTGGTTATTCATTTTTCGCGTCTCTATATTGTCCAATTTTCCGCTCTTTTTTGTTTCTGATTCTTCTGGATTTTTTTTTCGTGACACTTGGTTCTGAGCTTTACCCATCGGCTAGTGAGGGAGTGAACAAGAGCGCAGCGACATTTTCGGGTACAGAAAGCAGCCACTCGGGTTGGCCCTGCCCAGAATTCCAGATCACCGATCCATCAACAACAACATTTACCCGTTCCCGTCACACCCGGAAGGTAAGAAGAAAACCTCCATATAAGGGAACAGTTATTCATGCCAACCAAAAAAGAATGAAATTCAGGAATTATCTAGGTTTTTTCTGACTAGCTTTTTTGGATATTAAATAGCTCACCGGCATTGTCGGTTAGTGAAACCCTGAACTTCTTATGGACGCAAACGTGAAAAAGGAGAATGTGACAAAAGTATGAGTGATCAGGGAGACTACAAGTTTTGAAAAGAAAGGTTGAATGAGCGCACATAAATAAAAGATGTCGGTAATGGTTGGGAACCGGGGAATCTTTGTCAATTGCTGAAGAGGAATTAGTGTATTTTATCTGAAGAGGAATTGATGCATTTTACAGAATACCGTACATTGGGTCTCCGGTGAGATCCCCGAATGTGTCTGTCTCATCGGCGGATCTCCAAGCGCTGGTAGGGGAAGCGCAACACGAGTACGGCTACCAGGGGGGCTCCTCCATACGAAGCGTTGCTACGCTGGGTTCGGGCGAAGTTCCGCTCACCCCCAGAAGCCGAGGTCGACCAAGAGGAACGGTGAGCGTTTCTTGGTCATACATGCGTGACCTTCCGTTTTTTTTCCAACTCTAAAAAAGTAATACGGATTCGGGGCTTTGAAAGATTCGAACGCAATTGCGAATGTGAGTGAGCAATCGGGGCTAGAAATCACGAAACGACTGGGGACACAGTGAATGGGCGAGAAACATGAGCTACGGGAGGGGTGTGGGATTGATGCCGTCATCCTAACAAAGTGTGCATTTTGTTGTGGATGGTTATTTGTTTCTCTGCGCGCTCTGCATGATTGAGGTATGTGGACGACGCTGATCCCTTCTCATGATTCTAATATTGAAATGATCATTCCAAATCAAGTTTTCCGTGAAGTTTGAAAAAAGGTAAGTAGTGCTCTGCATGATGTGGATGGTGTTTAGCGATCGCATTCCTCGTTGTCATCTTCTGCATCCTCGTTGACATCTCTACAGAATCCGCCAATCAACGACGAGGCGCAGGAGACTCACGAAGTTAGAAATCAGGGCTTTTTGAAATGATCATTCCAAATCAAGTTTTCGTAAAGTTTGTAAAAAGGTAAGTAGTGCTTTGCATGATGTGGGTGGTGTTTAGCGATCGCATTCCCCGTTGTCATGTTCTGCATCCTCCCTGACATCTCTACAGAATCCGCCAAGCGACAACGAGGCGCAGGAGACTCACGAAGTTAGTAATCAGGGCTTTTTTGTTTTCAATGACTAGCAAATCCCCTGAGTAAACAGAGAAACTTTTTTTCGAGTGCACAGATTTGCATGTTTTTTCCACTAGAAAAAAGCACCTCGGTAGCAATTCATGCTTTACTGCTTTTTACGTTTTAGCCAGGCTGTGAGGCAAGGCCATGTCGCGTATACAAATTAACGAGTAAACAGGATCTAAGTAAACAAAATCGTATTGTACCAGTTTGTTCCCGACAGTTCTTATCAAGATGGATTTTTTTAAAAAGAAAATGAATTTACCCACCCTCGAACTCCGAGAATAATTCGCATTATTATTAATGAAATGCTCAGGAGATGCACCACTCGATCGGTGACCGCGTGGAAGAGTTTCAAACCATAAGAGGGAGACCATTGTTGACAACCAATGGGTTCCGGTTCACCATCCAACGGCGCTTGTTAGACGAATCGTTCAGCGTTCTCTGTGCAGACCGGTATCGGAAAAGCTGCAGGGCTATAAAAGACTATAAAACCTTAAATACAAGAGACTATAAAACCTTCTTTGACCTAAAAGATACAATAAGACCCTCTAGTTGAATTTAAGAGTAAAGGTTATTTATAGACCCCGTAACACCCTAGCCTTCATACTTTTATGATTGATGTCATATTCGGAATCTGTTCGAGAATTCTTATCTAAATAATATGCTTGTATACGACTTCCCTTGATAATCCCTTGTTTGAGCTCTCTCTAAGGCCTTGATAATGTTAATCAATTTAATTCTTCAGGGACTTTTCTTCTACATACGGTTTTAATCATTGTTTTTTATTTCTCAAATAAATTCGTAAAACTGCTTTTTTCGCTAAAATTGAGAAAATATGATTAACACAAGAATGACTTCCTCGTTTATTGTTATAGTGCTTAAAGCTAGTTGTCGCCACAGTTATACTGGAGCATTATACATACATACATACATACATACATGCTGTTGTTCTCAACTTTGTAAGTTTTCATTGTTTCAGTTGGGGTTTTAAAAAAGTTCCTGCACAATATGATGCGATTTACATACAAGAGAAGATGCGAGAAGGCCGAATCCGATAGTATAGCCGTTCTGGGGAAATATCTAACAATCGCGGCGAGACCTATCAAAGCACGAACAAAGCAAACGCCCACAAGGCACTCAAAACAAGTTTCCTGGACATGCTCAGACAAGTTCTCAGCCTTATGCTTCTGCATCCTAAAAAAACGCTCAAGACCTGTTCTTCTAAAGGAGATCTACGCCGATTTTAACTTACGCGTAAAAACGCAAAGAAGATTTAAGAATTAATAGTTTCTCTTCGACTTATGAAAAGAAACGCGTTTTCCCGAAACACGAAAAAACTGAATTGGTTCAATTTATAATATGAGAAAAATAGCAGACAGCTTGACTAACGTGCTCTTTGTTTAATGATGTTTCCTTTTTCAAATGGGACTTAGTTTGCTTCAAAATAGAAATTGATTTACATAGGAGGGGGGGGGGAGATTATACAAGCTGAGTTACTCCAATCAATGTTCGACCTAATGGGTGCAACAGTTGGACCGAAAGAAACCTTTGAATCGATGGATCATTTTTAAAAACAGTCTTATAAACATCCTCTCAAATTTTGGTGATATTTTGTAGGATTTGAGAAGTACGGTAGCAGCCAATAAGCAGCGCACTTCCACACAGCCGCGTGTATAACGGCCTGCTCTCTCGTCCTAAACCTCCTCGACCACGCCTTGTGGGAATCCTACATGAGAGCAAAAGTCTGTGCTAAAGTACATCACAGTTTTGATGCCTTGAAATCGTCTCTGAAGAAAGCATGGGACAATCTATCGCAAGAGTACTTTTCTGCCGTGAAAGTCATACGTCTGAAGAGCGTAAATTCTCTAAGGAGCCTGTTTTGAAAGAAATTCAAAGTGGATGTACTTGATAAGGTGGGCATAACTTGTTACATTAGGAAGAAAAGCTTCATTGTCGTCTGAGTAACCGGCTAATAACAAACCTACAGTAAGTTGAATTACCGTAATTGCTATTCTCTCTTCTATAAAAACTGATGGTGGTATTTCGAAACTTTTTGATCTTGCATTGCATCTTTTATGATATGTAGTTATTCTCAACTTGATCGAGTTAGACTTCATTTTCTTCGAAAAAATGCTTCTTACAATCGAAATACTCTCCAGATTTCATCAAATTTTTTTTTTTTAAAACTCATAGGATTGTGAATCAAAATGAAGAAAAACCATTTTCACTCCAGTAAAGTAAACTAAAAATTTGATTTGAACCTTCACATCAGCACGTAAAGATCTATAATATTAGAAAGCATCAATGAAAACGCAGAACTAAGACTTGTTCAGACCCATACTATACCGGCTGAGCCAGTTCAATACCTCGGAGAGTTTATACATACACCTCTCACCCTAGTTGAGTCTCCGGCCTCCTTTACGCACACGAGTTGAGCCTATTAAAACACTCAGCCTACTCTACCTTTTCTCTTTCTCTCTCTCTCTCTCTCTCTCTCTCCATTTCTCTCTCTGTATATATTTCTCTATTTTTTCCACGACGGCCTCTCTCATTTCTTGATCGCCTTCCTATACTCTTCCTTGAATATGCTGCTCAACCGCCTTGGCATTCTCGTGATTTGACGTTGTTTCGCCGTGTGCTCTACGTTCTTGTATGTGCGAATAAGAAAGCGGGCGAAACTGCGGACTGGATAGGAATCCGCCATCTGAAAGTCAGCGGTGCTCTCATTGGTACAAAAGTAAGAGAGGAAGAGACAACTTTAGAGAAAAAAGAAACAGAAAGTGAGAGTTAGAGGCTTGGCGAGAAAGAGAGATAGAAACATAAATCTCCAGCATTGTCGAAAATCATTTTTTCAGACTTATGCGGTATCCAACTAAATACGCGTTGAA
This sequence comes from Allodiplogaster pararmata, assembly GCA_964056735.1. Taxonomy (NCBI): domain Eukaryota; kingdom Metazoa; phylum Nematoda; class Chromadorea; order Rhabditida; family Diplogasteridae; genus Allodiplogaster; species Allodiplogaster pararmata. The sequence goes on from OZ057405.1 coordinate 13,739,662, forward strand.
TATCATCTCAACACTCCGGTTTGCAAAACTGACATACACAGTTCACCTCAACTGTTGAAATTGATCCACTTTTTGAGCAAAAAAAATACAATATTTGAAAGCGAGCAATTCTTCACAGGCCTGACTAATTAAATTGCCCTATCTATCTCCCATCCCAGGTTTTATCCTCTAGTTCACTTCTCAATAAAATAGGACCCTCTTGCTACAAACTCCGTTCTTTTCTACTGTATTGGAGATAATATAAGTATGGATAAACATATAAATAGTGAGAGAGCTGACCTCTTGAACTACCCTTGGATTGTTAAGAAATGAGCGAATGAAGCAAAACGGCAGTCAAGCCCTTGCCCGCCTCAATTCTAACTGGCGAGCCCTTTCTAGACAGCGGGCGAAATCACGCCTGAAAAACAACATTTAGTAGGAGGCGCACGAATCACATCAGCCTGCCATTCCAAGATTCAGGCTTCAAAGATAACTATTGAGAGAAAGAGTGAGAAAAACGTAGAGGAAGACTGGCTAAGCAAAAATCATGACCTACATCAACTACGACTAGATGCAGACTTAAAAGTTGAATAGATTTAATCGCGCCCAAATAGATCGCTTTTGAGAGCGTCGGGTTCAACGTTGTTATAGCGCCAGAGCTATAATTTTGGCCTGCTTTTCCGACTCGCCTGTTTATTCAGAAATAGCGCCTTCCCATTTACTCATACACATGTTCCATAACATATTATCATGCGGCGAATTATCATTTCAAAATTATGTACTTTTTTATGCAAGAAAATTTTCCAACATATAAAAATCATTTATCATACGAAAGGAACGTTATTTTGAATTCAATGACTTCAACAAGAACTCATTTTATCGAATAAATTTGGAGCGACAAACAACTTGATATGAATTTGAGATTCTACTACAATGATATGTCTCCCGGAAGTTGTGATTCTTCACGGTGTTTTTGCCTCTTTCTCTGAGCCGTCCGTTTCAGGGAAGTAGCCGTCGGCAAGGTAGCTTCTATGGCCGGTTAAAGATACGCAGCCGTCATGTTTCGTTCCATTACGCGTGCCAGCGGTTCTTCAGCGCGTTGAACGGCGTGGAAAGTAACCTGATATGTGGAAAGTAACCTGACCCCCTCCCAGAGTAAAGTACGCCCTCCCCCAAAGAAACAAATTGCCAAAAATTCGATAAAACAGTAAAGTGCATGGAAAATGCCCAACGTATTAACGTGTGTACGAAGTTTTGGGGTGCAAAGTGTCATTTTAAAAGAAAAAGATAATTTTTAAAAAGAAGCAGCATAATCGAAAAACAAGAAGAAAAAATGTTGGGTACGAAGTTTCGGGGTGCAAAGTGTCGTATTAACGTGTGTACGAAGTTTTGGGGTGCAAAGTGTCGTATTAACGTGTGTACGAAGTTTTGGGGTGCAAAGTGTCGTATTAACGTGGGTACGAAGTTTCGGGGTGCAAAGTGTCGTATTAACGTGTGTACGAAGTTTTGGGGTGCAAAGAGTCGTATTAACGTGTGTACGAAGTTTTGGGGTGCAAAGTGTCGTATTAACGTGTGTACGAAGTTTTGGGGTGTAAAGTGTCGTATTAACGTGGGTACGAAGTTTCGGGGTCCAAAGTGTCGTATTAACGTGGGTACGAAGTTTCGGGGTGCAAAGTGTCGTATTAACGTGTGTACGAAGTTTCGGGGTGCAAAGTGTCGTATTAACGTGTGTACGAAGTTTTGGGGTGCAAAGTGTCGTATTAACGTGTGTACGAAGTTTTGGGGTGCAAAGTGTCGTATTAACGTGTGTACGAAGTTTTGGGGTGCAAAGAGTCGTATTAACGTGTGTACGAAGTTTTGGGGTGCAAAGTGTCGTATTAACGTGTGTACGAAGTTTTGGGGTGCAAAGTGTCGTATTAACGTGGGTACGAAGTTTCGGGGTGCAAAGTGTCGTATTAACGTGTGTACGAAGTTTTGGGGTGCAAAGTGTCGTATTAACGTGTGTACGAAGTTTTGGGGTGCAAAGTGTCGTATTAACGTGTGTACGAAGTTTTGGGTGCAAAGTGTCGTATTTACGTGGGTACGAAGTTTCGGGGTGCAAAGTGTCGTATTAACGTGTGTACGAAGTTTTGGGGTGCAAAGTGTCGTATTAACGTGTGTACGAAGTTTTGGGGTGCAAAGTGTCGTATTAACGTGGGTACGAAGTTTCGGGGTGCAAAGTGTCGTATTAACGTGTGTACGAAGTTTCGGGGTGCAAAGTGTCGTATTAACGTGTGTACGAAGTTTCGGGGTGCAAAGTGTCGTATTAACGTGGGTACGAAGTTTCGGGGTGCAAAGTGTCGTATTAACGTGTGTACGAAGTTTCGGGGTGCAAAGTGTCGTATTAACGTGGGTACGAAGTTTCGGGGTGCAAAGTGTCGTATTAACGTGTGTACGAAGTTTTGGGGTGCAAAGGGGTTTTGGGGTGTTTTGTAAAGTTTTGGGGTTTTGGGGTGTTTTGTAAAGTTTTGGGGTTTTGGGGTGTCTTGTAAACCAGAACTTAAAAAAAAAATTCAACACGGACTCACATTTTGACATCAGTAAAATCTTCAACAACGAAAAAGCTATCGGAAAAAAAAAACAAAAAGCAAAAAGTTATCGGAAAAATCACAAATCATCGAGAGAGAAAACCCCGAAAGAAAAAAAAAAACCGAGAGAAAAACCAATTAAATGCATACATAATTGAAATAACCTGCGAACTCAAAATACTAAACGGAAAGTGCACTAGAGACAATATACAAAATAAAGCTCTGCAAAGTAACGCTCTGCAAGGTGTCGCTCTGCAAGGTGTCGCTCTGCAAAGTGTCCGGTGTAAGGTGTCGCTCTGCAAGGTGTCGCTCTGCAAGGTGTCGCTCTGCAAGGTGTCGCTCTGCAAGGTGTCCGGTGCAAGGTGTCGCTCTGTAAGGTGTCGCTCTGCAAGGTGTCGCTCTGCAAGGTGTCGCTCTGCAAGGTGTCCGGTGCAAGGTGTCGCTCTGCAAGGTGTCGCTCTGCAAGGTGTCGTGTTACCACAAAAAAAAACTACAAACGGAACAATTAAATGTAAAGAAAACAAGCTTAAATAACAAAAATACAAAAAACTACAAACGAAACAGTGTCTTAATATTTCCTTGGGTACAAAGTGTCGCGGTACAAAGTGTCGCGGTACAAAGTGTCGTGATACGGTTTCTGACTGTAGGCACCCCCCGTCAGAGAATTACCGACACTTTGTACCGCGTCACTTTGTACCGCGACACTTTGTACCGCGACACTTTGTACCGCGACACTTTGTACCCCGTCACTTTGTACCGCGACACTTTGTACCGCGACACTTTGTACCGCGACACTTTGTACCCAAGGAAATTTTAAGACACTGTTTCGTTTGTAGTTTGTAGTTTTTTTGTATTTTTGTTTTTTAAGCTTGTTTTCTTTACATTTAATTGTTCCGTTTGTAGTTTTTTGTATTTTTATTATTTAATCTTGTTTTCTTTACATTTAATTGTTCCGTTTGTAGTTTTTTTTGTATTTTTATTATTTAATCTTGTTTTCTTTACATTTAATTGTTCCGTTTGTAGTTTTTTTTGTATTTTTATTATTTAAGCTTGTTTTCTTTACATTTAATTGTTCCGTTTGTAGTTTTTTTGTATTTTTATTATTTAATCTTGTTTTCTTTACATTTAATTGTTCCGTTTGTAGTTTTTTTTTTGTATTTTTATTATAGTGAGGGTAAACGTGCTTTGCCCATGGAAATGCCCCCGAAGACAAACAGTTTAGTCATTGATCAGTTTATTGCGGTATAAATATGACATTACATAGCAATTAAACAACGCACAAAAAGGGGTTCTAAAGCAAAGAGCAAGGTCTTAAGGACCTTGCCGAGTTGGGTCTCCTCTTACTCTCTTCTCTCTCTCTCTCTCTCCCTGGCTCCGCCCAATATCCTGGCTTAAATAGTGGTCATGTGGGTGTGGCTTTCATGTCTCCTCCTCCTCCGTGATTAATCATATTGGACGATGATGTAATATAATAGGTCGATCATCTCACGCCCTCAGGCGTAACACCTCCTTCCCTCGGGAAAAGTCCGCCCCGGACTTCTTACATATTTATACACAGCGTCCCGAGTCGATGGTTATTTCTGCAAAAAAAAAACAAACATAATTGTTGTTTGTTTATGCAAGAGTATTGAACGGACGAAAATTGAACCAACCTGGCTAACCTGCAGCTTCGCTAAGCTTTATGGTTACCTTTTCATACCGTAGATTCCTCCTTTTTCCCTTTCTTCCACAAACATTAAGAAGTTGTTGGTCAATTACATATGTGCGTACTTCTTCTCCTGCAATCAAACGTGTTATGATCGAGTTTGGATTGAAATAGAACAGAGTGGTGGAAACCTTTTTCTGAACCTTATTTACCGCTTAGGTTCCATCTTAGCCTTGTCCTTAGGTGATCTTTTTTTTTTTAAAAAAAATCTCCAGCCCGCTTCTCGTACATGTCGCTTCCCTCATCCTGCAATCAGAAAGTTTTATTATGGGAAGACGAAATAAGCTTGTGCAATTGTTATAAGAAATAACCTGAGCCGGTCTATTCTTCACGGCCTCGCACTCTCGTTTCGATGTTCTCTCGATTCTGCTCCTCCTTATTTTCTTTTCTGAAATGAAAGGATGGTTTTTTTTTTAAACCCCTGGCTTAAGGAGAAAATGGCTTAATGATGATTTCCAACCCTTGATTCGTCCGCCTCGAGAAGTCCGCGGCCAGCGAGGAGTTTTGTTTTGTTTTGCTTTGTTTTTTTTTTGTTTTTTGTTTTGTTTTGTTTTTTTTTTTTTTTTTAGGTGACGGTGGGTGTTGCTTTCGAATCCTCTCCTCCTTACAGTGCCGGGAACTCGTCCTTATACATCCTGTCGTTGAGGGTATATAATTGATCCTCATCGATGACCAGTTGAAACGCTTTTGCGAATCGGATCACCTCGCTCCAATTTTCCAATCTTTCCAGGACGTTTACGTACCCCAGTATAACGATGCCCTGCCTGGCCCTCGTTATGGACACGTTCAGTCGTCTCGAATCTGTTGGGAGTCCCTTCTTGTGCTCGTCGCTCCGCGTCGTCAAGATGATTGACAGCTCACATTCTCTTCCTTGAACCGAATCCGCGGTTACTACCTCAATTTGAGGGTTTCTCTCTGCTACTTCCCTCTGTTGTTCCTTGTAGAAGGTGGTAATGAACATTTCTTTGTCCATGAACCCTGCTTCCTTGAGGATGCTTACCAAAGCGATGGCTACTTCTGCTTCATGAGCATTTAGGTAGCTTTTTGATGGCGCCTTCACCGATTCTCCTACTTTGAGCGCGACGAACACGAACGGGATCTTCTGATTTGGGAGCCGGATTCTGCTTGTCATCAGACTCCTTTCCTCTTCCGTGCATCCATTTTTTAGCTGTCCTTCATAGAATAGTTGAGAAGGAAGTCGATTCAATTCCGGATGAGTTCGGAATGTCAGCGTCAAAGCTGTCTTCACCACTTGCTTACTCCTTGCCAAAGTGTCGAGTAGACCTTGCGCTGCCGTTAGCGACGCTAAGCTGTCCTTAGGGAGCCGGCAGAATGGGGAGAGTTGCTTCGTGTCACCTACGGCTCTTATCTTTGCGTAAGGCAGGCGCGATAAGATGGCGATCAGCGTGGGCTCAGGAATTGTCGAGGCTTCGTCGGCAATGACCATCACGTTACTCTTTTCTGCAGGAAACACCGATCGAAGTGTCCCTTTGGCGCTTGACGCGTTGAGGAACGCCG